>CM046864.1:38425979-39034958 GCA_025617745.1 Heliocidaris erythrogramma | reverse complement strand
GAAGCGCTCGGCATTCAGATCCGAGGCTTGTGCATTTAGATGACCGTCTCTAACTGGGCTCTCAGAGTTTATGTGGGGTCCCGATCCGGAGCTGACATTCCAGTTCGACCTTTGACCTTCAAGCACACGATGAGACGACGTTAACCTTGGAGATTCTACAGAGGCCAGACTTCCTGCTTCCGAGTCTGGACATGAGCGACCCTCATTCAAATTCGTACTGGGATGCATAATATGACTTGCAGTCAAGTCCAAACTCAGACTTTGTCTAATGCTCTGACTGGAGCGCCCTCTTGAGTTCAAACTATGACTCACACACAATCATGTTCCTCTGCTCCTCAGGATCACTACCATCCGATTCCCGACTCATGGATTCAATGAATCTGATCGGGGGCCTGCTCAAGGTGCGATGTCCATATGACACAGTGGTTGATGATGACGATGATGACACAGAGCTACCTGCATCTCCACCAGGACCGACCACGTGAAATGCTGAGGGTTCCGTTCTCATAGACGACGACCAGCTACTGTCTTCTTCAGGAGTACTGTTGGATTGATCTGATCTTTCCATTTCGTTTGGAGAGTCCAAGTGAAGCATCCGGCAAGAATTACTTGACACAGGAATCTCCCTGTCGGCTGACAAACGCCTAGTTGGAATTGTTCGCGTGGAGTAAATTCGTGCTTCTGGATTATTTAAATGTGAAAAACGGGCAGAGTTTGTATTGCTCTGTTGATGGCAAATGGCATTGCTTGAGGTGAGTCTGCTATTTGAAGCAGAATCTTCCGAGGTTCTTGACACATTGTCTAATTCAGTGGAGTGGCCTTCGGCGAATGTCCGATGTGAATTCATCCCGCTGCCACTACTCCCGACTTGTCCTCTGGTATCCTGGTTGTCATGATTACCTATTTCCGTGCTGGCATCACAGCTTCCTCCTCTTACACTTCTATTAGCACTTGATGAGGTACCTTCACTGCTTTCATCTCTTTCTGCTGTGGCATCATCCTGCGACGCCTGATGATGATGCGACCCAGAGGGATGGTGCATCTCCTCCTCTCCGTTTTGATCTTCCGCTTGCTGGACACTTCCTTCGTTGCTCTGTCCCGCTCTCTCTCCTCCACAAATGTGCCACTGCGCAGAGCCTCGTAGACATCGCTCCTCCTCTCTGCTATCCTCTCTCTCCCCGCCACATGCCCCTCGTTTCCAAAATCTGTCTGCGTGCCCATGTTCTGGACAACATTATTCCCAGTTTGTGTGGACTGGGACACCGATACCTGGCGGGAGGCTTCGCCTGACGGACTTCCCGTCTGGGAGTTGGAGAGTCGCACCGCCATCATGCCCAGCTCTCTGTAGCTCCGTCGACGCTCCACCATGTCTAGCTGACGAGCCGTGGCCTCGGAAGGTTCAGCTGTTGATGAGCTCTCACTCACTGGAGGTTCGTCCTCATTGTCAAGCCTACGACACAAAATAATGAATTCAATGTCAAGGTTAGCATTTTGAAAATCATTTTTACTTGATTTTTTATTGAAATGATTTTCATTGTAATGACAAATTCAAAATTGCAACTTTTCATTGGCGTTTGTGCAGAAACATTTTTCATGTAGGCATCAGGCTATGCACAGTCATTAGCCAATGAGGCATCATATGTGAAAAAGTTTGACTGCATTGATTAGACCACCTATTTCGTTTCCCTTTAATAGTGTTTTCCATTAAAACATATTAAGTGAACCTGTACATGAAAATCACCTGCCTTTAGAGAATGCTTTCCTTGTCTCCCTCAAGCAATCTTTAACTTTAAATACAGGTTTCACTTTATTACAGGTATGACAAAGGCAAAATCAAGGGAAAGAGGAGCAGAGGAAGAGAAGAGTGCTGGAACAGGACAGTCTGCAGAAATGACCGGAGGAGAGGTTTGAAAGACCAGGGAATGGAGCTAATGCTGAAGACTAAAAACAGAGAGTTGTGCAATAAAATGATCACCGATGACGATAGATATGGCACCGAGAGAGAGAGAGACTCACTTGGGGGTGCAGAAGCACAGATCTCCCCTATTGGTGCCGTAGACCAGCCCTGCCCCGGGTCTTGGTATCCATCGGGCGATGTTCACGCTGACTACCAACCTCTGCTGGGGGTCTAGGGGATGGATGATACGATTGACAAACGTCATAGAGTCCTCCCCGCTTCGGGCTTCTGAAGCTGGTAGACGTCGGCCATCAACTGTGAACGACACAAGCATGTGGATGGGGATAAAGATCTATGACATGAATATTGTACAACCAGAAATGTTCACGACTTGAAACTTTTGTGAATTGAAAATGATGGCCATTTCCAAAGCATGAAATTTTCACGAATCTAAACCACTCAAGAAATTTGCGAACATTTCATGCACAGTTGCAAAGTTGCTGGTTTTACAGTATGTAATGACAGTAAATCTCGTCCTATAAATTTCTTTTCATGTGGTGTATGCTAAGCATAACTAAGTAACAAATTATATGTGCATTCCTCTCCTGTAGCCTTCTGAATACTAAAATTACATTTTTAAAAGTACAACAGAAATTTCATTTAGAGAAAAAAGATCATAGTGCTTTATTTCATTATTTAAATTTATAAGAATAATGTTCCATATCTAATCTAAATTCAAGATTCTTGAATCTGTTTTTATTTTCAAGAAGAAGAACAAATGCTTTCTTTGTCTAAAAAAGTATTATGTGTGATAGCAATATTTGCATTGTTCAAACCACCTACATCCCAGGAGATTAACCTATGGGAAATGTACATCAAAGGAAAGCAAATCCTCCTTAACAGGTAACAACCACCAAATGAAAAAAGCCTCATTCTACCAACAGGTAAAATCGACAAAGGCCAAATATAAGAACAGTACATTTATCAACTTCTAGTTGATACAGAAGTGTTATAAATCTCTTTCAATAGCATACGACCTTTGACCTTACTTACCCCATGAAACATCTGCCACTGCAGTCTTCTTGCTGCCAGACCCACTAAGATGTAGTTACCAGATGGAGAAAGACTCACAGTGATGGCATTCGGTCCTGGTATCAAATTAAGGAAAGAAATATTGTAAATATTCAGTAAGTGATGATAGACTGGACAGCCTATATAAAATGATCAAGTATTCAAAGCATGACCTTATAAAAGCTCTAGTAAAGAGCGATAATTGCAAATTGTTCACACCATACATTCAAACAGGCTTCTCGGTAGAAAAAAAGTTTATGCATGGTTCAAATTGACTGAAATATGGCTTCACCGAATCACATGGGGTTGATTTGAGAGGACCAAAGCAATTTTGCAGCTTAACAGTACGCACCAACACATTTATTGGTCGTCCATGTAGAGTGAAATATGGCCTTATGACATCCCAGTGAGATGGCTTTGGAGGACCAAAACAACTTTGGGGATTGAAAGCAGGCATTACCCTCGTTAGGGGAATCAACAAATGGTTTTTATTTCTGAAATTCCTCAACTTTGGTATTAACACCAAGGGTGTTTGTCCAGACTGCTGCCTTCAAATTCATGTGTTTCAATTTAAAAAAAAAACATTTGAATGTACTGTGTGATCCCACATACTGCAATTCAAGTATTTCAATCAAAACATGATCTTACCAAAGTTTCTAGTAAAGAGCAATTGCAAAATGTGTAGACATACAGATTCCAATTCATATGTTCAAACATTTTTTTTTCTATGCGAATGTATTATGTAGTCCGTACTGCAATTCATGTTTTCAAATCAAAGCATGACCTTACCAAAGCTCTTAGTAAAGAGCACTTCTCCAAGGTTATGTCTCTCCAGTGAGCACACTGCAAGGACACCATGATCAGGGAACCCCATGTGGCTCGGGATGAACGCCGCAAGACGACGATCGCTTGAAATATCCACGCTGGCATCGTTATGAATCTTACACTCCGAGACGATCACGTTGCTCTGGGCTGGGAAATGGATTTTAGGAAGAGAAGGAAGGATACTTTAAAGGTATATACCATTACAGGGCACTCCGAGAGGAACAGAACTAGTAATGATGAGGCTAACCTGGATGAACAAGACATTTTATCATTATTACTAACACATTACATAATCCTCTGCCAAAAACAACTCATAGCAGTGCAACCTGACTCTATGTTAATTACATATATTACAGCTGGGCATGACTGTTTTACAATTTCTTGTAACAAAGACTTAGAATTTGGTTTGAGGTGCTGATGTACCCTTTTCCTGACAGAATTTACAGCTTCTGCATTTGATGTCTGTCCTATGTCATGGAGGATTTTTTTTTTCATTGAATATATATAAGAATTTGGGTGTCAAGTTTGTACAGTGAGAAGCAGAGGAAGCAATATTCTAAACTTTACAAAGTGATCAACTTACCATCTGTTATATCTGGGAGAAAATAATCGGACATGTCCCACCACTGAAGCCTGTGGGTTCGATTGCTGATGTTGTTTGCAACTGCCATCTGACCTCGCCCAGCTAGGGCATCTGGAAGAAGAAAAGGAGGATGTTGCATCTGAATGAAGTAATCACTGTCATCATCATCATCATCATCACTGTCACTAAAAGAATAACCAATATCACATACACCATATGCATCACAACTACCATAATCATGGCCATCATCAAGACCATCATCACCACCAAAATCATAACTGTCGTCATACTACCACCATCATCACCATTATTAACATCATTATCGCCATTCCTCATCCTCCTCCTCATCATCATCATGATGCACTATCATCATCACCACCATTATCATCAACACCATCATCGTTATCCTCCTCACCATTACGATCATCATCATCATCATCATCATCATCATCATCACCATCCACATAATTATCATCATCACCATCATCATCACCATCATCACCATCATCATCATCATCATCCCATGACTATCACCACCACCATCATCGTCATCATCACCATCTTTATCATATCTTTATCACCATTTAGATCATAAGCACCATCACCACCACCATCACCATCATCATCATCCAAAATCTTGCTACTGATGTTCAAGACATATTCAAGATATATGATTTCTCTCATTGAACAGCACCGTCTTCGCCCAGGCTTGCGCTCATCTGGTCTCACTCTCAAGGTAACCATAACACATCTTAAAGGATATGGAGATCCTGCATTTGCATCCATTGCTATGTGGAACTCACTCCCATCCTATCTTCGTGAAACTGACAGTCTAGAACACTACAAATCTTGCCTCAAAACATAGCTATTTATGCAGGTGTGTAAATATGTGTTTATTAGAGGAGCCTGCGCCTCTGAATGTTGTTAACAGAAATATGGCGCCATACAAATGCTGTGAATCATCGTCATCATCATCATCATCACCATCACTAGTATTATCATCACTGTTATTGACCGCATTACCACCAACACTAATCAACACCATATGAAAAGATTCAAACACATCCAAACTGACAGACTTGAACTTACTGGCAATAGCTCTGTTGATTGCGTAGTGTACTGACGGAGATGGGGGTTGAGTGTTATCAAACAAACTGGTACTGTAGTGACTGTGTAGGACACGTCTTCTGTAAAACACGAATGACAATGAGATGGTCAGAAATAAGTGTTTTGTGATCGAACTTGATTAAACCTGTTGAAGCCTGAAGTCATTTAAATATATTCCTCATAGAAATATCTTTCCAATACATTAATTGTTCAAGAGCACTTCATGTGATCAAAAATATTTCTAACAGAAGAGCAACCCCTTAAATATTTTTTATATCCCCACACTTTGGAAATGTAAAGAGACATTGTAAAGGTATAATGTGATCCACAAGAACAGAATATTATTATTCAAGTTACCTTAGTGCTGTGCGATGGAAGCCAAATCTTGAAGGTCTCCTTCTCCTCAGTCCCTCCCCCGACTGGCCATCCTCATCCCCCTGTCTGCTCAGTGGTTGCTCCCCAACTACACCAGGGGTGTATCGCCTCCCTGGAATGTTCAACTGCCCTTGGAGGGAGCGTCGGCTGAGCTGAGGGACTGCTCTTCGTCGCCTTGATGATCCCTCTGAGCAGGATGGACCCTCCCCCTCCTCTCGAGATAATGGATGGTCCCCCGAGACACCTTGCCCAAATCTGCGACCTGGGACGCTAAGATTGCTTGGGAGGGAGCGTCGAGACAGTTGGGCTGAGGAAGAAATTTGAGTGGAAAAGAGTAATCTGTGATCTTTCTAAACAAGGGTAGGCATGGACAAGTATTCGAATTACTACTTCTGGTGTGTGCCTGCCCTCCATAGCTGAATCCCAGATAGCTGAAAGATGACTGTACATTTATCAAGCTACGGGTTTTCTTATTTCATTTCGCTAAGCCACACAAGTGGAAACCAGCTTGACAGACTTCTCAAGAGTCGAACACTACAGTGCGAAGGTTTATTACAAGGTCATATCGTCTGTTTGGAGCCAGAAGGACAATAACTCGGTACAAATAATGGGACTTAACGCCCTCTGGCTCCAAACAGACGATATAATTTTTGTGATCCAGCAGGGCATTAGTGAATATCCTTTTACATAGGATTTACGACCTTCTGGCTCGAAGCAGATGATATGTAGGTTAACATACCTTGGTATCTTGCCATACTCCTACCCCTGACGGACAGAGCATGACTAAGGGAGGTAGGGAAGTGAGACCCACTGGACTCTGCATTCTGCTGTGTGCGTGGTCTGCGGGATGGTATCCTCCCCACGTAAGCGCTCTCCGCCCTAGGCTGGAACAACGGAGCGGCTCTTGTATCCGTCACCACGGCAACTTGGACGTTCTCCCCTTCCACCTCAACCATCACCGGTTCCGCCGGGCCGGGCTCTTCCATCTGCGAGGGAGGGGTGTCCGGATCATCAGAAGGGATGATGATCTCCTGGGGATGTTCGTTGACGGGGCTGGTGGAGTCGGCTTCAACAGGGGCAGGGCGTGGCAGGGCAAACTCATTGGTCAGGTTCTGGGAAAGTTGAGAGAGGCTGTTGGTGGGAGGGTTGGACGCCAAGTTAGCAAGGTTTGACAGTGACTCAACGGAATGTCTCATCCTCCGTTCGCTGGTGGAACGTGCAGCTCGCCTCATGCTTGAAAAGGCGCTATCGTGCGGCTGGAGGTTGGTGCGGGTTAGATACCCAAGCGGTTGCGCAAAGCTGCTAGGGTAGTTGGGGGGATCAATGGGAGATCCTGGGACAAACCCCCTCTGGTGACGGCTCCGTAGTGCATTTAATGTGACGGAAGCAGCATATTCCCTCGCTTGCTCTAAAGTGTCCATGGATTCTGGAGACATGGGGCGATTTAATGAAGAATCTCTGAAAAAAAAATTGGGGAAATCACAAAGATTTGAAGCCAAGTCAGTGATCATCTTTGGTCAGGATTTGGGTCAGGCATCAATACTCAATTCACTTAGAGAGGACCTGAAGCCGTACATCCCCCTCCTTAGTTTGCTCCATTTACACATCTTCTTTATCACAAACCAGGTAAACAATAACAGAAAAATACAATGACAAATCATCAAACTCTATCACATGTCAGCTTCTGATCTTACACAGATCAAATACAAGAGCTCATTGTATAAACATTATACCAAGTTTTATATGCAAAATTAAAGATTGAATGAATGTGCATTCAGAAACTGGAGTAAAAATACAAAATCGAAGCCTTCGTGTTCTGTAATTACAGTCACGTACAATGCATAAACATCGGTGACAACAAAATAGAGTTTTTTGTTTGTGGCAGCTCTTTTTGATTTGTTGTAAGTACAGTGATATTACATTTCATTGCTTCTTCATGTACATGTTGTTGTTTTTTACCAGAGCTCTTGTTTATTTTTCCAGGGCTCTTTTGGAGCTTTCCATCACTCTAGTGTATGATGAACATGAATATGAAGAAAATGAGGAATTCACAATTTGCTCCTAGATATTTATGACATCAATAATGAACAAAGTTTCTTTAGGGAGACAAAAGAGTGTATCGCTCTCATTCAAATAAAAATCGCACTCATTTAAAAAATATCTTAATCTCGCACTCATCAGCTCGTACCCCTCAATTCACACCTCATGCAATATGTGCTAGTCATCCATCACAAGCGTGAATGATTCTCATTGAAGAAATATCACACTTATTTAAAAGATACTGCACTCATCAACTCCTTCAAATCGATTCACAGCTTGTGCGATATACCCTAGTAATCCATCAAAGGGAATATCATTCTCATTTTAAAACTAGAAATATCACTGAAGATGATGATTAATACCCCCGCCCCGTGACAACAGCCTTTCTTGACCTTTGGTCGAAAACTGAGGAAGTAGTTCAATCCGCAAGATTTTTCCCTGATTTACTGCCATAGATATGCCGTTTCCATGGCAACGCAGCTTCCGACACATCCGAAAAATATGTCTTGCACATCTTCCCATCAAGACCAATGTGTGTACCAAATTTCATGACTTTCGGTCAAAAACTGAGGAAGTAGTTCGATCCGCAAGCTGTTTTCCTTGATTTTCTGCCATAAATATGCCGTTACCATGGCAACACAGATTCCGACTCATCCGAAAAATATGTCTTGCACATCTTCCCACCAAGACCAATGTGTGTACCAAATTTCATGACTTTCGGTCAAAAACTGAGGAAGTAGTTCGATCCGCAAGATTTGCAACGGACCGACCGACCGACCGACCGCCCGCCCGCCCGCCGCCCGACCGACCGCCCAACCATCGACTGATTCCTATATACCCCCTTCAAACTTCGTTTGGCGGGGGTATAAATATCACTCATTTAAAAACTACTTTACTCATCATCACCTCTCTCAAATTGATTCCCATCTTGTGCGATATATACCCTAGTAATCCATCAAAAGCGTGAATCATTCTCATTTCAAAAATATCACACTGATTTAAAAAACTGCACTCATCATCAACTCCTTCATATTGATTTACAGCTTGTGCGATATACCCTAGTAATCCATGGAGGTAATATATCTTACCCTTGTTGTCCCTGGAGTATATCAGGGGGTATAGATGGCTCTGGTATGGAAGGGGCAGGGTAGGTGTCAGGTTCAAGTGGCTCTGGATCACTTTCTTCTGATCCCTGGTTGGAGTCTTGGGTGCTTGAGAAAATGAAAGAAATCATTATGAATGGCACAAATTATAAATTTGTTTGAACGAAAGTTTCCATGACACAGAAGGTATTAATATACATTTTCATGGACAGAAAAAAATTTGGAAAGGTGTTAATTTTGTGTTCAAGGATACAGTGTTAATACCCTCTTGATCTGAGCAGACAAAGGTAACATTTGCATCATTTCATCTTTATATGGGCAGTATCATTCATAATGATTTTACCG
This sequence comes from Heliocidaris erythrogramma, assembly GCA_025617745.1. Lineage (NCBI taxonomy): Eukaryota > Metazoa > Echinodermata > Echinoidea > Camarodonta > Echinometridae > Heliocidaris > Heliocidaris erythrogramma. The sequence goes on along the minus strand of CM046864.1, from coordinate 39,025,612 downwards.
ATCGTTGAGCCTGTCTTCTCTCCCAAATTACAGGGCATCGTAAAACAAAGCTTCATGTCCTGATGGAATTTTTTTCTATTATATTCCATTTTTCAGGATTTCAACTCAATCTCAAAGTGTTTTGATGATCATTCTCTTCATTTATAACCGAAAGTATTTACCAAAGTGAAATTAAAATCAAAACAAATCACTTACTTCTCATCGCTATTGCTGGCATCTTGTTCAGGTAGCAAATTGGCAATACCAGTCAACAGGAAGTGGCCAAGAGAATCGAACTTCACCAATCTGCAAAATGACATAATACATGAAAATTATTTGTGAAGTCCTAAAAAACACATGTCAGAGATTTCTGACTGAATTCACTGGATACCAATGCAATCCCAGTTCATAATGATTGCAAAGTTTTCTCTCCTTAAGGGAAATAAGTACTAGTAATTTTTGATTACCAATGAAATCAACCGTATAACCTACATGTATGGAACAATTGATTACAACTGAATTTGCCCCCCCCCCCCTATTTCGACCCCCTTGAAAGCAACTGGTGGCTATTGCTATCAGCTTGTATGTGAGACAATACATGCCCCTGGTCAAAAATAAAAAGATAAAAGAAAGTCATAATATAAGACCACATCTGCAAATTTTCACTAAGAATTTTCATTACATACTTTATCCATATGTACCCATCAACTGTAATACAAGAAACTTTTGTGTGTATGAAATGCTTGTGGATTTTACCAGGGGTTCGGGAACGTTTTGTCACGCAAAGTAATTGATACACAACACTGAATTTTTTGCATTTGCTAAGTCTCTTGTCGAAGATGGCCGTCTTTTATGATTCATGGAAGTTTCCGGTTTTAACAGTAGTTTGGTTTCATTACGAAAGAAAATACATTTAAATATTAACCTGACAGTTTCAAACATATTGTTTGTCTGCACGCTGGTGAACGGTGAAGGCTCGTTCCAATCCCATAAAAAGATCTGGTTGCCCGTAGCGATTGCAAGGAGTCTGTCCCGAGGGTGGAATGAGAGAGATGTGATGGTCGTCCGATTTGGTGAACACCACTTTTCACTGCTTCCCTGCAATATACATATATACAGTATATTAATATGTACCAATCGCCTGAAAAAATTAATTTGTGTACCGCTAGAAAGTATAAAATCAACCTCAAAGAACTTTATCTGGCATTCCATAGGTCAACATTTGAAGAAAATAAAGGATGACATGAAGGTGTGCGCACGGAACTCTGAGTTTAGTTCTGTGCGTGCCCTTATCTTGGCAAGCGCACACGGGTGTGACGAGTAGTCTACTCTGGAGTCGCTTTTACGCTTATAGAGAGTGTAATTAAAATTGCCATATCTCTTTAGAGAATTAATATTTGAAGCCCATATTTTGAATACAATATAACGACATGGAACCTCTAACATACAGATCAAAATATGTTTTAGTAGTTGGTACCCTTTAAAGAGATGAAGCATCCCTTTTCCAGGCTACAAAGTTAGCACTTGTCCAGGTTGTCCAATTGCCATTGACCACATCAACTCCTCTAGAGAGTGCAACCTACATGTAAAAGTTCTGCCTTTGTTGCCTGTATAGAAACTTTTTATCACCAGTCATTATTATTTCATGTGAACTTCTTGCAGTTCACTATATACACCCACCAAAAGTTGAATTTGGCAAACTAAGCAATCAATTGGATAGACCCTTAGGCAATCTAATGAAAAATTGAGCAAAGAGCCCAGCTTTTATCCTGGCAAACTATGGTACTTAAATATAAAGATGAGTTCTGGTCATGAGATTGAATTGTGAAAGAAACTGTCTCAAATCAATTGGGAGAGGTTGATTACATGCATATAGCACATAAGAAATGGTTTATGCTGTAAAGTTTTGGAATCAACAAAATGATAAGAAATTGACTCAATCCTGCTGCGAGTCACATGCACTGCACACAGAAATGTGTATATGGGACTACACACAAATATTTGGCCTGAACATTTCAGCTGTTTCTTGTCATATTTTTAATGTGAGAGCATTCGAAGGGCATTCGAAGAGCAATCCTTTTCAGGGGACATTTCTACTATGATAATCTTCCAAACTAACATAAAACGAATGAGAAAGATCACAGATTATGTTTTACCTTTCCCAGTACTCAACCTTCCCTTTATCATATTCGACTGTTGTCAATTTTTTGTTGCTGAAGAGCAACAGGAACATAAAAGAGGAAGTAGGCCAACTTCTAACTGAAAAGACTTATGTGGAACACGGGAGTGAATTACCTGAAGATCCCAGACGCGTACTTCACCTCCAAGGCACCCTGAGGCAAGAATCCCCTTAGACGAGGGGTGGAACATGATAGTCCAAGGGGTGCGAGGGTGACCCGCCAAGGTCTGGATGCATTCCCCAGTCTTGACCCTCCACACGTAGATGTGATGGTTGCCGTGAGTCGAGGCCATGAGGGCGCTATCATGACTGAAGCTGACCAGGAAGGTGGAGCGGACATTGCTAGGAAGCCTCAAAGGCTACAAGAGAACATGGTAAACAAGGGATAACAGTCATAGTAAAAATAACCTCAAAATGAAATGCATTCAGTAAGAAATAACTTACGACGTGGGGTTCGACCTGTTGTTAAACAACTCTTTTTTTCTTTCCTTTTTTTCAGGGGGGGGGGGGGAGGGGGGGAGAGACAAATGTGTGTGCCAAATTTCATGAGCATTGTTCGAAAAATGAGGAAGTAGTTCGATCTGCAAGATTTCAACCTGATTTATTGCCATAATATGCCATTACCATGGCAACCCAGATTCCGACACATTAAAAAAATATGTTTTGCACATCTCCATCCCAAGACCAATGTGTGTGGTGAATATCACGAGCATTGCTCAAAAAATGAGGAAGTAGTTTCATGCGCAAGATTTGCACAGGACCGACCGCCCATCCGACCATACACTGATTCCTATTTGTACCCCATTCAAATTTCGTTTGGGGGGGGGGGGGGGTATAAAAAAGGTCATCAGCATTCTGGGGTGACTTTTTACTTCAAAATTCTCTGACAAGAAAAAAAAATGGGTTATTAGCATTATTGGGGTGTTCTTTTATTCCAAAATTCTTTGACAAGCAGCCCCCCCCCCACCCCGGATCCACTCCAACGTGTAAAATTTTGCCCATTTTCATGAAAAATTTATTGGCCGAGTTTAGTCTATCATCAGCGGAATAAAAACAACATGCGATGGCGTAAAAAATAAGCTGGAATTTCTTCAGATTTGGACATAATTTGGATTTGGGATTTTGCTGGAAATATTAGAAGTTCTTCCTCACGGCCATTTAAAGTAAGAGTGAGATTTTTAAAGGGTACCTGAAGCCTGAAGAAATAATTTGTGTATAGTTAGCTTACACAAAATCAACCCCAGAAAACTTAACACGACATTCAATGGTGACAGCATACAGGAGATATTGATTTTTGAAAATAAAATACCCAAAAAATTTAATATAAAGACTTGAGCAAAGACTAGTCGATCGATCACGATAGCTCACCTAACGATATATCGAATCGGGAACGCCTTCAGTTTCAATTTTCGATTAGATAAATGAATTTTGCGACTTAATTCTATTTTATCTGTTATTTCATTTGGTCTGTAGATGCTTTGTAATGCATGCGCCAAACCAATTTTCTATTTGATTTAAACATTTTGTGTTGAATACTTGATTCATCTGTTTGGTTTGTTTGAGTTGTATATTCACCATAAATTACGCGCCAATTGAATTTTCAGTTCGATAAAAACAGTTTGCGTTGTATACCTTATCCATTTGAAGTTTTATTTGGGTTGTATATTATCCATTAGTTACGTGTCAAATGAATCTCCAATTCGATAAAAAAACATTTTGCATTGTGTATTTCATTCATTTCATAATTTATTTGGGTTGCATAATTATCCCTAAGTTAAGCGCCAGATCAATTTTCGATTCGATAAATGTATTTTGCGTCTTAGTTCTAGTTTATTTGTTATTTCATTTGGTCTGTAGATTCTTTGTAATTTATGCTTCAAACCAATTTTCTATTCGATTTAAACGTTTTGTGTTGAATACTTGATTCATCCGTTGGTTTGTTTGAGTTGTAGTTCTCCATAAATTACACGCCAACTGAATTTTTCAGTTCGATAAAAACAGTTTGCGTTGTATACTTTATCCATTTGATGTTTTATATGGTTGTATATTATCCATTAGTTACGCGCCAAATCAATTTCCAATCGATAAAAAAACATTTTGCGTTGTGTACTTCATTCATTTCATAATTTATTTGGGTTGCATAATTACCCCTAAGTTAAGCGCCAAATCAATTTTCGATTTGATAAATGTTTTTGTGTCTTAGCTCTAATTTATTTGTTGTTTCATTTGGTCTGTAGATTCTTTGTAATTTATGCGCCAAACCAATTTTCTATTCGATATGAACATTTTGCATTGTATACTTCATTTTTTTGTTTTATTTGGGGTATAGAATCCCCCGTAAGTTACGCCCCAAATCAATTTCTGATTCTTTAAAAACATTCTCCGTTTTATGACTTCATTCTGTTGTTTTATTTGGATTGTAGATTATCCAAAAGTTACACGCCAAATCAATTTCCAATTCGATAAAAACATTTTGCGTTGTATGACTTGTATCCTTCATTCATTTGTTGTTTCATTAGGGTCGAATATTATCCGTAAGTTCCGCCCCAATTTAATTTTCGAGTACTTGTCAGCCCCGGCACTGCACATAGCAGATGACAAAGTGATAATGCGATCGCGATAATACCACTATCGCGTCTTGGCGTTCGCCGAACGTGCACGCATAGAAAACTGCTTGCGCGGAACTCAATTAGAGTCGAGTTCCGGGCGTCGATTGTTTACGCTGTCCTTTATTTTTTTTTCAAACTCCTTAACCGCTAACCTGCAGAATGCCGGGTAAAGTTAATTGGGGTTCTTTTTACACATTCTAACTGTCATGACTGTATACTAAACCACTCATAGGTACACGCCATTGCCGACTGTGTAGTAACGCAGCCAACACACATCCCATACCTAAACTGCATCACTGTGCATTTTTGGCTATATTTAATTGAATCTCATATATTGCAGTTTACTTACATCCAAAGAATTATATTGAATAATAGATGATTAAAACTTACCAGGTTGTTTTGTGACCTTTGAAGAGGGTTTCCTGAAATTTTGGGTCCTTTTTGTCGATAACTGCTATCGAGACTGTCCCGTCAGCATCCAGTTTGTATTTTTCACGATTATGATGAAGGGAGCCCTCAGCGCTCGTAGTAGTACCGGCGCGAGCGGTTCGTCGATCTCCTACGAAGACCTGGAAGGGCCAAACTGACGACGTAAAAAAATAAAAAATATTACGTACGTACGTAATATTTTTTATTTTTTTACGTCGTCAGTTTGGCCCTTTCAGGTCTTCGTAGAATAGCTTGTGTGCGTAACATTCTGCGTACGTATCTACGGTGCGTAACCATGTAGAGCGGCCTCACTAGTGCGCAACATTATTGAGAGCAGTCGTCATCCGTATGGAGGTGTGGGTAACAAGTACCAAAAAGAGGGCTGTAAATGTAAGTTTTTATAACTTTCTACATTTTGTATCTTAACGAACTGATAACTTAAAATCTAAAGAATGATACTTAAGTATCAGTTTGCCCACAAAAACATCAATTTCAAACAAAATTACATCTGTATCCCCAATACCCAGTATACACACATGTATATGATTCTAATGGTCAATATGACCATTGCTTGCTGATGTGTACTAAACTTACAAAAGTTACAAATACAATTATTATTTTTCTTGGCCTCAGACTCAAATTTTCAAAGTCAAAGACCCTTTAAAAAAATATTTATCTTATTTTTCCCCTACTGGCATTAGTCACTGAGTGGTCAATACGACCACTACTTGGTGTGACTTGTAATACACACATTATAACATTATAAAATGCAAAATTTGTAACAACACTCGTCTCAAGAAATCGGCTGGGAATTGAATTGACACTACACAAAAATGAGCACTCGGGACCAAGGACAGAAAACTACTCAATACTTACTATGATTTTGGAAGAATACTTCGCACTAATGAAATCTGCATGATTTTTCAGGATATCATTGCATCCAGGCTTCCTTCTGATTCCAATTTCTCTGTCTCGCACACCTCTAAATACGTTTTTTGGACGCTTCATTTTGCCTGCCTCCGCAGAAACCGTCGCAGCTCGCCCGTCGCAAAACTACTGCGCATGCGCGAAGAGAGATTAAAAAATTGGTGGAGGGCAACTTTTAAGGATAATAATATGTGAAAAGAAATCTCTCTTCAAAGTTATGTAATGAAAATATAATGATCATTGATGGTACACATATTCTCTCACTCTGACCTCCTATACAGATGTACTTCTAGCCTGAGTCTCCTCAGTCTATTGTCTCAAATATCCCTCTTAGATCTTTAATCCCCTCCCCACCCCTATACCTCAGTCTCTCTTTACAAATAATCTTTCATCTTTAATTTAATGTTCCCTAAATACATACCTTTCTTACTCCCTATCTGAAAATATTTACTTCTCTCTCTCTCTCTCTTCCCAAGTTCCTACAGATTACCTTGAAATACAGTACTTAATTCCCTCCAATCCTACACCATCTCTGGACTTGTAAGAAACAGTGCTTTCGGGCACTGACAGATGGGGGGGGGGGGGGGGGGGGGCACTGATGCGAAGCCAGACTTGTTAAACGGGGGGGGGGGGGGGGGGGGGGGGGGGGTAACACACTAAATCGTAGAGTACATGACAGTTATTTTTAAAAAATTTTAGCGGATGAAAAGGGGTGGGGGAGGGCTGGCATGGCCCCCTTGTGCCCCCTCCCCCAATCTGGCTACACCTATGGAGAGTTGGCCGGGGTAGGGGAGGTTACAATCGGCCTGTGCTCCCTTTCGAAACTGAACTGGCATATCTTACATACACCATCCCAAAAATGTGCCCCCCCCCCTTCTGATTATCCAACTGCAAAGGCTCCTGAAAATGAGATAAACCCCTTAATTGCTTTAATTTTATGCTTGTCAGATATTTTCTCTGATTTGTGCCCCCTCCCCCTCACCTAATAAATACCAGATACACCATTGCTAGCAGCTCCTATAATATTGCCTGCATAAAAGTACTATCAACTTGAACAAAATGAACTCTACTCCACTACAGTGAAAACTCAGTATAACGAAGTCCTTGGGACCATAAAAATTACCTTGTTATAGCAGGAATATCTTTATATCAGGTTAAAAAACAAAAGGATATAAAGAACTGGGACCGGAATATTACCTTGTTATATATATCAGGAATAATGTTATATCAGACCTCTTTTTACTGAGTTTCCACGGTATATCACAACCAATTTCTTCTTATACAGTCATCAATAATTAACACTGAAGAACAAAACTGAAACGACATTGTATATTTATAGTGCACTTATGTTTATTTTAAGTATTAGATTATCTGTAGAGGGATAATATATATATATAAGAAATACATATTTTCAGAGAAGCTCCCTTACCCATAGACAAATGATCCATGACAAAATACTTATACATTTCAAGCAATGTAAATAAATTTTGAAAATATACACATGATCTTCATCTAATTAGTGCAAGAAAACAGGCAACAAGACAGGATGGGTGAAAATATGAAGCATATGGCTTTAAAAATAATAAAGAGATTAAATTATAAGATGTAAAGGTAAAATACATGTACATTACACTGTACAGTGATGATGCATTATTAGAATATTTTTGTGGAGAAAATCAATTCCATGAGTCAAATTGGCTAACACAGCTTTAAAGGGTACCAATCACAAAAAAAAAATATGCTCTGTATGTAGAGGTTGCAAGTTTAACTAGAAATTTCCATTGCCGCGCAATGCGAAATGTATCCCCCGGCACTGGCAGCGATTCGAAGGAGGGACAAAGAACCTTCCCTAATCTACAATGTGTGTAGATTAGAGTATAATGCATCTCTATAGAAAATTCGAAAGAAATCTGTCAAGAAATGTGACCTCAGAGCGCACACAAGACATCCACTAAAAATATGACCTTTAACCCTATGAAGGACGGAACACTGGAGGCAGCATCACCAAAAACTGTAGAGGTCTAGAGTAATCTATGATGGACTTCCATAGAAAATCTGAAAGAAATCAGTCAACAAATGTGTCCAGAATGGATGCAACCAAAATATGACATTTGACCCTATAAAAAGTGGAACACTGGGGGCAGCATCAGCAAACATTAAAGATGTGTAGATTTCAATAAGACACACCTCCATATAAAATTTCAAAGAAATCCGTCAAGAAATGTGGAAGTTAGAGCGCACTCTGCTGGGGGATACAATTACACTATAATCGTTTAAGATTATACACTTTACGATTATGATCTATAATCGTAAAAGCGACTCATGAGTAGACTACTCGACCCACCCGTATGGGCTCGTCAAAATAAGGGTTCGCATGGAACCCAAGTCGCAGTTCAGTTCCATGCGCACACCTTCATGTTATCCTTTATTTCCTTCAACTGTTGACCTATAGAATGCCAGATAAAGTACTTTGAGGATGATTTTATACTTCTAGCGGTACACAAATTATTTTTTCAGGTGATTGGTACATTTTAAATAGGTGTTACACAAAATAAACAATAAAGCACTGGCAGCAATCAATAAATACAATCAAATTTTATAATATATTCACAAATAGGCGCTGAACATATAATTATAGGGGGAATCATGGGTTAAAAGGAGAACATGATTATAGTTTGTTATAATGTAATACAATATGAAGATTTGTAAAGATGACAACTAGTTTCTAAACTTAATGTAGTAGTCAACAGCAGATTGTCTAGATGTCTGCATGATATGCTTGAATATAAATGTAAGACAATGACAAATTTTACATTGTCATTCTAGTGATGTTTCCATAAACTACTGTATCTTTTACAGTATTGTAAAATTTAGTACATGTACATGTACAGTATCTTCATTCATAAAGTCAATGTTTTTCATGGCTTTTTATGAAAGCTTTTTGAATAAAAAAATGACCCATAGCCTGGCCTAGGGCTCATATTGAAGAAAATAACTTTGACTGAATCAAACACCTAGGATTAATGCCTTTGGAATATCCCTGTTCGCGCACTTCTACACAGCATACAATCAAAGTAGAGGAGATCATAGAAAAATCTATCAACCGATCTCAAGCAAATACTATAAGAGCAAGCATTTCAATGACTGCTTGACAATAAAATCTCATACGAAGTATTTCTAGGTATTTTGTGCAGTCAGAGAAATTTCTACCGAGTTGAATGCAAGTAAGCAATAATAATATTACAAACACACTTCTCTTTGGCTCAATTTAACATGCAAAGCAAGGAAGACTTGCACACTCTTTTAAGCACCCATCCATAATGCCCCCGAAGTACCCTGTTATTTCATGTCTAGTTGGTGAACAGTTTTCCTATATATATATATCGTCTGTTTGGAGCCAGAAGGGCGTTAACTCTGTGCTAAAGTATGTGAGTTAATGCCCTTCTGGCTCCAAACAGACGATATGAGGATGACTTACCTACTTCCTTATTACTTCCTTATTCATGGTCTCATCAGGAAGTTAAACCTATCTGGGCCCTGTTTCATAACACTTCTTATCAATAACAAGTTGCAATAACTGTTACAAGCTACTGAAATCCTTGAATCTGATTGGCTGAGAGCAAAGTTGTCATAGAAATGTGACAGTTGTTACTGATACCAAGTTTTATGAAATGGGGCCCTGGCCACACATCATTAACAATTTTTCTTAAAGGGTCTAAATTCTGCCAAATAAAAGTTAAAATATATCTCATAGATTTATAAGCCTCCAATAATTACATTCCAAATGAGGGTCAACAATAAGCCTGTTTCATTTGGAACTTGACTATGCGTTGTAAACAATTTTTCTTTCAGTGAACTAAGGTATACTGTATTGCAGCCTCATTTAGCCTGCTCGACATATCTACAGAAACATGTACACAGTAAAGTGAAATAGCTCCTCAGGCCTACTGTGAATGCAGGCAATAGCTAGAAAATTATAGTGTAACCTTGTTATAAAGAGCACTGTTATAACAAACTCTTGTTATATCAAGGTGATTTTGCCAGTCCCACTTCTTTGTATTCTATTGGTTTTTTTTAGCCCTGATATAACAAGGTTTCAATATAAAGAGGTAATTTCCTTGGTCCCAAGGAGTTTGTTATAACGAGGTTTCACTGTACTCAATTTGGCACCAGCCAGCAGACGACAAAACAGCCCGTTTTTATAAATGCAGGTACATATTTCTTTATTCAGCCAAACTTAAACAGTTGGAGATAAAGAGCTTCATGTACCTTCAACTTTCTCTAAGTTGTTTTAAAAGTCTGTGATAGTTGATGGTATCACATTTCTACCAATGGATACACATTTATAAGTTCCTTTCCTTCTTTGCCAAATATATACTGGTAAATTACATGTATATATTAAAAAACTACAGTGGAAACTCACTATAAAGAGCTCTGCAGGGGAGCATTTCATCAAGCGTTTTGTCAGTGATTTTTACCGACAACTGTTATAAGCTACTGAAATCCATGCATCTGATTGGCTCAGAGCAAATTTGTCAGTAAAAATCACTGACAAAATGCTTGATGTCATGCTCCCCTGATATAACAACATTCCTGCTGGTCCCCGGTCTTTATGTTCTTTCCTTTTTTACCGTAATAAAAGGAGATTCCTGATATAACAAGGAAATTGTGCTGGTCCCCAGTCTTCATATTCTTTTGTTATTTTACCCTGATATATCAAAGGAGATTCCTGATATAACAAGGAAATTTTAATGGTCCCAAGGTCCTCGTTATAGTGCGTTTCCACTGTATACCACTGTCAGTCAGACAACTATTTAGTAGCACTGTCAATATGTATAGCAATGATGATTGTGGAGGTTTATGTACACTGCTGTTCACTAAGAATGTAAAGCAAATTAGAACAACCATTCTGAATGGTTCAGGGTCTGCCCATTCAAGAAGATGCGCTTGCAACAATGATTTTGATTGGTCAGTACCGATCAGTTGCAACTTGCAATCAATTGCAACTTTCTTGCAACACCCCATAAGAATGCCAACTTGATATATATATAGGGCAAGTAAAATATGGCAAGTTTCAACGGTGAAGAGTTCAAAACTTGGTATTTCATATATACAGCAGCACAAAGAAATAATGCTCCTAGTTCGTACAGTAAGTATGGCAATAATACTTGTGTATTTGTGCTTGTACATCAAATATTGGTGATAATAAAGTCAGAGGCAGATCCAGGATATTGTAAAGGGGGGGGGGTGTACAAATTGAGATAATTCTCTGACAAGCAAAAAAAAAAGGGTTATCAGTTCTAAAAAAGGGGGGGGGGCACACTCTCTACATTTCTCTATCAAAGGGGGGGGGGGGGAGGTGCATGGGCCAGAAGTGCCCCCTCCCCAACCCCCTCTAAATCCACCACTGAATTAGTTGACGATCAGTTCATATCTTGGATTCTGTACAAAATTCTTCAAGGATACAAAGAAAAACTGTACAACATTTCTGGTACAAATGTTAAGCCTCTTAAATACATGTACCCTTGGACATAGTATACAAACTCAGAAATGTTGCAAAAGTACAAGAGCCTTACCCTTAGAATTTCATAAGTAACATTCTGCCACTAAGTACATGTATGCGTCACTTGTTTCGTAGCAGGTCTACGCACTTGATAAATTCTACAAAATGCAACTGTGGTGGCTGCATGGACTCTATGCATGTGAAATCACAGTACATTCCAGTGCACAGTACATCATGTTTTAAGTACTATGTACAAGGAGATCATAATCCACTGTTAAAATAGAACAAAACCGTGAAATAATATGGGTTATGGGGAGTTTAAAAATTGCCGGCACCAATTTGTCTACATTTCTAATACAAGGCAACATGCAAATGACCGATATTTGTGCCAAGGCAAATGTAGAGGTGTTGTGGATCAGTGGATAAGTCCCCGGACTGTGAACCACGAGGTCCAGGGTTCGAATCCCACCGCAGCACTAGCATCCTTTGGCAAGACGTTAATCTATATTTGCCACTCTCCACCCAGGTGTTAAATGGGTACCTGGTAGGATGGCGAAAGTTAATCATAATTATTTCTACATTATACACTACTTTGTAGGACTGGGGGTTAGCGTAACCTATGCGTAGAAACTATATTATTCAACTCTAAAGTGTATCTCTTGACTGATGCCATATGCTCTTCCATTGTTTTCTCTTTCCTCAATAATGCACCATCTGACCCCTGCCCTGAACTTCATTGATCGGTATATTTATTTTATAGTAATGCAAATTAACAAATCCAAAGTCATTTATAATGTTAAAACGTTCCTTTATCAGGATTATAATTTTCCAATTTCACTCTTCTTTTTTCCTTTATTAAAGGGAAGTAGTTTTACTACTCAGCAATAAATTCTTATTCAGCAATGTTTCTACTTACAATTTGTACAAATATGATAAAAAATAGCTATGCTTGACCAATATATCCTATGATAAAATATAGAGGCCAGTATCTGGGATAGGAAGACAAAATTATTTCTCTTTCTTCTCAGTGCTATGTCCATGACTCACGACAGACAACGCCATGCCAAGTTGAGCAGTGTAGTACGTTGTCATGACGATGGACTGGGAGGATGGGATGGCACTGCGGAACATGTTTGCTGCCAGGACCAGGTCCGAGATGCAGAACAGGATGGCCCCAATCCCAGCGGCCATCTTGGTCCAAGTCCACAGGTTCTCAAAGAATTGGAGCCGCGCTAGCGCCCTCCAAGCCATCAACATGATGACGATTATGTACAGGGCACCGAGGAATGTAAGTTCGTAAGCCGCGAAGCCGGGGTACATGGCCCCATAGATGACACCTCCAACGAGCATCAGGGGGACGAGGAGGGATGGTTTGAACGGATTAGCGCCAAACGCGTAGATGTACATGATGTGAGCGAGCGCAAAGAAGAGCAGTCCATGAATGAAATACTGGTTGACGTAGACCAAGCATCCATCACCGATGCACGATAAAACAAGACCCGTAAGAATTGCCAGGTGGTATCGCGGGATGACAGACAACCCTTGCTTGCAGAAGAGATAGATCTCGTGGATTACAAATCCGCACAGGCAGACAATTGGAAGGCACTTGCAGGCGACGGCCCACCATGACGGCTCTGGTCGTAGGAGAAAATAAATAATGGTGCCTTGGATGAACGGGAGGAGTCTCGGACAAACGGCTTTTGCCTGCAGAAAAATCAGAGAGAAGAAAGAAATAATTTTCTAAATTATAATAATTTGAAATGTATCAACTATCACTAATTACATTTATTTTGTAGGGTCATAAAATTACGTTCATGCAGTAAATCAAACATTCAACCAATCTCAAACGTATAACAGCAAACTTAGGCATCAAACATTTAACGGGAACTCAGAAGACAACGAAAAATAAAGAGATGCAAACTTGGTGAAGTCTGGTAGTGTCTCTCTGATCTGTGTGAGTTTTTTTTCTCTTTTTAATATTATAGGACTGCCTGGCCCCCAACATCAACTTGGTAACTAAGACAACATAATACATTATAAATATTCAAGCATACTTAACCAACATGACCAATGACCATAATTAAAGAAAATGGAAGTATCTACCTAAACTGTATCGACCCAATTCAATACAAGAACCAATCAGAAATAACTAGGATGAAGATGGGTCAATGTCTGGGGTGATTATGCAATGAGGAATGTTCAACAAAAGAACCAGATCATCAGATGTCATGGAGGGAATGGGCATATCTGAATAGGAAAGGAATGAAGGTGACAAGAGAAGTACATGTATGTAGGACAGTGTCTGATGTGATGAGATGCATGCCATGACAACAAAACACCTATCCTGCCTATTGAAAACCGAACTGAACTGAACTAAATTCCAATTTAAAACAAAATCAAACACAAAAAATAGGCATTCACATTTTTTCTTTCTTCCTATTTTTATAATTTTATAATTGTAACAGACTACCAGACTACCCTACACTACAGTTGAATTTTGAATTTATGTAAATTGTAATGATAAAAATGATGTAACTAATTTAGTACTTACCACATCAAACTTGAACATTCTGTCGAATACGGTATGTAACTTAGACTACCAGGCACGGGTGGGGAATTAGTTACCGTATGAGGGTTCCCAATAAACAGAAAAAATCTTTTATTTAATTTAGGCTAAATCTAAACGTTTCAACACAACCTGACCATGTCAATGTCGGTTCTATCTGAAGTCTGAAGACGAAACACGAGACGAAAATAATCCACCGGTAAAAAAATGTCCAGTGGCCGGGAAAATGCGAAAGTCACGCGTCTCGTTTTTATAACGCCGGTTTGTTAAATAAATGACAGAATCTTTCCTTATTTATTATATTATTATCTTTCCTTATTTATACTAGTTTGTCAGACCTGTCTAGAATAAAGACGTGTTCACAAAAGTAGATAACAACATGTACCCCTTCAGGAATCCCCGTATTCAGAACTAAAGCACTTTCGCTATCCTCTACATGTAGTCTAGGCTCTACTGTGTGGAGTCTGTGAACCCCTATTGTTGTCCTGATCCTTAGGCTTAGCTTCGTTCGTGAGCGATCGCCGCGTCATGCCCATGCACGCAGAATTTGGTAAAATTGCAATGTTTACGTTTTTCTCCGAACTCGGTTTTATGCATGGGTAGAGAACTATGGGTTTATGACGTTCGCGCCGAAGGCACGTGACTACTTTGTTCAAGGTGATTGAGTAAAGTTTGTTGACATTTGGAGTAGCTATCAGACTTACTTGTATATTTTTAATTTATTATAAAATAAATTCTTCTGTAATACGGGATATTATCTTTTCGCGAAAATTGCATTTGATTCATTACTAAAACTGAAAAACTGAATGCACAATAACCGAATAATCTTTGAATTTATTTCATAATCTTGATAATAGAAAATTCAGTGTATGAATATTTTATTTTCTTGGACTTCAGGCTATCACACAACAAAAAGTGCGTCATCGCCAACTTCAACTCTATTTTCTAAGTATTTTGACCTTCATGACTGAGGTACCGGGGGTACGTACCGGTGACGGTGAGAATGTTGTTTCTTTGCATTGCGAAATGTAATACATGTAGTTTAAAAAATCAAAACTAAATTTACACACATTAGGCAGATCAACTGGTTTCTAAATGTAGAAAAATATCAGCGTCAAGTTAGTTGGCTATCTTATGACTCACACTTATCAAGAATTGTGGCATCTCAGCTGCAGATAATTTCAGGGATAATACTAAATTTGCTCGATTCTTTCCCAAATCCCAACTGAACTCGATATCTCTCTCTCTCTTTATCATATTGATCCAGTACATCTTACATAGCGTTCTCTCTCCCCCCCCCCCCCCCGGCCCCTCTCTCTCTCTCTCTCTTCACCTTTAAAACCAACTTAAAGGCCAAGTCCACCCTAATATCAAGTTGATTTGAATAAATAGAGTAAAATTCAAGCGTAGCAGTGAAAATTTCACTGAATTCGGATGTAAAATAAGAAAGTTACGGCATTTTGAAGTTTTGCATTATTTCATGAAACAGTGATAGGCCTATGCATAGCATGGGCGGTATGCAAATGAGTGAACCGATGATGGCACACACTCACTTTTCCTTATGTATTTTATTATATGAAATTTCAAATATTTCAATTTTTATAGATGTGATAATAAGAATCCCCTCTTTGATGAAAATAAGTTACAATAATGATGATTTTACATGTTCCATATGGAGTCAAACCATGTTTTACATTATTGAAGCAAAAAATGAAATATATATTTCATATAATAAAATACATAAGGGAAAGTGAGTGCATGCCATCATCGGTTCACTCATTTGCATACCGCCCATGCTATGCATATCACTGTTTCATGAAATAATGCAAAATTTCAAAATGCTGTAACTTTCTTATTTTACATCCGATTTCAGTGAAATTTTCAGTGTTACGCTTGTTTAATTTTACTCTATTTATTCAAATCAACTTGATATTAGCGTGGACTTTGGCTTTAACACTTAAAGGGAAAACCAACCCTAATGGCAAGTTGCTCTGAATGAAAGAGCTATATTAGAGAAGCTGATTGGTGAAAGTTTGAACGAAATCGGACAAACAATAAGAAACTTATGAATTTTTGAAAGTTGTAATCACTATACATATCGTGTGTTGAGAGCCAGAAGGGCGTTAACTCATACGTTTTATTGATCCAGTACTCTTGCATAACCTTATTTTCTTTGCTCTCTCTATCCACCTTTAAAACCAGTTCTTTCTTTCTCCGTTTATAATCTACACATGACCAGCAATTCACCCCCTCGGCCGCCTTTCTTTCTCTCTCTCTCTCTCTCAATTTTGTCTCATGTTGTTATTTTCTCCTGTTACCAATTCCACTCACTCCTCCCTCTCTCTTTGCAATACTGATCCAGCACCTCTCGCATAGTGATCTTTTATGTCTCTCTTTATTATTTTCTCCTTCGTTTCTGGGCCCCGTTTCATAAAACTTATTATCAATAACAACTTCCACAAATCTATGACAAATTTGCTCTCAGCCAATCAGATGCAAGCATTTCAGTAGCTTATAACTGTTTTTGTAACTTATTGATAACAAGTTTTACGAAACGGGCCCTGATCCATCTGATGCTCTCTTTTGCACCTGGGCCCTGTTTCATAAAATTTGTTAGCAATGACAAGCTGCAAAAGCTGTTATAAGCTTCTGAAATACTTGCATCTGATTGGCTGAGGGCAAATTCGTTACAGAAATGTGACACTTGTTACTGATAAAAGAAAATTTATGAAACAGGCCTCTGGTATACTACATACACCTGACACAAAAATGCAAATTATCTATGAAGATTGTTTTTTATTTAGATGTGCAAAAATGAGATGATTTCATAACAATCTCCATACATTTCAGGCAAAATACTACATTTCCTTCAGCTGTTGTTTTACAACAATACAAGGATTATCTGAGAAAATAAACATGTCAAACAATTACTGATAATCATTTTACTTGTCTATTGCATTAACTAAAGAGTATATACAACTCCTTTAGGAATACAGAAATGACACAAAAATAATATGCTAGTTTAACATGGTGTTTATGAAGCATTCCATGATTGTACTAATAAAAAATAACAGTAGACAAATACTACATGCAACACTAATGTTTTCCATTTTTGAAACATTTCAAGGATATTATCAATGCCTTCAATATTTGTACTTAATTCAACTTTTAAACTAATCCCCCAATTTCATTGTTTTAGTTTTCTTCTCCAGTTAAAGGTTAATAGTCATTGATACTATGCCTTTGTTGCATATGCAAGAAAATCATTGCTTTAAACATTTTTTGTTGCTTTTTACAAATTAATCCTTAATTTGACTGTATTTCTTTTTTCTAAGACATTTGTTTAAATTAATCTCATTCCTCTCTATTTTTTTTTTCATTTGTTGTTACTGAAAGCCATACAAATTAGGACATCAGCTAATAAGCAAGCACTGAACATTATACTGGGCCGAAGTCCTTGGAAATGTATACCATTAATGGTACCTTGGCTTCTTGAAAAAAAGAGATTGAACCAACAAATCATATTTTAGTTTGAATATTTAACCCTAAATAACAATTTGCTACATGTATAAGGTTGTTTGTCCATGTGGAGTGATTATGTACATTTACAAACATGTGACACAAATTTAATGTCATTATTAGACAAGTTTTCAGTTATCCAGTCCATTCCTCTGTTCTCCTCGATACAAACACTTTTTCATATCAGTCTTCAAAATCAGAAAATTGAAGAAAAAGACAAGCTTATCTATGTTCTAATGTGGACAACCTGTCACTGAATACCATAAACCGTAGAGAGCTAGTTCTATAAAATCATATTGCCAACAGCTTTACCTGGCATTCCATGGGTCAATAGTCAGTATGGAGAACAGTAAGGGTAACATAGAAACCCCCCGACAGTGGAACCTGGGACCAAGGAAAACTCTGTTATATCAGGGCTAAAAAACAATAGAATACAAAGAAGTGGGACCGGAAATAACGAGAGTTTGTTATAACAGTGTTCTTTATAACCAGGTTCCACAGTACATGAATCCAAAGTAGACTTTGGTTCTGTGCATGCCCATTTTCTAAGCGAGTGCATATAGGTGCATCAACTAGTCCACCCACGAGTCACTTTTTTGTTCATTGAGAGTGTATTAAAACTTGTAACATCTCTTGATGGAAGTAATATCTGAAAGTGATATTTTGACTATAGTATACCAGTATGGAACACCTAAAATACAGAGCAAGTTATTGTGTGGTGATTGGTAATAGAATTTATAACCCTACATGGTCATTTACTGTTGCTATGAGGTCATTCTTCTTTCCTGCCGTCGAAAGTCCATTCTTCTGACAGAATTCCTTCAGGACGGCGACTGTCAACTTGGAAAGCTGTCATAAGAAAAAAGGAATGAAAATCAATTAGTCAATCCAACTGTAGTAGTACATACATGATTCAACTGACTTTAACTGCACACTGGAAGGTCAGGGTTTTTTATAAAGGCTATCAACTTTTCTTCTTCAAATTGACAATTATAATTTTATCATGAGCCATTTACCAGTATCAGTTCAATCACTGGCCCGAATTCATGCAAGAGATTTATTTTAATCCATAGTTTAAACCACCATAAGCCTAGTACGCACATGTCCTCATATCTAATGAGCGGGCATTAAGGCACTCGTATACGCTTAATTACGCTTAATTTAGTCCACGGCAGAGTTTAGGCCATGGTTTAGACCATGTTTTAAAATAAACCTCTTTCCTGAATTCGGGCCAATCCGTTTCTAATTAGCAGAGAAGAAATTTGGATAATGCCATTCATGCAATAAAATTTGAATTCACATTCTAAATTCATATAATGATTTAATCAATGGTTTTGGTTTGCTCTGGCAACACTTTTTGTCAAACATACGGGATTAGGGTGGAAATAGGATTTTAGGGTAGGCTTAGGATGTTTAACCCTTAATCTGCCCCCATGTACCCCAACCAAGGGCCATGGTGCTAATATCTATTGTGCCAGCCACTAATCCCACCTGTGCAGGGTTTAGTTTGGGAGGGCTTAAGCATGGACGAACAATGTGACTAAATGTGTATGTGGCAGCGCTGTGGAGGCTGTGGCATGCGAGCACGGTCTAGTGCACATGTACACAGCACCGCTACGCAGATCAGCTAGTACACGAGGTTCTGGCATCGTATGGGTTAATACAGTGTTTTGCCTTGGGGTACAGTTAGAAATGTAGTTACAGGTAGTTTATGAAATTGACTGTATAGTAAATCCGACCAGATCATGATTTGATGATGAAATGAGCCATTTCCGAGCGCTAGTTTTCCTTTGTAGCATAATACTGTAATTTCTGATTTTTATACAACCTTGCAAAATAAAATCATTGTTTACCTGTCCTTTTCTGGCTTGTTCAGCAACATCAATGGTGCCACCTGCCGCCTAAAGAAAGAAATATCAAAACAGGGTTAAACAAGAATATTAGGTCTGGAGAGACTAAAAATGTACAGCTTGAAGGGCGCGTGTGGCCCTGTGGGCCGCTATTTAAAGAGAAGGTTGAGTTCTGGGAAAGGTGAAAAATAATTTGTGAGCTTTCTTATTCCTTTCATGTCAGTGTGGAAGAACATCATAGCAGAAATGTCCCCTGAAAAGGATTGCTCTTCAAATGCCTTCATATTCCACATACATTTATGTCGAGAAATAGCTGAAGTGTTCGGGCCGAACATTAATGCCACATGTGTGTACAGCAGTGACGGATCTACATAGAGGGAAAACTGGCCCGTGCCCCCCCCCCCCCCCCCCCCCCCCCCCCCACTTTGGAAACCCAAAGTACACAACAACAACAAAAACTGCCTCTTTATTGTGTACTTTTACAGCACTGTGCCCCCTCTTTTAAAAAATCCTGGATCCGCCACTGGTCTACAGTCCCTTGTAAAAAGTACCATAGTACCCATGGTACTTTGACCAAATTAACATCAAATCATGCAAAGTACTAGATCAAATTACCATGATTTGATGGTAATTTGGACAAATTACTGTCAAATTACCATAGATACTATGGTACTTTTTTACAAGGGGTCCTATGTACCCATTTCTGTGTACAGTGCATTTGCTTTTCAGCAAGATTGGTCAACTTCTGATCATGATTCCAAAACCTAACAGTATACACTATTCCTTATGCAGATATGTAGAGGTGTTGTGGACTAGTGGATAAGTCACCGGACTGCAGATCACAAGGTACGGGGTTCAAATTTCACTAACGTCCTTTGGCATTGGCAAGACATTAATATACATATGCCACTCTCCACCCAGGTGTAAATGGGTAGGCCTACCTGATATGCTTGAGCGCTAGTTACTTTGGCGGCTCGGCTATAACTGGGGTAATAATGTCTAAAGCGCCATGAGCATCACTGCATGATGGATATGAGCGCTATATGAGTGGTCATTATGATTATTATTATCAACCTTTCCCTATTTCTTTGAGATTCTTTGAGACAACTTCTTTGACAATGTAATCGCATGACCAGAACTCAACTTTATCTGTAAGAACTAGGAATCTAAGACCGTTACCTTCTTCCTAGCAGCAGGTTTGGCCGTTGGATCGTACCCCTCAGGGAAGACAGACTCCATGAACTCACGGATCACAGGCCCCGCCCTCCTCTTAATCATCTCTTTGTTGGGTTCTGAGAGCAAAGATTGAAAGATAATCTGTAGCTTTGTGGAGGCTTGATAAAATCTGAGCTGCATGGCCCTAAATACTATCAGTGTATGTAATATGTTGTAAAAATGAAGCCCTGACAAATGCATGTTAAACGCATCATCATGTGCTTCACAAAAAGTTCTGAGAGCAAAGATTGAAAGATAATCTGTAGCTTTGTGGAGGCTTGATAAAATCTGAGCTGCATGGCCCTAAATGCTATCAGTGTATGTAATATGTTGTATAAAAATGAAGCCCTGACAAATGCATGTTAAACGCATCATCATGTGCTTCACAAAAAGTTCTGAGAGCAAAGATTGAAAGATAATCTGTAGCTTTGTGGAGGCTTGATAAAATCTGAGCTGCACGGCCCTAAATGCTATCAGTGTATGTAATATGTTGTAATGTTAAACGCATCATCATGTGCTTCACAAAAAGTTCTGAGAGCAAAGATTGAAAGATAATCTGTAGCTTTGTGGAGGCTGGATAAAATCTGAGCTGCACGGCCCTAAATGCTATCAGTGTATGTAATATGTTGTATAAAAATGAAGCCCTGACAAATGCATGTTAAACGCATCATCATGTGCTTCACAAAAAGTTCTGAGAGCAAGATTGAAAGATAATCTGTATCTTTGTGGAGGCTTGATAAAATCTGAGCTGCACGGCCCTAAATGCTATCAGTGTATGTAATATGTTGTATAAAAATGAAGCCCTGACAAATGCATGTTAAACGCATCATCATGTGCTTCACAAAAAGTTCTGAGAGCAAAGATTGAAAGATAATCTGTAGCTTTGTGGAGGCTTGATAAAATCTGAGCTGCATGGCCCTAAATGCTATCAGTGTATGTAATATGTTGTATAAAAATGAAGCCCTGACAAATGCATGTTAAACGCATCATCATGTGCTTCACAAAAAGTTCTGAGAGCAAAGATTGAAAGATAATCTGTAGCTTTGTGGAGGCTGGATAAAATCTGAGCTGCACGGCCCTAAATGCTATCAGTGTATGTAATATGTTGTATAAAAATGAAGCCCTGACAAATGCATGTTAAACGCATCATCATGTGCTTCACAAAAAGTTCTGAGAGCAAGATTGAAAGATAATCTGTATCTTTGTGGAGGCTTGATAAAATCTGAGCTGCACGGCCCTAAATGCTATCAGTGTATGTAATATGTTGTATAAAAATGAAGCCCTGACAAATGCATGTTAAACGCATCATCATGTGCTTCACAAAAAGTTCTGAGAGCAAAGATTGAAAGATAATCTGTAGCTTTGTGGAGGCTTGATAAAATCTGAGCTGCACGGCCCTAAATGCTATCAGTGTATGTAATATGTTGTATAAAAATGAAGCCCTGACAAATGCATGTTAAACGCATCATCATGTGCTTCACAAAAAGTTCTGAGAGCAAAGATTGAAAGGTAATCTGTAGCTTTGTGGAGGCTTGATAAAATCTGAGCTGCACGGCCCTAAATGCTATCAGTGTATGTAATATGTTGTAAAAATGAAGCCCTGACAAATGCATGTTAAACGCATCATCATGTGCTTCACAAAAAGTTCTGAGAGCAAAGATTGAAAGATAATCTGTAGCTTTGTGGAGGCTTGATAAAATCTGAGCTGCACGGCCCTAAATGCTATCAGTGTATGTAATATGTTGTAAAAATGAAGCCCTGACAAATGCATGTTAAACGCATCATCATGTGCTTCACAAAAAGTTCTGAGAGCAAAGATTGAAAGATAATCTGTAGCTTTGTGGAGGCTGGATAAAATCTGAGCTGCACGGCCCTAAATGCTACCAGTGTATGTAATATGTTGTAAAAATGAAGCCCTGACAAATGCATGTTAAACGCATCATCATGTGCTTCACAAAAAGTTCTGAGAGCAAAGATTGAAAGATAATCTGTAGCTTTGTGGAGGCTTGATAAAATCTGAGCTGCACGGCCCTAAATGCTATCAGTGTATGTAATATGTTGTATAAAAATGAAGCCCTGACAAATGCATGTTAAACGCATCATCATGTGCTTCACAAAAAGTTCTGAGAGCAAAGATTGAAAGATAATCTGTAGCTTTGTGGAGGCTTGATAAAATCTGAGCTGCACGGCCCTAAATGCTATCAGTGTATATTATGTTGTAAAATCGAAGCCCTGAAAAATGCATGTTAAACGCATCATCATGTGCTTCACAAAAAGTGAAAATATGAAAGTGACCGGAAATGCCAGACCCTTTCTTCCCATACTACTGTGTTACAACTAAAGCGTACCCCAGTACGGTTTTATGAATGGCAGTATTTGGTCATAGATATCTTGAAAATAACATCATATATTGCAAAACCTTTATATTCCTGGCTGTTAATTTATCCTGCTGAATATCATTATACAACACAAACATAAAAATTCAACAATTTATTAAATCAAACCTCCACAAAGTTACCGATTCCCTTTAAGTTTTGCAGAATATAGATTATCAATGATACATTACATAACTTAATATGACTTTTATATTTCTCATTCATTTGGTACATACATAAATGAATATAAATATTACAAGATTACTTGAGTAATGTACATGTAAATATAACTCATACAATTATACAGATCAATGATGTGCGACCATAAGCTACCTACTTTGTTTTTGAGGGTAATAAATTCATATAATTCAACACTTTCGGTAAGCCTTTTTTGTTTAAATCAATGCTACACATTCTGAAGCTGCAATTTTGAAATACATTACACTAAAATGTAAAAGATGCACATTTTCTCGTAACTTTTTATGCTGTTATTATTAGTGTTTAGAAAAAAAAAATATCTATTAATATATATATACTGACCCACAATAAAAAGTACCCACAACTTTATAATGGTATATCATATTTATATTGACAGACACAGAATGACAATGAACCAGGGTTGAAAGATTGACCTTTTATTGAAACATTTCACTAATTTCGGAAGTCAATGCTGTCACAAGTTGAAAAATGAAAGTCACAGATCAATAGTGTGTGTGGCCACCATTTGTTTGCAGACAGGCATTGCATCTGCGACGCATCCTGCGCACCAGTCTTGGAATGAAATCTTGTGGAATCCTGTTCCATTCATCTTGCAAAGTCTGGATCAGTTGTGCACGAGTCCTGACCCTGCCAGCAATGCGCCTCCCAAGCTCATACCACAGATGCCCAATGGGATTGAGGTCAAGGGACATCGCCAGCCACTCCATGGTGTTTAATGTTCTCACCCCTCAGGAATGCAGTGGTTAGCCGTGCAGCATGAGGTCGGACATTATCATGCTGAAAGATGCACAGTCCTCGGTTGTTCTGCAGGAATGGCACCAGGTGTGGTCTCAGGATATCGTCCACATAGCGCTGTGCAGTGATGTTGCCATCCACAAACACCAGGGGTGATCTGTGACTTTCATTTTTCAACTTGTTGTGTTCTGCGCTATAATGCGCGCTGACAAGAGACAGCATTGTCTTACGAAATTAGTGAAATGTTTCAATAAAAGGTCGATCTTTCCACCCTGGTTCATTGTCATTCTGTGTCGGTAAATATAAAAATGATATACCATTATAAAGTCGTGGGTAATTTTTATTGTGGGTCAGTATATATATATATAATATGCAAGTCATTCAGCTATGCACTTTATACTAAATCTAAGAAAACATTAAGTTGAAGTGTATTTCAACCATGATTTTGATAAATAATAGCATCATGACGATAACTAATGGATTATTACAAAATCTTTATAGCAATGATCACTGATATTTCTGTTATTCAGCCCTTCAAAGTTTGTAGTGACAGAGTCGGTGATTTGCATGAATTATTTGCATGTGAAAAGGTGTTTCGGACTTTGTAGCATGTTTGCATTTTAATGAAAAAAATAGTTCCTAAGATTTCACATTTATGGTAGGTCTATTAATACAGGTAGATTTTGCATTGTCAGAGAAATATATATATTTTAATAAGTTGCATAGTGCAGATTTAGAATATTCAGAGGAAAAAAGTGAAAGAATATTTTTGGTTATCTAAAAGTGCGGATGAATATTTTAGAAATCATTGCACTGCGCTGGATAGGCGTATTAGCTTGGTACTATGCGGTACGGTGTGTATAGAATACTGTGCCTTGAGTTAATTGGACGTCTTACAAGACAGGCGTGACTATTTGCTCTTCCCGGTTTAGGCGTGTCAAAGAGTGAGTTTTATCTTTTTTTGTGTGTATCTAATGATAAGGCAGGATGTTTTCAATTATTCTAGATCATGTATGCCTAATTGTAAAAGAAGTCTATCAAATGAAAATGTTTATATTTGTGAGATGAAAAGTGTTCTTTCAATGTTGGTCAAACTCGTTCTTATTGCATAGGGATGTTGCACTTGTTCACTTTTATTCTAGATTACTTACAAAGAAACTGAAACCAATCAAATATTAAGGTTAATTGTGGGGTATTCTATCATTGAATATATTTCGGATTTTGTCATTTAGGTGGGAATTTATGCAGTCTGAAAGAGTATAAACACTTTGAATTACAGTGATTTGTGTTATTTGAACGCATGTATAATTTATTGCTTCATGAGTTGCCGTTGGGGGCGGTATGATGTAAACATTGAGAAAAGATGGCGGCGCCCATGGAAGTGTACCATTCTTGTTTCACTGAGGTGTTAGAGTTGTAGTAATTTAAATTGTTCATGTTTTATTGTAGATGTATCAGGTAGAGGCTGGTAGAGACTGGGTGAACTTCAGCAGCTGAGCTAGGGTTACATGTCATGAGTTGTTTGATGGTGAACAGTAGAGATGTTCTGGGGCAGTGGCTATCAATATGATGGGTGACAAGGGCAGCTAGTTGCTGGTGTTGGCGGAGACCTCGGGTAGGCAATGAGTTGTTATACTACAGATTTTGAAACAATATGAATTTTCATTAATTCCATTTATTCTGCCAGTTTATCCTTGGTCAAATGTAATTCAAAATACATATACTGTAGCATACTGGTTAAAGTATAAGTGCATATAAAATGTTTCGTATTGTTTGTTTCCGGACTAAGGTCAGTTTGATCTTTGATACTGTAATGTACTTATACAAGATTATTGTTTATTAATAGCAAATAGTGTTTTTCAACAAGTTCTCTTGTATTTAGAAAGTTCCTTTTAAACTGGTTCTTTCTATAATCCGAACGATTTAACTTGATAGAATGGCATTGATTTAGAAATGTAGTTCAGCACTTCAAGATATAAGAGAGCGATGTTTATACATGTATTGTCGGTCGTACACTTGATATTTCTCAATTATGCTGTGAGAGTGTGAGTCATAATTATGTTGATGCATATTCATGTAAAAGAAATAAGCTATTATCACTTGTAGAGAAGGAAAGCAATTATATGTATTAATAATGTGATTATCATGTTTTGCTTTATGACTCAAAAGATCCTTTATTATTCTGCCTGATTTGCAGGGTTTGTTTCTACACTTTTGATCACAACCAAATAAACTTGGGCAAACCACCCACCTACAGACACCATTCTGTGACTACTTTTCTGCGTACTGCGTTTGTAGACTATATGCGTTCCATTCTGCAAATTTATAGGTGCCTCTGTGGCTTAATAAACCAGGGGCGTGTTTCATAAAGCTGCTCGTAAATTTACGCACGACTTTACAAATGACTTGTATATGACAAGCCAGATGCGATGCTCAATTGTTTTTAACTGCATCAACTAAAGTTGAACTGTACAGATGTAGATTAACATTCTTATTATGACAATTATTTTTAATGCAAAGTTATATTTTTTGCCATTTTTTAATTGAGTTTATTGGAAATATAGTCACACTTTGTTAAAACATTAGGAAAAGCTTTGGGCATCCTACCTGGCACTTCATATTCAAGCCGTTTGTAAAGCCATGTGTAACTTTGCGAACAACTTTATGAAACACCTCCCATGTAGTTTTAATAGGAAGCCATACATTTGTTATATCTACATCACCCATCTTACCAGTATGGTCCACCATTTCTTCTGGTGCATCTCTGTCGAGAGCCAGTGCCTCAAGGTTTCTGTAGTGGGCCTGAAGGACCGGGTTCTCAAAGTTCTCGGGCGAGAACTGGAACTGCAGCTTCTTGACCATGTTCTTGGCCTTGTCGATCTGGTCTGGAGTAGCTGGGCATTCGAGAAAAAAAAAAAGCAGAGTGGGAAATTTCACCGAGGTTGTTATACTTTGGAAAGTGTCTTGCTAAAATTAAGGCTAACTTGGTACTGCAAGTCTTTTAAGTTTTAGGAGCTTTAGTGACAGCTACACACCTCTCAACAGCCCTAAACTTCGTGATTTTTCTTAAAGAATTCAAAAATTTGTAATTATCATCACTATTTACTAGTTTTTACTTTCTTGTCAAATAATCTAGACAATGGGGGAGTAGAAATCTGTCATCAATGCTAAATGCATGCAAATATTGGCAATCAATTCACCCTCTCTTGGCAACATTAGCTTTTCCTATTTGGAGGGGTTTTCTCCACAAACTCCCCATCCAACAACCATGATATGTAAGCTTACCCCTTGGATGAGTGGGAAGTTCCAGTTTCTCATGTCATTGAAGAATGGCAAGGAACGCCGTAAAGGCATTCCCCCCAAATTACCAAATCTCTCCCCTCTCCAAACGCCCCTGATAAGATAACCTACCTCTTGGACGAGTGGGCCATTCCATCCAGTCATCACAGAATAAAAATACCTGCATTCATATGGCACCTTTCCAGTTAAGTATCTGATCAAAGCGCTTTACAGTGTATTACTACCCCGGTCATTAGATCCAGTCACGATTCTGCACTTATAGTGCACATCCTGCACTCCACTAGGGAGCATTCCAGTCTGGAGGCCATTTTACAGGTGCACATATAATACTGCAGTAACAATAACATTTTCATCCAACTGGGTACCCATTTAACACCTGGGTGGAGAGTGGCAATTGTAGATTAATGTCTTGCCAAAGGACATAAGTGCCGTGGCGGGACTCGAACCATGTGATCCACAGTCCGGTGATGTATCCGGACTACGACACCTTTATAAAATGGCAAGATATTGGATGAAATCCTGGGCCCTGTTTCATAAAACTTCTTATCAATAACAACTGCACCATTTCTATGACAAATTTACTCAGATGCAAGGATTTCAGTAGCTTATAACAATTATTGTAACTTGTTATTGATAACAAGTTTTATGAAATGGGGGCCCTGGAGGGGCATTCTTAACAAAATTCCCAATCCTCCCTCCCCTCCAAACACTCAATATAAGTAAAATCACCTCTTGCATGGGTGGGATGTCCTAGTTCAAGTTATTACAGAATGGCAAGAGGAATCAGGGTAAGATAAAATCCTAGAGGGGTGTTCTAAAAGAAATTCCTCATCCATCCTCCCTCCCTCCCAACATCCCTGATAAATAAATTTACCTCTTGGATGAGTGGGATGTTCCAGTTTTCTCATATCATCACAGAATGTCAAGAGGATGAAATAAAATCCTAGAGGGGTCTTCTAAAAAAATGCATTATCCGTCCTCCCTCCCTCCCAACATCCCTGATAAATGAATTTACCTCTTGGATGAGTGGGATGTTCCAGTTTTCTCATATCATCAGAGAATGGCAAGAAGATAAGATGAAACCCTGGAGTGGGATGTTCCAGTTTTCTCATATCAGCACAGAATTTCAAAGGGGATAAGATAAAATCATAGAGGGGTGTTCTAAAAAAATGCATTATCCATCCTCTCTCCCTCCCAACATCCCTGATAAATGAATTTACCTCTTGGATGAGTGGGATGTTCCAGTTTTCTCATATCATCAGAGAATGGCAAGAAGATAAGATGAAACCCTGGAGGAGCGATCTGAACAGAATGCTCATCAAGTTCCTCTTTCTACAGGAGATGAAAATAAATGGAAACATTTTATTGTTAACTTCAAATGAATATAATCTGTTACACATTTTACAAACTGAGTGATCAAGGTTCAGACGAGCACTACCAAACTCAAAAAGAACCAAACAAACATAAAATACGCCAAAGAAATCTCACTCTTTTTGTGACTTCAGCATTAACACAAAGTATGAAATTATCAAATTGATCTAAACTATTAATATTTAATGAAAATTTGATTTTTCCACATCCAAAACCTTCTTGTGTTTTCACAGCCACTCATAATAATTTTATATAAATTTTACCTACTGCATGGAAACAGAGTAAAGGGGGCAAAATATGTTTTGGCCTATTTCTTTATTTCACACACATAAAATGAGGCGCTTAACATACACAAAACAATCATTTACACCAGGAAGAAAACCAAATTTATTATTGTAACTAAGTCTGCTTTTCCTCTCATAGGCACAGGTGAAAACAAATCTATGTCCATGACAATGAAAACAACAACAGCTTTAATAACCACAACAAGTGATTAGAATATCTCATAACGGTTGAGTTACATGTATGATAAAATAACACAAAAATTATACATTATTTCTCTAAAGATGCATAACGACCAACCTGAGGTAGAAGTGCAACAAACTTTGGGGGTGAATTTTTGCGTGGAATGTAGCGGCAGATAGCAACCACATCTCGGGCCGAGCATCGTAGCAGGAGGGCATTAAAGACGGTGTTACTGCCCGTGATTGATGTCTCGTCTGGGAATAGGAACTGGGCCGGTCTGACGTGAAAGTACTTTTTGAGGGCTGACTTGGGCTTGAAACCCATTAGGGTTAGACCTAAGGTTGAGGTAGAGGATAATGCCGTAATTTAGCCTTAATATTACTTCTGTACCAAATACTGCAAGTTTGCATACCGAAATTGCACTCTAAAGAATGTTAAAAGTGAGTTGTAAGTAAACGTGTCCATGTACATGACTGTACAAACACATGCATCAAAGTTCAGAAGTTAACTCCACAAAAACTTTTGTGTATGTGTTGATTTAAAATCATTTTTTCCTCCTTATGCTCAATTATCCTTAACCATTTGGATGTCTCTTATAGCTTTCTTTTGCGGATGATTTTTATGTCTTCTAGCGCTCTACAAACCATTTTACAGATAACACTGTGAAAGAAACTGTCTCAAAGCAATTGTGAAAGGTTGATCATGTCTACCATAAGAAGTGATGTATACTGTGAGGTTCTGGAATCATCAAAATGATTGGAAATTGATCAAAACTTGCTGAAGAGCAAATGCACTGCACAGAGAAGTCGGTATATGGGACTGCATGCACATGTGGCATGAATGTTCGGCCCGAACACTTAAGCTATTTCTCATCATATTTTGAATATGAGGGCATTTGAAAGAGC
Organism: Heliocidaris erythrogramma; assembly: GCA_025617745.1. Classification (NCBI taxonomy): domain Eukaryota; kingdom Metazoa; phylum Echinodermata; class Echinoidea; order Camarodonta; family Echinometridae; genus Heliocidaris; species Heliocidaris erythrogramma. The sequence goes on along the minus strand of CM046864.1, from coordinate 38,995,466 downwards.
AATCCTTTTCAGGGCACATTTTTACTATGATGTTCTTCCAAACTGACATAAAATGAATGAGAAAGCTCACAAACTATTTTTTCACCTTTCCCAGAACTCAACCTTCCCTTTAAAAAGCAGGGGGTTGTCATGGGAAAATCTTAGATATTTGTAGATCAATGTCCCATATGCAACAGGAAATAATGAACAACGAAATTAAATTAACCAAACAATTATCATTTCACTTGATAGTCACTGCAGCTGGCTAGTATACATGAAGCACGTGAAAATGAAAATCTTACCTGGATCATCAAACTTCTTAACTTGATCAACCTCATCCTTTTCAAAGATGATGTTCTTTCCTCCGTATGTCTGGTACTTCTTGATATCTGATGGCATCAGCAGCTCCCCGGTATCCTGGAAGACAATGCCAAATAAGGTCACATTAAAAAAGCAGCTGTCTTATTCGGGAAAATTCCCACATTTTGCAGTCAGGCTCCATAAATTTGATATACAGTTCGAAAATATATTAGATGGAAGAGCCGAATGAGCAAAACTTTCTGCACACACAGTATCCATTTTTTTTTTTGTTACTATATGTGACCCGTCACGACAAAATGAGACAGAAATCTCTGGGCTAAAACTTGGGAAAATTGGGCAAATCTTGAAAAACTTCAAATTTCTGAAATTTTTTTTCTTCAATGATTTGAATCTTCAATGTTTCATGAATGCTCTGTAAAAAAATTGAGTCCTAAATATAACGGGATAGGGTAGAAAAGGCAGTTATTCTGCAAATATTTTTTTTGGTCAACTCTTCTACCAGCTGGCGCGTGGTAGCGCTAAAAGAAAGCCATCTGCTGGCCCCGACCCTAACTACGCACGGCTTTGTTCATTGGATGTTCGCAGTCGCATGATCTTTAAAAGAATTCACACCAAGCACCTTTGTAATTGTCGTGTGCTACGCTCATGCTCACGCTGTCTATAATTGTTCTAAGATCAGATGTTGCTTTTTATTAATTGTGTTTTTTGCTTTTTTAAAGATCGAGTTAACTAGAGCGGAGAGAAACGATGAATTTCAAACAACGATGCCGTTTTACACGATAATGATAAGCAGGAAATTCTGTAACAAGTTTAAAAGCTGGAAAGAAAAGAAAGTTAGCCTTTTAACCAGAAAGGAAAGTACCCTGTGTCAAGATTATGAAACAGGTGCCTGATTTTTTTTTAAAGCTCGAGTTAACTAGAGCGGAGAGAAACAATAACTTTGAAGCTATGACGCAGTTTATCTTCATCCCGCGGTAAAATAAACTAACAAGATTTCTTTATTGTGAAGCTGTTTTAACAAATCGCTGTTTCATCTGGTAAAAAGTAAAGAGCGAACAGAAAAGAAATTATGATACAGGTGTGTGATTTAGAACAAGAGAGAGAAATTGTCAGTGCATTGATTTTACAAAAGGCAGTTATTTTTTTTTAGGCTACTAGTTAACTAGAGCGGAGCAAAGACGCAGTTTATCTTCATCCCGCTGTTTAACATGAGGATAATAAGCGGCCAATTCAATAACATTTTTAACAGCCGAAAAGAAAAAACAGTCAGCTTTCTAACAAGAAAGAAAAGGACCTGGGTCGAGATTATGAAATGTCTGATTTTTTTCAAAGTTTGAGTTAACTAAACGGAGAAAAACGATAACTTTCAAGCTAAGACGCAATTTATCTTCATCCCGCTGTTTAACATGTTGATAATAAGCAGCCAATCCTGTAATTCTTTTAAAAGCCGAAAAGAAACGGAAGTTAGCTTTTTACCAGAAAGAAAAGGACCTGTGTCAAGATTATGAAACAAGTGCATGGTTTTTTTAAGCTTGAGATAACAAGAGCGGAGAGAAAGGATAACTTTGAAGCTAGGACGCAATTTATCTTCATCCCGCTGTCTAACATGTTGAAAACAACATCTTTGTAAACAGTTCATCTCATGTTTTATCAGGTACTCTAATCTCTGATATATCGGACCATTTACCTTTGTTTTCATTTTTCAATTTCCCATTTCTTTCAAAGTCGCCTGTTTAATATTCGCAAACGAAAGATAAATGATGGAACATTAATTAAAGGACATTTGATCCAAAGTCCAGCAACATTTCCCCGAAACGATAACACCATGGCACCTCTAGCACACACAAAAAGGGATTCCCTGTTTCTTACCTCACAGTACATCTTGGATTTTCCCTTCAGAGCTTCATTGGTCTGTCGATACAGCTTCACAGGGTATGGTTTAGTCTGCGCTCTTGCAAGATTATACCTTCAAAACACAGAATTTAGTACTGGTTATGCAATCGTCAATAGATCAGTGGCTTCTTGTACAAAATATGACGGAAAATTTGGTCCAAAGTCTGAACTCTTGTGTCCTTTGAAGAGGTTGGAATCGGATTCATGTACCGAAGTGTAAAGGTGTGTACATCTTAATGTACTGAACATGGAATTATGTATAGCAATACGATTCCATGGAGTGGCTTATAGAACATTCCAAATGCAGTTATTTGACTAATGCAAGAATTAAACTACATGTAGCATTCATTTGCTAAAATCTGGACAAATATAAAACAAAAATATTTAAAATCCAACTTACACGCCAACTCCTAGTTCGAGCCCCTTTCCGAGAGTGAAGGGGATCCTTCCCATGGTTCTCTTCTTATGATCCTTTGCTCGTACTCTCGCCAGGAGCTGCTCAAACTTTTCAGAAGCATCAGGAAGGATGCACTCTTCATCCTCGCTGCTATGAACAATGTCCTGTATAGGACAGAAACATAGTCTCAGTGACTCGTATTCAAGAAAATAGAGAGTGGCCATTGAAATCACATTATATCTTTTTCTTCCTACCCCCTCTCAATTATTTTTTTTCTCTCTCTCTCTTTACTTATTTTCTTTTAAAGTCTCTCTCTTTATCTTTGGCTCTCTCCATCATCTTAAAGAAGATTTATTTTCCTATTTTTCCTTCTCTTTCCCTCTCCTCCTTCCTCCCTTCCCCTCTCTTTTTCTCCCTCTCTCTCCTTCCTTCCCTCCCTCCCTCTCTCTCTCTCTCTCTCTCTCTCCTCTAGCCCTCCTTCCCTCCCTCTCTCACTCCTTCAAATATATCCCTTTGATTATCAATTGTGAAATTTGCTCTTGTACCTGATAGAATTCTGAGAAGCGGAATGGAGAGTTTGGTTGAGCCATATGCATGAGTTCAATCTCGATTCCGATGTCATACAGATCCTTGGCCTTCTGCTTGGCTTGGCGCTGGAACGCTACATTCCTCTCATGGGGGTGGTCATTGTTGGTGAAGAGGAGAACACGCTTGTGACCAACCTTCTGTGGACTGCCAAACAAAATGAAGACAATATATCTAGGCATCATCATCCATTTTTTAATTTGAAAATTTGATAATTAAGTAATTTCTACATTCCTCCCTCCAACATGTCCTTCAGGCTTCACTTTTTTCAAAATTGTAGCTTATAGGGTTGCAGTAGGTCTAGAGTTAGGGTTAGGGTTAGTTATAGTGTCTAGTCCAACGTCGAAGTCTGGAATTTGGTAAGAGTAGAATATTGACCGCAGTGCATTTGTCACTGCAGCACATGTTGTACAACTAACATAGGACCAATGAGACTTACATAGATAGGAATCTGGGATACAGGGACAATGGAACATAAAACCGATGGGACATAGGATAAATGGGACACAGGACAAATGGGACATAGGATAAATGGGACACAGGACAAATAGGACACATGAAAAATGGGACATAGGACACATCAGACTTACATGTAGGAATATAGGATACAGGAACAATGGAACACAAAACTAATGGCACATAGGATAAATGGGACATAGGACAAATAGGATGCAGGAACAATGAGACACAGGACCAATAGGACATAGGACCAATGGGACATACATGTAGGACCAAAGGGACACAAAACCAATGTGGCACAGGACTACAGAAACAAACTATTATTGGGCTCAATGAAACAAGGGCCAAATGTCATATCTATAAGTAATATTTAACATGGCATACCTTTGAGAAAACATGTTAGAACACGTCCAGAGGGCATCACTAAGGCTGTAGCCACTATCAAATCCAAACTTGTTGGCAAAGTCATCGTTGCCCTCTGTAGGCAGAGAAGAAAGAGACATGAAACAAATAAGAATACATATTTTCACACTAATTTCGAATTAAAACTGAATTGAATATTCGTCTCTTGTTGGTAAATACATACAGAAAAAATTACCTTAAAGAATATAAACAAAACAAGAGCCCCAGGGGGCACGACGCTCACCTGAGGTGGAACAATTCACATCTGGTGCATGTTCTCTCTAGCACATGAACAACTTTCATTCTTCATCTATAGAGGTATCTCTATACACAATACCAAGTCTGAGCTTCCTACCAAGTTCGGTTAAATTCCAATCATGGGTTTTGGAGAAGAAGCTGAAAATGTAAAAGGTTTATGGATGGCGGACAACTTGCCCCACCCCCCCTCCCTCCAGTATGTTACCCCCACAGACCCCCTATAGGGCCACCCAGAAAAAATTCATGAACAACTTTCATTTTTCGTCTATAGAGGTATCTCCATACCAAGTCTGAGCTATGCCTGGTTCTGGAGAAGAAGATGTTTGAAATTTACATAGCTTTTACAATTGGGGGCCCTCCCCCTGGGCCCCCTGGGGGCCACATGTACAATTTTAGCAACTTTGGGTCCCCTACCCCTAAGGATGATTCCTACGAAGTTTGGCTGAATTCCGATCATGGGTTTTGGAGAAGAAGATCAGAATGTACATTTTGCCTGGCTGCCCCCCCCCCCCTCTCCAGTATGTTAACGCAATGGGCCCCTATAGGGCCACTCAGAGAAATTTCATGAACAACATTCATTCTTCATCTATAGAGGTATCTCCATACACAATACCAAGTCTGAGCTATGCCTGGTTCTGGAGAAGAAGATGTTTGAAATTTACATAGCTTTTACAATTGGGGGCCCTCCCCCTGGGCCCCCCCCCCCCCCCCCCCCCCGGGGGCCAAATGTACCATTTTAGCAACTTTGGGTCCTCTACCCCTAAGGATGATTCCTACCAAGTTTGGTTGAATTCCGATCATGGGTTTTGGAGAAGAAGATGAAAATGTAAAAAGTTAACGGACGACGGACGACGGACGACGGACAAATTTCCATCGCAATAGCTCACTCGAGCCTTAGGCTCCGGTGAGCTAAAAAGTAACTCCCCCCCCCCCCTTCATCAAATTGGCGTAACGTCTTAACGAGGATACAGTTTGGTAAAAATATCTGGAGTTATTTTTTTTTCAATAAGCTGAATGGATTTTGCAATTTCAAATTCAGGAGGGTTGAATTTTGAAAAAAATTGTGTTCATCCAATCATAATAATGAGAAAAGTGTCGGGATAGGTGTGGGGGGACAAGAGATGGATGATAAACAACAACACATAAATATGCACCAGAAACCGAATTCGCTAAAATCTTATTTCACAGAAACCCCCAAATAACCCTTGTGACTTTTGAAAAGTGACAATGTTTGATTTAATGTTTGCTCACTCATGCATGACTCAATGGATCAATCTCATTTTCACAGAAAAGTTAGTCAATAAGTGTAGGAACACTCCTGCCAAGTTATTTTGCTCAAAACCTTTTCGTTAAAAAGTTATGTCATTTTGATTAAGGGGGGAGTTATTCTTTTTGTTATATAGAATTATCTTTTAAATTCATTTTAACATAAAACTTATTTTTAAACATCCCATTTTCATTGCCAAAAACAAAAAAAGACTCATAGAAAAATTAATTGAAGCAATTCAGAATTAATTTTAAAAATTCAAATTATCTTTAAACTTATTAATATTTTGCCTTCAAGAATGAGGTGACTCCTGAATTTAAATTCAGAAGTCAGTGGCTTAAAAATCCATCTCTTTTAGGCCAGGATATTGTTGCCCTCTAAGAAAAAGAAACAAATCGTCTACACGTTTAAGAAGTCATATCGCATTGTGGTAAAGCTGGATATAAAATCAACATTCCATACCATTAATAAAGAAAAAGCGAAATAAGTTTCAACTATTCCATTATTATACTATCATCTATCAGTTAGTCAAGTTCAGGTTCAAGTCCAAGTTGAGATTTACTTCAAAATACCATAAAAATACAAAAATATCAAATGATAGAAACTTTACAACAGGAAACATTCTATCAAAGGAACAAAGGAATAGGCATAGCAGTCGAATTATGAGGATCAATTGCCAAGGAAATTGATAAGATGTGACATTCAGATATAACTTCATCGAACATATCATCAATCAATTATTTAATCAACAATTCAGTCAATCAGTCCATCAAACAATCAATTTCAAATCAGCATACTTTGGATATATATGAATATACCTTTAAGGAAGGATTCCAACTCAAGAATCCTGCTGGCACTTGGTTGGTCAAGATCCTAAATGCAAAAAGAAAGTTAACAAGTAAAAATAAAATGAATTCTCAAAGTGGGCACAGATACTATCTGCTCAAGAAATACTTTCTCAACATTAATAAAGCTACAAAGTCTACAAACATGCATCACCAATAAAATTTTGTGAGACAAAATTTCAATCATAGTGTCTTTCTCATTTTTTGAATGAACCTCAAATCATGAATCCATTTTGATTTTCTGGAAGAAAGACAAGCTTTTCTTTGTCCAAAAAATATTTGATACAATATCAACTTCAGGTAGTTGAAACGGTTACATGTTGTTTTTCCGAAGGTTCATAATTCCGAAGGTTCGTTTTTCTGAAGGTTCGTATTTCCGAAGGTTCGTTACTTTGACGGTTCGTAATTCTGAAGGTTCATAATTCCGAAAATTAAAAAATGGGTTCGTAATTTTGAAAAGTTATGTAGGACTCTATTGCATTTTCAAAATTATGAATCTTCGGAATTACGAAGACTTTTTCATTTTCAGAATTATGAACCTTCTTTCGTTTTCGGAATTATGAACCCTTTTTCATTTTCGGAATTACGAACCCTATTTCATTTTCGGAATAATGAACCCTATTTCATTTTCCGAATTACAAACCTTCGAAATAACGAACCTTCAGAGATATGAATCAAATGTTCGGAATTATGAACCCTATTACATTTTTCGGAATTATGAACCCCCTTCTATGGACAATCTGTGTTTCAGACTTATGAACCTTCAGAAAAATGAGTACCCCCGTTGAAACTGTCTACAGCAAAAAAGGGTTTAAAAGTGCTTACAGCAATACAGGGAATTATGTCACTGAAAAGAGAAATGTTCATACAATGAATATAATGAACTCATGGTCCAAAGAAGGCCGATGTCCCTCAAGATATCAATGTGATAGACATCGTACAATGCCGTCTCTTTTTCTACACGTTGATTTGTGTTTGTTAGTTTCCTTTTCTTCATCATCTGTACACAAGGGGGGGGGGGGGAGAAAATTAAGTTGTTTTGAACCTAGACTTGTTGCCTACCTGAAGGACATAGATATGCTTGAAGCTTCCACTGTTCTTGTCCTTTTCTGTTCCAAAGAAGACCACGCCCACCAGATCTTTCTCACTGCTGATGATTTTGTTGCTCAGTACTGTCTTGGCACACTGAAGAATTGAGAGAAGAATAATGTGGACTGGCAATGTGAACAAGGACCTTAAGATTGAAATTGCACACTGTTATTTATGTACGTACAACCACAGCCGAGATAGAAGGGTGTTAATTCTGACGAAAAGATAATGGACTAGGATGTGAAGAAGGATTTCAGACTGAAATTGCCAAATTTATACATAGCTGTAAATGCAGAAATATTCGCGGTACATTAATTTTCGCGGATTTCGCGCTATTTTCGGCGGGCGCGAATTCTAGAACACGCGAAAATATTAGCACGATTTCTTATGCTTGTTTTGAATGGATGCTGCATTGCGTGCTTCATCTCATTGATACGTGTTTGCATCCAATTCATTTTAGAGTGCGGGTGAGTAATTGTTCAGCACGAATTCAAGAACCCGCGAATGTGTTTTTGGGTCGCTCAGCACGAAAATTTAATCACGCGAAAATAACAGCGTTTACAGTATATGTCATGCGACCAAGGCTAAGATGTCATCTGTTGAAAGATGGAAGGGTGTTCATTCTGAATGAAAGAATAAGAGTTAAAGCCCTCCTGGGGCCTGTTTCATAAAACTTGTTATCAATGACAAGTTGCAATAACTGTTAAAAGCTAGTGAAATCCTTTCATCTGATTGGCTGAGAGCAAATTTATCAGTAAAAATCACTGACAAGACACTTGATGAAACACCCCCTGGTTCTTAGCAGATGATGTGTACCATACAATGTAGCTGGATGTGAGGTCTGACAAAGAACTAGCAGTAGCAAATGGTCACAAACAATAGTCTGGAGTTTGGGTTATAATGGGAAATATCCCATTTAAATAAAACAAAGAATGTTCAACACCAAATAAATCTGGTAGAAAATGTAATGAGCTATTAGATGATTAGTAAAGTTTATCAAACCATGCATAATATTAAGTATGTAAAGGTTGATACATATGTCAGCGCATATACTTCAACATCCCAAAATGCTTCGGTTATGCTGCTCAGTTAGAAGGGATAAGGGGAAACAAATCCCAAAAGCCCTGGCAACAATACAATGAAAATTAACTTCCATGAGTGCTTGTAGAGGTGCACTGACGAGACCCATAGGTTCCTTTTCCCTTCATTTTGACTTGTGAGTATTAACCCTTTCGAGACAATTGGCCACATGTTGTAATTTGGCTCAATAACTTATGATTCAGAGAACTAAAAATTATACCAGTTGTATGAGAAGAAAGAGCAAACATTTCTGCACACACTATGTCCATATTGCATTTGATGCCAGGAAGTTTAAAAATGAGAAAAAGCTTTAAAATCCTTAATTTGGCAACACATTGGGATATTCAAAATCAGTGTTTTTTTAATCCAAATTGGCGATTTTTTAAACTTTTCGACAAAATTAGTAACCATGTATATTGTTTTCAAAGCCATTTATTGAAACCATGAAGCACTAAAAGAAAAAAAAATATTGTTGCCAATTTGAAGAACAAAATGTGATCAATTTAGCCCTTGAATAATTCCTGTCCTGAAAGGATTAAAACTTGAAAAATTTCTTCACAAATTAAGATTTGAAGCTAAAAATTTCATATAGTATCCCAGCATCGAACCAAAAACATTCAGAGCAAAGCATTTTGGGTGATTGGTCCACTCTTACACGCAAGTTTCACGTACCTCAATACTCATCTCAAAATGACTTCTGTCATCCTCCTTTTCAAACATGGGCTCGGAGCAGTCAACAAGAAAGATAAGGCTATCCTTTCCAGTGTTCTTCCAGTCGAAGCCTCCATACTCCTCCTCCTCATCGTCATCCCCTGCATCGTATCCAAAACCTAGGTTTCCACCCCAGTTATTCATGCTTGCTTAGCAGGCTATGAGAAAGAAAGACAGGACAGAGAAAGTCCATGGTATTTTGTCCATTGTACATTGATCATGACAATGATGGTGATAATAATAAAAAAACAACATAGCAATAAATTTATAAGAAGACAATATTATTAATAATAACTAGACATTGAATTCGTCACTGAAAACGAATTAGGTGATCTGTCTTTTGATTTTGATATTTTTGACGAACATGAATGACAAAATGATGTGAAAGATGACGTCAATATCACGATGACATTAATTATAATGAATCTAATCAAGATTTTTATGATTTCAGCCTTTTCCTAGCATTTTCAATTCGTAGGCTCTATAGCTACTACATATTTTAGTGAAATAGCGCCCCTTTGTTTCAATGGGGCATAAAGTGTGTGAACATGAATTTTGGATGATTCGTGGATAACATGACAATGATGATAATGATGTTGATGATAATCATCATCATCATGAATATCATCATGACAGTAATGATAATGATGTTGATGATAATCATGATAATGATGATTATATCATGACAGTGATGATAATGATGTGGATGATAATCATCATCATCATGAATATCATCATGACAGTGATGATGAGAATGATGTTGATGATAATGATCATTATATCATCATGACAGTGATGATGATAATGTTGACGATGATCATGATAATCATCATCATCATGAATATCATGACAGTGATAATGATGTTGATAATCATCATCATCATGATGAATATCATCATGACAGTGATGATGACAATGATGTTGATGATCATTATATCATCATGACAGTGATGATGATAATGTGGACGATAATCATCACCATCATCATCACGAATATTATGACAGTGATGGTGATACTGTGATGTTGATGATAATCATGATGATGATGGTGATGATAATGATGATAATCATGGTGATGATGGTGATAATGATGATGATTGATGGTGATGATAATGATGCTGATGATAATCATCATCATCATGAATATCATCATAGTGATGATGATAATGATGTTGATGATGATGATAATGATAATGGTGATGACCATGACTGAAATGAAATTGACCTTAGTTATGCCAAATACGAAAGAGAGATGATATTTCGTGAAGAAGATACGATCATAAGTTGATTTCTACAAAATGGCGCCTGGATGACGTCACAATAATCTGATGACCTTGAAAAAGATGCGGGAACTTGACCTTATTAGGACTGATGACTAACAAAAATTTGAAGATAATTGACTAAGCCAATTTTGAGAAATTGTGATATCAAATAGGACGATTTGATATTGCAGGATACTTGGGAGATAAACCCCATAGCTCTAATACACGACAGGGAATCAAAATTTCCATAGGGTTGTACACAAACTACCGCACATTACTTTCTAATAGACATAACATGGAAAATAAGGCAGTTTACTACATGATTTGTGATTGTTTATGTTATAATAGTCGAAGAGGATGGTAAAATGACAAGCAAAAACAAGCAAAAAAAAAAAAAAATTATGGACCCACCGGGGATCGAACCTGGGTCACCTGCATGGGAGGCAAGTGCTTTGACCAATAGACCAAAACATTTCCCATAGAGATAACACGTACACGAAAAACGGGATTCTCAAATCACATTTTGTACTTAAAAATTGGGCATGATGCCGACATCTGATCAAAAATTGGAGACCACATTTGTAAAAGCTTATAGTCTCAGCTACAACATATTAAAATCTGGAAGGAAATAGACCAAAAATAACTGAGATACTGATCAGAGAACGATGTCATGTAGATTCATGATTCGAAAAAAAAATCATCTTCCATAGATATAACACGCAAATAGGGGAAATTCTGACATGTCGTTTTTAATTGAAAATTGCACTGTGATGACGTCATCAAAATGAAAAACCGTGGTCACTCATCTTGTAGAGAATTGTCTCAGCTATAACATATCAAAATTTGGGAGAAAATCAACAACCTACTACTGTATTATTATCAAATAAATACAAAAATGATGACGTAATTTTTTCAAAATCATATTTTTGAGTTCATATGCAAATATGATGACGTCAGATCATGCGATCGGCATAAATTCTGCATGAATTCAAATCTACAACTCCCAGGCTTTCAGAATATGTAAAGAAATTGGGGGGTTTCCGTGCATTCTGAAGAGCTATGGCGGATTTTAGATAGGCATGTTTTTACCACTTTTACATTAGAATGCCCATTGACGCGCGCACGAATTCAAAAGTTTGACGTGCGCGTGTGGCAATATGGAAGGTCGAGAATGACTGTAAATAGTTGAAAATTGTGAAGAATAGTGTCAAGAAGGCAAACCATGCGAAAAAACGGCGTTTTTTACGTTCTGTACGCGCTGCGCGCGCGCATTACGCGAACGGACGGAAATTTTTGAAATGCTTAAAATGTCCTGAACCGTACTCTAATTTGATTAAAAAGTGATTTGGAGCATTTTTAAAATTTGACGCGCGCGTACGTGCGCGTCATGATACGTGTGCGGATTTTGATGACATTTTATGTTGACCCTTGACCTGAAGTTCATGTGTGTCAAATATGGTTCATTTTTGATGACTCGTTATGAAGATATGATTGATAATGTGATTTCACAAAATGGCGCCTGGATGACGTCATGATGACCTGATGACCTTGAAAATGATTTTTGAGCTTGACCTTATATGACCTGATGACTGATAGAAATGTCATGAAAATGGACTGAAAAGCTTTTGAGATTTCGTGGAAACAAGAAAGTGGGAGAAAATAAAAATAAAGAAATAATAATAAAGAAAATTCTGACGAATATAAGAGGTGATCTGTCGACTACGACAGATCACCTAATAATAATTAATAATAACCATTATCATCATCATAATTATAATATTCTAATAATGATCAAGGCCCTCTTGTACGCCGGTAAGGTTATTTGTTTAATAATAATAATATTGGGTATTTTTATAGCGCTCATATCCACCACGTATAAGGTGCTCAAGGCGCTCCAATATTACCTCCTTTACCTCAGAAGGGCAATGAACTTGCAATCCAACCTCTGTAATAAGCTCATTTGTGTGAAAGCATAAAACAGAAGCAGGATGGTGAAAGTTTGAAAGAAATTGGACAAAGTGCAAGAAAGTTACGGACGTTTGAAAAATGAAACTGATCACAATATCTAGGTAAATATCTCAAATTGGCAATTTGGAGAGTTGATTGTGATATATTCCCTCACTTATACTAGACCGAAAATTCTGTCTCTCGTTCGTTAGCTCTTCACTTAGAGACAGAAACGCTCCATACACTCGCCTGTGCAAACCGAATACACATTGCCTTACACACTATAACACTTGAATACGGCTGGAAGATTTTCAAACGGAGAAAACCTTGGACCCTGAATTACCTGAAAAAGGAACAAAAAGGAATAAAACAGTCAAATTGGCAAGTTGAACATGTTCGTTTAAGTATAGAGCCTAGGCCTAATCTATTTAATTTACACAAATATTTTTAAAACTCGTAATATCCACATTTTAACAACGACATGCCTACTGTCTCTCGGCAGACAGTGAGTTTGCACAGGCGAGTGTATGGAGCGTTTCTGTCTCTAAGTGAAGAGCCGACCCTATCCAAATAAGAGGCTAACGAACGAGAGACAGAATTTTCGGTCTACACTTATACATGTTTACTCCAACAAAACTTTAACAGTTGAATAGGCTTCAATAGGCTTTGTGTGTATTAGCAGGGATTTGTCCAGTCTAGATCATTCATATTAATCATATGAGAGGAAAATAATTATTTAAAATTGCACTTTCAAACTCTGAAACTCTAAATTTGTAGCATAGAGTTGAAGAGTCCCTGAATCATGTAATTTTATTTTAATAGCAAATTTATCTTAATTAAATCTTCTTGCTTTCATAGAGCAATTTTGGTGTCTGTTTTCAATGAGTGAATTAGTGAATTTGTGACACAGTCCCACCTAGGCTTGGTCCCATAAGTGTGTATTCCCAGTCAACTCTCATGTTTTCGAACACTGAAATATCATTAATTTACGGTTTTCTTCTAAGCACCTTTTCCCTGAGCAGGGCAGTAGATCTACTGAAAATATATTTGTAGGTAACAATTTATCATATAGGAAAAGAAAAAGAAAACAGAGAGGTCTAACGTTACTGCCTTCAGGTCTTTCTGAATCAGACTCAGAGTTACAAATTTTGAAAAATTTACATTTTAGTAATTTTGTGTGTTGGAGAGTTGTCCGCCGCAACATTGGCCAATTTGAATTTCCCATGATATGGAATGAGTTTACTAACTTACTGCTGGATCTACATATAGGCCTACTCACTTGAACTTTGTAAATCTAATTTCTTAATGTTAGGCACTCATAGGTACACGCCATTGCCGACTGTGTAGGAACGCAGGCAGAATGCAGGCGGTACTAATAATGCATCACTGTGCATTTTTGGCTATATTTAAGTTAATACCTGCGGTTGAAATCTACTTAAATATAAAGAATTATGTTGAATAATAGATGATTAAAATTTACCAGTTTGTTTTGTGACCTTTGAAGAGGGTTTCCTGAAATTTTTGGTACTTTTCGTCGATAACTCCTATCGAGACTGTCCCGTCAGCATCCATTTTGTATTTTTCACGATTATGATGAAGGGAGCCCTCAGCGCTCGTAGTGGTACCGGCGCGATCGGTTCGTCGATCTCCTACGAAGACCTGGAAGGGCCAAACTGACGACGTAAAAAAATAAAAAATATTACGTACGTACGTAATAATTACTACGTACGTACGTAATATTTTTTTTTTTTACGTCGTCAGTTTGGCCCTTCCAGGTCTTCGTAGAAATAGCTTGTGTGCGTAACATTCTGCGTACGTATCTACGGTGCGTAACCATGTAGAGCGGCCTCACTAGTGCGCAACATTATTGAGAGCAGTCGTCATCCGTGTGGAGGTGTGGGTAACAACTTAACAAGTACCAAAAAGAGGGCTGTAAATGTAAGTTTTTATAACTTTCTACATTTTGTATCTTAACGAACTGATAACTTAAAATCTAAAGAATGATACTTCAGTATCAGTTTGCCCACAAAAACCTCCATTTCAAACAAAATTACATCTGTATCCCCAATACCCAGTATACACACATGTATATGATCCTAATGGTCAATATGACCACTCACGGGTACATTACTGTAAAATAGTTGGTATTTTCTGTCGCATGTACTAAAGGTATGGGGGGGGGGGGGGAAATAAGATAAATATTTTAAATACTTGCTTTCAAATTCAGCCCTTAAAAATCTCACTCCTACCTCAAATGGCCGTTAGGAAGAACTTTTGATATTTACAGCAAAATCCAAAGTCAAAATCTTGTCCAAAACCGGAGAAATCCCCGCCGATTTGTTTCGCGATCGCGTGTTGTTTACAAACTGCCGATGTCTTAGACTAAAATCGGCCAATATAATTTTTGTCCACGAAGAAACTCGGGATCGCAAGGGCACATCGATCTTTACGATCGCGCACACAGAAAATCGGAACTTTTCCGTGTACGCCATAGGGACCGAATTTTTGAGGACAAAACTCTTTTGGGGAGATGTCAGCGCCCGCGGCGACCAGGAAATGTACACAATGACTCCGATAGCTTGTTTCGCGAGAATCAACAGTAAATTGCGGATTTCATTTTTGTAAATATCTTTTCCAACATTGGTGAGTTGAATTTATTGTATTTCTTGGATATTTTGGGGTCGGTTTTTGAAAATTAAATGCCGATTTTGAGTGAATATTGGTGACTTTTGTGCAGTGGTGTTTTAAAAAGATGAGGTGTATGACTGCCTACATTATACACACGAAGTATAGGAATGTAGCTATGAGTGACTCATAGCTACATTCCTATACTTCGTGTGTATAATGTAGGCAGTCATACACCTCATCTTTTTAAAACACCACTGCACAAAAGTCACCAATATTCACTCAAAATCGGCATTTAATTTTCAAAAACCGACCCCAAAATATCCAAGAAATACAATAAATTCCGATTTTCTGTGTGCGCGATCGTAAAGATCGATGTGCGCTTGCGATCCAGAGTTTCTTCGTGGACAAAATTTTATTGGCCGATTTTAGTCTAAGACATCGGCAGTTTGTAAACAACACGCGATCGCGAAACAAATCGGCGGGGATTTCTCCGGTTTTGGACAAGATTTTGACTTTGGATTTTGCTGAAAATATCAAAAGTTCTTCCTAACGGCCATTTGAGGTAGGAGTGAGATTTTTAAGGGCTGAATTTGAAAGGGCTTGTCTCGAATGGGTGGGGTGCGGGAGCGGGATGGGAGCGGGATGGGAGCGGGAACGGGCACACCCTTTCGAGACAAGCCCCCCCCGGTTATCTCGAATGGACGCGTTCCCAGCGAGAAGTTCAATGAACGCGCCACTTCGAGACAACCGGGGGGGCTTTCCTCGAATGAGTGTGTTGAGTAGACTTTTGTAACAGACGTTTTAGAATTTTTTTTTGAAAAATGTACTCTTGCTGCTTTTTTCGTTTTTCTTTTGTCTAAGATGTAGAAAATATAAAAAAACGGTATCTAAAAATGCTTTTGACAAGGAAATCATTATTTGTGCAAAATAAATCGGAGAATTGAATAATTATGCATTAAAACACACGGGGAAGAAAGGGCAAGTGGCGTAGCTAGGATTGTTAATTTATTTTTATTTTTTTGGCGTGACCTGTTAAATATTGTGAAATTGTGTTACAGACATGTGCTGACATAAGCCAAGGTGTGTTTATCATCTTTCCAAAGTTAGAAACACCTTTTAATGCCACTATCATTCTATCAATACCCACTATCAAAAGTCAAAACTCATATCAAAAGGTCTTTTGTACCCGGCCCCCAACTCCCCATACCAGGGGTAGGCCTATGCTCGTAACTCCTTTTCAAAAGTGACCCCCTATTCCGGAGAAGTTGGAATTTGTTTTACCCCCTATCCCGGGAAATTTTCTGAGATATTGGACCCCCTATCCAGGCAATTTAGGAAATTAACCCCCCCCCCCCCCCCCACCTATCCCCGGGGAGGAAACCACCAGAGTCTGCGAAAATTGACCCCTATTTACATTTTCCCGGGAATATTTTTTCATCTTCCTCATTCATCTTCCTATTTTCTTACTCACCCACCAATAAGGGGTGGGGCATGGCCATCTTGTGCCTCCCTCCCCCCCCCCCCCCCCGTAAAAAAATACGCCGCAGTGAATTAACATTCTATTCTGGACTGTCTGCCCGACCAGACCTTTGACTTTTAAATGAACATTCCATTATGAATTCATGCAACCTCATACATTCATTTGACAACCCCCGGTTATCAGTGACGGCACCGGGGGGCATGGGGGGGGGGGGCATTTGCCCCCCAGTCAGAAGCTTTGCCCCCCAGTTGCCCCCAATAATTTTCGGAGTGAAAAAAATAAAAGGGTGGAAAATTTTGTTTGTCCGCCCTTGCCCCCAACAATTTCTTTTGCCCCCCCCCCCCCCCCCACTTTAAAAATCCTGGTGCCGCCACTGCCGGTTATATTTTCTACATCTTAGACAAAAGAAAAACGAAAAAACCAGCAAGAGTACATTTTTAAAAAAAAATTCTAAAACGTCTATTACAAAAGTCTACTCAACACACTCATTCGAGGAAAGCCCCCCCGGTTGTCTCGAAGTGGCGCGTTCATTGAACTTCTCGCTGGGAACGCGTCCATTCGAGATAACCGGGGGGCTTGTCTCGAAAGGGTGTGCCCGTTCCCGCTCCCATCCCGCTCCCATCCCGCTCCCGCACCCCACCCATTCGAGACAAGCCATTTGAAAGCAAGTATTTAAAATATTTATCTTATTTTTCCCCCCATACCTTTACTACATGCGACAGAAAATACCAACTATTTTACAGTACTGTACCCGTGAGTGCTATGAGTGATTATGACCACTCCCGGGTACATTTCTGTAAAATAGTTGGTATTTTCTGTCGCATGTATGGCAAGGGGTCCTAAAGCTACGCGGGTCCTAAAGCTACGCACCATACAAATCACATACACGCGCAATGCAACGCGTTCAAATCAGGCTAAAACACACACGCGATACACACAGTCAATTTCAATATCAAGATTTGCATTCATTTATTGCATGTGCGTAGCTTTAGGACCCCTTCATTTTTAAGAACAAAATTTGACATCGGCATTGATATCGACCTGAAAACGGGCATTATTGACATTCACCCATCGTAATTTTCTCCACAAATCAACTTTAGAATATCCAGAATCAGGATATGGAATGAAATTGGTGACAAGCCAGTGATTTATGTGACCTTTTAGCTGCTGAAAACAAAGTGCGTAGCTTTAGGTCCCCCCATCATACTAAAGGTATGGGGGAAAAAATAAGATAAATATTTTAAATACTTGCTTTCAAATTCAGCCCTTAAAAATCTCACTCCTACCTCAAATGGCCGTTAGGAAGAACTTTTGATATTTTCAGCAAAATCCAAAGTCAAAATCTTGTCCAAAACCGGAGAAATCCCCGCCGATTTGTTTCGCGATCGCGTGTTGTTTACAAACTGCCGATGTCTTAGACTAAAATCGGCCAATACAATTTTTGTCCACGAAGAAACTCGGGATCGCAAGCGCACATCGATCTTTACGATCGCGCACACAGAAAATCGGAACTTTTCCGTGTACG
This sequence comes from Heliocidaris erythrogramma, assembly GCA_025617745.1. Classification (NCBI taxonomy): domain Eukaryota; kingdom Metazoa; phylum Echinodermata; class Echinoidea; order Camarodonta; family Echinometridae; genus Heliocidaris; species Heliocidaris erythrogramma. Next base: position 38,977,338 of record CM046864.1, on the reverse strand, counting down.
CCATAGGGACCAAATTTTTGAGGACAAAACTCTTTTGGGGAGATGTCAGCGCCCGCGGCGACCAGGAAATGTACACAATGACTCCGATAGCACATCAGCAAGCAATGGTCATATTGACCATTAGGATCATATACATGTGTGTATACTGGGTATTGGGGATACAGATGTAATTTTGTTTGAAATGGAGGTTTTTGTGGGCAAACTGATGCTTAAATATCATTCTTTAGATTTTAAGTTATCAGTTCGTTAAGATACAAAATGTAGAAAGTTATAAAAACTTACATTTACAGCCCTCTTTTTGGTACTTGTTACCCACACCTCCATACGGATGACGACTGCTCTCAATATGTTGCGCACTAGTGAGGCCGCTCTACATGGTTACGCACCGTAGATACGTACGCAGAATGTTACGCACACAAGCTATTCTACGAAGACCTGGAAGGGCCAAACTGACGACGTAAAAAAATAAAAAATATTACGTACGTACGTAGTAATTATTACGTACGTACGTAATATTTTTTATTTTTTTACGTCGTCGGTTTGGCCCTTCCAGGTCTTCGTAGGAGATCGACGAACCGATTGCGCCGGCGCTGAGGGCTCCCTTCATCATAATCGTGAAAAATACAAACTGGATGCTGACGGGACAGTCTCGATAGCAGTTATCGACAAAAAGGACCCAAAATTTCAGGAAACCCTCTTCAAAGGTCACAAAACAAACTGGTAAGTTTTAATCATCTATTATTCAACATAATTAGTTATATTTAAGTAAACACCAAGATATGGGTTTCACCACTCATAGGTACATTCCTATACTTCGTGTGTATAATGTAGGCAGTCATACACCTCATCTTTTTAAAACACCACTGCACAAAAGTCACCAATATTCACTCGAAATCGGCATTTAATTTTCAAAAACCGACCCCAAAATATCCAAGAAATACAATAAATTCAACTCACCAATGTTGGAAAAGATATTTACAAAAATGAAATCCGCAATTTACTGTTGATTCTCGCGAAACTAGCTATCGGAGTCATTGTGTACATTTCCTGGTCGCCGCGGGCGCTGACATCTCCCCAAAAGAGTTTTGTCCTCAAAAATTCGGTCCCTATGGCGTACACGGAAAAGTTCAGATTTTCTGTGTGCGCGATCGTAAAGATCGATGTGCCCTTGCGATCCCGAGTTTCTTCGTGGACAAAAATTATATTGGCCGATTTTAGTCTAAGACATCGGCAGTTTGTAAACAACACGCGATCGCGAAACAAATCGGCGGGGATTTCTCCGGTTTTGGACAAGATTTTGACTTTGGATTTTGCTGTAAATATCAAAAGTTCTTCCTAACGGCCATTTGAGGTAGGAGTGAGATTTTTAAGGGCTGAATTTGAAAGCAAGTATTTAAAATATTTATCTTATTTTCCCCCCCATACCTTTAGTACATGCGACAGAAAATACCAACTATTTTACAGAAATGTACCCGGGAGCACTCATAGGTACATTCCTATACTTCGTGTGTATAATGTAGGCAGTCATACACCTCATCTTTTTAAAACACCACTGCACAAAAGTCACCAATATTCACTCAAAATCGGCATTTAATTTTCAAAAACCGACCCCAAAATATCTAAGAAATACAATAAATTCAACTCACCAATGTTGGAAAAGATATTTACAAAAATGAAATCCGCAATTTACTGTTGATTCTCGCGAAACGAGCTATCGGAGTCATTGTGTACATTTCCTGGTCGCCGCGGGCGCTGACATCTCCCCAAAAGAGTTTTGTCCTCAAAAATTCGGTCCCTATGGCGTACACGGAAAAGTTCAGATTTTCTGTGTGCGCGATCCTAAAGATCGATGTGCCCTTGCGATCCCGAGTTTCTTCGTGGACAAAAATTATATTGGCCGATTTTAGTCTAAGACATCGGCAGTTTGTAAACAACACGCGATCGCGAAACAAATCGGCGGGGATTTCTCCGGTTTTGGACAAGATTTTGACTTTGGATTTTGCTGTAAATATCAAAAGTTCTTCCTAACGGCCATTTGAGGTAGGAGTGAGATTTTTAAGGGCTGAATTTGAAAGCAAGTATTTAAAATATTTATCTTATTTTCCCCCCCCATACCTTTAGTACATGCGACAGAAAATACCAACTATTTTACAGAAATGTACCCGGGAGTGCCCGGAGTGGGTTTCACTTAAATATAGCCAAAAATGCACAGTGATACATATTAGTACCGTACTCACTATTGCCTGCTTTACTACACAGTCGGCAATGGCGTGTACCTATGAGTGTCCGATAGCTCGTTTCGCGAGAATCAACAGTAAATTACGGATTTGATTTTTGAAAATATCTTTTCCAACATTGGTGAGTTGAATTTATTGTATTTCTTGGATATTTTGGGGTCGGTTTTTGAAAATTAAATGCCGATTTTGAGTGAATATTGGTGACTTTTGTGCAGTGGTGTTTTAAAAAGTTGAGGTGTATGACTGCCTACATTATACACACGAAGTATAGGAATGTAGCTATGAGTGAATATGACCATTGCTTGCTGATTTACTAGCATAATTTTGACCCTCTTGCCTTGGAGTCTTGGAATCTAGCTTAATTCTGAATTTCGGACTTTAGAGAATTTGCTTTTAAGAACAGATATCTAAGGCTGATCTAAGAAACTAAGGCTTTTCAGAAAATTTTGGACTGAAAAGGAGAGATTAAAATGCCGAGGACCTTTTTTTTTTTTTGCTTGTCAGAAAATATTTAAAAATTTTAATAACACAGACTTCAACGTGTGGGACTGATATTTATATTTTTTCTCGAGAGCTCACACCAAGAGAAATCGGCTTCTGCAACTGTAACTAAATGCCACTAATGATGATTTAAAACTCAAACAAAAGATTGAGAAAGTCAGAAAAAGATAATATTGACACAAGAACATTAAACATACCCTTAGGTTTTCTCAAATTTGACGGCTGAAAAAATATTGTCGATAAAAAGTGGTTGAGGCTATGTTGGCGTGATTTGGGCACCCTCATTATTATTCATGAGCTCGGATTCCGCGCGCGCGCTCTCTTCCATAGAGATTGTACATGATGCATCGAGTGCGTGAGAATACCTACCAGGACTTCGAATATTGGTTAGACAGTTAGTTTGGCGCGATTCCAGGATTATTGGCGTAATTTTGGCATTTCTTTGTTTTTACAATTGAAATCACTTAAAAGAATGGAAATAAAGGTGTCATATTGTGAGATTCAATGTACAAAATGATATCCAACCCTTAAAATATCAATAAATGTAAACAGATAGAACTTTTCCGACTTTTCATTTTCTTCTTGTTTCATATTTGACAAAGTACAGTAAGACTGGCGCGATTCCAGCATTATTGGCGTAATTTTGGCATTTCTTTGTTTTTACAATTGAAATCACCTAAAAGAATGGAAATAAAGGTGTCATATTGTGAGATAAAATGTACAAAATGATATCCAACCCTTAAAATATCAATAAATGTAAACAGATAGAACTTTTCCGACTTTTCATTTTCTTCTTGTTTCATATTTGACAAAGTACAGTAAGACTGGCGCGATTCCAGCATTATTGGCGTAATTTTGGCATTTCTTTGTTTTTACAATTGAAATCACCTAAAAGAATGGAAATAAAGGTGTCATATTGTGAGATAAAATGTACAAAATGATATCCAACCCTTAAAATATCAATAAATGTAAACAGATAGAACTTTCCGACTTTTCATTTTCTTCTTGTTTCATATTTGACAAAGTACAGTAAGACTGGCGCGATTCCAGCATTATTGGCGTAATTTTGGCATTTCTTTGTTTTTACAATTGAAATCACCTAAAAGAATGGAAATAAAGGTGTCATATTGTGAGATTTAATGTACAAAATGATATCCAACCCATAAGATATCGATAAATGTTTTTTTTTTTAAAAATTCCGACTTTTCATTTTCTTCTTGTTTCATATTTGACAAAGTACAGTGAGACTGGCGGGATTCCAGCATTATTGGCGTAATTTTGGCATTTCTTTGTTTTTACAATTGAAATCACCTAAAAGAATGGAAATAAAGGTGTCATATTGTGAGATTCAATGTACAAAATGATATCCAACCCATAAGATATCGATAAATGTTTAAAAAAAAAATAAAATCCGACTTTTCATATTCTTCTTGTTTCATATTTGACAAAGTACAGTGAGACTGGCGCGATTCCAGCATTATTGGCGTAATTTTGGCATTTCTTTTTTTTTACAATTGAAATCACCTAAAAGAATGGAAATAAAGGTGTCATATTGTGAGATTCAATGTACAAAATGATATCCAACCCATAAGATATCAATAAATGTAAACAGATAGAACTTTTCCGACTTTTCATTTTCTTCTTGTTTCATATTTGACAAAGTACAGTAAGACTGGCGCGATTCCAGCATTATTGGCGTAATTTTGGCATTTCTTTGTTTTTACAATTGAAATCACCTAAAAGAATGGAAATAAAGGTGTCATATTGTGAGATAAAATGTACAAAATGATATCCAACCCTTAAAATATCAATAAATGTAAACAGATAGAACTTTCCGACTTTTCATTTTCTTCTTGTTTCATATTTGACAAAGTACAGTAAGACTGGCGCGATTCCAGCATTATTGGCGTAATTTTGGCATTTCTTTGTTTTTACAATTGAAATCACCTAAAAGAATGGAAATAAAGGTGTCATATTGTGAGATTCAATGTACAAAATGATATCCAACCCATAAGATATCGATAAATGTTTTAAAAAAAATAAAATCCGACCTTTCATTTTCTTCTTGTTTCATATTTGACAAAGTACAGCGAGACTGGCGCGATTCCAGCATTATTGGCGTAATTTTGGCATTTCTTTGTTTTTACAATTGAAATCACCTAAAAGAATGGAAATAAAGGTGTCATATTGTGAGATTCAATGTACAAAATGATATCCAACCCATAAGATATCAATAAATGTAAACGAATAGAACTTTTCCGACTTTTCATTTTGTTATTGTTTCATATTTGACAAAGTACAGTAAGACTGGCGCGATTCCAGCATTATTGGCGTAATTTTGGCATTTCAGAGCGAGCGCGATTAAATTAGCGCGGCGCGCCCGTACTTATGAATATTCATAATTGCTCGTTCAATAGCTGCCCAAATGGGTTGAGGCTATGTTGGCGTGATTTGGGCACCCTCATTATTATTCATGAGCTCGGATTCCGCGCGCGCGCTCTCTTCCATAGAGATTGTACATGATGCATCGAGGTGCGTGAGAATACCTACCAGGACTTCGAATATTGGTTAGACAGTTAGTTTGGCGCGATTCCAGGATTATTGGCGTAATTTTGGCATTTCTTTGTTTTTACAATTGAAATCACTTAAAAGAATGGAAATAAAGGTGTCATATTGTGAGATTCAATGTACAAAATGATATCCAACCCTTAAAATATCAATAAATGTAAACAGATAGAACTTTTCCGACTTTTCATTTTCTTCTTGTTTCATATTTGACAAAGTACAGTAAGACTGGCGCGATTCCAGCATTATTGGCGTAATTTTGGCATTTCTTTGTTTTTACAATTGAAATCACCTAAAAGAATGGAAATAAAGGTGTCATATTGTGAGATAAAATGTACAAAATGATATCCAACCCTTAAAATATCAATAAATGTAAACAGATAGAACTTTTCCGACTTTTCATTTTCTTCTTGTTTCATATTTGACAAAGTACAGTAAGACTGGCGCGATTCCAGCATTATTGGCGTAATTTTGGCATTTCTTTGTTTTTACAATTGAAATCACCTAAAAGAATGGAAATAAAGGTGTCATATTGTGAGATAAAATGTACAAAATGATATCCAACCCTTAAAATATCAATAAATGTAAACAGATAGAACTTTTCCGACTTTTCATTTTCTTCTTGTTTCATATTTGACAAAGTACAGTAAGACTGGCGCGATTCCAGCATTATTGGCGTAATTTTGGCATTTCTTTGTTTTTACAATTGAAATCACCTAAAAGAATGGAAATAAAGGTGTCATATTGTGAGATAAAATGTACAAAATGATATCCAACCCTTAAAATATCAATAAATGTAAACAGATAGAACTTTTCCGACTTTTCATTTTCTTCTTGTTTCATATTTGACAAAGTACAGTAAGACTGGCGCGATTCCAGCATTATTGGCGTAATTTTGGCATTTCTTTGTTTTTACAATTGAAATCACCTAAAAGAATGGAAATAAAGGTGTCATATTGTGAGATAAAATGTACAAAATGATATCCAACCCTTAAAATATCAATAAATGTAAACAGATAGAACTTTTCCGACTTTTCATTTTCTTCTTGTTTCATATTTGACAAAGTACAGTAAGACTGGCGCGATTCCAGCATTATTGGCGTAATTTTGGCATTTCTTTGTTTTTACAATTGAAATCACCTAAAAGAATGGAAATAAAGGTGTCATATTGTGAGATAAAATGTACAAAATGATATCCAACCCTTAAAATATCAATAAATGTAAACAGATAGAACTTTTCCGACTTTTCATTTTCTTCTTGTTTCATATTTGACAAAGTACAGTAAGACTGGCGCGATTCCAGCATTATTGGCGTAATTTTGGCATTTCTTTGTTTTTACAATTGAAATCACCTAAAAGAATGGAAATAAAGGTGTCATATTGTGAGATTCAATGTACAAAATGATATCCAACCCATAAGATATCGATAAATGTTAAAAAAAAAAAAAAATCCGACTTTTCATTTTCTTCTTGTTTCATATTTGACAAAGTACATTAAGACTGGCGCGATTCCAGCATTATTGGCGTAATTTTGGCATTTCTTTGTTTTTACAATTGAAATCACCTAAAAGAATGGAAATAAAGGTGTCATATTGTGAGATTCAATGTACAAAATGATATCCAACCCATAAGATATCAATAAATGTAAACCGATAGAACTTTGCGACTTTTCATTTTGTTATTGTTTCATATTTGACAAATTACAGTAAGACTGGCGCGATTCCAGCATTATTGGCGTAATTTTGGCATTTCAGAGCGAGCGCGATTAAATTAGCGCGGCGCGCCCGTACTTATGAATATTCATAATTGCTCGTTCAATAGCTGCCCAAATGACGCCAACATAGCCTCAACCCTGAGAGCAAACGATGGTCACAGAAATTTAGCGAAGTGAACCTTCCTCATGGTTGAGGCTATGTTGGCGTGATTTGGGCACCCTCATTGTTATTCATGAGCTCGGATTCCGCGCGCGCGCTCTCTTCCATAGAGATTGTACATGATGCATCGAGGTGCGTGAGAATACCTACCAGGACTTCGAATATTGGTTAGACAGTTAGTTTGGCGCGATTCCAGGATTATTGGCGTAATTTTGGCATTTCTTTGTTTTTACAATTGAAATCACTTAAAAGAATGGAAATAAAGGTGTCATATTGTGAGATTCAATGTACAAAATGATATCCAACCCTTAAAATATCAATAAATGTAAACAGATAGAACTTTTCCGACTTTTCATTTTCTTCTTGTTTCATATTTGACAAAGTACAGTAAGACTGGCGCGATTCCAGCATTATTGGCGTAATTTTGGCATTTCTTTGTTTTTACAATTGAAATCACTTAAAAGAATGGAAATAAAGGTGTCATATTGTGAGATAAAATGTACAAAATGATATCCAACCCTTAAAATATCAATAAATGTAAACGAATAGAACTTTTCCGACTTTTCATTTTGTTATTGTTTCATATTTGACAAAGTACAGTGAGACTGGCGCGATTCCAGCATTATTGGCGTAATTTTGGCATTTCTTTGTTTTTACAATTGAAATCACCTAAAAGAATGGAAATAAAGGTGTCATATTGTGAGATTTAATGTACAAAATGATATCCAACCCATAAGATATCCATAAATGTTTTTAAAAAAAAAAATTCCGACTTTTCATTTTCTTCTTGTTTCATATTTGACAAAGTACAGTGAGACTGGCGCGATTCCAGCATTATTGGCGTAATTTTGGCATTTCTTTGTTTTTACAATTGGAATCACCTAAAAGAATGGAAATAAAGGTGTCATATTGTGAGATTTAATGTACAAAATGATATCCAACCCATAAGATATCAATAAATGTAAACGAATAGAACTTTTCCGACTTTTCATTTTGTTATTGTTTCATATTTGACAAAGTACAGTAAGACTGGCGCGATTCCAGCATTATTGGCGTAATTTTGGCATTTCTTTGTTTTTACAATTGAAATCACCTAAAAGAATGGAAATAAAGGTGTCATATTGTGAGATAAAATGTACAAAATGATATCCAACCCTTAAAATATCAATAAATGTAAACAGATAGAACTTTTCCGACTTTTCATTTTCTTCTTGTTTCATATTTGACAAAGTACAGTAAGACTGGCGCGATTCCAGCATTATTGGCGTAATTTTGGCATTTCTTTGTTTTTACAATTGAAATCACCTAAAAGAATGGAAATAAAGGTGTCATATTGTGAGATAAAATGTACAAAATGATATCCAACCCATAAGATATCGATAAATGTTTTAAAAAAAAAAAAAAATCCGACTTTTCATTTTCTTCTTGTTTCATATTTGACAAAATACAGTAAGACTGGCGCGATTCCAGCATTATTGGCGTAATTTTGGCATTTCTTTGTTTTTACAATTGAAATCACCTAAAAGAATGGAAATAAAGGTGTCATATTGTGAGATAAAATGTACAAAATGATATCCAACCCATAAGATATCGATAAATGTTAAAAAAAAAAAAAAATCCGACTTTTCATTTTCTTCTTGTTTCATATTTGACAAAATACAGTAAGACTGGCGCGATTCCAGCATTATTGGCGTAATTTTGGCATTTCTTTGTTTTTACAATTGAAATCACCTAAAAGAATGGAAATAAAGGTGTCATATTGTGAGATTTAATGTACAAAATGATATCCAACCCATAAGATATCGATAAATGTTTTTTTTTAAAAAAATTCCGACTTTTCATTTTCTTCTTGTTTCATATTTGACAAAGTACAGTGAGACTGGCGCGATTCCAGCATTATTGGCGTAATTTTGGCATTTCTTTGTTTTTACAATTGGAATCACCTAAAAGAATGGAAATAAAGGTGTCATATTGTGAGATTTAATGTACAAAATGATATCCAACCCATAAGATATCAATAAATGTAAACGAATAGAACTTTTCCGACTTTTCATTTTGTTCTTGTTTCATATTTGACAAAGTACAGTAAGACTGGCGCGATTCCAGCATTATTGGCGTAATTTTGGCATTTCTTTGTTTTTACAATTGAAATCACTTAAAAGAATGGAAATAAAGGTGTCATATTGTGAGATAAAATGTACAAAATGATATCCAACCCTTAAAATATCAATAAATGTAAACGAATAGAACTTTTCCGACTTTTCATTTTCTTCTTGTTTCATATTTGACAAAGTACAGTAAGACTGGCGCGATTCCAGCATTATTGGCGTAATTTTGGCATTTCTTTGTTTTTACAATTGAAATCACCTAAAAGAATGGAAATAAAGGTGTCATATTGTGAGATTTAATGTACAAAATGATATCCAACCCATAAGATATCGATAAATGTTTTAAAAAAAAAAATTCCGACTTTTCATTTTCTTCTTGTTTCATATTTGACAAAGTACAGTGAGACTGGCGCGATTCCAGCATTATTGGCGTAATTTTGGCATTTCTTTGTTTTTACAATTGGAATCACCTAAAAGAATGGAAATAAAGGTGTCATATTGTGAGATTTAATGTACAAAATGATATCCAACCCATAAGATATCAATAAATGTAAACGAATAGAACTTTTCCGACTTTTCATTTTGTTATTGTTTCATATTTGACAAAGTACAGTAAGACTGGCGCGATTCCAGCATTATTGGCGTAATTTTGGCATTTCTTTGTTTTTACAATTGAAATCACCTAAAAGAATGGAAATAAAGGTGTCATATTGTGAGATAAAATGTACAAAATGATATCCAACCCTTAAAATATCAATAAATGTAAACAGATAGAACTTTTCCGACTTTTCATTTTCTTCTTGTTTCATATTTGACAAAGTACAGTAAGACTGGCGCGATTCCAGCATTATTGGCGTAATTTTGGCATTTCTTTGTTTTTACAATTGAAATCACCTAAAAGAATGGAAATAAAGGTGTCATATTGTGAGATTTAATGTACAAAATGATATCCAACCCATAAGATATCGATAAATGTTTTTAAAAAAAAAATTCCGACTTTTCATTTTCTTCTTGTTTCATATTTGACAAAGTACAGTGAGACTGGCGCGATTCCAGCATTATTGGCGTAATTTTGGCATTTCTTTGTTTTTACAATTGGAATCACCTAAAAGAATGGAAATAAAGGTGTCATATTGTGAGATTTAATGTACAAAATGATATCCAACCCATAAGATATCAATAAATGTAAACGAATAGAACTTTTCCGACTTTTCATTTTGTTATTGTTTCATATTTGACAAAGTACAGTGAGACTGGCGCGATTCCAGCATTATTGGCGTAATTTTGGCATTTGAGATCGAGATCAGAGCGAGCGCGATTAAATTAGCGCGGCGCGCCCGTACTTATGAATATTCATAATTGCTCGTTCAATAGCTGCCCAAATGACGCCAACATAGCCTCAACCGCCCAAATGACGCCAACATAGCCTCAACCGTAAAAAGTATGGTATGGTGTCTCTCCAAAATTCTAGTATCAAACCAAATTTGAAAAATGTAACTTTCGCGCAAAATTAAAAGAGAATGAGGAAGTATGGGCGGACAAAGGAGTCAAAAATCATCATTTCTTGAAACAAACAACAAACATTGAAACAAATGTTTACAAACAAACCAAGCTCGTGAAAAGAGAACGGTAACGCGTCAACGTTGAACAATAACACGTAAACAAACAAGAATGACTTGTAAACAGTATCACAGAAAGCAGTGGCGTAGATACGAACACACTTTCTATTGTTAATGGGGGGGGGGGTGATGAATAGATCACCCCCCCCCCCCCCACTAACAATGGATAATTATGCGTGTCTACGCCCATGACAGAAACGAAGAAGAACAATGACACGTACCCAAAGAATAAAACGATGCTGGCAAAATATCTTCAACCTAGCGAAAAAGTAACCTTTTTTCATGTACATTATAGGCTGGGCAATGATCCATGGACAAAACTATGCTACAAAATGAACGTCGGCCATGTACAGTGTGGCGGGGGCGGTCAGGAGGGCCCTCCAAAATAGATCAAAATTTTGAGCTATATAGCTTAGCGAAAAAAGAAACTCGAAACAAAATAAGATAAAAAATAGATTGGCGGTAAATGTAACCGGATCAAAACTTCTAGATAATTTGTAGGCCTAGCTACTAGTATTTTATATAAAATCTAAAAATTTTAAGCAATTATGGGCTTTTGGAATTTTGGGGAGTCTGGTGGGCACAACCCACCACTATATCTGACAGTGGTCATTCATGATACAGGGGTTTATGCTCTAAATTTTCCACCAGCTTTCATCCAGTTACTGTTCTCACTGATGTAGCTCTTTTATTATATTTATCTATTTATTAATATGATTTACCACTGATTGGGCGTTTTAGTAATTGGGGGCGTCTGGCGGGTAAATTAACCCACCACTCAAAACATGTTGCATGGTTCAATTATAATACAGGATTTATTTCTCTATAATTTCCAATCGCGTTATTGTTAATTCCCTCTGGCCAATCTGGCTCTTTTGTTTCATTTCATTTCATTTATTATTATCATGCACTGGTGATGGGCGTTTTACATTTCGGGGCGTCTGGCGGGCAGAATAGTTTTGTCCATGGATCATTGCTTTCCGCTAACGGTTTGAGCCCCCCACCCCCATCTTGCTCCCGGTAAATATATATATGCCTAGCGGTGAAAAAAGTACTAAAGATAGCAAGCATCGTGCAACATTTTCACATGCCATGCACGACACCTGCTCACGCGAGATAAAACATCGTTAATTGCGTGTCACTATTCTTCGGTGATGTGTTACCGTTCTTTGTTTACCAGTCATTGTAGTTTGTTTACGTGTCACTGTTGACGCGTTACTGTTCTCTTTTCACAAGCTTGGTTTGTTTGTAAACGTTTGTTCTTTCTTTGTTTCAAATATGTTCTTTTGTTTCGAGAAATGATGACCTTAACCCCTTGCGCTGCCCATATAGAGTACCGAAGTGATGACGTCACAAAAAGCTATTTTTTCATTTTGACATTTTTTATACCATCTCAAAGGAACATGGTGAAAAACATCCAGAGCGCAAATTTTATGGCAATTGGCTGATTGGGCCCCGAGATATGGCCGCATGAATACCTCCTTAGCCCCATTGAAGTCAGTGTTAAATTGGCCTGGTTCTAAACTGTTAAGAACCAGGCCAATTTAAACTGACTTCAATGCCCGGCCCCCCCCCCCCCCCCACTCAGTATTATTTAGGGTACGCGTATGCTTGTTCCCTCCCTTTGAAAGCACCCCCCCCCCTATCTCAGGACTGCCAAAATTTCTGAACCCCCCTATCGCGGGCTTTGCGCGGGCTTTTCCTGCCTTGGAGACCCCCCTAAATTCAGAACACTGCTCAATGTACCCCATATCTCAGGTGAGCTCTCATTCCAAACCCATATCTCAGGACAGACACCAACCCCCCTGCCAAGTAAGCTGTCATTACAATACCTTGGAAGAGATGTTTTTTTATGTTCAAAATGGTATCTCAGAACTCAATGCAGTCATAAGAAACCAAGCAAAAATCAAAATCTCATGACATAAAAGTTTTTTTAATGGTAAGATATTTCATAACCCCCTTTTTTAATTTCTCAGGTGTCGAAGAGAAAGAGAGAGAGAGAGAGAGAGAAAGAAAAACACCCCCTTTTTTAATGAAATCTCTGGCTGAAAGATAAAAAACACCCCCTTTTTTTACAATTCACGGGCCGGATTGTGTCGCCCCAAAAATACCCCTTTACCGGAGATTTTGGGAACACGCATGCGGTCCCTTCGACCTCCGAGTGGGGGGGGGGGGGCGGGCACCACCCCCCCTCCCGAGTAAGCTGTCGTTACAATACGTTGGAAGAGATGGGGGCCAGTGTTTCTACTTTTCAAAATGAAATAATCCTGGCTGAATGAGCTATCAAAACTAGCAGGAATTTCAGGAATTTGATCTTGTGATTTGATCAATTTTTCAAGATATTTCATAACCCCCTTTTTTAATTTCTCAGGTGTCGAAGAGACAGAGAGAGAGAGAGAAAGAAAAACACCCCCTTTTTTAATGAAATCTCCGGGTGAAAGATAAAAAACACCCCGTTTTTTTACAATTCACACTTCGGTATTCTATAAGGAAGCACGGCTCACAGGAGGTCACGCGTGCATAGAGCAGATGTGCGTTATTTTCTGTGGGCAATAAGCTTTGGAAAATCTTTGTTTTTGCCCTTTCCTGGTTATATTCTTGGGGGCGTTTCATAAAAGGACTTGTCAGATAGTTTGCTCTCAGCCAATCAGATGCAAGGATTTCAGTAGTTGTCGGATAAAATATCTGACAACTTCCTTTCATGAAGCGCTCCCCTGTTTTAATTCATTGAGATGTATTTCTGAATAAACTTACTGCTTTTGATTGTCATGAACAAACTTTCATGACTTTCTAGTATCTATTTTTTGAGTGATTTGTAACCATGAACGGGATCCAAGATGGCCACTAGTGGTCACCCAGTGTACATAGACTACTGTGTGTGTCCGATATGTATCCATCTGTGTATTGTTGTGCTGGGTCTTCTCAAGCCAACATCGAAGAAGCCTGGAATGAGATTCCACAACCAGAGTCCAGACACTATTTGCTGAGCATGCTGTAATATGATTGCATGCAAAATGTGACATAACTGATTATTCATCATTCATGTGCAGTCTCTCTCTTTTTTTTTCTCGGACATTTGATAGCCTTTTACTAGGCATGACCTGGGTGAGTTATGTTCTCTATGAACCTTTTACTGGTGGTGCTCACCATTGTTGCTTTAGTACATAAATCTTCCATCATCGATATTACGGCCCCTCATGATGATGCAACAGTACAGTGGACTCTATAGATTTTCGAGAACAGACTATATTTCGTTCTCCAAAGGCCTTATCGGTCTGTGTGTTCGTTGATTCTTCCTTATGTGAACTAGGTCATAAGAAGTTAGCGTACCATCATGCATGTCGACAGAAATTGGTTCTCCTGTATTTAGCTTCATTACTTCTCAGCATTTCGTACGCCCCTGAACCCAATCCATGGCCAATTAGTCGCGGATCCGCTGATGTCGCTAATCCCAACAATACCCATTCCTCATGGCTATGTGGAACCTGTGATTGTACAGTGAACTGGAGTGACAGAGGCCTGGCCTGTAACACTTGCGGCCAGTGGTACCATGCGCATTGCCAGAGTACTGACACAGCTCATACGAGCATCATGAGGAACTTGGAGAAGAGGAATCCTGGTACTGTGCCATCTGTGGGAATCCCAGCAGCCAATCAGTTTTTGATCTCCATGGAGTACAGTGGAGCTCAGTACACTCCCCTAACGATACGTCGGATATGTGTAAAACGCCAACTGAGATCTTCATGGAAAAAACCTACCTATAGGTCAACACCAACACGTGCCAGTCGACAAGTGGAAGAAACGTCCTCTACGCTTCCTCAATATCAACTTCCAGTCTTCTCCTGGGAAAAGAGCAGAGATACTTAACCTCCTAGAGAGTACAAAGCCTGATATTGTTGCTGCAACAGAAACCTGGCTTGATCCTTCGATTCAGGACAATGAGATATTCCCAAGCTCGTACAAGGCCTTTCGCAAAGACCGACACGTCGTGGTGGAGGAGTTCTCGTTGCCGTGCAGAAATCACTTGACTGCTCTGAAGTTTGTGAACTCCAAGAGGACTGCGAGCTGACTTGGGTCCGTCTCAAGTTGCAGGGGAGAAAGTCTCTTTACGTTTGTGCCTACTACAGGCCAGATGTTGCTGACGAGACAAGTCTGGAACTCTGTAACGCCTCCTTGAGCAAGGCCTCTTCCATTCGGGTGATTTTAACCTTCCATCTTGGGATTGGAAGCAGATGAAGATGAAACCCAACCCCACCTGTCCCAGACTTCATAATGCTTTCATTGACATGCTGAGTGATCTTGGTATGGAACAGCTTGTGGAGGAACAAACTCGTCGAGACAACACACTGGATTTGATTGTAACCAACAATCCTCACATTGTCCCACGTGTTGAATTACTCCCAGGGCTCTCCGACCATGATGTAGTCTTTTGTGAGATAAACATTCATCCACAAAAACGGAAGCAACAACCTCGGCTTATACCGTTGTATAAGAATGCTAACTGGGATGGACTGAAGCAAGAGATGAGGAGGTTTGTACATCGACATCGAACTGAAGAAAGATGCTTGCACAACCGAGGAATTGTGGACTTCATTCAAGGACACCCTCCAAGCAGCAGTCAAGAAACACATTCCTCATAAGCATGTCCGACCGAAAGAAAACAAGCCGTGGATTACCCCAGCTCTTCGACGTCTTATGAAGAAAAGAGATCGCCTTTACAAGAAGATGCGTAAACAGGGTCGTGAGGAACTTGAGGAGGCATATAAACACCTACGCAGAGAAGTCCAGCGACAACTTCGGCGGTCTTACTGGTCCTATCTGAATGACATCTTTGAGGAAACTAACTCCACACCCAGTCAGGCTGTTAGGCACAAACGCTTCTGGACGCATATCAAACATCAGAAATCGTCCAACATCGGAGTAGCCCCTCTGAAGGTGAATGGTCATCTGATTACTGATCCGAAGGAACAAGCCAACATCCTGAACCACCAATTTTGGAACAACATTCAATGAGGGCAAGACATACTCGAAGGAGGAATTTAAAGACAAGTGCAAGATGCCTATGAAAGACTCTCCTGTCTTAGATTTTGTCTCTATCTCAGTGGAAGGCGTCATGAAGCTTCTTTGTAAACTTCAACCTGGTAAAGCCCCTGACCCGGATAACATCAACCCTAGGGTGTTGAAGGTACTCGCTGATGAGATTGCCCCTGTCCTTGCCTTTATCTTCCAGTCATCCATAGACACTGGCAAAGTACGTTCTGACTGGAAAGATGCCAACATCAGGGTGAGCAGTATGATCCTGCCAACTACAGACCTGTGTCTCGCACCAGTGTATGCTGCAAAGTGCTGGAGCACATCTTAACCAGCACTGTCATGCGTCACTTGGAATTCCACCATATCTTGTGCCCTCAGCAACACGGTTTCAGAAGAAAGAGATCATGCGAGACCCAACTTCTCGGATTCACTAATGAGCTGTTTAACAACATGGCCCAGGGAAAGCAGACGGACAATCTTATTATGGATTTCAAAAAAGCTTTCGACCGAGTAAATCACTCTCTCTTGATCCATAAGCTTCACTACTATGGGATCAGAGGAGTTCTAAACCGGTGGATCTCTGACTTCTTAACTAACAGACGGCAAGCAGTTGTCATCAGCAGGGATAGATCCAACTATGTCAATGTCCAGTCAGGGGTTCCGCAAGGGAGTGTATTGGGACCCTGCTTATTCCTCATCTACATCAACGACATACCAGATTTGCTTACGTCTCATGTCAGGTCGTTCGCGGATGATACTGTAACCTATGATGTAGTAACTTCTCCTGATGACCAGAAGCATATTCAAGACAACTTGGACCAGCTTTCTGAGTGGGAGAAGAGATGGGATATGCTCTTCCATCCAAGTAAATGTATCATTCTGCCAGTAACTCGCCGAAGGAAGTTGCTTCAACCCGAATATCATCTACATGGACACGTGATGGAGGCGGTTAAGAGTGCTAAATACTTGAGTCACCCTGTGCTCAGATCTCAGTTGACTGAGCACATTACCACCGTATGCTCTAAAGCCAATAAGACTCTAGGCTTTATTAGGCGCAATCTCAAGATCTCCTCCAGGAAGATTAAAGAGACAGCGTATAAGACCTACGTCCGGCCGATTTTGGAGTATGCTACCACTGTTTGGGACCCTTACACACACGTCTGCATCAACATGCTGGAGGCTGTCCAACGACGTGCAGCTCGCTTCGTCATGAGACGTTACCGCAACACATCAAGCGTGTCGTCTATAATTGAAGAACTGCGGTGGTGATCATTGGAAGATCGTCGCAGAACTGCACGTCTAGCAATGTTGTACAAAATACACCACAACCTGGCCTGTGTAGACGGTGTCAAGACACAACTCAAACCTCTCTCTTCTCGCCAAAGGAGGGGCCATGACCAGCAGTTTGCCCTTCCTCACTGTCGGACCCAGTATCAACAGAACTCATTTCTCACACGGACTATAAGGCAGTGGAATGAACTTCCACAGGACGTCATCGAGGCCAGTAACATTGACACTTTTGTGTCAAGGGCCTCGAGAGGGGAGTGATAGCCCAGCCAACAACATTTTTTTTTTTTACCCCCAACAAGACAAGTCAATTGAAGTTATCAAAGCATTAAATTACTGCAATGTGCTACGCTGACCTCCAAAGTGGCATAATAATCAACTAGTTGATTGCGGTCGCTCACCAGGAAGAAGAAGAAGAAGAAGGCGTCAGTGGCTAAATTGTACTGTTATTTGAGCGTCATGAAAAATTGATATTGTTTTTTTTTTTTTTTAAATTAAGGACTAGTCATTGCGAAATGAACAGTGCATACAATATTCTAAATAAGTAGCGTATTGGTTAATTACCTCCACGGGCTCAATTTTAGCACAAGTAATGACGCAATATAAATGTGTCATAAATGTGTGAGCCGAGCTTAAAACGTGATTCTAAAACGAAGAGTGGAAATAATACTTTTGATAACTGGGATAAGGTTTAATTGCCTTCACAGGCTCAATTAGCACAGGTACTGACGCAAGCAAAATGACGCCTCGTGTGAGCTGGGCTTAAGCGGAAAAGAAGGAAGCAATAGCACTAGAATAATTACGTCATTGAAGATTAGACATTGTATTGTGAAATTTTGGTATTTCGCTTTCCCAAACACTTTGCATTAGGCCTATTTGATTTGTGATATTTATTTCATTCTGGCTCTTTATTGCATCAGAATTGCCTCATCAGAACAATAATTTTCGTCAGAGCTACACAGTCGTTATATCAGTACGTGTACGTTTTGAAACATGACATCATGACAATGATGGGGGTTAACAGATATGATTATCAGGTTAAGTTAATAAGTAATCGATGAACTGGCACATATTATCCAGAGGCGGATCCAGGATTTGTAAAAGGGGGGGGGGGGGGGGCACAAATCTCAGAAAAAGGGTCATCACACATTTTAGGGTCTGAATGTACACTTTGGTTTCAAAAAGGGGCACGGGTCAGAAGTGACCCCCCCCCCTAAATCCGCCACTGTATTATTTATGCCATAATGCAGATATTAATCTTCAGAAGGTGGAACGAGATAGCTTTAGTCAACCATTAACCGTTTACCTGTGCGCATGGGCGTATTCATTCCAAAATAAAGTTCCGACTCTCCGCTGTTTTACCAGAAGATTTCTTCACACATCTCATCTGACGTGCAACACCTTTCGGGGACTTCATTATGTTCGTTGCGATATTTTAACGATACGATTTAACGATACATTCTGTGCGCATGGGCGTATTCATTCCAAAATAAAGTTCCGACTCTCCGCTGTTTTACCAGAAGATTTCTTCACACATCTCATCTGACGTGCAACACCTTTCGGGGACTTCATTATGTTCGTTGCGATATTTTAACGATACATTCTTTTTAAGAGATCCTATTATGATATTGATCTCTTAAGTGTAGCAGAAAAGTGGCAGCTTTCAGAGGTGGATATATATATCGACATATTACCATTAATCAAATCAGTAAGTATTAACGTTTAGGTGATATCATATTTTGCATTTAATTTGCCTGACGTTCGTTTTCACATGAGGCAGGCATTAATTTTAGTTATAGGTAGTTTTTCTAATTATGTATTATATACTTTTGCCCTCTACCAAAGAGTACTGGACATGCCGCAGCATGGGGACCTAAAATATTGATATTGTCATAGTTCTTCCCTCCTTAATATAAGTATTATCACGGCTTTCTGTTGAATGTATGGAATAATGATGTTTCCGACGCCATTCGAAGAATGTATACCTTTCTTTGCTTATATGATAGTTTAAGTGATGTGAAGACGTGTGAAATAAAACCAAACTGAAATTGACAACTGAAACGTAGTTCACCTGTCCTTGCCTTGATATTCCAGTCAATCAATGTCGTCTTTCACCATTCATTTTCGAATTTTGTACATTATGCCATGTTGCAGTCGATTTTCTTTCAAAGCGTCATTCAAAGAATTATTCAAAGTCGTTTGTAGTATCGCCCCAAACTGGCGAGCAGAAATCTGCTTCAACAACAACAACAAAAAGAATCAGGCGAAAAAAATTTATCCAAAGTGACATCAGAATAGTGATTTTTTTAGGTTAAATTATTAAAAAATGTATACGTTTCTTTGCTTATATGATAGTTTAAGTGATGTGAAGACGTGTGAAATAAAACCAAACTGAAATTGACAACTGAAAGGTAGTTCACAAGTCTTGGGTAAATTGGGAGAGTTGAAATACGTACAAGATTGTATATATTTTCCTGTTTATCTTTCAATCCATATCTTTTATTAAGGAATGGCGCTTATGCAACTCTTGGGACGCATTGGACTTTGTCATACACTACTCATCATTTTAGGTAAATTCGCTTCTCATGCTTTGTGGCGACAATTAATAATTTATGAGATACTGATCAGTTAGGTAAATATGTTTTATAATACACTGTACACACTAAGAAATTAGGGTTCACTTTAGGGTGCAAATTTTGGCGGAGCACCCGTATATCTACTCGGGTGGAATTTTGCACCCCTACGGGTACGCTTTGCATAAACCGGGTTTCAAAATTGTGTAAGGTTGAATTCTGCACCCTTCGAGCAGAAGTATTAGTCTTACATGAATACCCACACTAGCATTGTTGACACTTATGTCAGTTTAGGTAAATTCGCTTTTCATGCTGTGTGGCACCAATTAGTAATAATTATTAGATACTAATACTGATAAGTTTAATATAGGCAAAGGAATGGCGCTTATGCAACTCTTGGGACGCATTGGACTTTGTCATACACTACTCATCATTTTAGGTAAATTCGCTTCTCATGCTGTGTGGCACCAATTAGTAATAATTATTAGATACTAGTACTGATCAGTTTAGGTAAATATGTTTTATCAACAATGCAGAGTGACTTCTTCTCATCATTTTAAGCCACAGCCACACTAGAGCAGTAACCAGCGACTATAGTTGGGTGTCAGTGGTCGTAAAAGGATTTTGGCAGTCTTCTAAAGGTTGTCAGTGGTCCACGACTGGTTTCTCGAGGTTTTACGTTGGCTTGCCTGAGGTTTTCGATGCTGCATAAAAAACATCGATGTTTCATATAAAACCTTAATATGCCAACCCACTGGTCGGCAGAGGTTTAAAAAAAATCTGTAATCGATTGCTAAAAAATGACCGGTCTTCAGTGAATGAGGTGAAAGCTGAGAAATTCCTTCGGGTCGGTGACCTTCAGCAGCTAATCGTCAACCAGCTGGTAACCAGTTGGCGACCTATAGGCTACTGACTGCTGACCATCGCGATATTGCGAGCATGTGCAAAACAATCAGTGCAGTCGTCAATCATCATAGAAACACATAGTAGGATAAACAATTGCCAACCAGCTGTAACCAGTCGGCGATCATTTGCCAAACTTCCTACGATCGCTTTCCTACCAATATTCCATTTTTTAAATGAACCTGAGAGCAAATGATCGTCAGCCCTTCTTCAACCAATCGACGACCAGTCGCCGAGAAAACTCTCTTTCAAATTTCAGGGTTTTAGTCAGCAGTGGTTGTCGATGGTTGCAGCTTTTTGGGGGTTGTCGGCGATGGGTGAAAGGTCACCAATGTAGTCCGACTGTTCAAAGCTTTGGTAAATTTGTTTGTCCATACTTTATGGAACAAAAGAAAGGTAATTTGTGACATACTACTCGTGATTTTAGGTGAATTCGCTTTATAATGCACATATTATTTCATCATAAAGTGACGATGTAAGTTCTTTTATAATTTAGGTATACATGTATATTTGTTTTATCATACCCATTAAAATTTTTAAACTTGTATATTAGCTTATATATAAAATAAATGCCACAATTATACTGTGAAAACATTATATTCGTTTTGATTGATATTTATCGGACTTCCTTTTCTCTAAAAAATTGATCGTTTGATTTCTAGGGATATCTGCTTGGACAGCCCTCTCTGGCAACAGTGGTCGAGAGTTTGTGTTCGCCCCCATGCCTAATTATTTTTTGGAATACCCATTTATCGGAGTGGTCCTTCAAGCAATATCAGACGAAGACATTAATGTTAATATCTACGCTCGCGGGATATCGCTTGATGTAAACATCACCTTGTTGTCCGGGTCTGGACTCTATGATTACCCGTTACCAAAATCACTCATTTATAGAAATATATCCGGAGAGATCAACTCTACGGTTGTTATTACGTCAGACAATGATATATTTGTCCTGGCTTACAATATGATGCTAGGCACTTCAGATGTATTCAGTGTTATGCCAAATCAAAATCTCGGTCAGGAATATTTCGTAGCGACAATGACGTGGGAGGATCAGCTTGATGTGGGTCCTGGTGTCATTTCAATTTCAGCCTCGAAGCACCCAACATTTATTGAAATTTTTCTCCAGTCTACTGTTGAATTTGAGAATGATTTGTTCTACGCTGGGGACATTATTCGACATACCCTCCCTCCTTACGAAACGATTCAGTTACTCCCGCATTTCATCAATATCACAGGATCACGTATCCTT
The DNA here is from genome assembly GCA_025617745.1 of Heliocidaris erythrogramma. Lineage (NCBI taxonomy): Eukaryota > Metazoa > Echinodermata > Echinoidea > Camarodonta > Echinometridae > Heliocidaris > Heliocidaris erythrogramma. The sequence continues at coordinate 38,955,382 of CM046864.1, read as the reverse complement.
GCTAATGATTCCCTTGCTGTAAGGGTTGGCTCTAAATGTACCAATATTCCTCTTGATGTACGAGCATGTGATCACATAGAAGAGCAGGTTGCACCCTTTAATTCTTGGGGAAAATCATTTGTGATCAGCCCTTTTGTGGCGCGAACTTCGGGATACGTTCTCCAGATTGTAGCGGGTCGCGACAATACAACAATTTCGTACAACGGCGTGGTTTGGAAACTGAACATGGGTATTTATCGGACACTAGATATTCAAACTCAAGAAATGATGGTCGTGTCAGCAGACAAACCAGTATCTATCATGCAGTATAGTACAGGAGGAGAAATTAGAGAACCAGATTGGAATGGTGACCCCGCAATGATGCGCGTTATCCCCATCGAACAATATGTGACCATAGCAACCTTTCCAGTTTACGAATTTCCAGAACATTTCACCATTGTGCGCGATAATTATCTCGGGATCACGTCCAGATGCGAGTACATGAAGTATATCGACATTTGGAAAGACGGTATTCCCTTTGTGGTAAGTTGAAATTACGTAGACCTCGCTACTTCGGTTTTTATGATAATGACATACATGTCCCGGCGAAAATATGCTCCTTGATCAGTTCCCTATCGAATTCCCAACTTCCCAAAACCTAACCCTTTAACCCCAAACCTAAGCCTTATTATAATCATAAGCCTAACCTAAAGCCCAACATCATCCCTAAACATTCCTATCTTCAAGACGAAGTACAACCCGGGACAAATTGCATAGAGAAATTGAATGTCCGGTCACCCACATGTACGTATTTTGATGAACAAGAGTACGTTTCATTACGACCGAAAGCCTTATAGAACTGTATTGTAGTAGGGGAAATGTATTCAAGAACGTCTTCTGAAGAACCTACACTGTAAAAAAAAACTGTCTGTTATTTTACAGCAAATCTGGCGTCAGCAGAGTCGCCAAAACGTCTGATGTAAACATACAGATTAGTTGTAACTTTTTTTCCTATGACATGATGTAGGCCTACAAATAACATCAGATTAGCTGTTATGAGTAAATACAGAACTAATCTGTATTTTTCCCCTGTAAAAATACAGATATTTTTTACAGTGTAATACACGTCAGTAAATGTTAGTCGTTATTGTAAATTTAGAAAATAATGCAAAAATAATTGAGATTCATCTATAAACTTCAAGCCCATCTGGGTAATATCTCATTTTGCACACAACGTCACCACCCATCCTTATCATAAAAATGGTTCTTATAGACGTTACTTGGGATCGCAACTTTTCTTCATAGTATTCTCTTTCATTTCCTCCAACAGCCACTTTGGATAGACCGTTATACGGTCGATTTTTCATATGGAACTAAATATTGCTCACGATGGACTAAAGTCAGCAATGGAAAGTACATCCTACAAAGCCAGTGCGTCATCACGGACGATGGGCGTGAGATCTATCCCAAGTTCAGCGCTGTTGTGTATGGTACAGCTCCTGGTGAATCATACGTATATCGTGCAGCCTCCGATGATAAAACATTGACTTGCTTGCACGATCCGTGGAACGACACCACATATGAACGAGAATGTGAAGGTATTAATGGGAAAATCAAGGTACCTGCCCCCCCCCTCCCCCGGGCCCCCATACGTTACCGACCACATCTAAGGTTTCAGTAGGCTATATCTGATAATTGTGTAAAGTAATAGCCTCACCAGAGCTTAGATGTGACCAAATATGAAATAAACTGACACATTTAATGTCAGTTTTTGTTCATCACTCAACAATACTCTTGATAATGTCCGGGACACCAAATCACCAAATACATTGAACTGGCCCTAATCCATCAAGTCTCTCGCATGTAGTGAGAGAAATTTGTCAGTAAATATCACCGAGGAGACACTTGATGAAACGCCCCCAGTTCTCATGTAATAGTATAAAACACATAATCAACCTTTTAAAATTGCTTCAACACAGTTTCCTTCATAATGTAATCCCATGACAAGAACTGAGATTTATCTTTAAGCGTTTTATCATTAAGCGTTTAATTTATAAACTGATCAAAGCGCTCATACCACAAAATAGAAAATATATTACATGTATTTTGAACCTTGTACATAGTAATGTTAGGAACAGCTATGTAGAATATATCACGACACAGAGTATTCATTAATATACAAATATTGGACATGATATTCATTATGAACAATTGCAAGGCACAGATATATACATGTATAATAAGCTATTGATACCACCGTCCCTTATCTCACGATCACTCCACTTGAAGTTTGCACTCATGACATGTTTCAGTGCGAGGGAAAAGACAAGTAGAGAGACACACACACGCACACCCTCACACCCCCAAACACACACACACACACCCACGTTTACATGGCTTTACTTCCGAGGACAACTATTGTTCCTCTATTGTTACTCGTCCTCGGACAGTCGACGGAATAAGGCATAAATTCATTGTTCGACGTTCGAGGACTATTGTCCGGCTTCCGAGGACCATTGTTGTCATGATTTTTTTTTTGTTCTCTGTCCAAAAATGTCCTCGGACATAATGCTAAACAAACGCACATACACACACCCTCACACACATTGATTTGTGGAGAACCTTGTTTTCTTTTATTGTATTTTGACGGAATAAAGGCCATCATTGTGCTCTAATTGTTCTCTGCACTGTTAAAACATGTATTAAAAAACTACGGATTAAAAAAATGTTGATTAAAAATCGCTCAACATTCGTTATAAAATGAATGTTGGTTAAAAATGACTTTTAATCTTGCGTGGGTTAAAAATATTGTTGATTAAAATTATTGTTTTTATTCTTGTTGGTTACTTTGTAACCAACATTGATTAAAAACAGTGTTCTCTGCTTTCCCGCCAAACTGATAGTGCTAACTGTCAAGACACTTTATCTTTTTGTTGGTTAAAAGTTTGATCAAAGTTGATTAAAATACCAATCGCGTGACCGAACAGCGCATGCGCATATGGATTTGGAACAAATTCGCTGCGCGCAAATCTATCACAGAAATTGTTTGCGATAAAAATGGAAGGCATTGTCATTCAAGTCGCTGAATGAGTGGGGACTTTCAAAGAGTTTGTCGGCGTGTTTGAAGGTGAGAAACTATTATTCATATATGTCATTGTTGTCCAGCTTAATCTTGGGAAGAAATAGATCCACAGTGTGCTCTTTCTTTCTAATTTAAACGGCTTGGGAGCAAGTTCGACCTGCTCGATCTGGACTAGCTAGACCTGGCTAAGCCAGGCCCACCCGTGGATTTACTGACTGCGCCTATGGTAGCGAGGAGGCGACGTCGGCGGTATGGCGGTGTGTTCAACTTCGCGCATGTCCATATTTCGCGGACAGGGCAATATGACAAACACTGAAACTAGAACAGTTTTTTGAGAAAAAGATATAAGCACCAATGTAGGTGTAGGCGTAGTCTACCGGTGGGCCTGCCTTAGTCAAGTCTAGTCCAGGTCTGAGAAGGTCGAACTTACCAAACCGCTGAAAGTAGATCACTGAGTAGATCTATTTCGTTATAAGGCTAGCTAGAGAACAATTACAGATATGAAAAGAGTTTCTCCGGGGAGTTTCTCATCAAATAAATCTAAGCAACAAATTGTTAAACATTTAACCAACAATTTGTTTAAAGACCTCAGCCTGACCGAATTTTGAAATATACACTTTATTCATCCACGGGGAGCTATATATTTTCTGAACAAATTGAAACCAACTTCATGAGATTCCGTTTCCTGTGGAATGAGTAACAGCGTCCCGAATGTTGAGCCCCTGTGGTTTTTCTGACGAGGGCCCCGTCTCTGAGGAACGCTACTTTGCGGGGGGGGGGGGGGGGTGAAAATTTGATGACGACATATCGTGTAGACGCACTCGGAGCCGTATACATGACATGTCGTCACACGTCTAGCGACCCCCTGCAGTTTCCTCTCTTGTTACGCCATAGGGAGGGGGCGGACCAAAAAAAAATATCTTTTTTATTTTTTATGGATAAACGGAGACGAAAATTTATGAATACCCAGGGTAATTATATTCTTTGTTTACTAAGCTTTACGTCAATATATGGTTGTTTTGGGTCAGGCTGAGGTCTTTAAGTTTAATCAACACCATTTTAACCAATGTTGAGCAAAATATGATTAACCAACAAATGGTTAAACATTTAACCAACAAAATAAAACTAACCAACAAATGGTTAAACATTTAGCCAACAATATGTTTTAGTTTAATCAACACCAATTTAACCAACGTTGAGCAAAATACGATTAACCAACAAATGATTAAAACTTTTAATCGACCACAGGTTAAACTTTAATCAACATGCCGTTGATTAAAGTTTTAACCTACAAATGTGTGGTTCACCTGGTAATCCTCGGTTGATTAAAATTTTAACCAACAAGATTAAAAATTTTAATCAACGTTCTAACAGTGTGTACCCCACAACTGAATCTATGTGAGCCCACACGCACCCACACACACACACACATTATGTTTATATATATATATATATATATATATATATATATATATATATTTATATATAAATTGAATATATGCTTTTTTCAGCATAGTTCTTTATACTCCCAATTACATTCCTTGTGTTCTCTAATGATTTAAGTTCACTTAGTTTCAAGCTTCCCATCTTTACTCTCCACATGTGCAGGAGTTGACATCCACTCTTTTAATAGTCATATTGCTTCGTTTGGGAATGGAATCCGCGCTTAAAAGAGTCATTCAAACGACCACTTTGGAGTGGATTAAACTTGATTAAAAGTGATCCCGTCTAGTATGACTCCTCAAAGAGTGGATCTCTAATCCCCTGTGTTAAGAAAATATGTGATAACCATCGAATCAAACTTTCAGCTCCTGATGATGATCAAAGATTGAAAACTGTAACTCGTCATAAATATATCTCTATTTGGAGTTCTTTTCTAGGCATTCTAGGGCCTATGTAAAATTTTATCCGTGTGATACTAAGGATAAACAGTTTTCCGTTATGCTATAAATTGTCGGATTACCGTGAAACTCCTAACAACTGATTATCATTTTTATTTTTCTCATATAACTTAGATCTTTCGACACCAACTTCTGTAACAACGGAGGCATTTTCACCTGGATCGTCTACCCCATTCAGCAATTGCATTCTGTTTTTGAGTATGCGAAAGAGCGAATTATTCTCTTCATAAATTCCATATAGGCTAATTATTGCTCTTTAAAACAAAAAAAAATATCTTTGAGAGTGCCGAATTATGCTACACCATAGTATTTTTCATATGCTTTTGGAAAAACTTATTCATCAATTTAATTTGTTTATTTCATTATATTCATTTATTTATTTTCATTCATTTCTGGGTTGGGTGCGTATAATTATATTAGTTAAAAGGGGATTCAATATTACATACAAAATTATGGCGTATTACCAGTGGCCAGAGGCGCGATGGCTCAATGGTAGAGCAGTGGTCTCGTAACCAAGAGATTCCGGTTTCGAAACAAAGTTGATGCGCTATATATAGTGCCCTTTTGTGATGCATTACTCCTCATTACTGATTCCCATGGATAAGACTCAAAGCATTAGGTCCCCTATTGTATTACTTTCTTCCTTTCTTGAAGAGAAACAAAAATTAAGAATTTTCCAGAAACTATGATTCAGGGAATCCCTAATAAAGGCCCGGAGAGGACGGGGGAAATGTTTTCCTCCCAGGAATGTAGATTGATTTTCATATCCCTAAAAAAGGGGTTTTAAAAATTGTCTCAAAGGGGCCGCAACAGTTTCGACCCTTGATCCGCGTAATGTGGTAATCACTTTCTTTTTGCTTAGATTCGACGACAGTGATCCCTCCAACGGAGGAATTAACAACTGAATCATCAGCCCCGTCCAAAATTTATAGACATGTTGCAGGTAAGTTGAAAAACAAATCAATTTATTTACAAATTTCGTACCATATAAGTAAATGTACTCTATAAATAGACAGCAGAGGAAATCCAGTATTTGGTGGAGCCGTGTTAGGGATCACTTCGTTTGGAGTTGAAATCGACGTTCAAAAGAGTGGAATCCACTTTCAAAAGAGTGGTTAAACCACTATTCGGATTCGATTCCACTTTAATTTAGAGAAGATTCAACTCCACAAAAAGCGATCCCTAATACGACTCCTAAAATTTTTATGCTTTTCTGTATTTAGAGAGTAGCTAGCCTACATTGCTCTTAGAACGAAACTGAATTTATTTTGAATCGTAAAATTTATGCTTATATATATTTATATATTCATGATTTAGGCATAAGATTGAACATTTCGTCAAAATAGCTGCAGACAGCTATTTCAACAAAACATTTTAGCCTGCAACTAACAAAATCGAAATGTAGCCCGTATAGTGAAATGAGGTGTAATATAGCCATTGATTAGATTAAACTCATATCTAATCATGTTTATTGTCCTACACGCATTAAAAAAAAACCCACCTTTAAAAAAATAAATCATTATTCCGAAGTTCATTTCGTTCTTTTCTTTCTTTTCTCAATCATACAAATATAGGCTTGATTGTTGCTGTTTCAGTCTTGTTCTTTTGTGCTGTCGCTACCTAACGTCCATTCTTTGCCCATCTAAGGTAATGAAGAGAAGAAGACAATTTCGCAGGTTAAGAGCTAGAAGGACGTTAAAGTGTACCAATCACCTTAAAAAAAATAATTTGTGTATGGCTAGAAGGTATAAACTTAACCTTTAAAAAACTTTACCTGGCATTATATGTGGGTTGACAGTTAGGGAGTATGAAGAAATATACGGTAACAGAAAGGTGCGCACACGGAACTAAAATCGGAGTTGGGTTCCGCGCCGGTCCTTTTCCTAGCGAGCGCGTACGGGTGCGTCGATTAGGTCTAATTCCAGGTCTCTTTTACGTTTATTGAGAGTGTAGTTCAAACTTGTAATATCTCTTTAATAATAATAATAATAAAAACTGCAAAGTGCTGCAGCACGCATTGTGTAGTTATCCTCCAAACGCACTCACATTACTCCAATTTCACGCTCCTTACATTGGCTACCTGTGAAGGACCGCATCACCTTTAAGATTCTGCTGCTTACCTTTCATTGTATTCATGGCACTGCTCCTCAATATAATATTTCACTTATTAAGCGCTACACCCCAACAAGATCACTCCGTTCTTCCTCTTCTGGCCTTCTCAATATACCCAAAGTATCTAAAACCTGGGGGGAACGATCATATTCATACACAAGCCCGACCTTTTGGAATAGCCTACCTGAAGACATAAAAAGTTGTTCGACCTCATTGTCCTTTAAAAAATTGCTAAAAACTTTGCTATTCTCTTCTTAGCTACTTTTCTTCTTGAATGCGCCTTGAGCACTCCACAGAGTGGATTTGGCGCTATATAAATCACATTATTATTATTATTATTATAATAGTAGCAATATATATAGCGCCTTTTCACTGGATACAAAGAGCTTTGAGATGTCTTCCCTGGGTTATTGATATTTGTTGCGCATATTTTGAATATAGTTTAGTGACATCATGGACATGGAACCTCTAACATACAGAACAAAATATTTTTCTTGGTTATTGGTACCCTTAAGATTTTAGATGTAGATTTGAAGTTAGATTTAGATTAATTTCATTTCATTTTCATTTTTCAAAGTATATAATATAACAATGCATATTGTCCAATTAAAAATTGAGTTGTCTTGTGAGATAATGATGGATTTTATTATTAACTGTAAATATATCATTATACGGTATATTAAAGCCACCAGCAATTCACAATTATGATACAGAAAGAAGTCGATGAATAACATAAATTTTCGGTACAGTGAAACGAATAATTAATATTGTAGTGGCAATAATTAACATTACTAATTATTTGCATGGCCTTTTCCTGTAAAAAGGACACTCGATCTGTCTAAAAGGCACGCCGCACTGTTTCCCCAGGCCAATATTCCATAATTTAGATTGGTAAAAAGTAGTGTGGAGTATAGTGATGAAAGAAAGTTGGAAAAGACCATTTAAGTTTCTTAATCATACCAGTATTTCCAGATATCAATTTACATACATTATCCATATGATGCTTCCATGAAAATTTATTATTTATTATAGTACCTTTATAAATTTTGTTTTAATCATGCACTTTTTGTATTTGTATATTATCTATTCAAGTCGGATTAGATAGTTCGTTAAACGTATTACTAAATAACATGTAATTTAATTTGTAAACAAATCTTTAGGCATTTTACTCCCAGTGTTAAAGATCGTATGCTCGATCTGTAATGAAAAACACAAGTCAGAAAAAGTTGGAACCAGCGGGATTCGATTTCATTACAGATCGAGCATACGATCTTTAACACTGGGAGTAAAATGCCTAAAGATTTGTTTACAAATTAAAAATTCCTCCCCAGTCAAGCTTCTTCGTTTACTAACATGTAATTTGTTTTTCATCTATATTTAATGATAATTTGTTAGCCTTAATCCATATTGCAACTGAATCCAGTTCAGAATTAATTCAATCTCATAATTAACATCCTTCTGGCTCTAATGATACATTTAATCCGATTGTAAAGACTTAATAAAAAAAAAACCCTATAAGGCAATTTCAAGTGCCTTGTCCATCATCAGTGCGAACAAATATATTGACACATTACGTAATCCGATCATGATGTCTAGGCGATGATAGGGTATTGAGATTGCCCTGTAGTTGATCTTTCGAAAGTCTTTTCGATATTGTTTGTGATTTCGCTGCTTGTGTTCGTAAATCTTCGTACACCCTTGTCAACTTCGAGTTTTCAGCAAAGGTCCAGTATCAATCTAAGAAGCCGCAGAGAATATTATTTCACTTTTGCTAAAGTTAATCAAAAATTATGCATGTGAATAATGTTGAATTAATTTAGATAATTCGGATTTTTAAAAATTGAATGCTAATTTAAAAACCGGATTTATACAGGTGTCTAGCTCTCGTGACATAGTTATTTGTTCATAGAAAGATACATTTTGAGTATTGAGGTTTGTGTTCAGATAATTGTTTTCAAGTAATTAGCATATATTTTTGTATAGGAAATTAGACATTGATGTCAACCACTTATTACCAGAGGCAGATTCACAGGATCTTGCTTATGATTCCACGCCTTATTCCTGTATCATATTTTGCCTCAAGACATACTCACTTCAGCACATGTATAAATAATGACTTTATTGGAGGAGCCTGCTTATTTGAATGTTGTTAACAGGAATATGGCGCCATATAAATGAATCATCATCACCACCATCACTTTGCTCTCGAACTGGGTCCGTACTCTGAAAAATGCGTTATCTTCCACTTAACGGAAAATGTTGATTGCTAAAAAAACTGAAAATTGCGCGGAATAGGCACGTACATGTATGATTAGTGCATTTATTTTTTTTAGGGGGATATCTTTTTTTTTTTAGTATTCGCGAACGCATCTAGCTTTGCACAAAGCATTAACCAAAATTTTACTTGATCCGATTTTGATTTGTTATGACATTCAAAATCGTTTTGCTAAAATGATTATAGTTTTCAGAATAGCACCGTAATTCTATTACTTTGTACGTATCATGAATGTTCTGTAAAGTGTGAACCCAGGAATGAAAGAAAAAACTGAACCTTACTTTGAATTGAACAATAAACTTGTAAACTTGTTCATACGAACGAGATTACACATCAAACAACATTCGGAGCACGCTTCTTCTTCCCTGTATTATTTACTTCGCTCTTATAAACCATCATTGTGTATATACATATTAGTTGAATAACCTTGTAAAATTGTTTTAAAAATGAATGGAAGAAACTGAATGTTGTTTTGAATTCGACAATAAACAATTCAAACTTATTCATCGTGTTTATATGAACCAGATTGCACACCAGGACATCAGATGAAACGTTGTATGCTGATGTTTTATTGAGGGGAAGATTTAAGAAATATATATATATATATATATATATATATACCCCTAATGGGTACATTATAGGAGGACAGTTTTTGTTCTTTTTCTTTGTTCAACTGTCGACCTAATGTACCAACTGTCTACCTAATGTAGGGGTCGCTATTATGACGGAATAAACCGCATTGTTAGGTGTCGACCTAATGTACCCTTTAGTAAAATATACGCACACACACACACACACACACACATTATACATATATATATATATATATATATATATATATAAGTAAAGTACTGGTCAAAAATGATTAGAACACCTGCTAAAAATGACCAAATTTGATTTTGTTTATTAATATTTTGTTTGATATAATTTATCTGCATTTAGCCATTTACTTAATTCAACAACCAAAAGTTGTAGTAATAAAGAACTGGATATTGATAAACATTAAATTTGTTCATTTTAGCTAATGTTCTAATATATTTGACCAGTACTATATATTGAATTGAAGAGTTTTTCACCAACCTTGATGGCCGTTTCTAATGTATTTTAAGTATAAGCTTACGAGGCGGGGTGAGACGGGGTATAGGAGCCTGGAGCCACCCCCCGATAATATTCGTTCAACCGTCATCTCATATTCGAGAAACTGTCACCTCTTATTTGGTAGGCAGGTGGCTTTTTAAAATAATTTATATATGTATTTTCAGTATATCTTATGAAACATATTTTTACTATATTAAAGGGAGTCAATAACTTGAAAGTTGGTATTTGGGTAAGGGGCGTCAGATATTGTGTCAGTATACACCTACAGCTTTGAGTTATTCAAGATCTTTAAGAGAAAGTGAATGTATTGAAATTAATTACCATTTATACACCTAAAATGCTTAGAAAATATCAAAGACAGTTTCAAGTGGAATAATAATTGGGTAAATTGTGTCAAAAGAAGAGCTACATCCGTATGGCAAATATACACAGATTAAACGACCCACACCTAAAATTGTCAATTGTTTTGAGTTAGAAATTTCTCCGCATCTGTTAAATTACAACGCTAAAATATACAAAGTGAAAGAGAGACAGAGACAGAGAGAGACAGAGAGAGAAAGAGAGAGAGAGAGATAGAAAGAAAGAAAGAGAGAGAGAGAGAGAAGAAAAAGATATTGGGGAGACTGATAGAGAAAGAAAGAGTTGGGGAGGTATATAGACAGCACTAGTCGGATAAACACTATACCTAATGTCAAACTTATTAGCCGTGTTCGTAATATATTAAAATTAAATTAATATTTGTCAAGTGTCAATAGTGACATATTATTTCATTCACCTATTACAAAGAATTGTGTTCCAATCGAATGCAAATTTCATACATTACATATGTTGTTGAGTCAAGCAAGCACATAATAGGATTAGGGTTATATGCCATTTGCATTCCGGCTAAGGAAATACAATACTTTGCAACAATGCAGGTTACATGTAATTCGTCACTATAAGGCAAGTGGGTATAAATGTGGCTGCATTTTAGAAAAATTGTTACTTCACTGGTATTCTTATTAGACCCTTTCACATACAAACGTCGACAAATACGAATATGAAATCTTTCAGCATGACTATATTTTGGGGTGAGGTTTCTTTATAGGAAATATAAGAAATAATTATCGGGAGACAAAGATAGCGAATAGGCTCAATGATTCATTGTATGGATCGAAGCTTTGACCCTATGTCTGTCGGAAGTTCGTTCAACCCAGCAAACAACACGCACAATGTCAGTTGAGAAAAGAAAGTCTTGTTTTTTAACTGAATGAACCCTTCATCATCACGAGGCCTGGGGGAGGCGGGGCGAGGATTTTCAAAGTACAGATATTTGAGCACAATTCGCTGCCTGGTAATGTATTTTCTGTACGTTTTCACTACAAAAAGTGTCCAAATTGTTGCTGCCTTGCCTCGCTCGCTCGCGAAATATTAGAACTGGTTGATATTATGGAAAAAGGTGTCAGAACCCCCTTCCCGGAAATGTGCCGGAAGCCTCTATGCATTGGCGGATCCCTTTTGGAAGAAAAGTATGCATCTTGACCATAGACGATCAGCCATTTTCTCGATTGTGCCCCCCCCCCCCTTTTAGAATGAACACCCTTTTTTTTGGGGGGGGGGTGGTTTTTTTGCTTGTCAGGGAATTATTGAGACAAACTGGACCCCCATAACCCCCCACTGAGCGAATTTTGAAGGTCTGGCGAAAAATTTTTTTTTTGTCGACACCCCCCCCCCCTTCCCGGAAATGTGCCCGTACGCCTCTATGCATTGGCGGCAAACTGGGCCCCCATACCCCCCTGTAATTATAACAAAGCTTTGACTAGGAACACAATAATTATGCTTAAAGGTTGACTAAATTAGAGAGAAAATGGGTGCTCTTTCCATGTAGTTTTGCCTTCTAATCACGAATCTGCCAATCGATTGTCCAAATTATGTCTCGTTTTGGCGAAAAAGGGGGAAAAGTGGAGGTTTTGGGACCGTTCCTTAAAACTCGTGAGCTGATTGGCTAACCCCCCTGTGACGTATGAAAAGTAAGAGGCACAAGATCTGCAGGCTGCAGCATATAATATTGTACACAGAATGCGGTATTTGACCCCTCTGTTCAACGGACAATTTATGAAAAAAAGGAAATTAATCAATATAATCTTAGGAGTGAATAATCATTAGCAATATATTTTCTACAAGATAAGAAAACGAATTTACCCAAATATACAGCTCTTGTTTTGTTTTTAGCTTTTCTTTTGAACAATGTTCTCATCCATCTGAGCTTGCCGAACGAAAGTTTTGCATTGGTCATAAACGCGTGCACAGCCGTTTTATGCGTCTGTATGTACTATGTCCTACACATCTTTAGTACGGCAGTGACTATGTTCCCCTCGTACATAGCGACTGGTGAACGCTTTTGTTTTGTTTATTTCACTCACGGCTTTTTTTTTTACTTCTCTTTACATAGTACGTTAGATTTTGGCTGAATTCAAGTAACTTATATAGAGAGAGGAAAAGTGCCCGCGATTCCGAGTTGGAGGACTTTTCTGAGCCATGCAGATACGAACTCTGATTTATCAGATGATTTATCATACCCCGAAGGCAAAGAAGCTCGAGTGGCAAGGGGAAATTCGACCAGTTATATGTTTGAACCCCTCGCAGAATGCGGTGAAGGGCCGTGGGTGAAGTAACTCCAGGGAGCTCCAACGCATTGTCCTCCCTGGAGTTACGGGTGAAGTAGACCGAAAATTCTGTCTCTCGTTCGTTAGGTCGTCTTAGCCTGTTAGCTAACGAACGAGAGACAGAATTTTCGGTCTACGGGTGAAGCTGCTGCAGTCGTTGAAAAACAGATTGGAAGACTTGACTCCAAGTCTGATCGTTGGAATAGCTGAATCTTTTAGCTAGGTCATCCTTCTCTTCATGCCAAATTCGGAATATAGGCCAGGATCCTCAAAATCATCTTCGCCAAAGTGATCGCTGCAGATTGTACTCCACTCACTTTGCCGGCCCTTGCCACTCTGCCCGCGTGATTGAGCTTTACCTTTGACCCACAATTACCGTAGATTTTTATCTTTAGGAAAATGATGTAGGCTTACACCATCTTTAGGGGTCTATAATTGCTACAGCCCGCAACTATACACCGATTAGGCATTATTGATAAAACTGTGTCCCAAAATCAAAGTTATTGTGAGGAATTAAACACACGAAAATACGCAATGCAAATGGTCGATGCGGTGAATATCATGCTCGGCACCGGGCTGGGCCTGCCGGGGGCCTCCGGGCGCGCACGGTATAGGTTAGTGGAATATTTTCCCTTACTTTTCATGCGTCACAGATCACGTGATCACGATGTTGCTTCGATGGGTTTTTTTAGGGCGGGGCTTATGACTGTGTAAATCAGCAAAAATGTACTTTTCAAATGATTATAAAATATGACTGAAAGCATAAAAAATTGTGTGATGGATATTTTTTGGCTCCTGATGACACCTTCCTACGAAAAATGGGCAATTATTTTTTTATTTTAGTGACCCTTTAACACCGTCTAAATGCATTCCCAACTTGAATGCTTAAAGAATTTTAGTGTACGCCGTGAAAAGGTTGAATGTGATGGTTCGTCTGATCGAGCCACGTGATGTCTATTTAAATGCCCATTCAAAGAAACCTCTGAAGTAAAGCGGGACCGGCGAGGTTACGTGCGAGATTGCAAACCGTAACCCTTTCCACTCACTTTGCTCAACAATGTCGTAGACACGTCGTGTGGAGTTTAATTAGTTTTTGCTTCGTTTTCTTTTCTTGCGTCGGTTAGTTTTAATTTCACCTGTTGAATGATGGCTGACCAGTATGGACTTTTAAATCAAAATTGCTTCTGCTACACCCGCGAGAGTTCCCAGTGCAAGTGGAAGGCACCACCAACATTGGATGCATTCCAGTGCTGGGAACACAAAGAGTAAGTGAATAACTATGCTGTAAACATTACAGTAGGCCCAAGGAGCTTTGAAGAGCTGGAGTCGCATCTCATTCCCTTTGAACCATGTTCGATGTCGCCAGGAAAAATATGTCAGGCATGTGGATCTTCCTTATGAAATATAATGTTGTAATGATACATGTATTTACATTTCACTTTCACTGTAATTATGAGCAGTTCAGTGTGTCCCTTTGGGGGCATCTCGTTTTTCCGAAGGTTCGTTTTTCCGAAGGTTCGTATTTCCGAAGGTTCGTATTTCCGAAACACTAATTTCCCATGCCTGGGGGTTCATAATTCCGAAAATGAAAAAGGGTTCGTAATTCCGAACATTTGTTGCATTATTCCGAAGGTTCGTTATTCCGAAGGTTCGTTTATCCGAAGGTTCGTTTATCCGAAGGTTCATAATTCCGAAAATGAAATAGGGTTCATATTTCCGAAGGTTCGTATTTCCGAAAATGAAAAAGGGTTCGTATTTCCGAAAATGAAAAAGGGTTCGTATTTCCGAAAATGAAAAAGGGTTCGTATTTCCGAAAATGAAAAAGGGTTCGTATTTCCGAAAATGAAAAAGGGTTCGTATTTCCGAAAATGAAAAAGGGTTCGTATTTCCGAAAATGAAAAAGGGTTCGTATTTCCGAAAATAAAATAAGGTTCGTATTTCCGAAAATGAAATAAGGTTCGTATTTCCGAAAATGAAATAAGGTTCGTATTTCCGAAAATGAAATAGGGTTCGTATTTCCGAAAAATGAAATAGGGTTCATAATTCCTGGTAAAAAAAAGGCGAATTCATCAGGAGCAGAGGTGTAGCAACGGGGGGGGGGGGGAGGGCACGCCCCCACCCCTCCCTCATCGGATGGCGAAAAAATAAGAAAAAAAGAAAGAAAATGGAATAGGAAAGAAGACGGTTGGACCCCTTCCGGCAATATCTGCACATTCAAAATCCGGGAGAGGGGGGGGGGGGGGGGCAGCCCCCTTCTCGTACGCCTATGCCTAGGCCTATGTTAAGTACACAGTTGCGATTGATTTTAACTTGCGATTGTTTCAAATAAATCGCTTCAACTCCTTATAAGGCGGGGCTCTGGTTGATAAAAGCCATTAATTTAGGTCAGAATGTTTTCTTCTCCATGTGTAATTCCTTATTTCTATTTTTTACGATGAGGATTGTTTTACTCTCAATGTCTTTTAGTGTTTTGTAATTCGTTATGCTTGTAAAAGTTATTTCAAACTTCAGGTCAGCGGTTGTAACTGTTAAAAACGCAGACTGTGCAGTAAAATGAAGCAACTTATTAGAATCTGTACAAATTTATTATGCTGTAAGCAGCTGTATAAAATGAAAGATTTTCATCCATGTTTAGAAATGATGGTATTTTGGCAAAGTTAAAGAACATGTTCAATGATTTTAATCTATTTATGCGGCATAGATGGTTAGGATTATTCCCTGTATGATAATTATTTTAGCCCGACTGAAAGAAAACTTAACATTTTGATCCACTATTCTTCAAATTTGGTTGTATGTTGCTTTTAATCATTATCATTATATTCAATTAGCGATTGCACCTGACCTATATACTTACACATAATATGCCAGTATAAAGAATTATTTTTATTCTTCAGATGCGGTGTGCTACATAGCAGTGGCTTTAACATTTTTGTTATTACTCACTTGTTATCTTTCTTTTCTTGAATTTGGTTTTCTTAAGAAGTAGCTGCTGCACGGCTTTTGTAAAGTTCTGTTGGAATTGTAAAGTGTTTGAAAACTATCTGCGTCATAGATCATTTCAGATATGCGGCAAACAAAATGTTGTATAGTTGTGTAAGCAAGGTCATTACTTACAGCATACTATGCTGCATTTCATTCATTTACCTCTACAATTTAAGATTTAAATCTGTTTTAAGAAATGTTAATACTTTTGCAAGGTTATAAAACATGCTCAATGATTTCAGTCTGCCCTGCTGCATAAATTGTTTGAGATATTTTGCATTATAGTTTGGTTTTACTTTTGTTTCCTTTTATGATAATCATATCAGCGTGATGATAAGACTCCTTCTTTAACTTGTTACGATCCATCTTTCTTCGGCTTTGGTTGTTTATGGTATCTATTCATTTATTTATTATTATTACTAGTATTATATTATTATTATTGTTATTATAATTATCATTATTATCATTATTAGTAGTAGTAGTAGTATTATCTGTTTTATCATTTTTATTATTATTATTACTAATATTATCAGTATTATAATTGTTATTATTGATAATATTATTGTTGTTGTTTTTATTATTGTTATTATTATTATTACAATTGTTATTATTGCTTGCTACTTGCTATACAAGTAGCTACTATTATTATTATTATTATTATTATGAAGTGGACTACCCAGAATTACGATGACGATGTCATTTTGGATGGAGTTATGCGACCAGACTTCGATATTGCACCGGTTACTCTACTATTGCTTCTTTTATTTCCCTTGTCATGATCGTATAATTGGCCTATAGCCTATACGTATCAATAATATGCTTGTTATAATATGTTGTGCTACTTGCCAGGCTATTTATTAAACATAGCAGTGACTCCTTTATGAACTCTCTGTAATATTATGTTGTTGTTTTTATTGCTGTTGTTGTTTTGGGGACCGGAGGGGAGGGCTTGTATAGTCATCTACAGAGCCATATTACAGACTTCGGCCAACTCGGTTTATTTGGGCACAACATGGCGTATATTCCTTTGTTTAGTGCTTGCCTAACAAAGCAACAAGCGCCATATTGCTACCTACATGGAGCCGAGTTGGCCAAACTCTGTAATAGATGGCTCTGAGGGCTAGGGATGCAGGACGCCCCCACCTTATTTTTAGTATACACTTTTCATAGTATTTGTTGAATGTTGACGAAGTAATTACATCTTAAAGATAATAAAGTGTCAATGTTTGGCTCGCTGGAATCCAGCAGCGTGGTGCCCGAACATCCTTTTATTTTGGGAAGCGAGATGGTCGGCTATCCTTATCTGTGGGCGGGAAGGTACTCAAAATGTTATCGTTGTTTGGATTATCTGGTAACAAAATCATTATTCTATAGACAATATCTCCTTTTTTTTACTTGCTCACTAGCGCGTAAGATTTAGAAACGGAATAGTTTGGGACAGGGAACGCCCTTCATTAGGGCGAGTGAAGTGCCCAAATATTCCATATTCGGCAGCAGTTAAGTAATATTATTCATGGCTCATTATTACATGTTCTATATTTGTCTTTTGATGGCGAAATTGCATTTCCATTACTGTACAATAAAAAAAGGGTTTTATGTTTTTTTTCTAACTCGCTTCGCTCGCTTGCAAATTGTAGAAACGGGGAATATGATATTCTGCCAAGAGGCATCAGCTCCCCCTTTCAAAAACATTACGTGGCCATTTTCTGCTTGTAAAGATCTACTTGGAACTTTGGTGTGTCTCATTTTCCAAAACGGTATATACATTATATAAATAACTTCAAGCCAATTTCGTTGTAGCAAATTTAATCCGGAATCCGATCATTCACTTTCATCAATACATCAGTATGTATTTTAATCACCGAAGTAATATCATTTTATGAGAAGTGAAACATGTATTCCTGAGGCGCTCGCTCTCTACGCTCGCTCACAAATATTGGTTATTATAATAGGAACAATGATAATAATATTAATAATAATAACAATAATGATGATAATAATAATAATAATTATAATAATAATAATAATCATAATAATAATAATGATAATATTGATAGGAATTACGATAATATAATGGCTATTTCTCTGGATTTTATTATAATTGTTATCATCATTGTTATGATTATTGAGTACGAAATGAATATCTTTACACTTGGCCGTCTTTCCCCTCCTCCCTATATCCGAAATACGGATTGACGCCATATTTTCTGAATTTATAACCTATTTTCATTTTCGGAAATACGAACCTTTTTTCATTTTCGGAAATACGAATCCTTTTTCATTTTCGGAAATACGAACCCTATTTCATTTTCGGAAATACGAACCCTTTTTCATTTTCGGAAATACGAACCCTTTTTCATTTTCGGAAATACGAACCCTATTTCATTTTCGGAAATACGAACCCTTTTTCATTTTCGGAAATACGAACCCTTTTTCATTTTCGGAAATACGAACCTCATTTCATTTTCGGAAATACGAACCTTCGGAATTATGAACCCTATTTCATTTTCGGAAAAAAGAACCTTCGGAAAAACGAAACTTCGGAAAAACGAACCTTCGGAGTAACGAACCTTCGGAATAACGAACCTTCGGAATTATGAACCTTCGGAAAAACGAACCTTCGGAAATACGAACCTTCGGAAAAACGACATGTAACCGTTCCTTTGCTGGAGGCAAGCGAAAAGAAATGGTGCAAAATTTCCTCGACTGTGACATGTCTGGAAACTTTTCTGACATATAACATCATAAATAACTGTACTTGAACAATTCCATTTTTTATTTTCGTTTGTTGGAAGTAATCGGAAAAGTGTCAGATTGCGAATATTAGGATTGTCAAAATTTGTCATCTTTTTTTCAAAAATTGCAACTGCTATCATGCAATATAGCCAAATTTCTGGACACAATAGGCTTTTGTATTCATATTTTATCATCTGCTCAATTTTCACTTTGTTTATTGAGATAAAAAGTGAAAAATTCCCGATATTTAATTTGTGACAAAAATCACTACTCTGCTTTCCCATCGGAAAAATCAGACATCAAAGGCAACAGCGCACCTGTAGATTCTTTTGTGCATCCTTAGAAAGGGGGAGTTGTTTGAACTTGTTGCCAGTTGTGATGAAAGTGCACTAAACTTTGTTTTTCACTCAAGTCATTTTGCCATTTGTCTATTCTACCATTGCACAATATGACATGTATAATTGTATTAGCACTTCCATAGGCAATGTCTAGCATAGCACCATACACACTGAAGACACAATGATTTTGGTTGTTTGTGAGGATTATGCACTGGCTTGTTGCATGATCGTGTACAAAACACATGTAGACGAAATATATCTTAGGATATCAGGAAATATATAAGCAAACTAGGTAATAAGATATAAAGTAAATAACAGCTGTTTAGAAATACAGAAAATGTCTTGAAAGTAAAATAAGAGCTAAAATCTTTAAAACAAAAAATGAAGAAAATAAGTTGTATGTAATACTAAAATTTGTAAATACATGTATGCATTGCGTCTAGACCAAATTTCTGCCAGGTATAAGGTAAAAGTTCAGTAAACTCACTGTTTCATCTTTGATAATGTAGTATTAATGTAGTTATGAATTAAGTTGTCTGCTGATCGCTGAGGACGCGCACACAAGCAACACGCTTGATTGCACATCACACACACCGATCCGCACAACTTAACCGGACCTGCGTTTAAAGAGAACTCGATTCGCACACATTCGACAGGACATCGTGCATATAGTCTGACTCTGACTGGTCTCGTGTTCTGGAATAATTGTGGGATAACGGATACAGGTTAGTTACTTAGTGAATGATACAGGTTAGTGAATATTGTATGCTGTGTTGGTGAAGTGGTGTGTTTATATGCGTGCGAATACAATAAATGGCGACGAGGAAAACTGGTTTTTGAGTGATATTGTGTGAGTTGTTTGAGTTGTATTTCGTCGAGTGCGTGCGTGTTTGAATTGGCGCCGAAAAAAAAAACCACGCCCAAATCGGCGACGCCATTTTGAGATTTTTGTATGATCGTTTTGTGGAATGTTTTATTTAGTGTTTCGGATTGAATTTATATGAAAAAAGGGGGTTAGCAATTATTTTTCGAATATAAAGAATTTATTTTGATAAATTCAGCAGTGTTTTTGGAGGAAAATCTTTGAATAGTTTTTGGATTGTGCCGTGTTTTTTGCCTGGCATCGTTTACTCATTTACATATTTTCGCGTGGTGACTTTAAAGTAGAGTAGGTCTTTGTAGCCTGGATTTATTTGGTTGATTGTCGGAGAGTGATTTTTTGGTCGTGATTTGTTGAATATTTTTT
Source organism: Heliocidaris erythrogramma (assembly GCA_025617745.1). Lineage (NCBI taxonomy): Eukaryota > Metazoa > Echinodermata > Echinoidea > Camarodonta > Echinometridae > Heliocidaris > Heliocidaris erythrogramma. The sequence continues at coordinate 38,934,988 of CM046864.1, read as the reverse complement.
GCCGTGGGTGCGTGATCTGTGGTGTATATGGTTGTATTTTTTGAGCGTTGTTTCTGAGAACGAGTAATTCTCTCTCTCTGGAAGAAATAACAAAAAAAGAGAGAGAGAGAATGTGGTAAGATTGTGTGTAGTGTTATTTTTGCAATCATATAGCGTGACCGAGGCCGAGGATTGTTGCTGCTGCTGCTGAATTTTGAAATTTGTAGAGATAATTTTTGCTGCTGCTGTTGAATTTTGCAATTTTGGAAATATTTTTTGTTGGAATTTTGTCCTTGGCGGTCGGCCAGCTATATGAGATTGTAAGGATAATACTTTGTGTTTTTTGGCTGCTGCTGCTGCCGTTGATGTGATATTATTACTGTAGTTTGTAATTAATGGTTGCATATTGCTGCTGCTGCTGATATGTTGATATAGACTATTGTTAGTGTAATTTAGATTTTAACTGCTAATAAAATATTAGTAGCATTTCGTTTATTTTTACTGACTACAAATAAGTCTTTGAGTCAGATGTAATAATATTTAGGATTAAATGTATTCATTTTCTGTTTCAGTTTTTGGAGTCAAGGGCGGATTCCAAAAAATAGAAATTATTTTGATTTTTGTCGGAAAGTCACCGAAGCATATTTTCAATTGAAAATATTGTGCCGTTTTAGTTTTTGATATTGATATTGCGCATTTCACGCCCAATATGGCTTCAGGGTTGACGAGAATTAAAATTAATTCTTGCACTCACGAGGAGCTAACGAAGCTTCCAGGCATTGGTAAAGTGACGGCCGATCGTATCATCGAAGTAAGAGAGGCCGTCGATATCACTCCCGATATCTTCATGTCGATTCCTAACATTAAGGGGGCTGAGTTGTTGGTTTATGCCTTCGACTATGAACCCACAAATGGTAGATCACTTGAAGATGAGGACTCGCGTTCTACTGCTGAAGAACTAAATACAAGTAAACTCGCTCAACCTCCCACTTCGCAGCCGGCCGTGATTACACCACAGATTAGCCAACCTGATTTTCATTTGTTTGGCGCTGTCGGCGAACCATTACAGGCCGTTGCAGGGGGGATTCAACGGAGTTCAGAGGGGACCGGGCAGGTGGGGAATATGCCCCCACAGGCCTCGGATCCCTCGCAAATTAAAGCAAAATCTTCTTGGGGTTCGGATACCTATTTCCCAGTAGGGGATAGTAGAAGGGAGCAATTGGGATTTGCTAAGTGGAGTAATGGGGTGTTACCAGAGTATGACATCTCTAGGGCCCCTAGGGATGCACCCCACGCCCGAAACTAGTATCTCCACTGCAGTCCCCGCGGGCACAGCCCAACTTGGTCTCTCAACCACAACCCCACTATGTTCAATCACGAATGGATACAACTTTGATATACCCAAAATCAGCTGTACATACATGTCCTTCCCCGAAACCAAGTATGACAGTTCCCCCAAATGTGTCGGGTCCTCCTAATTATGCTGATATGTGTCGAATGATGTGGAATGCTCTTTGGAGGGGTTTGACAATTCCCTCCTCCATATGGACATTTTGCTCCCGGTTTCGGTGGATTTTATCCACCAGGAGCTGGCACACAAACACCGAATCCATTGCCACAACAAATGGGTGGGTATCAACCCCGTATGCATCAAGCCCCTCAACCTTCTCCACAAGGACGAGGTGGAATGATGTACGGGTACCCATCACCAGTAGGTCAACCCCGTATGCATCTAGCCCCTCAACCTTCTCCGCAAGGACGAGGTGGAATGATGTACGGGTACCTATCACCAGTAAGTCAACCCCGTATGCATCAAGCCCCTCAACCTTCTCTGCAAGGACAAGGCGGCCAGATGCATGGGTATCAATCTCGTGGGTATCAATTACCCGTAGATCATTTGCGCCCACCCCAAGGGCAAGGTGACTTGATGTGTGGGAATCCCCCTCAAGTTACTGAAGCCCCGCTGGTTAGCTTCAACCAACCCATGTATCCCCAACCACCTCATGTATCTCGGCTAACTCCAGATACACTTGTTCCTCCAATTTCCTCGGAGAGACATGGAATTTTTGATAGAACGCCCCTAGCTAAGCCTGTCTTGCTGCCAAAAACAATCTTATGACGGCAAGAGCGGTTGGGCGGAATTCTACGCCAAGTTTCAGTTGTTTGTTGACCGTCATCACATGACGGAGGACGACAAGATTTATCACTTGTGCCTGGCTCTTGAAAGAGAAGCCGGCAAATACATGACGCTTGTCAGAGAGAGCAACCAACAGATGACATACTCTGAACTTGTTCAGAAATTACAAAAGCGGTTTGCTCTCCATGACGAGCCAGAAGTGATGAGGATGCAGTTCCAGTCTGCTCAGCAACGTGTGGACGAAGACATCCTCAAATGGGCCGATCGTGTCTTGACATTGGCGGGACAAGCATTTAAATATTGGGCTCCCGGACAGCTATGTCCAGGAACTAGTGACTCGATTCTGCCAAGGGGCATCAGACAAAGAAGCAGGACACCATGTCCTGATTTCTAGACCCAGTACACTAGATCTAGCGCTGCAAAAGTATAAGTGGTATCAGTTCACCCAAAAGTCTATGCATTTGCATAACACAAGATCTAGGAAGGATGTGAGACAGCTGTCGGTGGATGAGACGGAAACTGACATCAAAATCCAAAAGGTTACCGCCCCACAGACAGCTGCCGGCAAGTCTAGCATTGAAGCTAGAGTTGCCGCAATGGGAATCAGGGAGGCATCCTGGGCATCCAATATGGAGTCCATGGTGAAAGCCATCAAGAATACCCTCGATTTGGTGAATCGGTGTAATACCAGCAGATCATCCAGGATGCCGGCCACACCAGATCGTTCAGGATCAAGACCTGGGGCTGGTGACCGGCCTAGATTTACATCTGGCCGCATCCATGGCACTTCTGATCGTATAACTGGCCGGACTCCACCCACAATTGACCGCTCACCTGCCAAGGTGGGTTTTTCTGGATGTTTCAATTGTGGGGAGCAAGGCCATTTTAGCAGAATTTGCTCCCGACGAGGAATACCTTCAGTTGGCGGGCAGGTGAGAGCAGTGTCCTTTCAGGAGGAGGGAAACGGAAGAGGATCGGAGGAGATGGGGGATCCCCATCCCCAGCTCCATTATCTTCGATAATGTGAATGCGCCCGTAGGCAATGGGAATCACGCAGGCAGTGTGGAATCTCAGAGAAATTCTGAAGTTGCTGAGGCTCCAGCAGCACGTTTGGTTCCCAAGATGGTACCCTTCCAGGACCCACCCTGGCCACCAGATACACAGGCAAATACTGGTAGGCCAGGAATGAATAAGAAAGTGGAAGTGATAGTATGTAGAATAGTATCTACTTCCACATTAAATATCAAGTTGACAGCCGGCTCTGAATCAACTACTGCGGTTTTGGATACAGCAGCCGCTGTCACGATTATATCCGATAAACTATTTGGCCGTATCCAACCTCGACCGCCTATCCTTAAGCAAGTTAGACTTAAAGGGGCTGGACGAGATATGATAATGGATGGCATAGTCGTGGGGCCGATAAATCTGAAACTAGGTACTCAAACACTTAGTGAAGATTTATATGTAGCTCCCATAGCTGATGAGATGTTATTTGGCGCGGACATGCTACGAAAGCACAAAGCTAAGATAAACATACCAGAGTTTATTTTGATTCTTAATGTTGAGCAATTGCCCATCATTCACTGTGAAGATTCGGAGAATGTGGCGCAGGTGCGTGCTGAGAATGATGTGGTTGTTCCCCCTTGTTTGGTACGGAGGGTGAGGTGCACTTGCTCCTTAAACTCCGGGCCATTCTTGGTGGAGCCGTCGCCTTTTCTACCAGTGTCTGTGCTTGTTCCCCGTAGTCTTCATGATGGAAATGAGGAGACGGACGTTTACATGATTAAGCCCTCTTCCACAAGCTGTAAACTTAGAGGTGAAATCATTGGACAAGCACGTGAAGTCTCAGTATTAGAATGTAACACAGAGCTTTCAGAAGATGCTACAGTAAGAACTGTTAGCACGGCTGTTACCTCTGACTCGAGTAGTATACCTCCCCATCTATTGGATCACTGGAACCGTTCCATCGAGGAGCTGGCACCAGAGCAGCGGGAGGAATTACGGAATCTTTTGCTCGAATATGAGTGTGTATTCGCAACAGATGAGTTTGATCTCGGCGATTTTAATGAGATAACTCACAGCATTGACACGGGCGATGCCTCGCCAATTAAACAGAAGATGCGGAGGACCCCCCTGAACTTCGTTCAGGAAGAGCGTGCCCACTTAAACAAGATGCTGGCTGCTGGGGTAATCCGACCTATGTCGGAATGGGCATCTCCTCCTGTGTTAGTGCGTAAGCGAGACGGAGGAGTCCGCTGGTGTATTGATTACCGCAAGCTAAACAATGTCACCAGAAAGGACGTGTATCCCCTACCAGGTATTGAGGAATGCCTTGATACTTTGGCTGGCAATAAATGGTTCTCGAAACTCGATGCCAATGCCGCCTACTGGCAAATCAAGGTTAAAGACTCGGATAGAGACAAAACAGCCTTTATCTCCAAATATGGGCTGTATGAGTTCGTACGTATGGGATTTGGGCTGTGCAATGCACCGGCCACTTTCCAACGTGTGATGAATCTGGTCTTGAGAGGTCTCACGTGGGACGTAGCGCTTGCATTCTTGGATAATGTTCTTGTTTTCGGCACATCTTTTTCAGATCATATCGAGAATCTAAGAGCAGTCCTGGGACGTTTCAAAGATTATAAGCTGAAACTGAAACCCAAGAAATTTGCCCTTTTTCAGCAAAGGGTCGAATTCTTGGGTAGAGAAGTTGATGGTGCAGGTTTGCATCTTAAGGAAGAAAACATTCAGAGGGTAGTTGACTGGCCTACGCCTACGTGCATTAAGGAAGTAGAACAGTTCCTTGGGCTTGCCAATTACCACCGATCGTTTATGAAAGACTATGCACATGTGGCTGGACCGTTGTATGAGCTTACCGGTAAGAATGCATTTTGCTGGACATGTTCATCAGTCTGCATTTGAGCAGATTAAAGCTCTGTTAACTTCCGCCCCTGTGCTTGCACTTCCAAATTCATCAGATTCGTTCATTCTGGATACCGATGCATCAAGTAATGCAGTCGGTGCAGAGCAGCTGCAACAGGTACAAAATGGCGAGGAGAAAGTTATTGCCTATGGTAGTTTATCCCTTTCTTCGCAGCAGAAAAACTATTGTCACTCGCCGTGAACTTTTAGCAGTTGTACAGTTTACCAGGCAGTATAGGCATTACCTTCTTGGTAGGCCATTTACTGTGAGAACGGATCATGGTAGTATAATGTGGCTGCTAAACTTCAAAGAGCCGCAAGGCCAACTGGCTCGCTGGCTTGAGGAGTTAGGGCAGTATGATATGCAAATCGAACATCGGCCGGGCAGACACCACTCGAATGCCGATTCTATTTCTCGCATTCCAGAAACTGGACCGGTGTGTGAAGGTTATCGATTCGGTGTGGAACTGCATGACTTGCCATGCGGCGGATGTTCGTATTGCACTAAGAGGCATAAAGAATGGGCACGTTTCATCGACTCGGTGGACGATGTGGTGCCACTAGGACATGGCCCGCAGGTATCAAGCGTGGCCGTTGAAGAATGTTTCCCCGTGACCCACATGGAGATTGAGGTAAGAAGTATAGTTGTCGATAACTCAGTAGGGGCAGATGAGGACTTGCCTTCTCCTACATTAATGCAAAAGGAGCAGGAAAAGGACCAACTATTCGAGCCCTTACGTAAGTGGTTAGTAGACAAGGAAAAGATAGATGAAGGTACCCTGTTTCTTCTCTCACCAGAAGGTAAGTTTCTGTGGATAAACAGGGAACTATTTTTCCTGAGAGAAGGAGTGATCTGGAGGAAGAAGGATTGTGATGTCTTAGTGGTTCCCAAATCGCTGAGGCATGACATAATCCGTCTGAATCATGATCCACCTTCAGCAGGGCATGCTGGAGTTAGTCGTACTCGGTCTAAGCTAAAGACTAAGTACTACTGGTAGGGCATGTCTGAGGACATCCGAAATTATATAGTTAGATGCGCTACTTGTAATCAAAACAAGAAAGCCACGCGCTATGGGAGGATAGAGCGTGTGCATCTTGATTTTATGGGTCCATTACCGAAGACCCAGCAAGGCAATGAGCATATATTAGTTATGGTGGATCAATTCACCAAGTGGATAGAGTGTGTACCCCTGCCTTCCCAAACGGCGGAAACAACAGCTCATGCTGCAGTGAGCGAGTTTTTCTGCCGATTTGGGTATCCCTTTCAGGTATTCACAGATCAAGGCAGGAATTTTGAGAGCAATCTATTTAAGAACATGTGCCGTATCCTTCAGATCCATAAGTCCAATACATCGGCTTACAGGCCTTCTGCCAACGGCCAATGTGAACGAATGAATAGGACCCTGATGGATGCAGTGCGATGTTATGTGGCAAAATCTCAGAAAGACTGGGATAAGCACTTGCAACAGATTGCTGGGGCTATCCGTGCCACAGTAAATCGAAGTACTGGATTTACCCCCTAACAAGCTTATGCTAAGTCGGAAGGTGAATCTTCCAGCTGACCTCGTATTCTCTGTCCCTTTGCCAGCACAAGACAGGACCGTTAATGAATATGCGGCAGACTTGACTTGTGCTATGCGCAATGCTCATATATCGGCCCGAGCAGCGCTTAAATCTTCTCAGCGCCGGATGAAACGAGATTACGATGTCAGGCAATACACTCGGGAATATGAAGTGAATGACCGTGTTTATATTCTGGATATTCCGGAGTCATTGTGGAGAAGCTGTCTCCGTATCTGTATCGAGTAGCCTACAGAAAGGCTATTTTCACATTGAACCATGACCGAATAAAGAAATGCACAGATCATAGTGAGGTTGTCGCAGGAACTCCTGGCAAGGTTTATTGCCTCTGCCGGAAACCTGATGACGGCTCTCTAATGATCTAGTGCGACCAGTGTGATAATTGGTATCATGGTTTATGTGTGGGCATAACAGAGTCAGAGGGGTTAGAAAGTGTAAGGTGGATTTGTCCTCTCTGTAGCAAAAGAAAGTGAATTAGGTCTTCTTACCATTTCTTCGTCAAAATTGTTTATTAATAGATTTTCTCGTGTGTTTCCTTTTTAGATTATGTGTAGTGGTCATAACTCTTTATGCTTTCATCATACCGAAAATTTCCTTTTATATTAATGCTTTACAGGCCACCCTACAGCATTTCGGGTTTGGTCAATGTATGTTTTAGGCCCCCCCCCCCCCCCCCCCTGCCGAAACCTAATCACTGTAAAGGTCACGTGTGCCTTATATTCTTACTCTAAGGGCCAAGTAGTTCCTCAGTTTATTTTTCATAAATTGTTTTAGAGTTTATATTAAATGTATATATAAAGTTAATGGTATATTCTCATGGAGATTATACATGCGTTTTTTTTATATATTCACCAATAAGTAACAATTACGTGAATGCTTTTAACGAGGAAGGATAATAAAACTTGCTTATGAAGTAGTCCGCACACATGTGGCTACATGTCAGGCAAGGCCCTGCTGTGTAACCACATGACATCTTACGTTCAAGGCACCAAGTTACCAGTTTGTGAAGCTTTCTCCAGTAGCCGTTATTTGCAGTTAACATGCATTAAAGGTATGTTGAGATAATTGAACACTATATAAATATCAACTTATGACCAGTGAAATAATGAGAACAATGTTATAATTAGTTATCTTAGTGTGAAAGTTTGTTTTATACCTTGACTTGATTTATGTAGTGTCTATACAGACGACTTTACACGTGTGGATGTTTTAAGTCATTGTTCATAAATTGTATTGTCAACTTTCGAAGGAATATTTGATAACTGTTATGTAATGAGATTGTAAATTGTTCATCAATCATTTGTTCAATAAGTTAGTGATATTTTATCACCTCGAGTGAGGTGTATTTTACTGTAGAACATGCAAACGTTAATAGTTTGTATCATGCTAATTAGATGCACAGTTGAATGTATTAGCGTGCATTTCTCTGGACGTTTTGGGGGATTGATGACTAGTCTGAAGCATCAGACTCACCTTGTTAAATTATATATTTTTACAGAAATATCGTCATAAATGTTAAATCCATATTGATACTTATTATAATCATCTTTTATGTACTAATAGCCACTGACATGACTGATTTGCAAGTTTTGGTGATGGGCACATCTGAGATAATGTAACTTAACACGTATGACATATTCTGACTAGGGTAAGTTTTGTCGATTTATTTCAATGTATAACCCATAATTTATCATCAGAATATTTCATATCGATATATGTATTTCTTACTTCTGGAAATTTAGATAATGTTTTAAAATCTGTATTTTTGGTCTATGAATTGTATGACAATTGAATTTATGATAACTGCATTTTGTGTACAGACAACTAAGCAAATTTGTATAAGATGATGACTTATATAATTTCACGTCAATATGATCATGTACTTATGATGCTTTTCGTTTTATCTTCTGTACAATGCAGGGGTTTCTGTTTTCTATTATTTTCATCAAAATAATAAACCACGAGCAATACAACCAATGGTGTCTTCAGTATTTGTGTAGTCGGTCAAATACATTAAACGGTGGTGTTCAGCCCCACACATGGAACAACCACTTCCACCAGTTACCCAGATGACTGACATAGCCGCTGAAGGTAAGCATACTACCATAGAGGCAGCAGCGAGAAAGAGACGCAATGAGAAAAGAAGTCAGCGCGAGAAGCGGGCCAAATAGAGCAAAAGGGAGTGCCTTTTGGCCGGATCAGGTCCGTTTCCAGGGCTGTCTAATAAGCCCTCTTTCGCAGAGGCAGCTGCCCATGGGGTCGGCCGGGGTCGTGGCCTTGCTTGGCCATCCTATGTGGCGGTGGCCTCTGTTGGACGAGGCCGGGGAATTACCGCGGCGATGATCGAATCCTATTGTGGACTCGCAGTGTCTCCCCCGCAGAAAATAATGCCCTTGCAAGAAATATCTTCCCCACGGGATGATGATGATGAACCACTGCCCCCAGCTTTTGATAGTCATTTTCACCCAGATAGGGTGGAAAAATATTTGAGGGATGGTAAATTAGACAAGCCATTGGGCGCGCCTGTGCATCCTGTCGAGGTGACCGGGGGAGTCATGAACTTTTGTGACCCGTCACGATATTCTGCCTCCGGTTACCTTGACAGAGTGTTTGACCGTTTGCCTGCTGGGCATGGGGTGGCAGTGGGGATACATCCCAAACATGCTTTCGATTTGCCAGAGCGTCATTTTAATATTCTGCGATCACTCCTTGCAGATCCTAGGATCATTGGAATCTCGGAGGTGGGGTTAGATTACTCCACGGATGACTCTCAGTGGATGGCCCAAATGACACTTTTTAAGCGGATTTTGGCACTGTCCACTGGGAGGGTCCTTGTTCTCCACCTGCGGGGTTCCACTGGCCCTAGACAGGGTGAAGAACCAATTCCTCGTGCAGTAAACAAGTTGGCGCGCGATACCATCCGTCGACTGTGCCCGGCCACCCAAAGAATACATCTCCATTGTTTCACGGGTTCGCCGGACATAGTCGACGAATGGATGTCAGCGTTTTCCCATGTCTATTTCGGGATAACTGGGAATGTCAGTTACTATCGGGGATTTGAAGCTCACCTTAAGCGCCTGGCAATTCAATCTATACCTAATGACCGCCTTCTTCTCGAGACGGGTGCTCCCTATCTGCCCGTTCGCCCTCGCCAAGATTGGCACGATCAAACATTCGTGGGGAACAATGAATAGTGACATCCTCTACGTATAAAGTATATGTACATGTATATAGCATTCTGACCTGCATTTTTAAATACTCTCAGTGATATATCAAATTTTGACTAATGTATTATATCTGCAGCCATCTTAAATTGCTCTTCTATTGCAGGGGCGGATCCAGGGTTGGGACAAAAAATTTTTGCTCAGTAAGGGGTTATGGGGTCCTCTTTCGATCCATAATTCCCTGACAAGTAAAAAAAAAAAAAAAAAAAAAAAGGAAACATATGCTTTTACATATCCCTCATACTTCCCCTTCTCCTTCTTTTTTCTTTCTTTTTTTCCCCCTCTTTTCTCTTTTTTTTCGACGCCAATAGGGGGGGGGGCCGCGGCCGATTCGGCCCCCCCCCCTGGATCCGCTAGTGTATTGCATGTCTTCATATTGTTCATCAAATATTCAAGGATAATTACCAACCTTTTTGTGTCTTGTGCATGCTTATAATCATGAATTTAATGAAAGGAAGATAAGGAAAAATATAGATATGCTTTTTTGTATATAATGTTGATATTGGAGATTATTCCCCACTCTAAATATTCTAATTCTCTTTACAACCGAGACTTCACTAAATCTAGATTTAACACTGTATATCAGATTCAAAGCAGGAAATATTCTTTTTCCTCGAATTCATGATATTTTTAATATATATTTGAATATTGTACCTTGAATTAGGGTGAATAGGGACAATGATTAAAAAAACCCTCTGCATTTCTTTTACTTGGTATCAGTACAAAATGAAAAGCGTCTGCATTATTCTAGGGAATTTCTTGAAAAAATGTCCTGTGTATTTCTATTTGATTTTATTCAATATTATATACATATGTGCTTGTTCTAATACCGTATAGCAGATAAAACAGATATATCCCCTATATGTTTCTCTCCACGTTACATCATAATAGACATGTGAAACCAAATTTGCCATCTTGAATATAGTACATCAGTTTCACAGGAAGAATAAGTGGTGAAAAAATATGTTTATACGGGGTGTTTATGTGTTTATAAGTTTATGTTCTTAGTAAACTATTTATAAAGATTTCTTTGTTTGATTACTGCACGTCACATTAAAAAATATATATTTCTCTTTCCATTCATTACTCTCATCATGATTTATCAAATGTAGATTTGCCTTTGTCTCTATTCTTTATAACAAATACTTTTCAAAATCCTGATTTGCTTGTTTACTTCATATCAAATTTGCAACAAGAATAATTCCCTTTTTTCATGATTATTATAGATCTTTAATACCTTGATTTTCTTTATATATACTGTATATGAGATTCATTGATTTGTTTGTAATTCATCTTTTGGTATTACTCCAAATGTTATCAAATATTTCTTTGCTTGTTTGAATAATGTACAATGTACAGCCATGGAAAACATTATTAGACAAAGAATGGTTACTGGAAGTGTAATAATTTGTGGTAAGAAGGAAATAAAATATCATAAAAGCAAGGTACAATTGCTGGAATTTGTTATTCATTCAATGAAATACGAAGACAAATCATTTTCATTAGTGTGAATGTAGTAGCTTTATTACAGAAGCTTGACCTCAGAATTTTTTCCCAGGGCTGTATATGATATTCAAAGTAATGGAGTGCATCATAATTATACGCGATCTGATTCGCTGGTACTTTTTTATCACATGAGAGAGGAGCTCTATGTTGGATATAATTTCCTTTTCTTTCACAATGGCGGAATAAATCACAAGAGAACAACAAAAAGTCATGGCCTGTCCATCAAAATATGTGTTAGTGAATGCCGCATCACTTCAAGTATTTTACCGCAATTTCTTCGTCCTGCAATCAAGCTGGCTGTTATCCTATCGGATGAGGCACCATGTGTGAGAACAAGCAGATCTCCATTAAGTGGTCACCCACACTGTGCGTAGATCATTGTGTCAAGAAATGAACTCCATCTTAATTCGTAAAATGCCATGGACAGGCTGGCAAGGGAACTCTGTCCTAGCTTCAGTTTTCCCAGAAGATATGTATTTGGGTTTCTTCAAGACAGCAGTAATACATTTCTGTTGGATGAAAGTCTTTTATGAATAGTTTCATTATTTTTCTGATGGTCATGGCGTTGCCCGTAGACTAGTAGTGTAGGTAATGCCTGACTGGGAGATGGTGACCTGTGAATGATGAGCCTACGGGGCACTGTCCCTTAAACTGTAGGTGAACGGCACGCCCAGTCAGGTGTATTTTTTTTTATTAGGGCTTAGCATAGATATCCTTGTATCCCATGACCATCAGTGATTTCTTGTATGATATTTTCTTAATATATATAGTTTGATTTTTTTGTTTGTGTATTTTGTGCATTTCAAGGTCATCTATTGCTTGATTTTTTTTCTTTCTTTCGTTCAGGCCAATTCCTGTTTGTTCAGCACTATACGAGATTTATTATTAGAAATTAAGCAGATTTTTTCTCTTTACATTTATAATATTTCAAATCTAGATTTCCTAGTTTGGATAGTCTCCTGTAAAACGGAGTGAACAAGAACGATTGAGGCAAATATAACGAGATTGGAAAGCTTTTTCGACACAATTTTTCAGCCAGGAATCATGGCAGACCCTATAGTGATTCATCAATCCAAAACAGGGAAGGGTCATTTGGGGGCATCTCGTTTTTCCGAAGGTTCGTTTTTCCGAAGGTTCGTATTTCCGAAACACTAATTTTCCATGCCTGGGGGTTCATAATTCCGAAAATGAAAAAGGGTTCGTAATTCCGAACATTTGTTGCATTATTCCGAAGGTTCGTTATTCCGAAGGTTCGTTTATCCGAAGGTTCATAATTCCGAAAATGAAATAGGGCTCGCCACGGTCACATTTTTTTTTTGCTTGTAAATTAGCACGTGCAAGTGCTAAAACAGCACTTCAGGTGCAGTCACTATACGAGCACCGAAAAAGTAGCACTTCAGTTTTTACAGTGTATGACATCAGCCTGATGATAAGACTCCTTCTTTAACTTGTTACGATCCATCTTTCTTCGGGTTTGGTTGTTTATGGTATCTATTCATTTATCGCGCTTATTATTATTACTAGTATTATTTGTATTATTATTATTGTTATTATTATAATTATCATTATCATTATTATTAGTGGTAGTATTATCTGTTTTATCATTTTTATTATTATTACTAATATTATCAGTATTATAATTTTTATTGATATTATTGTTGTTATTATTATTATTATTACAATTGTTATGAAGTGGACTACCCAGAATTACGATGACGATGTCATTTTGGATGGAGTTATGCGACCAGACTTAGATATTGCACCGGTTACTCTACTATTGCTTCTTTTATTTCCCTCGTCATGATCGTATAATTGGCCTATAGCCTATACGTATCAATAATATGCTTGTTATAATATGTTGTGCTACTTGCCAGGCTATTTATTAAACATAGCAGTGACTCCTTTATGAACTCTCTGTAATATTATGTTGTTTTTATTGCTGTTGTTGTTTTGGGGACCGGAGGGGAGGGCTTGTAGAGTCATCTACAGAGCCATATTACATACTTCGGCCAACTCGGTTTATTTGGGCACAACATGGCGTATATTCCTTTATTTAGTGCTTGCCTAACAAAGCAACAAGCGCCATATTGCTACCTACATGGAGCCGAGTTGGCCAAACTCTGTAATAGATGGCTCTGAGGGCTAGGGATGTAGGACGCCCCCACCTTATTTTTAGTATACACTTTTCATAGTATTTTTTTTAATCACAATTTATGTTGAATGTTGACGAAGTAATTACATCTTACATGTCTTAAAGATAATAAAGTGTCAATGTTTGGCTCGCTGGAATCCAGCAGCGTGGTGCCTGAACATCCTTTTATTTTGGGAAGTGAGATGGTCGGCTATCCTTATTTGTGGGCGGGAAGGTACTCAAAATGTTATCGTTGTTTGGATTATCTGGTAACAAAATCATTATTCTAGAGACAATATCTCCTTTTTTTTACTTGCTCACTAGCGCGTAAGATTTAGAAACGGAATAGTTTGGGACAGGGAACGCCCTTCATTAGGGTGAATGTTCTGTATATGTCTTTTGATGGCGAAATTGCATTTCCATTACAATAAAAAAAGGGTTTTATGTTTTTTTCTAACTCGATAATGATATTCTGCCAAGAGGCATCAGCTCCCCCCTTTATTTACATTACGTGGCCATTTTCTGCTTGTAAAGATCTACTTGGAACTTTGGTGTGTCTCATTTTCCAAAGCGGTATATACATTATATAAATAACTTCAAGCCAATTTCGTTGTAGCAAATTTAATCCGGAATCCGATCATTCACTTTCTTCAATACATCAGTATGTATTTTAATCACCGAAGTAATATCATTTTATGAGAAATGAAACATGTATTTCTGAGGCGCTCGCTCTATACGCTCGCTCACAAATATTGGTTAATATAATAGAAACAATGATAATAATGATAATATTAATAACAATGATAATAATAATAATTATAATAATAATAATCATAATAATAATGATAATATTGATAGGAATTACGATAATATAATGGCTATTTCTCTGGATTTTATTATCATCATTGTTATGATTATTGAGTACGAAATGAATATTTTACACTTGGCCGTCTTTCCCCTCCTCCCTATCCGAAACATGGATTGACGCCGTATTCTCTGAATTTACAACCTTTTTTCATTTTCGGAAATACGAACCCTTTTTCATTTTCGGAAATGCGAACCCTATTTCATTTTCGGAAATACGAACCCTTTTTCATTTTCGGAAATACGAACCTTATTTCATTTTCGGAAATACGAACCCTTTTTCATTTTCGGAAATACGAACCAATTTTTCATTTTCGGAAATACGAACCTCATTTCATTTTCGGAAATACGAACCTTCGGAATTATGAACCCTATTTCATTTTCGGAAAAAAGAACCTTCGGAAAAACGAACCTTCGGAAAAACGAACCTTCGGAGGAACGAACCTTCGGAGGAACGAACCTTCGGAATAACGAACCTTCGGAATTATGAACCTTCGGAAATACGAACCTTCGGAAAAACGACATGTAACCTTTTAAACCTGAGATTTAAAAATGTATATTCATTTTCGTTCCTATTCATACCGTTTTACAGTATCTGACTGCAGTGATTTTTTAAAAAATATCTTTAATAACTTATAAACAACTGGAAACAAGTTTCAAAATATATAAATTTATTCTCTCCCTGTTACTAATTGATTATGACTTTTCAAATCTAGATTTGCTTGTTTGATTATTATACCAAGTTGAAGTATTTCTTTCTCATAGATTTTCTTTTTGGAATACTGTAAATCAGAATCGAAACAAGTTATTTGATTTGAATCGATTTCGATTTGATTTATTGGTATTTCCACGCCATCTCTCTGTTAATTTTATTTAAAATAAATCTTATAAAATCTACATTGGCTTGTACACTTACTGCACTAAAATGGAAATGAATGGGTGGGGTGAATAGGAGAAACTAAGGTTCTCCATTATTCCTGAGTTTTTTTGTCTCATGATGCTTCAATGGTTGTTCATATTCACCCCGTTTATGGTATATCAGATTCACCAGAAAAATATTTCCATTTACTCTTTCTATTTGTAAGCATTACTTATTATAATAGATGTTCTTGTTTGAGCATGCACTGTACATTAGGTTTACATCAGTAACACTTATCTCCTTATTCTCAATTACATGACATTATTGTAGACATGCTTCTTGAATAATGTATATCAAATTCATTGCACCAAATAATATTTCCCCTTTTTCTTGACATCTTTCACCCAGGAGTGATGAAGACACATTTTCAATTCTTTTATTCATTGTAAATAAAAAAAGAGGAAAAAAAGAACAAATGACAAGGGTCTGCATTATCCCTGGGATTAATTTGTTTGAAATGAAGAAGCGATGTTCCAATATTTATTCCTATTCATCCTGATCTACTTATTCACCCTGGTTTGAGGCATATCCGACTCGTGGCAAATTTTTCTTCTTCCTTTTCATATTCTATTTTTGAGTATTATAGACTTGTTTCTTTATAGATACTATATATCACATTTCAAACATGAGTTATTGATATAATTATATCCCCCCCCCCCCCCTTCTCTCTCTCTCTCCATTACGTTTTATGATTACGACTTAAAAGTAGATTTGCTAGTTGGTTTATATCGGGTTCAAATTAAGATTTATTCCCATACTGTATCCGTTAACCCTCGTAAGTTTGCATCATTATTCAAACTAGATTTTGCTTTTTATCAGATGTCAAAACAAGAAATTACTCAATCTTTCTCTCTCTATGTTACTTCTTATTATCCTGACCCGTTTTCTTTTTGGATTAGTATACATCAGACTCCCAAAGGGAATAATTACTGCCTTTCTTTTATAATCATATTCTAGATTTAGATTTCCTCGTTTAAATACTAGAGCTTAGGTTTACAGCTTCTCTATCTCTCTTTCTCTCCCTCTATTTTCAAGACTTATGTTTTGCTTTGCTTTCGTGAATGCTGATATCAGATTCACATCAAGAATAACCATTGCTCTCTTACTCTTCATTATTTTAATTCTAGATATTTTCCCCATCGATTTGGCCAATTTGAAATTCCCATATAATTTGGTAAAGTCAAACTTCAAAAATTCATTACTTTTAGATTGCTTGTCCGATTTCCTTCAAACTTTCACCGATCTGCTACTATTATTTTTGTTGCTGGTGCTTTCTTTCAAAGCAATTACTTGCGATTAAGGTTGGATTTCCCTTTTAAGATCGACTGATGTAAAAACCATTATGTACTGTATTATGTTTATGTCCCAATTTGGAACCAGAACATGCCCCGACTCCTAAAGACGTCTTTAGGAATTCTGTGCCCCCGACCCACAATTTGGACAATGAGGCGACATTTCCTCCAAGTCCCCCCCCCCCCTCCCCCACTTCGGATGATTCAATATTCTGTAAATTATTGCACACGCATTTCTAAAGATGTTAAAAAAATATCGTAACCCCACGACGTCCCACATATTTACAGTAGGGCTGAGTAGGCCTAAGTATGCTGTTCAGATTTATTTCAAAAGGATGAGCGTAATTTGAAATATGAGGATTAAGAACCTCTGGGGTTCTGTCAAGGCAATATCCATATCATTTAGTTAAACATAATAATTTCAATAACAATAGGAAAATCAAAACAACAATATAAACAAACAATAACAAAACGAGCGGAAGTGGACCAGGAAGAGCGGGCCTGAGGTTATACACACATGCATAAAAGACCAAAGTCAAAATATTGCTATATGAAACATAGCTTTCAAGACATAATTATAACGATGATCTATATAGATAAACTCTTCAGTTATTAGTTTAGTCTACTTTTAAAGACATTTAATGAGTTTGTTTTCGTGATCATACCAGGGAGCTCGAGGATATTCCAGATGGCGGGCCGGGGCAAAGTAATTTATGAGAGTGTAACAGAAAATTAAATTTGTTACGTTCCAGAACAGTTGTGCTGCTTATTTTCGTTTCTTGTGTGTAATGAATGTACAGTTGCATTTGTAAAAATCCGTTGTGAGAGATTGAGAAATTTAACCTGCTGAAACTAAAATTTTCTTCCTTGGCCGTACCAGGTACCCCACCCCACTGATCTCTTCGCAAAAAGAGATCCGTGGACACGTCCCTACCTATCGTAGTCTACAATTTAGTCACTTTTTATACCTCTTCTTCAATAAAATTGGTTGCATTGAGTCCAAATTTAAAAAAAAGAGGTGGAATTTGACAATTTTGCATAGAACAATATATTTAAGGTACTAACATTTCTTGAATTACATCATATCATTTACATTGTTTCCCGTTATTTGTTTATTTATTTAATAGGGGATCGAAAATAAGCCTAGGCCTAGCACACGTCGCGCTCCTGTGC
Source organism: Heliocidaris erythrogramma (assembly GCA_025617745.1). NCBI lineage: Eukaryota > Metazoa > Echinodermata > Echinoidea > Camarodonta > Echinometridae > Heliocidaris > Heliocidaris erythrogramma. The sequence continues at coordinate 38,917,260 of CM046864.1, read as the reverse complement.
TAAAAGACAAATCGTGGCACCTGCACTGGTCCTGCACTGTACACGTACGTACATGGGTACGGTCATACCTCAATCGAGTGGCAAGCCTAGCCCAGCCAAATGTGCCGAGACAATTTACTCTCACTTATTTCCGTAGTACATTCTGCAGGCGTGCGCGTAAATTGCCGTGTTCAATAATAAACTAGATGAATATTCGACCGCGCGCGGTCGGAATTTATGCCTCCGCCATCACCAGATTGGAAATGTATGGCATACATGTACACTCTAAAAAGGACTGGTCCAACAAAATGACAAATCTTTTCACTTAAAATGCACAGGAGACAGAAAATTTTATTTCATTTCATTTTCATATAAAACTAGAAATATTTGATAACAAGGCTAAAAACCAGTAATTTCATGTAATTTTATGTAAATTGACCTCTGTGACCTCTGACCTTTGACCTACTTACCCCAAAATCTAATCAGTTCATCTTTATATGGGTATGCATACTGGTACCAAGTTTGAAGTTCTCACCTCAGATAGTTCTTGAGATATCGCGGTAACGGTGGTAAAAACCACTAATTCCATGTAATTTCATGTAAATTGACCTCTGTGACCTTTGAACTTTGACCTACCTACCCCAAAATCTAATCAGTTCATCTTCGTATACGGTAACATACTAGTACCAAGTTTGAAGTTCTTACCTCAAACAGTTCGAGATATCGTGGTAACGGTGCTAAAAACCAAGAATTTTTATGTAATTTCAGGTAAATTGACCTCTGTGACCTCTGACCTTTGACCTACTTACCCCAAAATCTAATCAGTTCATCTTTCTATGGGGATACATACTGGTACCAAGTTTGAAGTTCTCACCTCAGATAGTTCTTGAGATATCGCGGTAACGGTGGTAAAAACCACTAATTCCATGTAATTTCATGTAAATTGACCTCTGTGACCTCTGACCTTTGACCTACTTACCCCAAAATCTAATCAGTTCATCTTTCTATGGGGATACATACTGGTACCAAGTTTGAAGTTCTCACCTCAGATAGTTCTTGAGATATCGTGGTAACGGTGCTAAAAACCAAGAATTCTTATGTAATTTCATGTAAATTGACCTCTGTGACGTCTGACCTTTGACCTACTTACCCCAAAATCTAATCAGTTCATCTTCGTATGGGGATACATACTGGTACCAAGTTTGAAGTTCTCAACTCAGATAGTTCTTGAGATATCGTGGTAACGGTGCTAAAAACCAAGAATTCTTATGTAATTTCATGTAAATTGACCTCTGTGACCTCTGACCTTTGACCTACTTACCCCAAAATCTAATCAGTTCATCTTCGTATGGGGATACATACTAGTACCAAGTTTGAGGTTCCTACCTCAAATGATTCTTCAGATATCGCGGTAACGAGAAGTGGGACGGACGGACGCACGGACGGACGGACAACCCGAAAACATAATGCCTCCGGCACCCACCTTCGGTGGGCGGAGGCATAAAAATACGTTCGCCATAAGTCATAACACCTGAAAATTATTATTTCTTGATATTTCCTATCTCATTTTATCTTTTTCAAGTCTGATTTCTGTACGAGAGGAATGATGGATAGTTTAAAGATTTTTTTTTGGAACTTTCATGTTTTTAAAAAACATTCCACTATATGTCCCTGGGCTTAGTTATAACCTACCTGTTTTTTGAAAGAGACTTCTTCCTTAGGGTTCCCCTAATTTTAACTCAAAATTATTTTAAATGTGACTTACAAGTATTTTGAGACTATTAAGGTTCAAAAAGTGGAAGAGATGCCGCATACATTTTGGGGACTTAATTTGCATCTGCTTCCAGCTGCCATTAGATTAATATAGGCCTACGCAAAAAATAGATTTTCGAATGATTTTAACTTCCCCATAATTTATTTGATATCATAATTTATTTGATATCAAAACAAAAATGTGACTTACAAGGAATTTCAAGTTCTGTAAAGGAATAACCAAGGCTCAACAAGTGGAATAGACCCCCCCCCCCCCCAAAAAAAAAAAAAAAAAAAAGAAATATATAAAAAAATAAATAAATAAAATTTAAAAAATGAATTAGAAAAAAAAAAATCAAATAGACCATGCATGCTTTTGATCACTATAAAAAGGTGTCGCCTACATAGGTTTACCCATGAAAACAAGGACTTCATAATGATTATAATCAGGGGCGGATCCAGGATTTTGTGTAAGGGGGGGGGCACACAAATGCAGGTTTGTCAAGTTTTTTTCAGCCAGACCTCCAAAATTAGCTCAGTTTGGGGGGGGGGGGGGTGTATGGGAGTCCAGTTTCCCTCCATAATTCTCTGATAAGCAAAAGGGGGGGGCACGGGCTGTGCCCCCCTAAATCCGCCTCTGATTATAATTTCTTTATTTTTTTTGGAAATATTAAATGTGTGCCTTTCATGTAATTTGAGACCCTCAGAAAGCTTAATGAAAGCTCAAATATTTGTAAAAGACCCCACATAAATTTCAGGGACGAGGCCTAGGCTATATGACTTACATGAAATTTCAGTCTCTGAATAGGTATAATTATATGGCTCAACTGGTGAAATAGACCCCCCTAAAAAATCCCAGGGACTACGCATGCTTTTTGCAACGACAAAAAAAAAACCCCGAACAGGCTACAACTGTTTGTGACGTCATGTGGGCGTGTACGAGACATTTTGATCGCACCACCAAAACATGCACGCGTGTCGGTGCCTCGACATCCAGGCTAGCCATGGGGCAGGTACGGTAACTCCTTGATTGATATTGCAGGACGACGAGATTGAGCGCTGCGCATGCACTCTTTGCATTTATATTCTTTGGCCAAGCCATCGCGCCAAGTTATGACTACTGAAAGGGAAAGGTAAATATGCTTGTAATATTTGATTATTCATGTAGCTATCATTCATAAAGGGATACTTTTGAAGTCATAGTATGTACCAATATGTATTTTCTTTGCAAATGAGTGCTGTGAGCTTTTTAAATGTGCGCGCAAAGTTACCTCAAACAGTGGGAGTCGCGCTCGAGGAAAACACCATACCACCATTGATGGAGAGATAATGACCGGGCTGGGCATGGGAGAGCTGCGCTATTAGACTTGGCGGGCTGGCTCCTGCATTGCCCAGTGGGTTATGTCACACCACGAATAGTGGTCATATTGACCACGGCAAGAATTCCTTATGTCCCAGCCACCTGATTTTTTCCTTTTTTATTTTTTATTTTTTGCTACCGTATACGTAGTACGTTAGCAAAGTAGGCCTACTATTTTTTTTTCACTGTTAAAAGAGGGTGAAATTTTGGTGGCTTGGACATATCATTCCCAGACCGTCGTTTAAATTTTAAATTAGTAAATAATAGCTTACCTTTAAGGTATAGAGCTCAGCGATATCTATCAAATAAGTCCTCCTGCCTGTGTGACTGTGAGCATGTTAGTTGAAGGCTCCACTTCCCGGCTCCACTTGTCCTGTGTGTGTGTGTTTGGCTTAACCGACACTTTACTTGCCACCACAAATTCTTAGTTGAATTAGTATTTGCACCAGTTGTGGGATCCACAAAATTATATGAGTGATTAACTGTCAGATGTTGGAAACCAGCTGCAGAATTAAGTCTAACTCGTATGCCTTCCAAGTCAATCATGTCAATAGATCGCGGACTAGTACAACGTACACAGCTGATGCGTAAGCGCATGCACACCATTTACTGCGGCAGCCCGAACACGTAGTGTTCGGGCTGCGCTTCGCAGTCCTTTGATCGCATGGATGTCACATAATTACAAGGTCGTTTGTCAAAATGATAGCCATGAAACATGAAATCAGTTGATTTTAGGCTATTTTAGGTACTTACAATACTTTACGATTGACTGTCGTCTTTCTTTTCAATGAGGATGATACAAAAAAGGCATATTTATCTCCAAGAGCCTGTAGTAAAAACTTCCGAAGGTCGGTGTTTTGCTTGCAATGCGCATGCGTCAGCAGCTCCAATTATAATACAGACAAGAAGGGAGGATTATGAATATTCATTAAGACGAGCTTGAGCGAGAGCGCTAGCGATCGGCGGATTACAGTGGGTATATGAATATTCATTATTCCATTGACGAAAACTATGCCGTCATTGTAATAAACATTCATAGGCGCATGCGCAAGTGCCTATTTTCAATTTGGCTTTAACAACATGGCGAATGGGACTGGTTTCGAAAATTGAGAGTAAAAAGTGACATTCATCGATTCTACACATTTTTTAGGAAAAGCTGATTTGCGTAAAGTCTGTTTAGGTAAGTGGCATCGTATATATGATACTTTAATTAAAAAATAATAATTACATGGCCATTTTTTAAATGGTCATTTGAACATTGGTAGATTGTGAGACCCACCGAATCGTACTGGTTTCACTCAGGACGCTGCCACTTCGTGGCAGCGTCCCGGGGCTAGCACACCATATGCACAATACACATATCGCGCGCACGTACGTATACAGAACACGCTTACAGAACATGTTTTCACCGCGGGTGCACTGGGTGTGTGTGTGTGTGTAGGTCATAGACAAATTAACAGACATGTATCAATCAATCGGGGGGGGGGGGGGGGAGGGGGTCAGATAATGTTCTTTAATAGTCTTGCCTAACGGAACTTTATTTTTTTTTTCAAGTGCAATGCTAATATTGAGAATCCTCAGTTTCGGAAATGGGAGTCCTAGGTTAAGGTCTACATAATCCAGAGTCTTTATAATTCTCAGTCCTAGCTAAGGGTTAGGGTTTAGGGTTAGGGTTTAGGGTTTAGGGTTTAGGATTAGGGTTAGGGTTAGGATTAGGGTTAGGGTTAGGGTTAGGGTTAGGGTTTAGGGTTAGGGTTTAGGGTTAGGGTTAGGGTTTAGGGTTAGGGTTTAGGGTTAGGGTTAGGGTTTAGGGTTAGGGTTAGGGGTTAGGGTTTAGGGTTAGGGTTTAGGGTTAGGGTTTAGGGTTAGGGTTTAGGTTTAGGGTTAGGGTTTAGGGTTAGGGTTTAGGGTAGTCCTAGGGTCTAGAAAATTCTCAGTCCTATGGTCTACATAATCCAGAGCCTTCGGGTCAAGATAATTAATCTAGAGTCCTTGGGTCAAGATAATCTAGGGTCGTAGGGTCTAATTTTAATAGAATTATGAGTCATAAGTAGTAAGTACAGAAAACAATAATCCATAAATAAATAAAGCACTTTATAACTTTTAATCATCCAATGAAATATGTTTCGTAATACTTTTATTTAAATGTCATGACAACAAGACTACATACAGCATCGATTTCATGTTGCATTTACACCATGTAGCGTTACATACTCATGTAACTCCATGTACTAGTTCACTCTCAACCACTGACCTCTACTCACAGAAATCGGAAGAGCGCCATCTGCTGTTATAAATAAACAACTCTTCATTTCTTATAAGTATGTTATGAGAACCCAAACTGTCAACACGCCTTTGCAGGTACATCGTGAGAGCGCCGGACTGTAAATCAAGAGATCGGCGGTTCGAGTCCACCCAAGGTAAGAACAAAAATATGTAAATTATTGTATGTAAATTATTGTATGTAAATGTGTATATATATGTAAATGAAACATGTAAATATATGTAAATATGATGATAAATATGATGATGAGATAGAGAGAGACACAGAGGGAAAAGAGAGACGAAGATGGAAAAGAGAGAGAGAGATCGCCGATGTTACAAAAAAAAGTTTCAATAACTCTTTTAGTATACCCCAAAAAATACTATACCCCATTTTTACTCAACCCCCATCAAAAATGTCGCCCTCTTTTAGACAGTTGGAATAGTTAAAAAAAAAAAAATAGTATGGTAGCAAAAAAAAAACCCCCAAAAAATGAAAAAAAAAGTGGCTGGGACATAAGGAATTCTTTCCGTCACTCATATTGACCACTACGAATACAAAATGCAAAAATAGTTGGTATTTTCTGTCGCGTGTAGTAAAGGTATGGGGGGAAATAAGATAAATATTTTAAATACTTGCTTTCAAATTCAGCCCTTAAAAATCTCACTCCTACCTCAAATGGCCGTTAGAAAGAAGTTTTGATATTTTCAGCAAAATCCAAAGTCAAAATCTTGTCCAAAACCGGAGAAATCCCCGCCGATTTGTTTCGCGATCGCGTGTTGTTTACATACTGCCGATGTCTTAGACTAAAATCGGCCAATAAAATTTTTGTCTACGAAGAAACTCGGGATCGCAAGCGCACATCGATCTTTACGATCGCGCACACAGAAAACCGGGACTTTCCGTGTATGCCACATAGGGACCGAATTTTTAAGGACAAAACTCTTTTGGGGAGATGTCAGCGCCCGCGGCGACCAGGAAATGTACACAATGACTCCGATAGCTCGTTTCGCGAGAATCAACAGTAAATTACGGATTTGATTTTTGGAAATATCTTTTCCAACATCGGTGAGTTGAATTTATTGTATTTCTTGGATATTTAGTGGTCGGTTTTTGTAAATTAAATGCCGATTTTGAGTGAATGTTTGTGACTTTTGTGCAGTGGTGTTTTAAAAAGTTGAGGTGTATGACTGCCTACATTATACACACGAAGTATAGGAATGTAGCTATGAGTGGGTTATGTGTGTGAATATGACATGATATGAGACGGGTGTTGTAACTTGGTGGTGGATGGTTTTTGTGGCAACCAGTCAATTTCTGAGTATCATTGCCAATTACTGTTACATTACAATGCTTACCGTATAATATATCTGGTTTATGGCCAAAGTCGTTATTAAAGGGAAATTAACCTCAGCGTATGAATTAGCTTATTTTGAATGGTGTAGTATATGCCTCTTATTTGATACATGCAATTTCATGTAAAAACACAGGATATAGATATAAATCACTATTTTCCAGCCAAGTTATCGTCTGCTAGCAATAATAAGGGGGCTGCCATTACTTTATGTGTACACGAACATATTTTTCATCCCAAGTAAAATTTCCTTCATCGTTAACTTGTAATTGATTTTTAGAGGACAAATATATATTAGATAAAGTCACATATTCTGAAATGTAAGTTTAGTTTTATATATTTTTTAAAAGGTCTTAATTTGTTCATAAAAAATATACTTCATAAAAAATATACGTCAAGGACGGAGAATTGACGTCAAGGACGGAGACAATCGTAACAATACCAAAACAAAGCGAGGAATCTGCTTTACAGGATGGCTATTAGAACTCATGGGTCGTCAATTATCTAGGCCCATGGCCAATAACAATCGTAATACAATCAGAACAAAGCGACGTATCTGTTGTAAAGGTAGGCTATTATCAATGCATATGGTACCTAATGATCCGTGTCATGCACAAAATGGCAGCCTCCATGGAAAGACGTAGCAGACAATAGGTGCATCTAGAATATCACGTGGGGTTAATTGTCCTTTAACATTATGCCCAGCCGCCATTAAATCTGCCTGAGCAAGTGAATAATTAGTCCAGTTTCTTGGTTTTCATTGTTGAAATTCAGTTATTTATAACGGAATAAACGCTATCGTTATCGATTCATAACTGAAAAAATTATCAGCAAGAAAGAGCGGGATTCGAACCCGGGACCTTAAGTTAAAGTAACGCGAGTGCAGTGTAGAAAGAGAATACTCTGACAGTCTGACCAGACGCCTTTTACCAAACCACGAGCAATTGACAGCGAATCTGATCTTACTGCACTATATACCTCCGCTTCATACAAATCTATCTATAACTTTGTTCTGCTGGTTTTTTTTTATATCCTAGGTAGGATTCTTGCCAATTTGAGGATTACTGGGCATATTAGCTATAATAGCCTGGTTTTTTGTTGTTGTTGTCTTTCGCTGTGGGCCTATTTCATGCATAGGTAATTCTTTGATTAGCAGGCTGTGACTAGATGTTGGCATTGGTGGACGAGACAAAGGATACCACCGCCCATTTAATAATGGATTGCATTTGTATGGTTTATTTTACTCAGAGTGTACGTGTGAGATAAAATGATATCAATTTTATCATGTCAGATACTGAGATAGGTCTAACGAGTAACGGTAATCCGATTACTGCTCCTGTCCGTTTTTACTAATTTTAGTGCTATCCTGACCAACCTAGCCATGCGGGCTTGAACTTGAAGTTGATGTTTTATGACGCACTTCACCATAACACTACTTTGCGGAGTGTTGAGCGATGGAATTGTGGAATTTTTTTTTATAAATTTTGTAAATATTTGTAAGTTAACACTGGCCATATTGCTCTTGAAACTGGTCAAGTTGACAATACATGTATGTTGATTTCAAATGTTTCATATGTTTCATTTCAAATATTAGGTTCATCACACTTGTTTTCCAGTTCACAGGTCTGATCTAATATCAGTGGGCATTTTGACACCCCTCGGATAAAAAGAATTACCATTGCTTTATACATGTAGTTTCTTTCTCTGATGAAAAAAAGGGCCAATGACATGTTTCATAGAATGAAACCCTGTGTAAATCATAATTTTCCTAAATATCTTGCATTCCGCTGTCAAGTTTGTCATCAGTCAAAGCGTTCACACTTCCATTGGAGGGTAGCACAGAGTCACCACTATGCAGGGACGCTGTATTATACATTGCCTATGTATGAAGACATCCTGACACTGCAAAAACCCTAGGTTGCTGAAAAATCCTTCTCTTTGGCCTTTGGGTCAGGGTCTTCACTTTTGTGTGTAGATTCTATTCCAAAAGTCCGCTAAATTTGGGGATATTTTCCCTATTTTGTAGAGGTATTACATGTAAAATCTACTAAAATTATTAAAGGTACATGTAATACAGGTACATGAGACAGAACAGGGGTGTGGTACACAAGCCTCTCCCCCCCCCCCCCCCTTAATTGTATCCCCCGGCAGTATGCCGGAGGATACTTTGGATTCAGCAGCGTTTCGCCGCCGCCGCCGCCGCGTCACATTCTTGTGTGCGCTCTAGCGGTCGCATTTCTCGACGAATTTTTTTCAAACTTCCTGTGGACGTGTATCTTGGTAAAATCTGGACCCCTATAGTTTCTGGTGATGCTGCCCCCAGTGTTCCGTCTTTTATAGGGTAAAAGGCCATATTTTTTTGGATAGTTTGTGTGCGCTCTAGCGGTCACATTTCTCAACGGATTTTGTTCAAATTTTGTATGGAGGTGTCTCTTGGTAAAATCTGGAACCCTATAGATTTTGGTGATGCTGCCCCCAGTGTTCCGTCTTTTATAGGGTCAAAGGTCATATTTTGATAGATGTCTTGTGTGTACTCTTGTGTGCGCTCTGGCGGTCACATTTATCAACGGATTTCGTTCAAATTTTGCATGAAGGTGTCTCTTGGTGTAATTTAAAAACCTATAGTGTTTGGTGATGCTGCCACCAGTGTTCCGTCTTTTATAGGGTCAAAGGTCATACTTCAGGGCATGGCGTGAGTGCACTCTGCAGGCCACATTTCTCAACGGATTTTGTTCAAATTTTGTATGGAGATGTATCTTGGTATAATCTACACATGTTTAAGTTTTGGTGATGCTGCCCTCATTGTTCCGTCCTTTATAGGGTCAAAGGTCATTTTTCCATTTCTTGCACTCTTACTTCTGCATTTCTCAACGGATTTCGTTCAAATTTTGCATGAAGGTGTCCCTTGGTGTAATCTAAAAATCTGTACTTTTTGGTGATGCTGCCACCAGTGTCCCGTCTTTTATAGGGTCAAAGGTCATACTTCAAGGGATGGCGTGAGTTCACTCTGCAGGCCACATTTCTTGATGGATTTCTTTCAAATTTTGTATGGAGATGTATCTTGGTATAATCTACACATCTTTACTGGTTGGTGATGCTGCCCTCATTGTTCCGTCCTTTATAGGGTCAAAGCTCATTTGTCCCTTTTGTGCAATCTTACTTCTGCATTTCTTGACAGATTTCATTCAAATTTTGTATGGAGATGTATCTTGGTATAATCTACACATATTTAATTTTTGGTGATGCTGCCCTCATTGTTCCGTCCTTTATAGGGTCAAAGGTCATTTTTCCATTTCTTGCACTCATCTGCATTTCTTGACGGATTTCGTTCAAATTTTGTATGGAGATGTATCTTGTTATAATCTACACATATTTAATTTTTGGTGATGCTGCCCTCATTGTTCCGTCCTTTATAGGGTCAAAGGTCATTTTTCCATTTCTTGCACTCTTCTGCATTTCTTGACGGATTTCGTTCAAATTTTGCATGAAGGTGTCTCTTGGTGTAATCTAAAAACCTATAGTTTTTGGTGATGCTGCCACCAGTGTTCCGTCTTTTATAGGGTCAAAGGTCATACTTCAGGGAATTGCGTGAGTGCACTCTGCAGGCCACATTTCTTGATGGATTTCTTTCAAATTCTGTATGGAGATGTATCTTGGTATAATCTACACATCTTTACTGTTTGGTAATACTGCCCTCATTGTTCCGTCCTTTATAGGGTCAAAGCTCATTTGTCCCTTTTGTGCACTCTTACTTCTGCATTTCTTGACAGATTTCATTCAAATTTTGTATGGAGATGTATCTTGGTATAATCTACACATATTTAATTTTTGGTGATGCTGCCCTCATTGTTCCTTCCTTTATAGGGTCAAAGGTCATTTTTCCATTTCTTGCACTCTTACTTCTGCATTTCTTGACGGATTTCGTTCAAATTTTGCATGAAGGTGTCTCTTGGTGTAATCTAAAAACCTATAGTTTTTGGTGATGCTGCCACCAGTGTTCCGTCTTTTATAGGGTCAAAGGTCATACTTCAGGGCATGGCGTGAGTGCACTCTGCATGCCACATTTCTTGATGGATTTCTTTCAAATTTTGTATGGAGATGTATCTTGGTATATCTCTCAACACATTTCTTTCAAATTTTATATGAAGATGTGTCTTAGTGAAACCTACACATCTAATTTCTACACCATCCTTTTGTTTGAGGGAGGGGATGGGGGAGGGTCTTTGTCCCTCCTTCAAATCGCTGCCAGTGCCGGGGGATACATTTAGCATTGCGCGGCCCCAGCAATGCACATTTCTAGTTTTCATTCCAGGCCCCAGGTTGCGCCAGTTGCGCCCAGACCCCCAGTATTTCCTTCCAGGGAAAGAATTCAACCTTGATAGTAAGTTCTTGTAAAAGAAAGAGGTAAAATTAGAGGAGCAGAATGGTGAAAGTTTGAATGAAATCAGACAAACGATAAGAAATTTATAAATGTTGGATAGTTATATGTATGGGAATTTCAAATTGGACAAATCGGTAATGTTATTGTGATGTACTGGTGGACAACTCCCCCATTTGCTCCCACACACAAAATTAATAAAAATGTAATTTTTATCAAAATATATTACTCCGGAGGATGTTTTTCTTGTATGAGGATCTTTAACAATGCTATAGTACCCAGAGGGAGAAGGCGCTTAAGAGAAAACCACAAAATATTGATATTTTAGTGTGCGACAGAGGGGAGTGTTGACCACCAATATGCCACAATCGATTCACCAAATTGCCAATTTGAGATTCGCCTAGATTTAGTGACCTCATTTTTCAAACGTCCATAACTTTCTTATTCCTTGTCCCATTTCTTTCAAACTTTCGCCATCCTGTTTTCTCATTTTTCTACTTTCACGCTAATCATCTTGTCACCAAGGTTGGATTGCCATTTTGAGATCAAGTTGAGTTTTGGTCATGAGATTGAATTTTGAAAGAAACTGTCTCAAACTCAAAGCAATTGAGAAAGGCTCATTGTATAGCACATAAGAATTGGGGTATGCTGTAAGGTCTTGGAATCACCAAAATTATAAGAAATTGACCCAATCCTGCTGAGAGTCATATGCACTGCATACAGAAATACACTGTACATGTACATGTATGTATGGGACTACGCACAAATGTTCACCTGAACATTTCAACTGTTTATTTCAACTGTTTCTTGTCATATTTTGAATGTGAGGGCATTTGAAGAGCAATCCTTTTCAGGGGACATTTCTACAATTGTAATCTTCCAAAGTAACATAAAAAGAATGAGAAAGCTCACAAATTATATTTTATCTTTCTCAGAACTCAGCCTTCCCATCAAGGTACATTTATTAACGATGCATGACATTTCAGAGCTCTGTACATCTGCTTATCTACTCTCCATGCATTTTCCTCCTTTATTTTTAATACAGGACTAATTTAGACCTCCACTGATATGGCTCTCTCACCAGTTCTCCCTGTAGTGCTACTCCGTAGTACCAGTAGCACTGTAGGGAGGATTTTAAGGAGACGTTTCTCACGATCGCCTCGTACATTCCAGGAGGCATTGTAAGTCTGTCTTTCTAGACATGTACCTTGTATTTTTGAGTTGTGGAGTTTGTGTTTTATCACCCTACCGTTGTCCACAGCATAATACTTTAAACGAGCACTGCTAATGTATGTAGATGTCATTAAAGAATAGTAGTAAAGGTAATCCTTTTTATATTTTTCAAAACAATTTTTATTATAAGTAAAACCGTAAAACAAAGATAAAACAAGAACAAAAAATGTTTACATCGAAGTGTCTTTATCTTGTTGGTAAATTAATAGACCATGATAGATTTCAATTCTCTCGTTAAGAGGGGATATACAGGTTAGGAACTGCCTTACAGAGGAGTTATGTCATCTTTATGGTCCATTTACTAAGATGACTCGACAGGTTGTCCTTCTTTTCCGTAATTTCCTGTCGATTCTTTGTTCCATCTTTACAAATGCTAAAAATGCCAGGAAAGTTGGCTGATCTTGAAATTTACATGCACTGAAACATTGAAAAATCCCTATTGACACCAGTTGCTATAAAATCTTGATACATGTGTTAATTATGATGGTAATAGTTGTATTAATGGCGAGGAAAGCATTGATAACAGCAAAATGAAAATATACACAAAAACTACATACATGTATATGTACATGTATTAAGTAATTTAAATCTGGAAAGTCCAAAAACAGCTGTAGTAAATGAATAAAAACTTTTTCAAAAGATGGTCAATTCCACAGTACTGGAAGGACAATCACACACAAACTCTATCTAAATGTCCTTCCGTTACCATGGAATTAACCAGATGCATTCTTTAATAGCTGCGCTAAAATCTCACTTTTAATGCAGCTGATCCAAAAAGATCCCGTGTTATAAAAAAAAATGGGGTATGTTTATCCCTGATTGATGATTATGATAATTATAATTAGAATGATGATAATGGTAATAAGAGTGGTAATGGTATAATATTACACTCCCAGTATTAAATAAAATTGATAATCCTCCTCCTCCTTCTCCTTCTCCTGCTTCTGCTTCTGCTTCTGCTTCTCCTCTTCCTCCTTCTCCTTCTCCTTCTCCTTCTCCTGCTGCTTCTGCTTCTGCTCCTGCTGCTCCTCCTCCTCCTCCTGCTCCTTCTTCTGCTCCTTCTCCTGCTCCTTCTCCTGCTTTTGCTTCTTCTTCTGCTTCTTCTTCTGCTACTGCTTCTTCTGCTTCTTCTGCTTCTTCTGCTTCTGCTTCTGCTCCTGCTCCTGCTCCTGCTCCTGCTCCTACTCCTGCTACTTCTTCTACTTCTTCTTCTACTTTTTCTGCTGCTGCTTCTGCTTCTGCTTCTGCTTCTGCTTCTCTACTACTACTATTACTACTATATATAGTCGTGATGATAACGATAATTGATCACTATAGTTCAATTTATTTCAACAGTAGCAGTCATTCCCAAAGATCACAATGCAGAACACTAGAAATGGATGAAAGGTTGGGAATAATTGCTTTGGGGACACAAGTGCCTGTATGGTGTAGACAGTGAAATGTGTGTACTACCTATACCTTATCAGTAGGCATATAGCCCCATTGCTTTGATTTGATGTACTGTCAAAGGAATGGTCCCACTGCTTTAATAATTTGGTGAAGATATTCCAAGGAAGTTTATCTGTTGTGCAGTGGTGTAGTGGTGTTGCTGTACGTTAACTTCTCTCTTTTTTTTTTCCTTTTAAAAGATTGTCTTAAATTCACTGTCATCAGTTCATAAATATTCATTGAGCACAAGATACTAACCAATCATTCATTCAATCATTGATATTTATTGGGTGTACAGTGCTTATCATTCAATCATGAATATTCATTGGGTGTAAGAAGATACTAACCAGACATGAATATTCAGTGGGTGTATTATTTTAATCATTCCCTTTGGTTGACAGTATTGACAGTATTGACCATAACAATCATGAATAATCATCAGAACGTGTGTTCACCATCATCAGTCATTGTTCAATATTAACTGTTCAATCATGAATGTTCATAAAAAATGCATACATGTAAACACTAATCGGTTACAGCCCTATAGCTAGAAGGTCCGATAGTTAGCGGGTCCGATAGACCGACACCCATTAGATAGAAGGTTCGATAGACCGAATGTACGAGAGGGTCCAATAGACAGACGGTTCTATAGACCGAATCGGTGGAGGGTCCGATAGTCCGAAGGTTCTATAGATCGAATGTCCAGCCCGGTCCGATAGTCAGAAGGTCCGATAGATAGAAGGTTCGATAGACCGAATTGGCAAAAGGGTCCGATAGTTCGAATGTTCAGTAGGGGTCCGATAGTTAGGTCCGATAGACCGACAATAACGTAAAAAAGGTAAAATTAGTGGATACATTAAGTTTTTAATAGTTTTATCTCATAAAAGGAAAAGGGTAATGCCTTATCTTCTTCTTTGTGTATTGTAATAAACCGATGCACTAGGTCTGTAGGCCCACCCTCCCCCCCCCCCCCCCCCCCCAAAAAAAATGGGGAACTTATTTTAAAGTTTTGTTTTATAATTTTTCAACATGTTAAAAGTATTTTTATCAGAGCATCATTTTCATCACCGTGGGGCGGGGATGGTCCACCCATGCAGCTCACCCCCGGTTAATTTTGCCACTAAATCGATGTATTGGCAATGGGGAACGCTGACCATTTTTTTGAAACATGGAAATCTAATTATATGGTGCACACTAAAGCCCCGAGGCCCATCATGCCCGAAGCATTTTTTTCTAGTGGAGCAAGCTGAGGAAAGGGCAGCTTTAAACAAAGAAATCTTATGGGGTGCACACTTTATAGTTGAATTTTCATTAAAAGTAACCAAAGATAAGTTTCTGACAACAAAAGATTCTGACCAATAAAAATGAAATTGTTTCAATTATGCCCTACCACCTTCTTGGGAGGGGGGGGGGGCGTTTCCATTTTTTTTTAGGGTTGTCAGGTGATATTTTGATAATTCGAGAATAGTCGGATACCTCACTGCCCGAATATTATGATATTCGGGCTTCTTGTTGCTGCAGGACGTAAGAGGTGCTTGCTGCAAGAAACAATCTAGGCCTAGTTTCTTGATTGTATGAGCGAGCGAACGAGAGAGAGAAAAAAAGAAGAATTTTGTAGCGTATTGTTATTCCGTTCTCATAATCTGTGTAACATGTTATCGGCATCTTCCGTTCTGATATTGGGAAGAGACTATTGTCACAGGCCATTATTTCTGAAAATTCATCTCTTTAGCCCCTTTAGATCAACTTGCTGCTCGGTTCCTTTCAGTTATGTTGCTAACATTCTTTGAGTAGAAAAATAGCATAACATTAGATAGAGATTTAAGATGCAAACCAAATAACTTCCATAAGCATATGACTTATTAATATAATTGGCATTGGTTTATATACATAAATATGGCAATTATATTAACTAATATCAATAATGAAAATATAATGGGCATTGGTAAATAACCCTAATAATGTTAGTGAGCGAAGTTTTTGAATTTTTGTTTTCTTCTCTTTCCTTTCTGATTTCTTTTTTTCTTTTTCTCTTTTCCTTTCTTTTCTTTCCTTCTTTCCTTTTCAACCTCTTCCTTTTTTGCTTTTTCTTTGGTTGGAACCCCCTTTTCAGGCATGAAAAGTGGAAGGGGGGAGGGTATTCCCGCCCCCACATTTGAAAACATCTGAAAACATAACGCCCCCAATATTTTAACCACATATTTTTTCTTATCATTTTATCCACTATTTACCATTTTTACGTATTTATTGTCGGTCTATCGGACCCCTACTGAACCTTCGGACTATTGGACCCTTTTGCCGATTCGGTCTATAGAACCTTCTGTCTATAGGACCCTCATGTACATTCGGACTATCGAACCTTCTATCTATCGGACCTTCTGACTATCGGACCTGTTGGTCATTCGGTCTATAGAACCTTCTGTCTACTGGACCCTCTCGTACATTCGGTCTATCGAACCTTCTATCTATTGGGTGTCGGTCTATCGGACCCGCTAACTATCGGACCTTCTAGCTGTAGGGATGACCCCACAATCTGAATAATTAATTTAACCCTTTATTTGCCATGGATGGAAACCTTGGGAGTATGTACACTGTACGTGTGCCAAAGGTTGACTGTGGCAGGCCCGTCTGTTCCATTGGTCGGCCAAAGCCAGTAAAGAGTCAATAGCTGTTGCTATTGGTCGGCACTCAAGGAGTGCATTATTGGGAGAAACAGAATCTACTATTCTAGTAGTAGAAAATATCCTGATATACTTTTTAGAATGTAGAGGTGCCAGACAATGGATAATAGGGAGTTTTCGAATGTGTCAACGTGAATGCCGTCCTAGATCCTCCCAGCTACAATGGACTGCTTTGTGTTAACTGCATACATAGGTGAAGCGAGGTTTACGTTTTAGAGAAGATGGCAATACCATGTTGGAGGCGTTCTCGATCTGACTAGTGGGCGGGTGAGCCATTCTTGCACAAAGCGTGGTATGCAGTTAACACATAGCAGTCCATTGTAGCTGGGAGGATCTAGGACGGCGTTCAAGTTGACACATTCGAAAACTAATAACATGTAAGTCACTCAAATGGTGTTCAAGTCCAATCACAGCTCCTGTACTTTGGCAAGGCATTCATTCATATTTGCCACTTTGAACACAGGTATAGTATTGTATCAGTGTGGTCCACAAGGGGTTTTTAATATGTAACAGCGACAGATTGAATCATATTCAAATCAAATTTATGAAATATTACCAAATTTATTTCAAAATGCTTCAAAATATGATATTGTACCAGAAAGCCACAGAGCTTCCAGGGACCTCAAGCAGGCTCTGGACTCTGGCCGCAAGGGGCTTTTCAGCTTGGCATGCATCAGTTTATACTTCTTCCCAGTTGCGATTTTAAATGTTTGACTTTTTGTTTGTGGACCACCCTGATTGTATATAATAAGTATTAGGTACGTTGTAGGAATAATTCTTTGACTGCTGTCAAAGCCTTTTGGCAAATTGACTAAAACCATTAGTAGTCGTACGCTAGTTACATGTTATAGGTGCATTGAGCACTCTCTGGCATACATGTACATGTTTAGACAATAAATGTAAAATCATTATTTGGGATTGTCCCATGTTAAAAAAAAATTAAATGTATCATTTACACTTTACTCTGAGACCCTTATGCCCTTCAACTGTGTAAAGTTGTCAAATATAATTTTATATGAGTTGAACCTTCTGAATTTTTATTGATCAAAAAGTGGCAAATGCCTTGTTTTGATACAACTACATGTAGTTGTATACTTTGGTCATAGTGCATGTTTGTATGTGTACATGTGTTTGTGCATTGAAACGATCGAATCTATTTTTGCAAGTGGGTCAAGATTTTATGGCTGAAAATTTTCCAAATTTACAGACAAGGAAAATATCAGTTGTCTGCTTTTCAAATTTGCCGACAGATGTTCAGATTTGTTTTCCCAGTAAGCAAGTTAGGCAAAGAAAAAACAAAATCACCTTTTTTTTTAGTGGGGGGGGGGGGTCATACCCGTGGCCCCCCGATCCCCGCCCCTCTAGCGACGCTCCTGAATGTTAACTAGGCCATTTGAATTATATTGTCTGGTTGTAGAACAAACATTAATGTTTGTCCTTTTCACGAACTTCCGATACCCGACTAGACCCGTTACATTCTGTTTATGGGCATGCACAAAGCATCTGTATTATTGCTTTGAAAATCACTAGACGGTAGACACGTATGTGAGGTCCATACTACTACAAGTAGTAAAGTTTTTACACATTCATGGATTCAGTCTTATGAGTAATTCTCTTTTTTCCCCTTTTTGTTTTTAATTAAATTGAGATTGAACCTCATTCCTGAATATTTTGCCTAAAGAGTAAATGTACTTTTAAAAAGGGTTTAAACTTACTTTGATTCACTTTACAACACTCTGATGCATCCATTAATGTTGCAGGCATACAGTATGTAGTTGTACATTTATTGTGCATTTATGTAAGACCCCCGTACATGTATTTATGTTAGACCCCCGTACATGTATGTGAGATTGGAAAATTTCACCAAGCAACTATGATACTATACCTATGGTATATTTAGAAATATAATTGCATTGGACATCCAAAGCTTTGCTATTTTCAGGTAATCTCACATCTCCCGGATTAAAGCCTCAGCACTTGCTATGTTTGATAACTGTTACCAGAAATTGTTAAATCTTTTGTGGGGTGGGGTTACCACGTATATGCACCTTTTCAAACATTTTTATGCCTCCGCCCACCGTAGGTGGTAACCGGAGGCATTATGTTTTCGGGTCGTCTGTCCGTACGTTCGTCTGTCCCCTTTTCGTTCTCACGATAACTTCAAAAACGTTTTTTTAAATCAGTTGTAACTTGGCCCATGTATGCATATGGGAGGGACGATGAATTGATTAGATTTTGGGGTCTCAAGGTCAAAGGTCATAGAGGTCATTATATACATAAAAATGGTTCGTTCTTGTGATAGCTTCAGAACTGTTTGACGGATCAGCTTCTAACTTGGCCTACATGTATGTATGCATATGTGAGGGACGATGAACTGATTAGATTTTACGGTCTCAAGGTCAAAGTTCAAAGGTCATAGAGGTCATTATATACATTAAAATGGTTCGTTCTTGTGATAACTTAGGAACCGTTTGGCGGATCAGCTTCTAACTTGGCCCATGTATTCATATGGGAGAGACGATGAACTGATTAGATTTTGGGGTCTCAAAGTCAAAGGTCAGAGGCGTCATTATGTACATAAAAATGGTTCGTTCTCGCAATAACTTCAGAACTGTTTGACGGATCAACCTCTAACTTGGCCCATGTATGCATATGTGAGGGACGATGAACTTATTAGATTTTAGGGTCTCAAGGTCAAAGTTCAAAGGTCATAGAGGTCATTATATACATAAAAATGGTTTGTGATGTATGGAGTCCAGGCCTACCTATTTTAGAAATTTCAAGGGGACAGTGGTCTATTTGCTATAAAATATCTATTTCCTATAAAATATCTATTTCCTTGGTGTATTTGATGATGTACATGTAAGTCATTATTGGTAAGTTTTTTATTTGTACGGGATGAAAATGAAATGAAATAAATTTTCTGTCTCCTGTGCTTTTTAAGTGAAAAGATTTGTAATTTTGTTGGACGAATCCTTTTTAGCATGTACATGTATGCCATACATTTCCATTCTGGTGATGGCGGAGGCATGAATTCCAAACGCGCGCGGTCAGAGATTCATCTAGTTTTTTCTTATAATACACAATACATGTGTCTTCATTACATGAAATGTAACAGCAGTATCAGAAAGCGTAGAAATTTGCTTAACAGCGTAATATGGCCATGACTCGTTGGTACAAATTAATTGGGGTAGGGTCGGGGACAGGGTCACGTTTAGTGTAAGGGCCAGTGTTAGAGTCATGGTTAGGTTCAGTGTTGGGGTAAGGGTTAGTGATAGGGTCAGGCTTAGGCCCTAGGGTCAGGATTATGGTTAACTGTGCTCATTCTGCACTTGTTCCAATTATTTTTTTTCCTTCATATTTTCTGACAGTGATTATGGAACAGTGGAGGTGGCCGAGGCCCAGGCCTTTATGGAGAGGTGTATGGTCGCCACAGGGGTCAGCACCGCCCACGCCTCGGTCCTAGCAGAAGTCCTGGCCTGCGCAGACCATAGAGGGCATTATAGTCATGGGAACACTGAAAGCCAACTTGAACCGCCTAGGTTAGTAACAAAAACATCTAGTTTGGGGTTTATTCCAAAAAGCACTGTCCTTCAATAAGATTTGGATGCTACATGTATATATTTTTTTTTTATGAAAGAATTAGACATTTACTTTTTAGAAATATTACATATTCCCATCAATGAGCTCGTGTTCATACTACATGAATTCATGATATTGAAGTGATGTATGAAACGTAATGTTTGATCTCCTATTTTTCCCCATTAACTGTATTTTTCATTTATACCTCTGCTAGAGTTACCTCTAATGATTAACTGCTCATGAAGACGGCCTTTTTTGTGTGTCTCCCTTGAACGTTAGGTTTGACTGTAAAATTGCTGATTACAATGGCATGCATGAAGATGATTATGCTTGTGTCTCCCTTGCAAATATTTAGAGTACATGTATGGTAGTACTTCTGTGCCCAAATGACACATAAATGTTTTACTGAAACAAAACATTGAAACAAAAATGGATGCAGGTGGTTTGTGAAAGATGATTAAAATACATGACTTATTTTAGTTTTCTTTTGTTGAAATCAGTTATCACAAATTTAAAGCATCCAACTTTTTGAATGAATAAAATTTATAAGCACTTGAAATCAATTGTGTTATTGGATACAGTGCCCCTTTCAGGTGTAATTATTAATGACAAGTTCAGTAAAAAATGAATGTAAAAAAAAAGAACCATAAAATACATTGCTACATTAGCGCTTGATAGATGCTCATGTAAAGTTAAGTTCAATGGGTTGTATCTATAAAACTAGTGAAAACCAAGCAAATGCTAAGCAAATGCTGGCAAACGAGAGGAACGATGTTCTACATGCAAGAAAATGCTCCCCGATGACTAGCAAATACTTGCTTGTATAATGAGACTTGGGTTTCATCATGAGGGCGATTCCATGCAATATTTCCCATACGACATATGACATTTTTCCGTTTATGTCATCCATAAGGGAAAAATCTTATAAGACCATATGGGCCCCGTTGCACAAACCTTACCATTAATGGTAACTCTGTTATCAATGGTAACTACCATGGTAACATCACTCAACAGCCAATCAAAATCAAGGTTTCCATGAGAGTTACCATTGATGGCAAAGTTAACGTTAATGGTAAGTTTTATGCAACAGGGCTCATGACTAATGGTAGTGCTACCAGAAAGAACCATTATTCAATGGTTATTTATATCAAGAGATTCTTCGTTTCTGGATGAAATATGTGGATAAAAGACATATTACGCACGTGACACATTGCACACAGGACACATTGCACAAAATCGCCCATCAAGCATTTGGCTTGGTATTTTCAAGCTCCTCTCATAGAAGCTTGGCCTTTTCTTGACTTTTACATGTTCATTTATCAGGGAAGATCAGCCGTTATTCATTTTCTCCTCAAGTCTGTTTGATAGATACTACTTCACTGCACATTTTGCATGATTGAAAAAAGAAGAATTGCATAAATCAAACTATTTTGCTTGAGCTTGGGCTACTTTTATAGATACGGCCCATTGGGTCCACTTTTGTTTTATAATAATGAGATGATTTTATCACTTTTTTAATTCAGAAATGTATGTGAAGGACATTAAGAGTGGCATTACAGAGAAGGAGGGGGAGCCCGTCATTTTAAAGGTATACATCACTCTGTACAGAGAAATACTGCACTCTTTCTGTATTGATCTGCTTCTGCTCTTTCTCATTTTTAGGTGGTCTGTCGGTATCGACAGATCACCTTTTAATTTTGTCAGAATTTTCTTCTTTATTATTTATTTTTAAGACAAATTTTTGTTCCCACCAAATCTCAAAATCGGCCAGGTCAATATCATCGAGTTTCATGTCATGTATGAGGTCAATCATGGACATGGCCTACTAAGCTTTTGGAGGTCATCAGGTCATCGTGACGTCATCAAGACGCCATTTTGTAAATTTACAAGATCGATTATATCTTCATAATCGATCATCAAAAATCAACTAAATTCACATCACATAAACTTCAATTGACAGGTCATCAAGTCATGTCCTCATAGGTCATCTAGAGGTCAGGACGTGCGCGTACGCGCGCGTCAAAATTAAAAAATGCTCAAAATCACGTAAGATCAAGTCTGCACATGTTTCAGGTCATTTTGAGCATTTCAAAAATTTCCGTGCGTAAGCGTCCGCGCGCGCGTTTTACGCGCACGCAAGTCGTAAATAACGTTAAAACGCTGTTTTTTCGATTGATTTGCAATCCTGACACTTTTCTTCATCATTTCCATCAACTTGGAATCAATTTCAATCAATAATAAGGTTGTACGGGCGCGTCAAAATTCGAAATCCGTGTGCGCGTCTATGGTGACAATAACGTAAAAACGTGCAAAAACATGCCTCTACAAAATTAACTCTAGCTCTTTAAATAGTCCATAAACCCCACAATTTTTTTTCATCATCAGGTAGGGAATGAATCATAGATTTCATTTCATGTATCATTTGACCCTTATAAACATTATGACGTCATCAAAATGGCGCCAGAAGTCAAAATTTCCATTTTTCATGTTTTGACGTCATCACATTTATGCAAATTTGGCTCTAGATTCGTAATTATTGGTCGTTTTTCACCCAGATTTTAATATGTTGTAGCTGAGGCAATTTCCTACGAAATCAGTGACCACCATTTTTCATTTTGATGACGTCATCACAGTGAAATTTTCAATTGAGGATGCCATGTCAGAATTTTCCCTATTTGCGTGTTATGTCTATGGAAGATGATTTTTTTTCGAATCATGAATGTACATGACATTGTTCTCTGAGCTGTATCTCAGTTGTTTTTGGTCTATTTTCTTCCAAATTTTAGTATGTTATAGCTGAGACTATAACCTTTTATAAATGTGGTCTCCAATTTTTGATCAGATGTCGGGATCATGCCCAATTTTTAACTACAAAATGGGATTTGAGAATCCCGTTTTTCGTTTACGTGTTATCTCTATGGGAAATATTTTGGTATATTGGTTATAGCACTTGCCTCTCATTCCGGTGACCCAGGTTCGATCCCCGGTGGGTCCATTAAATTTTTTTTTTTTTTTGCTTCTTTTTGCCTTTCATTTTACCATCTTCTTCGACTATTATATCGTATACAATCACAAACCATGTACTAAACTGCCTTATTTTGCGTGTTTTGTCTATTGGAAAGTAGTGTGCAGTAGTTTGTGTACAACCCTATGGAAATTGTGATTCCCTGTCGTGTATTAAAGCTATTGGGTTTTTCTCCCAAGTATCCCGCAATGTCAAATAGTGCTAGTGCTCTTTCGTCAGTCATCAGTCCTAATAAGGTCAAGTTCCCGCAGCTTTTTCAAGGTCATCAGATTATCGTGACGTCATCCAGGCGCCTTTTTGTAAAAATCAACTTATGGTCGTATCTTCGTAACAAAATGTGATTTCTCTTTTATATTTGGCATGGTTAAAGTCACTGTCATTGCAGTCATGGTCATCAGCATTATCCCCATCATTATCATCATTATCACCATCATCATCATTATATCATCAACATCATTATCATCATCACTGTCATCATATTCATGATGATGATGATGATAATGATGATTAACATCAACATCATTATCATCATTACTGTCATGATGATATAATGATCATCATCATGATTATCATCAACATCATTATCATCATCACTGTCATGATATTCATAATGATGATGATGATGATTAACATCAAAATCATTATCATCACTGTCATGATGATCATTATAATGATCATCATGATTATCATCAACATCATTATCATCATCACTGTCATGATATAATGATCATCATCATGATTATCATCACCATCATTATCATCATCACTGTCATGATATTCTTGATGATGATTATCATCAACATCATTATCATCATCACTGTCATGATATTCATGATGATGCTGATGATTACCATCAACTTCATTATCATCATCACCGTTATGATGATGTAATGATCATCATCATGATTATCATCAACATCATTATCATCACTGTCATGATGATATAATGATGATGATGGTGATGATATAATATCATCACCGTCATGATCATCATATTCATGCGTGGCATTCTTGACTTCCTATCTTCAGTTTAGTATTTCCCCGTTATTACTATGATCATCCTGATTACAATCATGATCATACAAATTGAAAGACAGACCACCTAATTCGTCCTCATGACGAATTAAATTCTAGTTTATTTCTATTTTCCTTCTGCGGAGTCTTTTTATCCTTCTTGTACATATTCTCATTTGCCTTTTTATATTTCAACTTTTTTTTCCTCCATTTTTCTGTGTCTTTTTGTCATTAGTTTTGAAAAATTATATTTATTTTTTCTGTTTCTTTTTTCCCTTTGTTGTCTTCTTCTTTTTTTCAATGCTCCCTTTCATCCATCTTCTTTCCTCTTCATTTTTTTCAGTTAATACTGATCAATTGATTTATTATTAATTTTTTATAAAGGATTGATCTATTTCATTCATGTATAAGTTATGTGTAAAAAATGGTGCCCTGAAATATATCTTTGGTACACCTTCGGTTATTTGTCCAATGACGGATGTTATAACTTACCTGAGAGGGGACTTTGCTTTTACATCCGACATGTCTTATGTAGTGTACGTATCCTTCATCACCTTTTAAAATGAAAATTCATCATCCTGAAATCTTCATCTGAACCAAACTAAACACTTTCAGATCTCACCTAGGCCATCATGCACCAAGTAATTCCGAATGGGTTCATGTCCCTCCCAGGAGTGTTCTTGCTGCGTGTGAGATTCGAACCACCCTTAGTTGGTAATTCCACCAAGTCTGATGTCCGTGAACACATTGTGCTTTAATAGAAACTCCCACAAGTCTGCTTTTGAGAACATTCGTATTCTGTATTGTTCTATATTGTTAAAGGTCTTTGTTGTTTGGTATTGTAGGAGTTAGCTGGTACAGCCTGGGTCGATGGGAAGAATCTACTTGGTCCAGTAGTGGGAAAGTTCTGCATTGATCTTGCCATCAAGAAGGCCAAAGAGGCAGGAATTGGATGGGTGGTAGCGAAAGGTAAGGTCTCCAGATGAATTCTTTTTCAGAAGGTGAAAATGAATCTGTGAAAGAAAAATGTACATATGATATTCATGTAGTTCAGAGGTATTGTAAACATGTACTAAAGGATAATTACATATTTATTGGGTGATTGAACATTTTTTTGTTATGGCTTTATCTTGTTTAAGATATAGGGCTAGCGCCATGTGAAGGCAAGCCTTGATCCTGTGGCCTGGGTAATACTAAACTGTAGCAGTAAAGCGCTTGAAGACATCATAGATGTATTAGGCTCTATACAAATGTAGAATATTATTATATGATGATTATGTGTTTTTTATGCTGGTATGTTTGTGCAGGATCTAACCATTACAGTATAGCAGGATGATACCCCGAGGGCCACATAGGCAAGGATGATCGGCTTGAGTACCACTATACACCTCAGTACTTTATAGACCACTTGTGTACATATAAAGACCGCTTTGTGTGTGTCTCCCTTTAGCAGTTTTCTCTCTGTACAGGTTTAACTGAACAAGTACCTGAGGATATTATTCCTTTCATTTTTGTATGTTCCTGCAGGATCCAACCATTACAGTATAGCAGGATGGTACACCCTGAGGGCCATAGAAGCAGGCATGATTGGCTTGAGTACCACTAACACCTCACCGCTTGTGGTGCCTACCAGAGCACGACAGGTTGGTGGAAAATACAGGAGTGTATGTTGTGTGTGCCATGAGTACTTGTCAAACCTCCACCATAAGAATGTGGAAATTTGATGTAAAATACACCTGTTTATTATACTACTATCTAATCCTTTCAGGAATTATTACATTTTTAAGGGCTGAATTGATCACATTTTGTTCTCCAAATTGGCAACAATATTTCTCTTCAACGCTACATGGTTCTAATAAGGTGTAACGTTTTCGTAACAATATACATGGTTAGGAACTGCCCGGGACTTTGACCTGTGTAACACTACAGCAAACGTATTGTAGGGGGATATTGGGCGCTGAAATTTTGTGTGTGCTATCTTCACACGTAAGCCATTTAGAATCCAAATTGAAGCGATGCGTTACTGAGGAAAGATTTGCTTACAGCAGAGAGTCTATGCCGCAAGATGGTTTACTGAGACCGAGTTCAGTGAGTAAATGACTACAATACACGGAATCCTCTGGTACTAAAAGGTTGATGAGATGTGACTTACTCAAACTGATCACAGCATATATTTTGTAACTTGAGATCAATATCAATCGCTTTTACTTAATAGGATTTGGGAGATTGTAAGTTTTGCGATTGAATAGAAGACTTCGGATCAATTTGGATTAACCACGGCCTTGTATACATGTACAAAGGTTCCTTGGTAAAGTAATACCTCCTAACAGAAACATATATAATAATAATAATAATAGATACTTATATAGCGCATAATGCTAAAGCCTCTAAGCGCTTTTTAGAAGTGAAGAGAAAATACATGTATTATATTGAATAATTAATACACAACATAAACATTTAAGTGATACATTTATAAAACAGTACATTCAAGCGTAGGCAACATTAAACAAGTAGGTTTTTAACGAGGATTTGAAAGTGTTCACATTGTTTGCTGTACGAATATAAAGTGGTAAGTCGTTCCATAATGCAGGGGCGGCATGTAAAAGTGATCTTCGTCCATAGGATGTAGATGAAATGCGGCGTGGAAGTTGAAGGAGGGATTGAGATGAAGAGCGTAGAGTGCGTGATGGGATATAACGTTGTAGGAGATCAGATAGATATGTAGGAGAGAGTCCAGCCATTGACTTAAAGGTGAGGAGGTTAATCTTGTAGGTGATGCGCATGTTATATATATGCGTTAAAAAGCTTTCATGTGTTGTCTGTTGCCTATTAAACATGTTTATTTTTGTAACCATTTTAACCTTCACAGCCGATGTTTGGAACCAACCCTATATCTTGCGGTGCACCGGCCCAGAAGGGTGATAGCTATGTGCTAGATATGGCCACTTCCACAGTCGCCTTAGGGAAGGTAGGTGTGTTGTCAGAAGTGAAGACTAGAACACATATAAGCATAACCCTCAAATATACAGATTAAAAATCTAAGATTAAAGATGGTGAAACAAAATAAAGGATTAAAACATCAGATTACCAAGCTAGAAAAAGTGTAATGCTTAAAAAGTCTTTATGTACTGCTTCAGGGGGGGGGGGGGGGATTGAATCTGGGAGGCACACATATGACAAAAGCACTGTGCTCCCCCCCCCCCCCCTTCCATTTCTCGAAGTGTCATCTTGAAAGAAACAGTCATGTCCAATATAACACAACTCATATAAAGAATATACTTTGCATTGTACACATTTAGGTATGCACTGAAAATCATCAACCATGATACATGAATGTAATTTCATTATCTTTTCCATTGTCTTTCACTTCAACCTGAATATAGATAGAGCTGAATGCTGTGAAGGAGATCCCAATCCCCAATGGCTGGGGATGTGATGCTTCAGGAAAGGTAAGTGTCTCTGGTGGGTCGCTGTGAGGTCAAAGTGGAGGTCATTTCAAGCCAGAAATTTTATAATATAATATATATAATAATAATGATGCTCATCATATATTTCATTTGGACCACCATGTAGTTTATTGACCAGATGCTTAATAGCAGAGACCTTTGAGTGTAATAGTTTATGGAATTCAATTCAAAATATAGACATATACTACTTTGCTTTATTCAATTTTTATATAATTTGCAATAGGAGTGTGAAGTGTCCCAAGTTATTGAAATGAAACAAGCAAAGATACCCATCCTCCCCGTGGGATTGTTTGTATCATATGTATATATTCAGGCCCGTGTGTTGAATGATCGCCTGAGAAATTATGTTCTCACAAAAAGGTTGGCTTTGCCACAGTGTGGGAAAACATCTCTTTGTGGGTATGTTTGCAGTATTTTTTGTGTAACTTATCCCTCTATTTTTCATTTTTAGGAATCTAATGACCCGAAAGCTGTGCTAGCCGGAGGAGGGTTATTGCCTCTGGGAGGGTCAGAGATAGCAGGAGGCTATAAGGTGAGGCATATGTGAAAGGAGCCCATGATTAGATTGCTGAATAATGATACTGATTTTATAGTCCTGTCTTCTTCTTTTTTTGGTATTTGGCAAAATTTCCTGCAGGCTTGATTTTATCAAAGATATGGAGTTGGGGCTGTTGCTATGGAATTTTCAGTTGGGTTGATGGTTAAATTTTTGGGTTATATAACATTTCCGTCATATGTATGTACATGTTATTGGATGCAAAAATGTGAACTGCATTACACTTTGCCTTGTTGGTAACTGTACACTGTACGTCGTCTGCCATGTCTGCCCGCAGTAGCTGTACTATCTCGTCTTGCAAACGGCAGAGGTGATAGTACAGCTACTGTGGGCAGACATGGCAGACGACGCAATAAATCGTTTTTTTGTTAAGTTGTAAGTTAGTTAACTAAATTTAAGTTCGGGAGCGCAATAAAGTAATAGTTTAAGCTTGATTTGGTACTATAATTACTTCAAGAAAGGATGTAATTTAATCAAAAAGCATGTAGTCGCAATTTCGTAGTTGCGGTTCGCAACTCTTTTGAATGGCCAGCTTGTACAGCGCTGTTGCTTCGCGACAGCGCTGTGTATAGTTACCCCGTTGGGTGACCACTGCTATATGCGTATGTGAACAAGGGTTAAGGAAGTTCTGTTTGCTTCTTTGTAGGGCTATGGTCTTGCCATGATGGTGGAGGTTCTCAGCGGAGTCTTGGGCGGTGGCGCTTTTGGACCCAACATAAGGAAATGGAAGACCAGTAGCACAGTAGCAGATCTGGTACGTAGGGTCTATCCACACAGGGACCTACATGTACTGTAGTCCTGCAGGCTTTTTTCTGTGCTCTTCAAGCAAATTCTATTTTGATACTTCAAGACAATTCCAGAAAGCCTGGAGCCTGGTTTAACATTGTCACTCTCTAGATCAGGCTGTATAAGGGACAGCTGCAGTAATAGGTACTGCTTTTTAGACCCTCTGTTTAATACACATTACAACTGAGATGCATTTGTGCGTGCAAATCAGCTTTTTTGTGTCACCCTATATTTGCAGGCAGCCAACAATGTATATCATGAGACCTACATGTATATCATGGCCCCACAGTAACTTTTTTTCACACATTTTGTCCATTTTACTTTGTTTTCTCATAGATGCAAGATTCAGATATGACTTTTGTAATCTACTTTTAAGGGAATTGGAATAATTGAAATGTGTATAGTATTCTGTATTGTGGTAAAATCCCAGTCCAAAGTACAAATACTCACACATCATATATAGCAGACGACATAACAGACTGGAGAAAACTGGAGGTTCATGGATTGACCTTTGATCAGTGCATGTTTAGTAGGGTCACAACCATATCTCTAAATTCCTCTCCTCTCTTTCGCTGCATTGTACCACTGTTGAGTAAATTTATTTAAATTTGATTATTTTTATTCTTTTTAAACTTTTAAACTTGCTGATTTCTTTGTGTATTGATAATTCCTGCTATGTCATTAGATACGTTTTAATGCAACCAATTTGCTCACTGTGAATATCTCTTGTGTATTTATACAAGAGACAATAAATACTTAAAATAGCTCTGATTAAACTTACTTCTTTGGAAACACTTATCTCTCCAGGGCCAGATATTTGTAGCGATCAACCCAGAAGCCTTTGCACCAGGTTTCACAGACAGGATGAGCTCTCTCATGGGAATGTGTCGAAACGCTGAACCAGTAAGTTCAATTTTCTTTATTTCCAAGCGAGTGAAAATATATCACGCTCTTGTTGATGTTTTATTGTTTTGTTAGACCCTCCCTCTTGAAGGGGTTCATTCACCCTCTCCCCACTCAACCATAAGCCATTTTGTAATTACAATTTGCGCATGTGCAGATAAAGGTCTTTACCTTTATACGCCACGATGCGCGCACCAGTGTGATTGTACATGTTAAATAAGTAGCACGTCCACCAAAATAAATACGCATGAAATCAATATCCAACATTCTAATTATCAGTTTCAGTGTTTACTTCTAGAGATGGTGCAAGTTGATAGTCTACTGAACATACCGTAAATTATACAATTTATACATTTATATCAAGTTATTGTCATGGCTTTAGCCGAGCTGCTACAAGAAGGAGCTCAAGCATTCCAAGAATTTCTTTTTACAAGGTACCCATTTACGTCACCTGGGTTGAGAGTGGCAAATGTGGATTGATGTGTTACCCAGGGATGCGATCCATAGTGTGCTGCTTATATCGATCGACCAGACCATGACACCCTGGTACATTTAACACACCTTTTAGACTGCTTTCCTCTAAAGTTATCTCAAGTTTAGTATCTAACAGTTAATCAATCTCTCTCTCTCTCTCCCCCTCTCTTTCTCCCTCTCTTTCTCCCTCTCTTTCTCCCTCTCTTTCTCCCTCTCTTTCTCCCTCTCTTTCTCCCTCTCTTTCTCCCTCTCTTTCTCCCTCTCTCACCTCTCTTTATCTCTCTTTCTCTTTCTCTCACATCTCTTTATCTCTCTTTCTCTCACTCTCTCTTTCTCTCACTCTCTCTCTCTCTCTCTCTCTTCTGCACTCTCTCTCTTCTTCACACTCTGATTGAAGGCTGAGGGAGAAACAGAGGTGCTTGTTGCCGGTGATCCAGAGAGGAAGAATATTGCCAAGGTCGAGAAAGATGGAGGGCTGAGATACCATCATAATCTACTCAAAAACATGGTGAGTCGAAGTGACTGATTCAAAGAAAAATGTTGATAGAAGGATTGACAGACAGATAGAAAGATTGATGGATACATAGGTTAGATAGATGAACCGTTTCTCACTTTTGTCTCAACAGAATTTCATTGTCCATTTGTTTATTACTTCAAGGCTGCATCACAGAAGTATATATCTTGATGATGGTTAGATAGATAAAAGATATAGGTTAATATAGATAGATATAGATGCAGATAGATGGATATGTATGTGAGGGTAGATAGATAGATACATGTATATTCAGTTCAGTACATGTATCTTGATGATGATGATATTGCTGATGATATGGTGTGTGTAATTCCATTTCTTTTGCTCCTCTGTCCCTCTCTCTCATTGGCTCTCTTCTCCCTATTCCTCTATCTTCCCCTCTCATTACTCTTTCTCCCTCACCCTCTCTTCCTTCTTCTCTCTCTTTCTATTTCTCATTTCCTCTGCTCTTCTCTCCCTCTTTCTCTCATCCACTCTCTTTTTTCTTTCCCTCACCCCTTCCTGCTCTTCTCTTTCTCATCCCTCATCTCTCTCTTTCTATCTCATCTCTCCCTCTCGCCTTACAGGATGACTTAGCTACAAGTCTAGGGGTTGATGCCATCAAGCGGAAATAAATATCTAAATCTTGTTATTGCCAAGAGACGTGTACTCCCAAACTCGATACCAAAACAGGAAGATGTTTAAAGAAATTTTAAGAAAGTATAAGATGATGAAAATACCTTTTGTGTGTGAACATACATGTTTAACATGTGTAATAATAATAATAATGATAGGCATTTGTATGGTGTAGGAAGACTGACAGTGGTCTAGTGTATTTTCCGATGCTGCATTCATACAATGTATTTAATTTGGGGCTAACCTGGGTCAGTCGGGTATGATTCATATTCAAACTGGGTGCAGTTATCTTGTTAGCCTTAGGCCCATTGTGAAATACATGTATGATATCGCTTAGATTGGACCACAGTGCAGATAACAGCCGACAGAGATACAAATGAAAATAAATTACATTGTTTGGAAAAAAGGTCCTTTTTGGCTTCTGAGGAATGTAAACCCCACCCCCATTCCTCATCTCGAGTGATAAGACTTCTGATAGTATGTTAAAGGTATTCTATTTTTTAATAAGGACGATGCAATATGTCAATATTCAAAGATGAATATATGAATCTGTTAAAGGCTTGATTTCTACAAAAATCAAGTGCCAGGGGCGTTTCATGAAGTGTCTTGTCGTTGATTTGTACTGACAAATTTGCTCTCAGCCAATCAGATGCATGGATTTCGGTAGCTTAAACAGTTATTGCAGCTTGTCATTGATGACAAGTTTAGGAAACAGGGCCCCGTTCTTCCTTGCAGAAAGGCCTTTGTTTTTTTCTATAGCAGTTATGCCGTATCCGCTCTGTCGTTTCTTGGTCACTGGTCAACACTGTACATTGTATTTTCCATCAAAGCCTGGCTGCACTTATCTCAGCTCAATGTTGATGTGTTTTATAGAACATTTTTTATCACATTCTAATATTGACCTTCTACAGAATCCAGTTATATGGCCTTCTAAATGTGTTTTTGGTGATCAAATTTTGAGATATTCAATATGTTTTCACATCACAATCTGTTCATTATTATTCTGCTGAAAGTATCTTTGACAAGACTCGGTCTTTTTACAGATCATGAAAAATAAAAGAGAAGAGGAAGAAGGATATACACAAGTATCACTTTCACAATCCGTTGTCTTAAAGGTAATACATTTAACTTTGCATAAGTGGAATCTGTTAGTACCACAAAAAGAAGTTTGACTTATGCAAAATTCTACTTAGGAATTGTTAACACATATTTTGCATACATGTAGTTTGGTCCAAAAAGTTGATTCGACTTAGGGAAAGTTCGAGTTATGCGAGGTTAACTGTATTTA
The DNA here is from genome assembly GCA_025617745.1 of Heliocidaris erythrogramma. Lineage (NCBI taxonomy): Eukaryota > Metazoa > Echinodermata > Echinoidea > Camarodonta > Echinometridae > Heliocidaris > Heliocidaris erythrogramma. The sequence goes on along the minus strand of CM046864.1, from coordinate 38,884,590 downwards.
ACATTTTGCAAACTGGGAGTGGTGAAATAGTGCATCATCTCTCTTATACTGTTTTTTAAAAGTGTGACATTTTTCTGTTTGGTTTTTTAAATGCACTTGGGGACAAATGCCAAAATTACAAGTTTTTATTTTTTATTTTTATAGTGTGAAATGAACAAAATTTGTTTGTCTATGTTTTATGGATGCATTTGTAAATGCACTTGGGGACAAATGCCAAAATTACAAGTTTTTATTTTTTATTTTTATAGTGGGAAATGAACAAAATTCGTTTGTCTATGTTTTATGGATGCATTTGTAAATGCACTTGGGGACAAATGCCGAATTCCCTACAAGTTATCATTGTTCACAAACACATATTTTCATCGCAGAAAAACGATGCACACATGTAGTACATGTGAATGGAATACAAACATGTTACTTTTATTACTTTTACATTCAAGGACATTATTTTGAACAAGATGTGAATTTGGCGATCAGGGGTCATTGAATGATTTCTTAGAATATGAATATGTGATGTATGATATGTACATGTAATTTACATGGCATATAGTTTGCTGTGTGTTTGAAAGATAACCTTATATTTAAATAAATCATGTAATATGAATACCATTGCTTTTTAACTCATCATATAACATTTCATCATGTTTTTTGAAAATGCAAGTCGTATAGTAACTATTGAAATGAAGCGTTTTTGTATAAAGATGAAAAGTTGAATTAGATTTTTAAAAAGCATATCTTATGACATATTAACACTGACATTTGTGATATATAAATTTAATTTTGTCAAATACATGTACTTATGAAAGTTAGGGAAAATTTTTTGATATAAAGACACCGACATGTACACACTAATGGTTCTTTATGCCACAGAAAGAATTCAAAATTGTCGTATTACTTCATCTAATTTTATACAAGTCATGCACAATTATGTTTGTACATGTAATTATGCATTTATTTTCAGATTTTAGCTCATCTTGGTCGTAATATCTTTTGTGTGTATGGAGAGAGTTACATGAATGGTATATGTACAAGTATGTGTTTGTCTGTCAGTGTGGTTTGTCTATTTTATGCTTGTGTGTATGGGAAGCAGGGGTGTGAGTTTCATTTTGGACTGAATGAACAGGACTGTACTAGTGTATATATATATATATATATATATATATTTCTCCTTATTTCATTTTCCCACTTTACATTTACTTCTGCCAATTGCTCTGTTTTTCTGTCTCATGTGCAGCAATTTCTTGTCATGGGAGAGGGGAGGGGTACCATAGTACCATTGGTTGCCGTACAATCTTCAACCCCCCCCCCCCCCCCAATCGCCGCATACTGTCTTATACGTAGGTATCTTTGCTTCTCTCTCTTTTACCTTCTGCTATTGTGTCCATCATATCTTTATTTTACAGAATGGATTTTAGTTTTGATATGTTTTTAATCTCTCTCGTAAATCGTAATTTTTTGAGCCTTTTGATTCCAATGCCTATCTGCTTATACAAAATTTTTGATAGAGATGGGCATCTTTGTACTTAGTAATTTGTGTACCTTTCACTGCCTTCCTTTTTAATACCTTATTTTGTTCCGACATATTTTTCTATAAATGTTTTTAGGGGCTGTAATTCTTTTTTAATTATACAAAATGATTTTTAGGGGAGATGCATTTTCTTTTATATTTTGAAATGACACTAACTAAAACTAATCCAATTTATTGGTATACAACAGCTTCATTTTTGTTTCTTTGTATTTGATTGCAAATCAAGCAAACATTGAATTGTGTGCTTTTGGTCTGTTTTAATAATGAATTCAAATATACACTGGTATATAATAAATGAATCTTGTTAACAAGGGTGTTATTTTTATGAAGAGGACCATCATTAGGGGCTAGAGAGAAACAGAAAGGGAGGGGAAGGAGGAGAGAGAGAGAGAGAGGAAGAAGTCTGAGGGAATGAGTGAGAAGCCGAGAGTGGAAAGGAAGAGATAAGGGAATGTGAGATAGAGAAGGGAGAGAGAAAGGATAGTAAAAAGGGAGAGAGAGAAGAGAAAGAAATGATAGAAAGGAAAAAAGAAAGAAGGGCTGGTCACTGATGATATTTTTTGTTAAAGGTACATCCTATAGCTGCCCTACACAAGCATGCTTGTACATACACACAACATAGCAGGGTGTACCTTTAATCAAGGAGGTTCAAACAGATGGAGTCTCAACTAACGATAATTAATGCAAACACCTGGCAGATTATAAAGGATGTACAATTGAATTAAGTCTTTTAAGCGATGTCTGATGATGCCGCCAAAGTAAACTGGAAAAATTTAGAGATGTTTTGACATTTAAATTCATAACACGACAAACACAGAAAGTGAATGTGCAGTTCTAATGTAAATAATTTCAATTTCAATCTGAAATTCCCCTGCCGCAGAATGAACAATTTTTTGAGATATAGCCTTAAAAGTGTCACAAATGTATGCCTCTTTAAGGGCAATTTTAACACCTTTCCGCTTAATTCTGATTATTAAATTTCATATATTACCATTGTGAAAGATGGCTCTAGGAAATATAGGCAACCAAAGTAGTGGGCACATCCACTCAGTCAAATTGTCATTGCGAATCTGGTATTTTGGGCACTAAATATGTTCGCTTGAACCTCATATCATTCATGTGCACTTCTCGATGTTACATTTGGGTCTGTGAAAACTAATTAATCATTACAACACAATATCCTCCATTGTACTTAACCATGGTTATGCAATAAAACGGAATTTGATTTGTTTCGTCGTTTGGAAGAATATTTTCGAAGAGCGCATATTTGTCATGTTTGTTGTGGTGGCATCACAGCTTGCTTCAAAGGGAGGCTGTCTGTTATGACTCCATCTGTTTGAACCTCCTTGCTTTAATTGAAAAATCTTATCTGTGAGGCCTGACCAAAGACATGGGGGGGGGGGGGGACAGACTAAATGAAAGAGGTGTAGGTAAAATTTTCAAAACTCATTAAAATAGAAATACAGTGTACATGCACAGTTTATGTGCACCATGCTGAATAGTTACATACGTGTAGTACTGATACAAAGCGATCACTTTCATATTGAAAAGGGGAAATAACAATGCTTCAATAATGCACAGTTTTGCAAGCAATAGAGGTAGGTATAACAAATGCTAATGTAATACCCAATCCACTTTACAGAGGAAAATAAGACTTTACTCCTACATGTATTCATACAGTTGAAAGTGAATTATCAACAACCATGTCGCGAAGAACACCTCCAGTGTTGATTCTACATGGGACAATTTTTCTTTTAAGTTGAAAATCTCAGAAGACCCCACACTACCACACTCTCTTGTTAACCCTTAAGCACCTATGGATTACACACACTGTAGCCATTTACTCACTGAACTCACTGCTCAGTAAACCATCTTGCGGCACAGACTCTCTGCTGTATGCAAAACCTTTCCACAGTAAATGCATTGTTTCAATGTGGATTCTAAACGGATTATGTCTAAAGATAGAACACACAAAATTTCATCGCCCAAGATCCCTACATTTGCTGTTACATCATGTCAAAGTTTCAGTGGTTCAGTGAGTAAAGGGTTAACAAAATAAAATACAAAATATCATTTGTAAATTATGGACTTTATACCACATTACCCTGTTAAAAAAAAGGATAAAATTACAAAATATCATTGTGAATTACAGACTTTTAGTTTAAATCATACTACATGCACCTTGTTAGGAATAATAATCAAATACAAAATATCATCATGAATTATTGACTCAATGCCAAACTACCATGTTTAACAAAATAATTACAGATTATCATTGTGAATTAAATTCTTCAAACCATACTACCTTGTTAATGATATAACACACAAAATATTGTGAATTACTGACTTTATGCCATACTACCTTGTTAACAACGTAAAATACAAAATATTGAAAATTACAGACTTTATAACACACCTGTACGTAATGACAAAAGGGCATCATTTCTGAGGAAATACACCAGGAAATGAAGAGTTAAAAAGATATATAAAATATCACAAAGGACATTATTTTTGAGGAAATCAATCAGGAATTTCTTATTTTAAGTTATAAAAATATCACATAGATGCTAATAAAAAACATAAAAATTACATACATTTATCGCAAATAAATGAAGATAAATCTACAGAATTATACACACAGTCCACATCGCTAATTTGTCTGTGCTTTAAGTATTTCAGACGTATTTTTACACATCCATTTCATACTTACCCCAAAATTTCAAATGAAATAAACAAACATTGCCTCTACCACTTTGATTAACTCTTGTTGGCTCATATCTAGGAATCTATATAGCAACCAAAATATTTGAAATCCTCAAATTTTACTTGGGGCACTTTTTAATCAGTGGACTAGGCTGAGCCAGATTACATGTGTGTCAAAATTATAAGGGGCAAACAAGTCAAATCTGTTGAGACCACAAAATATGCACTACAGTTAATTTCGCATAAGTCAAATCTGTTGAGACCACAAAAAATAGTTAGACTTAGGAAATATAAATAACACATATTTTGCATAGTTTGGTCAAAAAAAATTTATACAACTTCGGGAAAGTTCAACTTATGCGACTTCGAGTTATGCAAGGTTCATTTCATGATGGAAAGATGCTCTCTGAGTTGATTCACATGGTTTCATCTGGATTTTCTTCTCAGAGCTTCTAGAAAGGATGTAATCTCTTCCATAACTAGGTCAGGTTTCTTGAAATGGAGCGGGTGTGTTCCAGTCGTGAAGCGAGCCACTCGTCTTAATGAATCCCCTGTAGATCAATAATGATAGTCATAGTTATTACATTCACATTTGTATTATGCTTCACTCTTTTTGTGCCACTCAAACTGTCTCCCTGTGTCATATTGTCTTTGGCATGTGATAGTTTTACCAAAGGCTTTGAGGTTATTCAAATGTTTCCAGTGTAAAACTAATCTATGAAGGTGTTTAAAGGGTTGCCAATGAAGACCAGATATGGGCAATTTCAACAAAACATAACACAAGCAATACATCCGTTAACTAGTGCCTATTCTTTTGTGCAGATCGGCAGCTTGACAAATGATAGAGTGTCAACTGGCACTGGAGGTAAATGAAATATTAAAAGCATAACTTCCTATTGTGTGTATTATGAACCACTTTCTGTAATGCCATATATATAAACAATGAACTAATAGGCCCGTATTCTGAACTCCGGTTTAACTTAAACCATGGTTTAAACCATGGTTTAAAGCTGTGGTTTAGTAGCCAAAAATGTCAAAAATTTGTTCACACTGTATGTTCCTTATGGTTACTGGGCTTTGGTCTCATGCTTTAATGGTCAAGAAACTATTGTACTTATCATTCCCAGACATTTTTAAAAGATTGAGTACCAAAAATGCTGATAAATTGAATATCTAATGTTAGATGTTTGTGTCACATTTGGCTGCCCATAGTTAAACCACACATTTAGACCATGGTTTAAGTTAAACCGGAGTTCAGAATACGGGCCATAGTTTCCACTGATTTTTGCTCTTATTGGTCATGTATTGTATACAATCTGTAGCATCCTAAACCACCACACAAAAGCTGAAGGAAACATGAGGGCCCTGTTTCTTTGCCCTATCTTATTGAAAGATATGACTGATCCAAACAGATGACAAGTCTACAAATCAATGGCAAATATACAATCTCTTATAAATCTCTCCTCTCATGTACACTGTATACTCCTATACACTGCTCTGTGGGATGTCTATAGATTCCGGTTTAACTCTCCTATCCTTCAATCCACCAAAGAAAAGCATCAAATCAACTTTTCCCCTACAAATTTTCAACATTATCAATTTTTTATTTCACTGTTGTATGATTAAAGTAAAACTGCATGAACATATTACATTATGCAACAGAAACATTGTTATGGAGAAAAGCTTTTTGGATGATACGTTGCCAATTTAACGATATTTCCTGGTTTTGTTGCATTTCACAAACCACTTTCTGCCATGGAAATTATCTAAATTCTGCTATGTTTTTGCTCTTTCTGTCCAAGTATTGAATGTATATTCATAGCACCCTAAACTAACACGCACAAAACTTGTTACTTTCTTGACATTGAAGGACACATAAGCTGCGCATTACCATGGTATGTTATATCAGGTTTATCCTCTCCATCATAAACTTTTACACAGTTCTGAGGAATGTCTAGAAGAGTGATGATCTCTGGAATGGATTCAGGTTCAACTATCCTGTCCCTCAAGCCATAGAGTAGTAGTACAGGTAGTTGCCTTTCTCCTAGCCTTGCTAAGTCCTTTGCAAACTACATGTACACAATACAAGATTTATAAAAAGATAAAATAACTACCAAAATTCGATTTATAGGTTTAGGTGTTTAATGTTTATTTACATGTATTCTTTAAAAGAAATAACAGTCATAGGAAGTTTCTAGTTGTTCTATTGAAAACAGTCAGTGCACACTGATCAAATGTTAAAGCCCATAAAGCCAAAAGTCTTTAATTTGGGGTTCTGCATGTTTCGCAAATGCACATGAATAAGTGAGGAGAGCAAAAAGATGTCAATGATGTCATTTAAAACACCATTCTATAATAAAACCTGTTGCATTAATTTTTCTACTTCTGTATAGTTTTGCTTTTACTAAAATGAAACTGCCATCAAGATTTGATTGCTCTTTGAGGTTTTATCTTGTGTTCTGGTAATGACAGGAAAGAAATGTCCCTAAATCCAACCAAACTAATACTATAAACAAGACTATATGAATATCTGTCAAATGAATTTAGTAGAAAATGTATACTAGCTGAGTAGTATGAACACAAAAAAAAAAAAAATAAAGCTAGTAGTCCTGACAGAATGTCAAGCATAAACCATGTTGCTTCAAGTGAACATGATTTCCTGCAAAGTTTCATTAGTGTGTTCATCATTCTACTTAATATATTAATATACAATTCAGAATTACTTTAGGCCTGTTTCTCTCTCGAAATACAGTTCCATTACCAGGACTCAAGCTTAGGTGTAAAGTTTTCTTTTTAATAAAGAGAAGGTTGACGTCTGGGAAAGGTGAACAAAAATTGTGAGCTTTCTAATTTCTTATGTCCCCTGAAAAGGTTGCTCTTCAAATGCTGTCATATTCAAAATACAGTTAACTTTGCATAAGTCGAACTATTGGGACCACAAAAAATAGTTTGACTTATGCAAAAGTCGACTTAGGAATGTAAATAACACATGTTTTGCATAGTTTGGTCAGAAAAAATGATTCAATTTAGGGAAAGTTCGACTTATGTGACTTTGAGTTTATATGCAAGGTTAACTGTATGACAATAAATAGGTGAAATATTTGAACCAAACTTTCATGTCAGATCTGTGTGTAGTCCTATATAGATTGGGGCGGTCATCCGGGTACTTTCGTTCAATGCCATTGACAACCGATGAAAACACAGATATTCTTGCAAGATCAGCAGACCATCAAACATGGCTCGCTCGACCGAATCATCGACCAGCACAATGCCGAGGCTATCATGGGCCTGATAATAGTCAAAAGCTGTTACCAGGTTGTGTGATCAGCATTCGAGCAGGATTCGAGCAAGCATGAACATTGTTTTCATCGCTCTAAGGGTTGCTAACCGGAAGTTACATAAGCCTGCCCCAACCTATACACATTTCTGTGTGCAGTGCATGTGACTTTCAGTGAGACTGAGTCCACTTCATATCATTTTGATAATTCCAAACCTCACATTATACATAAATTCTTATGTAGACATGATCAACCTTTCCTAATTGCCCTAGACAGCTTTATTCATATGACCAGAACTCAACATTATCTTGAAGTTCTCACCACATCAAATCTAATCTGGTGGCCCTCATAGATGCTTAAGACCCCAGCCTCTGGACTCTTGGCCCGGAACCCTAAACTCTCGACTATCCTAGAGGCCAGGAACTTCAAGACAGGACCAAGAACTGGCAAGTATATGGCTCTGTAAAGGAGGTAGGGTAAGTAGGGGATCATGGTGTATCTTTGAGAACTGTGGATTTCAAAAGAAAAAGAGAAGAATATGTTTAATATATATAATTTAAAAGAAACAAGACATAATCATCCCTTGATGACACACTGCATTTAAAGGTGCTTTCTTTACCGGGCATGTTGGCTCAGTTGGTTAGAGTGCCCGCCTCATGAACGGAAGGTCGTGGGTTCGAACCCCGGCCGACTCATACCAAAGACTTAAAAAACGGGACCTTCTGCCTCCTAGCCAGGCGTTCGGTATATTAGAATGGAGAAGGGTAATAATAACATGTTATGTTATGCAGGGCCCGCTGGAAGGGCAGTTTGATAACTGAAGTGGCTACCCTGGGTAAATAAAACGTTATTATTATTATTATTATAATTCTTTGCGGCAATGCAATTGGTACATACAAAGCATTTTGAACTTTGAAAAAAATACCAATGGTACATGTAAATTCTCCTCAACTCCCCAATGTGGCTAGTGACAAGGGTACTGGACATTGTGCAAATGTGTATTTTTTACCTTAACCTCTAAAATTGCTTTGGTCCTCCTGAAACAACCCCCCCCCCCCCTTCAAATGGATTCTGCAAGGCCATATTTCATTCCATTTAGACCAATGATAGACAAATATGTGACAAGGATCCTGCTATTGACTTCTTTCCATCTCCATAGACTTTAAACACAAGTGAGTGCATGTGCATTAGAGATACTTCATCCCATTTGCAGCCCTGAATTTTGAAGTTGTGTGAGTATGTGACAAATTACAAAGGAATTACAATTGGAAAACTTATGCGGATGTGAAAAGGATTATAATTTACTTTAAAGTATAATAATAATCTGGTAACACTAAAAAAAAAATGCGTAATTTTTAAAATCATTTTTTGATCGTTACTAGCACATGTACTTGCGTTGATTTCTGAATAGCTCCCTCTGCGACAAAAGCAAGATTTTCATTTCTTTCAAAGGAGTTATAGAACTTGTGACCTTCAAACTTCACAGGCAGAATCTACAGGATGTCTATTAAACCTGTGCAAAGTTTTGTGGAACTTTGTGTAAGCCTGCAAAAGGGATAAAGTACCTTTAAATGTAGATGTAAAGAAAGACAAAAACTGTTTTTAAAAAAATACCACCAAATTCAAACTTATACTTATTTTGCCATCATCAAAACCACATGAAATTGTTTCTTCATTGTCATGGGTTCACTTGCTGTTCCAAATATTTTGTACTTAAAATACCAATGACTTCTAAATGAAAAAGAGAAAGAAAATGTCATAAAAATATACCTGTATGGCTGTACTCCAGTGCTGCATAAGAAACATACGGATTGAACAATATTCTCGAAATCACGATCTGCAGCTAGATGACCTATGACCTGGCCTCCAGTTGAATGACCTATCAGCATTTTAATCCTGAAATGAAATGAGAAAGGCCAGAATACCAGGTCAAACCAGCTGATAATATTTTTTTCAAATATTGCACGAGGTCAATACCATCATATTCCAGGGGCAGCATTTGAAATATAAAGAATCACTCTTACTACATGTATTAGCATTAGCATTATCATTATCAGGGTCTAATTTATTACTATTATTCAAATTGTTATCACTGATGTTGAGCATAATACAATTATTGTCATCACTATGGTTTTTCATTGAAAAAATTACTTACAACCAGAAGTGGGAAAGGTAGTATTACAAAAGAGGCTCAGGAGAAGGAGAGCAAGTAGAGGGTGACGGGGAGAGGCTGAGGCTGGTGGAGCAGGAAGGGGGATGAGGAGGGAGCAGCAGGAGCAGTAGGGGGAGCAGCAGGAGCAGTAGGGGGAGGAGCAGGAGCAGTAGGGGGAGGAGCAGGAGCAGTAGGGGGAGGAGCAGGAGGGGGAGCAGGAGGGGGAGTAGGGAGAGGAGGAGGAAGAGAAGGAGGACAGGCGGGAGAAGGATAGAGGAGAAGGGAAGGAAGAAAATCAGAAAGATTAGCAATTTTAGAAGCTGCAGAATCAGAATTGGTAGTCGTGATACAGTAGATTGACATACATGTACTATTCAGCAGTAGAAGAAGTTGGTGTACAGTAAAAAAACCCCCAACAAAACATCAGTTGAATCATCAACTGAAAAATCATCTTACCTGGTAAGTTCTAGTTTAAAGATAAATGCCTTAACCAGCTGAGCTTTGTGTGAAACAGAAAAGTCATAACATCCTGCACTGTCAATCTCAGTGTATCCCATACCTGTATGGAAAAAAAAAAAAATCTTTACTAAAATTTACAAGTATGCTATATACACCTATGCTTCTATCAAGGAAATACTGTTATCTACATGTAACAATAATTTAGCTTTTTGTATACGTTCTAAACTTCTAATCCAATTAGCAAAAGGCAAAAATGAAATCTTTTTCGTTTAATTTTCTATAAAGCATGATTCCAAAGAAATTCACTGGTTCAATGATAATCCTTAAATCCTTTAATACCATTTTAAGATGTAAAAAAAACAAGATGGACGTAAGACCATCAGAAAATGGACTATTTAGAGACCTCCTACCAACCCTTAAATTGTTTTATTTTTTCTCTGTGGGCTCTTCTAAAATGTTTCCATACAAAAAGGAGCCCCCTAAGTAAAATTTTGGGGGTTATTGCCAGGTATCAGGGGGCTCCACTTAAAAGTTTGTCCCTTTTTATTGATGACTTATCATTCTTTAGTCAGTTATCTTAGCAGTAGGCAATGTTTCTTTTAATTTGCATGTCCGACGGACGATGGTGGTTGCCCCTGGACATCCAGTAAGCAGTTTTGTTGTGCCATGGAAAATGTTTTTAAAGGTAGGTGTCAAGTTTACGTTACAAGGGCAACATTTTCATTTTTTTTTCTTCAAAAAAGTAGCCCTAATAAATTCATCCCGGTGGCTATTTCAGTGCTTCTGGGGGCAAATTGTGAGCCTGTCCCCTACCCCCTATTTTCCAACATATTACAGACCTTTTGTTTTAAGGATTTTATCTTTTAATCTCTCTTAAAGGTACATCCATCTGTTCTAAAAGAATAAAACAAAACCCTGCTCATTGTTATTCACCTGGGAAGTTAACCACCAAAACCCTGTAACCCTCAGCAGCGATCCTACTGCCTAGTGGACGGAAAGCCCCCTCTGTTGCCGGTGTGCCGTGGATGCAAACAATCACCGGGGTCTCTTCTGTGTTCCCGCTCCCAGCAGCTGTCCATTCTCCGTACACCATATTGAATGATGTTCCAAGGGCAGAAATTCTGGACGTTCCTCTCTTGAATCCCTCACCCATTTCCTGGACCAAGGCATAGTTGCATTCATCTGGTTTTGCAACCTTCTCATCTTTTAGTTGCGGTGTCACCTCTCTGGCTCTGCTCATCTTCGCTTTCTTGTTGAACTTCTTGTTCTGTCAAATCGAATGATCTAAAACAGTAAAAGTAATATTATAAAAATAAATAATGGTCACAAAAATGATTAATGGTGATTCTACAAGAGTACTAATTTAAACTTCAAAAGTGTTGACTGAATTACTGTTATATAACTTTTTGGATTTGAAAACAAAGTGTGTGGCTTTTACACTAGTTACACTTTTACAGATTAAACTTTAGCCAGGCTTAGCAGGCACCCAAATTCATAACATCAATCTGGACGTGTCGGACTGACTCGGGATATATCGCGATAAATTAAGTAATCTCACTCATTTATTTGCACCTTTATATCATTCATGACGTATGCAAACTGTAATAATTAAATTTAGAACCGTTCTAACCGCTAATAAATAATAATATTTATACTTATTATAGAGAAACAAAAAATATTCAGTAAACAAACCGTAAAATCTCTTGCCTAGTTATAGTTATACCCAGCACCAGGGTGGATGTTTACACCATGCTTTATTACACTCGCTGGCCGGCGCGGCCGGCGGGCCGGGGCGCGGGCCGGGCACCTGGATCGATGGCATCGTACCGGGCCGAGTGGGCGGGGCGGGCCGGCCAGCTCGCCTTGCACGTACCGTACCCATACACCGGCATATCTGCGCCGGCGGCAGAAGTGGACGGAGCCTGGACCGCTCGGCTTCCTGGTATCGCATACCAGAGATGATCATCATCACCATCATCATGGTCATCATGACCATCATCATGGTCATCATCATCAATATCATTGTCATCATCATCACCATCATCACCATCGTCATCAACATCAACATCATCTTCATCTTCATCATCCTCATCAACATCATCATCTTCCTCCTCCTTATAGTTATATATATCATCATCATCACCATAACCATCATCATCACCTCCACAAACATACTGTAAACGCTGTTATTTTCGCGTGATTAAATTTTTCGCGCTGAGCGACCAAAAAACATAATCGTGGGTTCTTGAATTCGCGCTGTACAATTACTCACTCGCACTCTAAAATGAATTGGATTCAAACACGTGTGAATCAGATGAAGCGCGCAATGCAGCGTCCTTTCAAAACAAGCATAAAGAATCGTGCTAATATTTTCGCGTTTTCTAGAATTCGCGCCCGCCGAAAATAGCGCAAAATCTACTCCTCATGCATCATCATAATCTACATCATCACCCTCATCACCATCTTGATACTCTCACTACTCATTAACATCACCATCACCATCATAATCATCATCAACATCATCACCATCACCATCGTCATCAACATCAAAATCAAAATAATCTTCATCATCCTCCTCAACATCAACATCTTCCTCCTCCTCATATATATCACCATAACCATCATTATCATCACCACCACAAACATACTACTCCTCCTCAGGCATCATCATAATCAACATCATCATCACCATCTTCATACTCTTTAAGTACTCATTATCATTATACTACTCATCATAATTATCGCCATCATCACAACTACACTCCTCATCATCATTACTATCTTCATACTCTTAGTCATATAGCTTTTAGTACTCATCATTACACCAAGGAACTTTGAAGAGCTGGAGTCACAACTGGCAAAAAATTAATTCAAGCAGATGCACAAAATAATCTACAGGTGAGCTGTTGCCTTTGATATCCGATGTACAATGCTGCCAACTTCATGGGAAAGCTGAGTAGAGATTTTTTCTCACAAATTAAATATCGGGAATTATGAACTGCTCATATTACACTAGTGAAAGCGAAAAGTAATTATCATTACAAAAGCATATTTCCCTTTAAAAACGACACATAAGGTTGCAGCTAGGCAGGAATCTCCAGTTAAGCACATGCCTGACATATTTTTTCCTGGCAGCATCGAACATGGTTCAAAGGGAATGAGCTACTTGTGACTCCAGCTCTTCAAAGCTCCTTGATAACACTCATCATAATCATCAGTCATCATCATCACCATCATTATCATCATCATCAACAACTTCATAATCAAGTATCTCTCTCTCTCTGGTCTCTTTTAGTGTACAGGTATCATACTTTTTGTCATCTATTCTATGGAAAGAGATGCAGGAAAAGCACTTATTTTTTGCAATTTTATATTTTTTTGTAAAATTAACCGCAGGGGAGGGTGTATGAAAGTTATAATCTGTGCTCTTACAATAATGAAAACTTGATTCAAATAAAAAACTAAAACATTCAGTCAATTACAAACTCTTTACTTCCTGCCTGTATTTAAAACCTGAACGATCTTTAGAAATTCAATCTACCTGATAGAACAACATGATGAAAAGCAGTCAAGCACAAAGAACTTTTGAAGAAAAAATATAGTAGCAATGTGAAGAAGAAAATATTGCATGAGACATGAAAATAAATTGCTTATATATTATAACAAGGCTTTTGTTGTACCCATCTGTATTATAAAAGTCCAAATCTTTGTATACTGTAATTCATCTTCTGAATTCTGAAACAAAATGCTAAATAACACAACTTCCTGCAGATTTCAACGTAAAACACCAAATCAAGACTAATAATTGAGAAACAGAATACTTCATGGAAAAGAATTACTTTCAACTCTAAATCCTAAATAATATTTTCAAATCAAACAGCTCCGCCTATTTGTTTGTACTCCTTTCTTACTTATATTAATGAATCTTGTTGAAAATTTTATCAGTACACCTGATTTTAAACGATACACCTCGTTTTAAAAAAATACACAGCATGTATGACCAGTTAAAGAAAAAAGAAAGTGGATGATTTTAGCCTTACTTCAATATGAAATGTGGTTCATTAATACCCAAAAGATAAAACAATATTCAAATGCAAATAGCCTTTTTCACCAGAATATATGATTTTTCTTTTTTGCATTATGTAATACTGATTTATATATTTATTTTCCTTTGAAAGTTTGTAAGAAGACACTTGAAATAATGAGAAAATGAGTTTAAAGCCATCTACAAATGAATTTTAAAATGTTACATACACATAATTCAAATAGGAGTATGTGAATTATTTATTACAACGCTTGACATTTAAAACACTAAGCTACAGAATAGTTTGTTTTCTTAAGAAAGTATATTGCTCTGGTAAGGTTAGAAGCAGTTTTAAAGCCCTATAGCACTCAACCAGTCACTGTCGTAAAGCCTGGACCCCAATGGTGTTCATAAATATATGAAACAGTACAATTCTCATTGGCAGTACAAAAGGCAAAATACATCTCTTGGTATTTGAAGGCATTTTAAGGCTTGCAGTAAATATATGGACTACAATCATTTTATATTTTGTTTAAAGAGGAAAACATGCTTTGATACATTTATCTTTAAATTGAGAAGGTGAAATGTGAAATATGAAATAAAGATTCTCCTCCTGTCAATTTTTTTTTCCTCCAATGTGCAGTATTTTCATTTAACACACATGATAATTTTCCTGAAAGAATGTGACCACCATAACACAATATCATGTTGCCATTTGAAGACGAAAACTTCTCAGTCAGGAATTATTAAAAAGAAAGGATTATCCCGAGAAGATAATAAAATACACGTACATGACCAGTGAAGTAGCAGGAGTCCAGACATGGGGGGGGGGGGGGGGGGGGGGCACTGGTCTTACTCAGAACATTCAATGCGACTTTACAAGGTCACTGATTGGGGGAGGGTGCGGAAAGGGGTCCTTATCATCTTCTTTTCTATTTTCCTTTTTTTCTTCCTTTTTTTCTGGCCATTCAATGGGGGGGGGGCACACATGCCCCTTGTGCCCCCTGTATCTACGCCACTGTACATGACAATAGAGGAATGACTGAATGTCCAATATACTTTGCTTGTATTCAGTTTGTCAATTATCTCTTGCTACTACACATGCAGCAAAAACACTCAACGATGACAATATCGATGGATGATCTACGATTGTCAGCTGAAATATAAAGAATAGACTAGGCATGGCAAAAACAGGGAGAGGATTAGAATAGTTCCTGATAAATGACCAATCAGACTACGGAGATAGACCACAAACCGCTCTAAGAGGTTGGGCTGATGTTTACTTTTGGTCTTCTTTGTTGTCCTTTTCTGCAAAGAGAAAGAGAAAAGAAATTTATAAATGTCAGGAAGCTCCATGGGAGAGATTTCTTCAGAAAGAATTTGCTAGTTTTTGAGATCGTGTGCATAATGTACATGTGAAGAAATTTTCTGATTTGTTTCTTATTCATATGTAGATCATGCCCATGATCTTAAACACTGACAGTCACCGCAAAACCCTTTCTTAAGAAAAAAATAATGGTTACTGAAAAGATGTTTAGTACTACCGGTATATTGTTCGATTTCGGCTTTCTGTTCATTCTTGCGGTATACTCCGATGAGTGCAAGACGAAAAGCTTCAGTATGTCTCTCTTCAACGCCATTTTCCAAATAATGGTTAAAGCAATCAAAGTAATGCAAAACAATAGTCCAAGTAATAGTTAAATTCATCAAATGTTTATGGTTAAATGGGACTATCTCCAGGGCAAAATACAGCACAGCAATGATGAAAGAAAATAGAAGGGCTTTCCTACAATGTATATACTGTGAAAAAATGTAGACATGTCACACATAAAACATCAAAACTCTTTGGAATAAAAAAAGAAATTGAATAGGCTTATTCATATCAAAATGTTCTGATGGGCAAGCTTCATCGTATTCTGTCACTGTTCCAAATACCTTGGGCCATTCGGGCGTATCAAGCCCTTGGATTACTTACTAATTTGATTCCATTTTTATGAATGATGTCCAGGAATTGCTGGTTTTTTAGGCTGACCGGTGGTAAGTATTCACTGACTTCCTTCCGTTTCCACCAATCAGAGGCCTCGGTTCTGAATGGACAACAAAGGAAATACTGAGACATTATTTTATTTCATTGTTATCTACATATGTGTACATGCACAATCATTTATATAAAAAAAAAAAAGTTCGAGAAAAACGACAAGAGATGTCTCTAAAGACAGGTGGTCTTTAAAAATGGGATCCTTAAACCCTTTCGAGACAATTGACCACATTTTGTGGTTTGGCTCAATAACTTTTGATTTAGAGCTCTATAAAATATACCAGATGCATGAGTAGAAAGAGCAAATATTTTTGCATACACTATGTCCATTTTTGCTGCATGACCATATTGCGTTTGATGCCAGAAATTTTGAAAACAAGAATAAGCTTTAGAATCCTTAAATTAGCAACACATTGCGAGGGTCAAAATCATTGTTTTTTATGAAATTGACAATTTTTTCAACTTTTCGACAAAATTCCCAACGATGTATATTGTTTTCACAGACATTACACCTTATTAGAACCATGTATCACTAAACAAAAAATATTGTTTCCGATTTGAAGAACGAAATGTGATCAATTTAGCCCTCAAATAATTTCTGTCCTGAAAGGGTTAATACAAGGGAAACAAACCGTCTTTATAGGCAGGTGACCTTTCCAAACAGGTGGAGCAGGTTAGACTGTACCTGTATTTCTTCATATCATATTTCTTTATCAATTTGTAAAATATTTCTAAGCTTTTAACTATTTTTAATCTTTTATTCATCTTTAAGCATCCATTCATCTATGTCCAATACTAGATATTACTATGAGAAAAAATTAAGTAATTTCTTAAACAAAGATACAGAAATAAGAAAATAAAATCCAATGACTTAAATACATGCCTGATGTTACAAACATAAATTTGCAGTTCTATAATTGTCTGGCAAGTCGTAAATTAGAAACCCTTTTCTTCTATTAACAGACTTAAATATTTTGGCATACAGTGTAACCCGTCTAGTACGTCCACCAAAGGCAATAATTTTTTTAATGCCACAGTAGACATGTGGCCTTTCTATACAATTTCTACCACACATATTTCTTCCTTGAAGGAGACAATACAAGTGACCACTATAGAGAGGTTGCTATAATTCAAAGAGGCCACTTTGATTGTACCTGGCATCAAATTTGAAGTGACACCCCCGTTTAAGATTTTCAAGTAACGTCTTGGGTCCTGGGCCCATTGCATAAAACTTACAGTAACTTTGCCATCAATGGTAACTCCCATGGAAACCTTGATTTTGATTGGCTGTTGAGTGATGTTACCATGGTAGTTACCATTGATAGCAGAGTTACCATTAATGGTAAGTTTTGTGCAACAGGGTCCAGCTTTTAAATACTCACCCATATTCTGTGAAGTGATAGTGAAACAGCCTGGCTCTGATGTACTTGGGAGGTTCGTCAGGAAACGGACTGTGTTTGATCAGTGCTAGTACTACAGAAAAAAGAAAACAAAAACACAATAAATACAGTTAATTTTGCATAAGTCAAATCCGTTGGGACCACAAAAAATTGTTCGACTTATGCAAAATTTGACTGAGGAAATGTAAATAACATATTTTATATAGTTTGGTCAAAAAAATTGATATGACTTAGGGAAAGTTTGACTTATGCGACTTCGAGTTATACAAGGTTAACTGTATATCAGTTTGCAATCAAACTGTATTTTCTACCCCTGGAAACACATATGCCATGGGTGGGCGAATCGAGTCTGATAACTTTTTTTTTAGCATTAGCTGAAATGGTTAATGAAAAATGAGATAAGGTTGGATACAGAATAGAAAGATGATAATAAAACCATTATCATGGACCTTACAGATATACTATTCGATTAAAATACATAAGTAACATTCATTTACTACAGTTTCATCAAATAAAATAACCAATTACTGTAAACGTGGAATATTTCGCGCATTTCGCGCAGCATGAAATATACGCGAAAATAAAAACATGCAAATATTTTTGTTTATGTATTCTTTTGTCACTGCGCCTAGCGCGTCAACGAAATTAAAAACATGCAAAATTCTATTTACTCTGTCGAGTGCGAAAATTTCAACTTTTACAGTATGGTAGTGAAAACAAAGAAATAAATAGTTGAAGAAGAAGAAAAGAATGAAAAAAAATACAATAAGAATAACAAGAAGAAGTATGAAAACAACATGGTGATTGAAAGGAAGATGAATAATAAGAATAAGAATAAGAACGATGAGAACAACATTAATAGGAAGGAAACCAAAGGAGAAGAAGAGTAAGAAGAAGAAGAAATCATACCTTCGGGTTGATCAGTAAGTAATCTATAGACCATATTAAGGAACCATGGATTGTGTTGATATGAACCCAATGCTGCAAACCACATCTGCCAATCCAGTCTAGGCTGATGAGGGGCTAAGGAACAAAACCAAAGAAGAAGGATTTTATCAAAATTATTAACCTTTGACCTATCTTCCCCACATTATCAAAACTATCTGGTATGAACTTGATGATGCAAACCACATCTGCCAATCAAATCTTGGCTGATGAGGGGCTGAGAATCAAACCAAAGAAGAAGAAGAAAAAAGTTATCAAAATCACAACCTTTGGCCTACATTATGACCTTTGACCTATCATTATGACCTATCTTACCAAAATAAATGAACTTGATGCAGCAAACCACATCTGCCAGTCCAACCTAAGCCAGTGAAGGGCTAAGAAACAAACCAAGAGTCGCAAAACAATGACTTTGACCCATCATTATGCCCTTGACCTGTCGTAATGACCTATCTTTCCAAATCGATTTGGTACAAAACTATGAACCCAATGCTGCAAATCTCATTATTGCCAATCCAACCTAGGCTGATAAGGGACTTGGAAATAATCCCCCCCCCCCCCACACACACACACACACACACACACACAAAAAAAAAAAAAAAGAGTCTGAAAATTATGTGTGCCTTATCATTATGACCTTTGACCTAATGATGTGACCTATCTTCCCACAATCTTATCCTGCAATCTATGCAAACTACTACATATTTTGAGGTTAATACTGCTTGAAATACATGTACCTATTGTATTTGAAGGTGATTTTTAAAAGAAGCTTGGGAATTAAAATTAAAAAAAAAGAAAAAGAAAAGAAAAAAAAAGGAAAAATCCATTCAGAATACGGGACATGGTGTGCACTGAAACAGAAACTCTGCGTAAGGGAAACAAAGGTTACTTTTGTACCAGAAGGCATTAGGTCTATATCCCTAGCTAGAGTCGTAACATGGACAGCCGTAGCTTCATATTTGATCATCCAAAAAGTATGCAACATTGTATCCAATTATTATTAAGGTCAGTGGTGAAAACCTCATCACTGTGAAATCTATGATTCGTAAGAATACAATTGTACTCACCGACAAATACAGGAGCTGCTGAAACATTACCAGGCTTGTAGAGAAACTCATAGGCCTGCATTTAGGATCAGAAAAGAAAGGTACCAAACTATTGGTCATTGCAAATCAATCACATCATTGCCAATCTTACCAATTGGGAAATGGTCCTTCCTAGAATGTTAATGTTTATCCAATGCTAAGAAAGTAGTCAAACTTGTCAACAAAGACCACTTAAAGTGCACCAATCACTTGAAAAAATAATTTGTGTACAGCTAAAAGTATAAAATCAACCTTTTATATAGCGCCTAAAACATTCCAGCAATGGGCCATGGTGCTCATATTGCTAAGCAAACAACATTAACTTTCGCATCCTTCCGGGTACCCATTTAACAACTGGGTGGAGAGTGGCAAATGTAGATTTACGTCTTGCCTAAGGACGCTAGTGCTGCGGTGGAATTCGAACCCCGAACCTCGTGGTTCACAGTCCAGGGACTTATCCACTGATCCACAAGACCTCCACTCAACGAGTTGCTTCTACGCTTATAGAGAGTGTAATTAAACTTGTATAACGACATGGAACCTCTAGCATATAGAGCAAAACATTTTTTTGTGATTGGTACCAAATGGTCTTTCTATACATGTTTACTTTAGTACATATTTCAATGGGAAACATTTCCTATGGAAAAAAAAATGTGGTTTGATGAATATGCTTTAATACACGTAACGCTACTGGGGGACCTACGGCTTTCAGTCCTATCTGGGCCCCGTTTCATAAAACTTGTCATCAGTAACAACCGCCACATTTCTATGACAAATTTGCTCTCGGCCAATCAGATGCAAGGATTTCAGTAGCTTATAAAAATTATTGTAACTTGCAAATCAAACCATCCATTCATACATAGCCTTCTCACCTCCCAACCTGCATTCATGTCATTGCTGCCCTCTACGATGACCTCTGGACGACCTCCGACCCCTGTCATCCTGCGGAAGAGGCCATAGGAGTTCACAACCTGTAGGTGGTCGAGGTTGGTTTTCCATTTGTGAACTACTGGTGACAGGCTGTTATATGCTTGCCGATCCACGATTGAATGAGGTACCTAACAGTGGGTAGGTCAGTGAAAATAAATACAATTTCAATGCATTACCCCAGTGTATTCCATGGAGTTATCCACACAAGGTATTTGGGTATGGTTGGCCAGATGGAATATAAACTACTGGTGACAGACCGTTATATGGCTGCTGATCCACAACAGAATAAGAGTGGATAGTTCAGTGAAAATAAATACAAATTTCTATGAACACACATGTACACGTATTTCTCAAATAATCCACTTTGCATAACTTTGGCTTGCTGGTAAAATATAAACTACTGGTGAGAGGCTGTTGTAGACCGACCATTCCACTACAGAATGAGGTACCTACGGGTGTCTGAGTCACTGAAAATATACAATTTCGATATATTATTCCAGTCTATTTCATGGAGTTTATTCACTGAGGTATGATTGGCCAGATCAAATATAAACTACTGGTGAGAGCTAGGCATGCCGATCCACTACAAATTGAGATAACTAGGAGTGGGTAGCTTTAGTGGATATAAATTGCAATGAATTGCATACAATAAAATTCATACAAAATTTCATTACAAGGTAGCTTTGGTAGGTGTCACCCATTGGAATTTGCACTTTTATCATTCTAGGTCTGTCAATCAACAACTGAATGATGTATGTAGGAGTACATCTTAAGTGTACTATCAAAAATAATTGCTGAAACGAATTGTAAACAAAATGTCCATGCAAAGGAATATTATATTTGAAATTTAAACTACCGAGAGAAAGCTATCAAAGGCCTTTCTAACAAATACATAAGGAGATATCGACTGGAGGAAAATGAAGCATGGTTTATTAGTCCGGTGAAATTCAAACTAGCAGGGAAGAATATTGAAGGTACTTATATTGCTGTGACAGAAAAATTTGTGCTTACGGTAATGCTGACCGTCTGTTTTAAATCCCTTGATAATTTTTATGACATCTCGTGATGTCATAAGAAGAAATGAACATGAAATGAGAAATCATAATGCAATCGCTATAATGCTGACATATGGCCACCCCACCCCCACATTCCTCATGTTTCAAGTAATCTACTTACCAGGCTTATTGTAAACATGAAGACGGCAATGATGGCAAACACAAAGCACTGGAATACAGACCAAAATTTGTCAAATGCACCAGAACTGAGAGTAACGGATCTGGAGGAAACAGTCGGACAAAAATGCATGGGAGTTATTTAGCAACAGAAATCAATGGCTCATTCAATACAGCATGCTTTTCTTTTAATACATGTATATCTATGGAAACTTTGTGACATGGAATGTGCTGGCAGTATCTTAAGTGCAAAAAATGATCTTTAGTTCTGGCAGTAGAATTGCACTTCGGGAGAAAATGTTTAATTCTGTATTGTTTACCACCAGGCAGTAGATGGGTCATTTCGAAAGAGCAAAATAAATACAAATTTTTAAAACAGATGCTACAAATCAATTCACTGCAAAGCGCAAGTCACTTTTGCCCACAAAGAGACTGCCTAAATTACTATGACATGGTACAGTCTCTTTACAAATAACATGGCTCCCAGAAAATATTTCCTTTCATGCAAACATATTGTTTGTTGAAAAAAAAAAAAAAAAATTACCATTCAACTCAACTTGGACATTTACATACAGGAGCATGTTTTAAGGTTTGAAATAGTGTGCAGGGTGACGTTAAGTTGAACTTATCTCTACAGCGCTGTAAGTATGACTGCTCCAAAAGAAATGATGCCCATCCATTTGAAGGGTGCCATATCTCATGCTTAGCTCCACAGTGCTGTTAGTATGAAAGCTCCAAGAGAATGGATACCATCCATTTGAATGGTACCATATCTCATGCTTACCTCCACAGTGCTGTTATTATGACAGCTCCAAGAGAAATGATACCCATCCATACAGTATAAGGCATGATGTTTGTGAGTGCAGTAAAGAATTCATATTCACTGAATGCTGTCAGAAGGAAAAATAAAATTACAGGATATATATCCAATTAATGGATGGATTTTTATAAAAACTGCGTTTTACTCAATAAGCGATAAAGTTATCTGGTAAATGAAATTATAAAACAGCTAAATAATAGCAATGTACACAGAATCTACTGAGTTTTTTTTTAATGAGCATTAAAAAACTTCAAATTGGCAACATACAGTAGATTATAATCACTTACTGCATATAATTACACATCCATTCTGTTTATTATATACGATGCGTATATTTTAAGGTATAATCATTCCAATTAAATTTTGTCGAAGCAGGTTGGAGAGGAATAAAAATGATAATGGCACCATTAAGCAGGTTCGTAATGAGGAGATGGTACAAATGATCTTTACTTTGTACGCCCATCTGTTTTGGGGAATACGCTACTTGTTTACAGGGATGCCACTTAGAATTGATAAAAAAGTAGGAAAAATCATCTAGAATGGGCCCTTGTGTTCATAAAAAGTGGTTTTCTATGGCTAAAAATATGTTGAAAAAGTAGGAATTCCTACTTTTGTCTGAAAAGTGGCATCCCTGTGTTTAACAACTAATATCATATGGATGCGCACGGCATGGTGCACACACTATTGGGGTGTTGCAAGGAAGTTGCAATCGATTGCAAATTGTAAAGCAAATTAGAACAACCATTCTGAATGGTTCAGGGTCTGCCCATTCAAGAAGATGCGCTTGCAACAATGATTTTGATTGGTCAGTACCGATCAGTTGCAACTTGCAATCAATTGCAACTTTCTTGCAACACCCCATATGACAGCGAGAAACGTCATTTTGTACTAGGTACAAATGACCTTTATCTGCACATGCGCAAATTGTCATTGTGAACTTGCTTATTCGATGAGGTAAAGCTGATCCATTGCAAACTTTGGTAAATTCTGTTTATACTCACCTACATTCGATGTGACACTGCGTGTTTCAAAGTCCAACTTGAGATCAAAGTAGTATATGAGTCCATAGAAGAGACCTGCATAGACTGATACACAGATCGCACTGCGTATGAACCTCGAAACAGACGTGCCTTGATCAAAAAAGATGGAAATATACACAACATTTTGGAAAATATGAATATACATAGAACCATACAAACGCATTGCCTTTGCATTCATGGTCTTACAGTATTACTATCACAACCTGTCTATAAAGACAATAGTTTTGTATCATGTGAGGAATGTTACTCATTAAAACCTATCTTAGCAAGGAACTTGTATACACAAAGACTACCTTTCTTGTTTCTCTCGAGTGGTTTTGTTTACACAGGCCTTATTCTTAAAAACTATTATGTTAGAGAAAGGTATGATAACTGTCATAACAAAAAAAGATCTGAAAAGGCACAGAATAAACACTTATTATTAGTGCACCCACAGACGTCTGTACCCAAGCACATTTGCGTAGAAATTAACCATGACTAATTTAGATTTGTTTAGACAAACAAATCTACATCGTAATCTAGATTTTTTATGACAATTATCATACTTTCACTAACATAGCATAATTGGACTGCGTTAAGATAAGCACAAGTACCTGAATAGTAATTTTTGTCCTTGCCGAGAAACCTGTCATCAAGAAGCGAGATGCACAGAGCCATTGTCAAAAGATTGAAGAAGTTATAGTTCCCAGTCAGAATTATGAGCTCTTGTAAGAGTATCTAGATTGAAAGTAATTTTAAAAAAAGAAAAAAAGAAAGAGTATTTGAGTAATAATAATAATAACAATAATAACTCTAACTGCGACTTAAGGGGAAACCTAACAATAGGTTTATTCCGTCACAATAGAAACTCAACGTTTGGGCGAAACGAGTGTGGGTTAGGGCGAAACGTAACAAAAGAATGACAGATAAAAGATTTCGCCCTAAGTCGCAGTTAGAGTTATAATAAAAATAATAATAATAGTTGCAATTTACATAGCGCCTTTTCCGCTGGATAAAAAGCGCTTTGCGATGTCTTCCCTGGGTCGGCGATGGATCTAAAATACACAAGTTACCAGGCAGTGACAGTGTGAGTTCATGAGTGCATTGGGTTTCAGAACAGATACGTCTTCCATCTCTGTTTGAATTGTCCCATTGTTGGTGATGATTTAAGATGAGGAGGGAGCCTATTCCAAAGTTTTGGAGCAGCAGAGGAGAACGCTGCATCGCCAGCTAGTTTGTTGGCGAGTGGTTGAGTGAAGGTCACTGACAATGCTAGACGATTGCACCTTGAGTGAGAGCGTTACACAAGGCACTTTGGTGCTCTGTTGTTGACCAAAGAAATTTGAAGGAGATTCTTTGCTTAACTGACAGCCAGAGTACAGTACAAACATCACAACAGACTGTTATTCACTTTCAGGTTGTGCTCTTTTGACGGGTCGCGTTCTACGCTCAACTTAGTACCCAAAAGGAGAAAAGTCAACGATACATTTATTCACCTCTTCAACTTTCATGAACACTGTATATTACATGCACATACATTTAAACTCTAAATATCAATTAAGTCTAAATATCCAATATATGAACTACATTTATTTCTATTTTTTATCATTTTTCATATTCACTAGAATTCAATGAATGATACAAGGTACTGTCATGGCCATTCTGTATCATGGCAAGACATTAATCTACATTTGTTACTCTTGATTCAGGGCATGAAATGGTTATATCACAGTCACACCAACAAGACTGACGCCAGACAGACGCCAGACCATACAAAAATTACATTGGCACCAATGGCCAAGAATCGGTCGGTTGGAGTCGGTGTGGGGTCGGTTTGGTGGTGTGACTGGGGTGGTTCCATGACATTTGCTCCTGCGACAATTGCTTCGGTCTAACTTTGCCATGTTAATCCTAAACCTAAACCTAACCCTAACCCTAACCCTAATCCTAATCTTCACATTGTTCTTAACAAAAAAACAAATCATGACCTTGACCTTAACCTTTGACCTTTCGAGATATGAACGGAGGAGCAAATGTCGCAGGAGCAAATGTCGTGTCACCGACTGGGGTATTACCCAGTAGGCCTAGGAGGAAATTGCTTGAATGCTTGACGGACCTTAACATGGAAGTCAGGTCAAAGCCGGGCTAATAATATGATACCTTATATTCATGAGCAATACAGTACATATTATTATCTAGTTGCAATACAATTATAAATTCATCTCTAGTCACTACTATCATTATCATTATCAAATTCCTACTGCAAAAACAGTACAAGACCACACAGATCTTGGCTTTGTCATTCCATACCTGTCCATAAAACGCAAACAATTTGAGTCGCCTGAAGGGAGCAAAGAATAGAAAGGGAAGAGCAATCTCTATGAAGTAGGTTGCCACAACGCTCAGTCTCTGCAGCCACTCCGGGAGTTGGTGTGCATACCAGGCAAGTTGGGTAGAGATGCACTGGAGAGGGAGACAAATAGGAGAATTGTTATTTTTAAAGGAGAAAATATGGCCCATTTATCAGTCCCACTGTTGAGACACATCCGGAATCCTGACGTGTGTCATACTTGGACAGACATGCAACCTCGAGGCTGTAAAATATTTAAAATATAAGAAAGCGCAGCGAGAGACGCTCTGCCACTTCATATATACAAAGTGACATTCACCGCGAAAGGAATAAATAAGATATACATATCTATTCATAGGTAATTCTGATTGGCTGTGATTCTATGGTGTTTCATTTGCGAGGGAAATTTAGCGCCACTTTTTTAGTGAGAGTGCTCAAATTGGAAGTACTTTCCGGAGATTGGTTTGGGTGCCCTAGCCAAACTGAACTAAAACATTAATCATCAGCTAAGAAATATCCTACCTGAGATTCATAATGGTAGTTGAGAGCTGTCAACCCCCACCAGGTCGGGCATCGACTGGTCAGCTTGACCACTCCCGAGGCGAACATGAGGCGAAAGAGAAGCCACCGGACTAGCCAGAGGGTGATGGTGTCGTGGTGTTGGGGGGCAGGGTCGCGCCCCTTGTAGAGATGGAGGGGGGCAACGAGAATGGTGAGGAGACCGGTCTCTAAGAGGAGAATGTCCCACTGAAACCATAGGAATGTCTGACCCACCTGAGATAGATGAAACAATACAAGAACTATTAACTCTTACTACATGTACTGTGACAAGGAGTTTACCTCTCAAGATTTGAGAAATGATTGTTGCTTACTTCCAAACACTTGCAAGTCTTTAGAAATGCCATGATTAACAAAGTGTTGCAAAAAATAAAATTAATTGCTCTTTCCAATGATACTATTGATTCACTTGATATCTTGTACCGAAAGTGTTATAAAATGTGAAGGAGTTTAATTCATGTCCTTTAAAATCTCCTCCTCTCTGACCTCTTAATAATATTATTCAAAGTCAACCTGAGAAAAGACCTTGTACCACACACAATCTGCAATTTTCTAAAATAGAAAATATATCTACATGTATCTCTGTCTAGAACACAGAGTTGATAATTTAGCTTGGAATAGGTATGTGGTTGTGATAAAAAAATACTCCGCAGAATAAGCTCCTCAAAAACAATCCTATAAAGAAAGGGGGAAAATATATATAAATATGGCAATGATTACAACTGTCATTGATTTACATGTACAGCTACCATATTTTATATATTTTCTAGAGCTTATTTTGATCCTCCGACAGCTAAATTAAGTAAATGAATGTTTGCTCATGAATATTACCACAGTGAAATCTGTCTATAAAGACCATTCAAGGGAGACATGAAAAGCGGTCTTTATGAGCATGTGGTCTTTATGTACAGGTTCCTTTAATACATGTTTCAATGAGAAACAATTTTCAAGGGAAGTGAAAATTATGGTCTCCATAGACAGGTGGTCGCTAAAGCAGGTTTCACTGTATTTTAAATTTCTGATTAGTCTACCATACAGAATCTATCACCCTACCTGATAGACAGAGAGGTAGATAAACCAGAGGCATCCAAACGAGATGCTATCTCTCATCCTCCTTGAGACAACGCAAACCAGCGAGAGGACGCATCCAAGGATGCAGAGGAGCTCCATGGCGTGCTCAGCAGAGAGACCCAGGTCAGGAGCGAACCAGAGCAGGGTGGGTTTCTCTTGGAAGCAGACGACAGGGTGTCGACCGTTCATCTTGAGCTGGGTCTCGGCTGGTAAGATGCCATTAGCTCCATAGAGACCTGGATGAAATAGAGAGAGAAAAAAAGAGAGAGAGAGAGAGAGAGAGAGTGATCATCATGATATTACGCACTGTCTGAGTGTCTAGACTATTATTATAATTAGGGCCATTCTTTGTAAAGTGAAACAAACGGTCACATACTGGACATATAATTTTGCCTCTTTGTTGGAAAATCAGATTACACATTGATTTTAAATATCATCAGTTTCTACATGAAAGAGATTTTCCTTCCTTTGGCAAGAAAAAAAATCATTTCCCAATTATTTTTAGTGAGACATTAAAAAATGCCCTATTTTGAGTCGTCACACACGTAACCAACCCAATTTTCACTTCTAAAAGAAAAGAATATTCACTCATTTATGGAATATTGCTTTCAAACTGAAATTGTTAAGAGCAAATCCATCATACCGCAATGAAAAGTGGGAACTTCCACTCCAAGGGAAATATGAGTAAAGTGGGTTTGACTACCAAGTCAGACCTGTATTTGTGCAAGGTCACACATGTGGCCGACCTAATTTTGACCTCTGAAAGAAAATAATGTTGACTAGACCCTACTCTCATTTTAATTAATTTAATTAATAACCCTCTGTCTGTAGGGGGTAAGACTGCTCTTTAAAAATCTAAAATGGGACAGTTCTGCTTACAAAGAAAATTAGGTTTAAAATTAAATCAAGTATTTTTCAGGATTTTGATCACACACGTGACTGAGAATGGCTCATTAAAACCACAAGCCAAATTCATATGCACCTATTCGGCATGGCAGCATCTTTCTGTTATCTTGCCTTTTTGGACTTGGTGCTATTAATTACATGTATTCCATTTAAATTAATGTTTGAGAAAACCACAGTCCATGTCCACAGGCAAAGCACCATTTACTCCGCACAGAAGCACTTTAGGCCTATTGCCTACCCCCCCCCCTTTCCCCCCCCCCCCCCCCCCCCCCCCCCCCCCCCCCCCCCCCCCACATAGGCCTACTCTGCATGTAAAGGATCAATGTATTTTTCGCAAATCTGTTTTTTTTTAAATCCTGAAACGCTTCAACCACACGCATAACGTCCACGCTATTAATAACTCCAAGGAGCTCCACCCCGGCCAGTTGTAAGTCAAAATTGCCCATGCCTAGCCCACCAGCTTTCGGTCAAACACGGTGGTCAGGTCAAACTGAGTAGAGTAGAGTTGTCCAGATTTTGAACGAAACTTACAAGGTAAGGGGTAAATTGTTTAATAATTACCTGGAATCTGGATATAAAGGGAAGCAAATGCAAAAAGATATATTGCAGACATGCTCCACAGGAAAAAATCCTTCGTAGCAACGATTTTTGCCATGATTTCGGCGTGTTTCCGTCAACTAGACTCCACAATTGCAACTTCTAATTGTCGATCCAGCGAGCGCATTATATGAATGAACAATGCGCTACATATTATATCACTTGCAAAAGATACGTGGCATGGATATGTATGGGCGACGTACGTGCGCTTGCAACTGATAAAACGGGAAACCCCCTTTTACCTTTTCGTACACACACACACACACACACACACACACACAGTTTACATGGCTTTACTTCCGAGGACAACTATTGTTCCTCTATTGTTACTCGTCCTCGGACAGTCGACGGAATAAGGCATAAATTCATTGTTCGACGTTCGAGGACTATTGTCCGGCTCCGAGGACCATTGTTGTCATGATTTTTTTTTTTGTTCTCTGTCCGAAAATGTCCTCGGACATAATGCTAAACAAACGCACACACACACACACACACACAAAACAACAACAACAACAGCGAAACAAAACAAAACACAAAATGGCTTCCAACCAATGAAACAAGGCCATGCCGCGATTCGTTTAGAAATAAGGCTCTCATGGGGCCTCGCTTACACTGCTGTCACGGCTGTAGGAGGGGATCCTCAATCGAATGGCGGGAGGCTATTAAGGGGGGGGGGGGGCCGGGGGACTGGGGCACGGGCGTAAATATGCAAGAATTTCTTTTCAACTTGGGGGATGGCCATTAATGGAGAACACCACAAAGCAACCCCCCTCCCCCTCCCCCCCCCCCCTTTACGGTGCTGCTGGGCCTCCTTTTTAAGTTTCTTCCCCAGCCATTGACGTAGATCCGTGCATTCCTTCTTTTCGGATCTACGTCACTGGCTGGGGGAGAAACTTTAGGAGTCAGCAGCACGAGAGAGAACACAAATTAAACCTACATAAATTATACCATTTCAGTTTCTTCTTATAGTATTCGGTATATTTCATTTCGCATGCATTTTTCAAAAGAATCATGTAAGAGAATCTGCTGTATATATTTTTATTGAAAAACAAATCGTAAGACTTTATATTTTCCTTTAAAATCAATAGTCCCGAATCACAAATATTTCTAAACTATATACAGAGCGTATTAAAAAGAAGTGTACCCAAATTTGGTAGCTTCGTACATAAAATTTACATATTCTGTGGCCTGCAGATTTATTTTATGGTAAAGTAACTGATATTCTGTCCATTGATACTTTATTCATAACTTTGCCACAGAAGAACGAGCACCAGGGATTTTATAGATCGTGTCAAAATCCCCTTGTATCAAGTTTTGGTTAATGACCGCTTCGGTAATGTATGCAAATTTTATACAGACATTTCAAACAACGGTTGTTCATGACTAACCTGAAAGCTTGCCGGACATAGCAACAAGTAATGTATGCAAACTGGATTCCAAGCGTTGAGGCTTATAAAAAGCAAGTTAATGGAATAGCTCGTCACCATGCAGGTGCTCAGAGAAGAAATGTGCATAATTTGAATACATTACAGAGCCGGTCTATTGAAAGCAAAGCTTGCGTGCAAAAGCCGTTCATAAAATCATGCTTTACTAAATTGTTTCAGTCTGAATACGATTGCTAATTTTTATCATGAATTTGTGCATTTTTAGCCTGAAGGAAAATATTAAGAAAAACCCCAAAATACTTATAACAAGCAAAATTTATGATACTCTTCTCGTCATGATGCATGACACTAACTTGTCTTCCTCTGCATCCCTAATGAGGTAGCCCTTCACCATCGAGTCATTTACAGTGGACAAAAATTTTTCGGGATGGCATCTGTAGCACCAAAGTCCGCTGTCAATCATTTAAGTACATGTAGTTAATGTATATCCTTTCTTACCTTTCATTAGTATTTAAAGTCAGTAAACGATTGATACCGTGTGCTACCTTATGCAGGTGAGATGGTGCAACTGACAAATCTGGCGTCAAGATGATATCACCATGATCGTAAGACACGAAGTTTGCAAGATGCATGGGCAAATTGAATTAATTTGTGCCTTACATGAGCTGAATTATGGCAATGAATGACTTTCAACACAAACCATTGAAGCACGAACCAGAATTAATGTTTAAAAGGATTTTAGACTAAAGTAGCACAGGCATGTGTTTTTCATCCACATTTTGTTGAATCAGAAAAAAAAAAAAACTCGGAACAAGGAGATTTTGACGACTCTTTTAAAAAACCTTGGTATAAAATACTCAGTCATCCATGACAGCAAAGTTGTAATAAGGTATCGCTGGACAGAATCTCAGTCACTCTTTACCATGACAAAAAAATCAAGGTCACAAGGATGTAAAATTTTCATACGAAGCTATCAAAGTTGGATATACTTTTTTTAATACGCTAGTAAATTTTATAACGATTGAATATATCAGTATGATACTGATACTGACAAAATAATCATACATGGTGTTGTCATGATAATTTAGAGGTAAGATTTTAAGATTCAATGAGTGACGAGAATGGTATAAATTTCGTGTAAAAATCACCCCCTTCTTTTGATATATATTATTATTTTTAGGGTATATCGGTTTATCAGTATATGGTAAGAATCCACACCTTTTCTAAATGAACATTCTAAATGAACACAAAAATCATCGCTGTCTTGAAACGTTGTCTTTTCTCACATTTTACCGCATAGCCCAAGCTGATTATATAACTTCAACTTTCAAAACCATGAGAAAAATTGTCATTATTATACGCTGAGGCCAACTTATAGCTGTTGGAACTGCAAGACACTCTTTATTACTAATAAACACCGTTCCCTCCTATTTCTAAAACTTCTTTTTTTTAACCTCTTGCAAGGTTTTTTTCGTTGTTTTTATATAATTCTGTTTTTCTCATCATATCATACACCCAATACAGTTTTTCTTTTTCGTGTATTGGAAGTGTTTCTTTTTTCTTTTCACTTTTTCAGATAAGCATTATGCACTCAGCCAGAGTCATATTTGTCAGGAATGTCTCGTTATAAACACAACACAAAAAGTAAGTTTCCCCTAAATCAAAATGGCATAACTTTTTAACGAAAAGGTTTCGAACAAAATAACTTGGTCAGAGTGTTCCTACACTTATTGACTAAGTTCTGTGTGAAAATGAAATTGATCCGTCGAGTCATGCATGAGTGAGCACACATTCAAGGCAAAATTGTCACTTTTCAAAAGTCACAAGAGCCATTTTGGGGGGTCATTTTGGCGAATTCTGTTTCTGGTTTTTGTTCAAGTGCTGTAGTTGTTTATCATCCATCGTTAATTTGACCCCTTCGCAACTATCCTGACACTTTTCATGTTTTTGCACGGTTTGGTGAGCACAATTTTAGTGGAAAGTAGCGATGTTCAACCCTCTTAACTTTGAAATGGCAAAATCCATTCGGATTATTGACAAAAATTAACATCAGATATTGCTACCAAAATGAGTTGTCAATTGTGTAAACACAAGAGGTAATTTTCTGGCTGGTTGAGTGAGCACACTTTAAAATTAAGCAAGAAATGATAAAATTCACTGTTAATAATATGGCATAAAATATGACTCCTGTGACTTTCGAAAAGTGACAATTTTCCCTTTAATGTGTGCTCACTCATGCATGACTTGACAGATCAATCTCATCTTCACACAGAAGTTAGTCAATAAGTGTAGGAACACTCCTGCCAAGTTATTTTGCTTAAAACCTTTTCGTTAAAATGTTACGCCATTTTGCTTTAGGGGGAACTTATTTTTTGTGTTGTGTTTACAAAAAGGAAATTTGATTATTTGACCTTATCAAATGGCATACCATCAAGATTTTGTAAAATGGGGGTCGGGGGC
Organism: Heliocidaris erythrogramma; assembly: GCA_025617745.1. NCBI lineage: Eukaryota > Metazoa > Echinodermata > Echinoidea > Camarodonta > Echinometridae > Heliocidaris > Heliocidaris erythrogramma. The sequence continues at coordinate 38,851,710 of CM046864.1, read as the reverse complement.
ACAAATCTCAGAAATTTTTTCTGATAAGCAAAACAAAACAAAACAAAACAAATTTATAAGTTCTAAAAAGGGAGCACAATTTGCACTTTTCTTTTGAAGGTTGGGGGGGGGGGGGCACGGGCCGGATGTGCCCCCTTAAATGGTAGTACCGTCTATTTTAGTTTAGTATTCGTTCTTTGCATTTTCTGAGAACCTCGGCATAATTATATATACCTTAACTTGTTTTGTTTTTCCAGCAGAAGGGAATCCATTGTGACGTCACTAGAGATCTCCACGAGGTTCGGAGTATAACAATGTGATGTTCAACAGATTCAAAAGACAACATATAATTACAAAAGTGGTGCACTGGAGAGCAGGAACTTAAAATTAGCTGTGCATGCTGGTAAATGCACTATATAGAATGTCGTTTGTTTTAATTTCTTTATTTTCCCTTTTCCGGCCAGGAGCCTGATCTCACCACCCCCCCCCCCTGCTATGCGTCGTTTACTTTTTCTTTTTGTAATCTTATATAATTTCTTAGTATATACAGAAATTGACTATCAGTCGTTATATATTTCCTATATATGTCAGACATGTGCCCACCAACTTCATTTATGTTTTATTATTAAAAAAAAGAAAAAAAAAAGTTCGGAGCATTGCATGTCCCAACGACCTCAACTTTTTAAATACCGAGAGATTCCCTTTTTTATCATTGTGGAATTCAACGCTTGATTACTCCCAAAGTGATGGAGGTGCTTCATTAAAGCTTCCCCTTTTTGAAAAGAATGCTCCATCTGTGTACATGGGCGCAAATCCAGGATGACATGTCCCCCACCTTCTTTTTGAAGATAGGCCAATGTCCCCCCCCCCCCCCCCCCCTGTTTGAAGAACTTTTTTTTTTTCTTGCTTGTCAGAGAATTTTGGAGGAAAACTAGACCCCAAAAATGTGATAACCTTTTTTTTCTTTCCTTTCCTTTTTTTTTTTTTTTTTTTTTTTTTTTGGGGGGGGGGGGGGGGTTGTCAGAAAATTTCAGAGATTTCGGACAGTTAAATCGAGTGGTGTCCCCCCCCCCCGAATTTCAAAATGGATTTGCGCCACTGTCTGTGTATATACCCAGTGGATACACATTACGGTACGCATCTAGACGGCCCTATAATGATAATGGGCTGATTCATTTCGGTATAGGCCTATCCCCTCTCCCACGATGGTAGGAATATTATTTGATTTTTTGATAGCTGAAAGGATAATGTTTTTTTCGTGGGATAAAACACCTTGCGAGTGTTAATTTTTTTTGATCAACCGGCGCCCAGACCAGAACTCTACTGGCCCTTGGGCCAAAATATCGAGCGGACCTTGGCGAAAACTACCCAAGTTCCCCATGGGCAGTCCGACTCTGACGCTGTACAAGAATGAGAGCCCAATGAGAGCAATAAAAAAAAAAAACTTTTTAGTTGTCCATTTTTATGTTTTTGTTGTTGAACACATAAAGATACATGTAGATAATTATCTAGGAACAAATGGAACAGCGCCATCTCTCCAAAGAAAGATTTGTCAAAGTATTAGTAAACAGCCAAATATTTTCCTTTAAAAATTTCTAAGTAAAGGCCAAGCATAAGAATAAGCCTTTAATTAGGGGAAAAAAGAAGATTGTTGTATTTTCAAACAGAACGAATAATTTTGTGAACGTCTAATTATGTTCATGAAATCAGGAGGGGGTGGGGATTCCACAGGAGTTTTTTTTGTGGGGGATTCCGATCCGATATCAATACCGATATCGTTTGATTTGGAATCGAATAAGTTGGGAAAAAGCTGGAAGTTTTGACAGGCAAGGGAGTCGGAGTCAGAGAGGATTGGGAGAAGACTGGAGACCGTTACATTTTGTGAATATTTACTGAAAATCAAGGAGACACTTTGAATTCTGATGACCAGGCCTAAAAGGGATACTGTCTTGTCGGTCAACACGTCTGAACGAACATTTGGTGAGTGAAATTGCATTAGTTAGTGACGCAGTCACAGAAAATTCGGACGGGCCAGTCCCACGTACTTCAACAGGTGTTTCTAAAATCCCTAAATTGGAGGAGATTTGTTGTTTGTTGTTGGTTTTGTCGTTGTTGTTATTGTTGTATTATTGTTATTTCTCAGTATTGATCTTATTTTTTTTGTCTTCTTTTCAATGGCAATTTTATGAGAAGAAGAAAATGAAGGAGATGACAAATAATAAAAAAATGAAAACGAAGCGAAGAAGAAGCAAAAGAAGAAAAATGAAAAACGAGAAGAACAGAATTTCTGTACCAAACTTGAAAGGGTTAACTTTCAAAATTGAAGGCTGTTGGTAAAAATACACCTGGAAAGAAAGAAGACGAATGGGAGAATATTCAGGAAAGTAGGAAGAAGAGAGAAAGGAAGAATGAATGAAAGAAAGCAATAATTCCCAGAAAGATGTAAAAAAGAAAAGAAAAAAGACAGTGGAAATGGGAGCGAAAGATAGAATGAAAGGAAGGAAAGAAAGAAATATAAAAGGAGAAAAAGAAAGGAATAGTGAATTAAAGGAGGAAGGAGAGAGGAAAGAAGGAGGAAAGAAAGAATTCAGACAGAAGGAAATGGGAAGAAAAAACTAAGAAGAAGGAGCAAGAAAAAGATGAGTATGAGGAGCTGGAGCTGGAGCAGGAGCTGGAGCAGGAGCAGGAGCAGGAGCAGGAAGAATAAGATTTTTGATTATTTCTATATGTTCATGACATTGTATTAAAGTTGGAAGGCATATACATATGAAAACAGAAAATGAAAAAAAAAAACAACAAAAAAAACTTCTATGTCTTGGCATGTACATGTAAACACTAACAGTATACTCTTTCAATAATTTCTTGCACAATACTTTTCAAAACACTAATTTACAAACTGATTGCAAAGTTCTACAAAACACATGTACATGTACATGTATGTACTTTGTACATGGCAACACAGAAAAGAAATTAAATCTGAACAATTACACAAAATATGAAATGGTATTAAATTTGTATTCGTTAGAGTGGCTTCTCTTTTTCATACAGGGAAAATTCTTTTTTAGCATCAAGATGGTTTTAATAAAAGTAGAAAACTAGAAGAAATAGATTAATGAAAGTTTGAGGGAAAGCTGCTAGAGGAGAAGAAAGTTTGAAGTTATGATCAACTTTGTGTATTTTCTTGCAAGCAGCTATTAATTTTTGTACAATTTTCTCTTTAATAACATTTGAATTTTCAAGCTTTCTTGCTATTATTTTTCCTGTATGTATGTATGCCCTGTACATACATGTTTAAAAAAATGTACATAAAACAGATCTATACTGAATGGTTCCATCAACAATAAAATCAAGAAGGATATACTTTAAGAATCAAACTTGACTTCTTTAAAACTTTCAGTAATGTTTTCCTCACTTTCAACGACAAACTAATCATCTCTTTTCTTGGTGATAATAGTCAGGTTCACAAAAACTTTCGCTTACAGTCTCAGAACTTTCAGTTATCTTGTAGTTTCAGACTGTATGAACGGAATCGTAATTTTGAAACTTTAAGTTTACTTGTACGCCGAAACCACAAGCTGCGGGGGTCCTCCTCGTAGTTATGGACCTTGTGGACAGAATAAACTTTAATTTGAGCAATCTCGTTAACGATGACCTCTCTGCTCATGTTAAATGACTAATGCTCGACTTGTAGTCTCAGAATAACGAGCGTCGTTGTTTCGGGTCCGTGTGAACCCTCCTCGTTGTTAGTGAGCCGTTGTTTGTTAACTTAAAATTTTAGAAACTATACAGTAAGTCCCGTATGAACATAGCTATTGGAATGTTAAAAAGTACCTTTGATATTTCTGATACTTGTAATTTACATATGCCCTGACAAATGCCATTGATGAGAGAGTTGATGTTTCAACTAGGTCCTACATGTACATGTACCGTAGCTGTATACTGATATGTATGAAACATCAACTCAGGGATTTTGACAGAAATTTTCTGTTTTTGACATGCACATGTACATGTACTGTACATTTTTATTACTCTGGGCCATGTTTTATTCGTATTAATTGTATTCTGCTGATCAGATGTGAATGTACCATACATGTACATGTATTTTTTTCATCCACAGTGCCTGAGATTTCTAAATCATGCCAGTATCCGATTACCGGGGTAATAATAATGACTACCTGTTATTGTTAAGCGCTTTAGAGACCTCGTCGATGTATTAGGCGCTATATAAAAGCGGAATATTATTATTATCTATCAAATGGAAAAAGTCCATCTTTCCTTTAGCTTCTTCTCTGGAATGCTTAACTTTGTTCTTGAACAGGATTATAAAGAACATTTTTTATTCTAAATTGGGAAATGAATGATTTCAAGAGTTTTTCAAAGCCAAACTGGACCAGACTTTCATGGAGTTTTCAGTGAGTTAATATTTTAAGTTCATTGAGAGACATTGAAAGACATTTTCTGTAGGCCCTTTCAAGAATTCTTGGCAAAAACCTTTGCAAGTTTCATTATAAAAAGAGAGTGAAAACTAATCTTGTCTCCTAATTTCGTTGTTTTACATGTATGTATGTACCTTTTCCTTAATACAGGCATATATGGAAAATTTATCATTTATAATAATCAATGATTATATATATATATGCCTGAATTACTGAACCAAATTTTCATCATACATGTACAGTACATTAAAGTCACAGTTCTAGTTGCCCACACTGACACAGCAACTGAGGATTAATTTTGATTTCTTTGCAAAATCTTGTGTTCTACTTCTAATGTACATCTTAAAGTAGATATTCAAAGAAAATCACAAATATGGCAATTAATGTATCACTAGAAACTGGGAAGCTTACAGATGGCAATCTTATAAGTTTTATGTCAACTGCGTATCTGGTGATTATAAAAACAACACAAATAAAAGCTCTTCTCAGCATCTGGAATATCCGATGATTCGCCAGAAATATAGCGATGTTTTGATGTCGTCACACTCGGGATCGATCCTGCTTAAGCAGACGACGTCCTATAATGAATGAACGTAATTGCAATGCAATTATTTATCAAATTATAAAGAGTTTGGTGTATTTAAACATGACCTTATTTCACACCATTATAAAGGGAAAGTGAAACTGATTCTTATAGCTAAAACCGTTTGATTGTAAATACATAGGAGAAGGGTCAATGATCAATGAAATAAACCCCACTTTCAAATTGAAAAGCCCTCCGAATAATAGCAGGATGGTATTCGTTCCCTCTTGAAACGCCGAACATGCCCCGTGCAAACAGCTGAAAATACAATGGCGTCTTATTTTGTTTACAAGTGACTGATTCCTTTATTTTTTAACGCTGCATTTTTCATCAAAATAATACCATACACGAAGTTAAGAGTGAGGCAACAGACTAACATTAAGACTGACGCTAGTGAAGGAAGAGAAATAAGTGAAGAGGAGATGACAAAATAGGCTCTGAAAAATGTGTAAGATGTTATGGGACATCGTCTGCTTAGACAGGACTGGTCCAGGGTGTGTCGTCACATATCTCAGCAGCGTTCGAGGAGCTCTTCAGCTGCTATATCGGGGGCTGTATTTTACCGTTTTATAATTGATAATAATCATTACTTCAAATGTTTCCAAGCGTTGAATTTGGATAACCTTGTTTAATTTATGCCATCTATGCAATAATAAGTATTAAGCCAATATTTAAAATCATCAACGTTCTACTTTAAAAGAGACTGCATTTTACAGTACATACACATGTAGGGCCTTCAACACCCATACATGTACATGTATGTATGTAGCACAATGTGTGACGCAGTATGCAAATCTTTGACTAATTCATTGCGTCAGTTGGGTACACTGCATTATTAAGAGGTTGTCTAAGTAAGTTCTTTGTGATCTACATGTATACCGGTAGTCCAAAGTCCTTGTAAACAAAACAGTGTTCACCCTGCCTAGCCCCCTTGGAGGAAATATTATTTTCCCACCTAGTGTTGAATGTATACATTGTACATGTACATGTATCTACCCAGTATCATGGGCATTGCATGATGGTGTTTTATTGGTGTTTACCTGTAACCTAAATGGGTGTTCAACTGATAAAATGTTAATGAATTATATTTAGCAATCAATAACAATTGCAGTAATTTCTTATCCTGAGACTACATGTAGTGTGCTGTGAAGTCTGGGCCCTGTTTATAAAACTTGTCATCAATGATAAGTTGCAATAAACTGTAAGCTTCTGAAATCCTTGAATCTGATTGGCTGAGAGGAAATTTGTCGGTAAAAATCCCCGACAAGACACTTAATGAAACGTCCTCCTGAAGATGCTCTTGACTTTAATAATAAGGTGAAAGTGGAAAACATATTAAAAAACACAGAATTGAATAAATTTGCTCAGACTGTTTGGTGCTTCAAATGAATTTCTGGCAAAGGAACAAAGAAAGATGAGAATTGAATAGGCCTAGATGTTGTTCAGTAGGCTTTGTTGATTCAACATGATCTTCTGAAAGCTGGGGATACATGTAGGTGGGGGTGTTAACTGAAGTCAGTTTGCTCAAATTATCAGCAACATTTCACCCTCCTTTTCCCCCTGATTTTTTAATAACTCACTTTGCCGCATTAAATCTACAACCCAAAAATTTCTCAGTTTTACCAATCCCTGGTTTTACACCACTTCTGGCATAAATTTCTACTAGATTTTTAAGGACTACAAAGTAAAGTTTGAAGGGCTTCCCCACTAAACCTGTTCATAATAATGTAAGTTGAAACGTTTAAATTTGCTGAGCACTACTTTCAGGTTGCACGAGATACAGTCTCTTCGTAGCAGTGATTTATTTCAGTATTTGCTTCCTCCTTTACTTTAATTGTCTTGTATGAATTCTGTAGTTTTGCTTCGAATGGCTGCTTTTGTTCCCTCTGTTTAATATGTTCTGTACCTACATGTACCGGTAAATGTATGCACAAATAGTTTGTCGAACCCAACAGGAGCAGACAGTGATAGCCTTGCAGTTACATGGATACATACTACCAGTTCACATGTGTATTAGAATGTCAAATTATTATTATTATTATTCGGAAAAACAGGATCAAGTCCATATAATCTTGAAAGACTTTTACTTTAACAAAAAGTGCAACTTTCTATTTATTATACTAGTATTGTTCTAATGTCCAAATGTTTTCCTAATAAGTCTCGGTGTGCTCAATAAAGCTGTCTTCTACAGGTCGTAGCCTTGTAGATCTGGGTAATTTCACCAGGTTGGGACACGCTTGAAAATTTTGGATGAAAAAGCTTGTATCATCGAAAATATCAGTAGAATCAATGCAGTTATCTTATGTAATATTAAGATTAGGGTAATCAATCATTTCATATGTTTCTCTCCATGTGTACACATGATTTATTTTAAAAATACCTTAAAAACCTATAAATCTGACGTAACATTGACACTGTGTCAATGTTACATCAGAATTTTGGCTTGTCAAGTTTCTCTTTGTTTTTCCTATAACTAACAACTTAAACTTAGCTTATCTGACTCAATATGAACACTCTATCTAAAATACCTGCTTTGATGATATCCAGCATCTTTGTACAAGAGAAATAGCAAATTTGTTACTATTGTGGTGTCATGCTATGTCATCACTCTCATTTTATACTTTTCTCATCTTTCTGCTCTTTGTGTACCCCAATTTCTGGAGAAATTACTTTTTTTTCTGTCCAGATGTATCCTCAAGACAATTAACACATACAAAATGTTTCTAAATCATGCAAAGCAAAATAAAAATATTTTCATTTACATCGTTTAGATTTTTCATATCACACCACAAAGTGGAAAATGTTAAGTCAGAGATTGTTTTATTTTAGAAAATCCACATAAACCCCTGGAATTTAAACATATTAATCATGTAGAAGAGAGAGGATTCTATCTGAAAACCATTTAAAGTTTGATGGATAATCCTGTGACTGGACCACAAATTACATACTAATCAGCATGTGTGTGCTGACGTAACATTGACACTGTGTCAGTGTTACGTCAGCATTCAAATTTTGTTTGAAACAAGTTTTCCACCATATTATGATATCAATTATGAAGGATAAAGGTTTCATCTGTTGTCGAAGCATGTATTGTAAATATTTATACTTAATATGTCCCTAACTGTTGGTTACATTCCAGAAAAACAAAGGAAATGTGTTTTTCATGACGTAACACTGACACCGCATCAATGTTACGTCAGAGGCGACACTTTTAATCATATCTTTGTGATAGCTTAACTTTCCTGACTGAAAACAACTTAAAATATTTAAATACTCGGATATGAATATTTTATGAAATAAAAACAAGAAAACCTGCTGATAATTTTAATGATACAAGCCATGTCACACAATGTGTTAGAACCTGATGAAATGACCCAGATTCAAGGAGATCTTGGTGATGAGATAGTTCGTTTCCCTTCTTCACGGTCACCATGCCTGTGTGTCCGATGACTACTGGGGTCACCTCTGCTTTGACATTCCACATTCTATCTCTGTCCTCAGGTCTTGGTATTTATGCTGTTTGTCTCTTTCCTTGACTGCAATGTTGATATTTGATTTCCTGTAGACAGTGGGCATTGCTCTCTAGAGGTGATCACTGGCACAGGTATTGACTGCATTGCATAAATTACAAGTTACCATATTTCAGTAGTCATAAATCAGATTGGCTACATGCATATAAACTTGTTGCTATGTCAGACAAATTGCTGACAAGCATTAAGATTTATTCACAAGTGATGTGGTAAGCTACCTCAAAAAATCTGCCATGGCAAATTTAAATGATATTTTGCATCACATTGCAATTTCTTTAAATGTTTTATACAATGTACAGTAGGGGCTTTGCTTTAATTTTTTTCAAAATGATAACTGTTTCTTATGAAGCACTTTACAGGAAACAACTGACCAAAGCAAGAATCTTCAGCAGGGAAGGAAGCAGATTATGAAGAAGAAGAAAGCACTTTTTAATACAGCATTATTTATACCCTGGTGTCTGGGTTCATTTACTACTGTTCTGCACATTACAATGCACATTCTCCAATCCCTTGGGAGCATTCCAGCTAGGCGCCATTTTACTGGCGCACACATGCTAACCCATTCACATAGACCGTGCATCCTAACGGATACCCATTTCACACCTGGGTGGAGAGGAGCAATGAACAAAAATGCCTTGCTCAAGGACACAAGTGCTGTGCTGGGGTTCAAACCCACAACCTTTGCATTCCCATTCAGCTGATTAAACCATTCAACTATTACTGCATCTTCCATTCATTTGCACATACATGTAACATATTTGGTTTTATTTTGCTGCATTTGAGACAGTGTACCACGCCGTGTGGGAACGGGGCTTTAGCATCAGCCACTTGGAACCGTTTACTGTGAACTGGTAGTATTATTATTTGTACCACTTGACTTTGCCAGCATGTTTTCATTTCGGACTCATGCAATGACGCACTTATATGCCTGGTATTATGAAGGAGTTACCAGTCCTTGGCATTACAACAATATTTGGAGTATTCACTTGTAACAATGCCCGCGCAATGTATGGAGCCTTGAAATGAACAGTTGCACCTGCAGAAGAAAGAAATATGCTGGTTGTATTGTAAAGCAAAAAATGAGGAAGAAGAAAATACTGGAATACTTGCTTCAAATTCCTTTTCTTTAATAACACGTTGGGGTATGATTTGTTTTTGGAGTAATATCCATTTTCCAGAGACTCCAGTCTGAGTTATCTCAGGCTTAGTATTCATTAGGGTTTAATAAGGAATTGAAAAGGAGATAAAATCTTTCCCTTTTCAAGAATGTAATGTTCCCATCTATTGATTTCACTGAAAAGAAATGAATAAAAGAATACTTAAAACAAAAACAAAAAAATGTAAGTTCGTTCTTGTGTATAGGTGCCTTTTCCCCTGACTTTGTATTTCTTCAAATTTGGATGAAGCACATCTTAAGACTTTTAAATCCAATTGAATGATGTATACATGTACATGTAGGCCCCTACATGCTTGCATTTTGTTTTTGTATGATAAAATTTGTGTCTGATTAGGTGCCTATCCCTGCTTTTGTCTTTTTTTTTGGTCTTTTTTTTTCTTCTAATTTTGATGAAGCACATCTTACCTTTGAGACTTTTAAGTCCATTTACATGACATGTACATGATTCATTCACGTATACTTTGCGTTCAGTGCATGATATAAATTGTTCAATGTACATGTATGATATAATTTGTATGTGATTATGTGATTACATGTACTTTCAATGCATGATATCATTTGTGATTTATACATGTATGTGAAAAGGGAAAGAAAAGAAATATGTATACGTGTATATATGGGGGGGGGGGGGGGGGGCTAGAGAAGAGAAGAGTAGAGAAGAGAGAGAGAGAGAGAGAGATGAAACTGAACACTTGATTTTAAAGTCTACTTGTGCAGATTCAGCATCTGCATGGAAGACAAAAATTACAGGAAGCCTTTAAAAGTAACTTGGTTTTTCAAACAGGAAGGTTGATTTCATGAAAGTCATCACACTTTTTGCCCCTACATGTGTATGTACGTGTTGTATCCATGGTTGAACAAAGAAGAAAAGATGTGTAAAGGAAGGAGGAAGAAGGAAATTATTTTTTGAGAAGAGTTGTTTCAAATACGTGCCTACATGTATCTATTCTGCTTACCTTTTTCTTCCTACAAATCCATGATGCTTTATTGCTTCTTACTCGGGCCTAATACACATGAGAGGAAAATAGTACAGATTTATGTTGCGATGACTTTATAGGAAAAGGGGCATATATACAAGTACACAAAAAAGTGCTTGTCAATGTACAGTCTCATATTAAATGACAAGGTTTGTACAACTTCATTCTGTATCGAGTTTGACAAAGATTTTGACAATATTTCGCTATACATCATTTGCACACAAAAAATGTCGAAATATTGACCTTTACTGTGCCATCATTGCTGCAAATTTGCACAGACTCTACGCCAACAAATTATGTAGACCAGTATTCTGTAAGAGTTAAGTTCAAGGAGGTAAATAACTATTGAGTCTGTTAATTGTGAGTCCAACATAGAGGAAGTACAGATAAGGAAAAGTTTCAATCTTACTGTCAGGGTTTCATCTCACCATTTCTGTCGTGGTATAATTCTTCTTTCACTTGACTCTCAAACAAGGGGTTGAGGGTTCAAATCCCAGCTTGGCATTAACGTCTTTTGGCAAGACATCTACGTATGCCACTCTCCACCCAGGTGTAAATGGGTACCCGATATATATGCCAGAGTGTTACATATTTGACCGCTATGGCCGGATAATAATGTTGAGTGCCAGGAGTATCATGACGTGACGGAAATGTATGTGATTTATATGAGCGCTACATGAATACACATGAATAAGAACCACCATTATCATTATCAAAACTGAAAGTAGAGATGCTCTTTGAAATTTTATGATTGTAATGCTGAATTGACAAAATTTTAAATGACACAAAATGCATGTCAAAATGAGGCTTTCTGAGCTAAAGAGTGGGCAGACATATAGGCACTTCAAACGGGGTAACAATCAATCAAGATCCTTCCTGTTGAAGTGTCGTCAAAACCTTGACAGTACAGCGTATGAATCCACAGACACTGAACCCTTGACTCATGACAGACCTCAATACGTTGTCAGCGGCTAGTTTGCGTTGGACTTCTGGATGCATCCTGACCATACTGCCAGAGAACTATATTTAGTCAGCCTAACATGTGGGGAAGTGAGTGGGACCGCATTGTCACTTGGTTGTGTCGCTGTCAACACCGTACACAGACTTGACTTTCATTTGTACGTACATGTACGAGTAGCTTTGCAGAGGGACGATTGAGGCAGTGTGATATGCGTAGCCTCTTGCAGTCGTTTCACTTTTCAGGAGGGCCTTATGTGGATTAAGTTTTGTGCCAGAATATGCTGATTATCTGATAACAGTTTGAGTTACAGTTTCCTCGCAGATTGTACATTTTTGGATGTGCTAGAAACTGATCTCTACGGCATGTAGGATATGTATATTGCAGGATATTTAGAGTATTCAATTTTCACGGCAGCTTGGTAAGCCAATTATGACTGTCATACTTCGTCTTAAAGTTTCTTGGTAACTTGTTCTAAAAGTCATTCATTTTGAAAACATTGTGTGAATGTGAATTCTTATATATTTAAATCTGGAGGCTGGAATATTTTTTTTCCTTGTGCAGCAAGTTATTTCCTGGAATTCTTCTGTGTCCAAAAACATTATCAAATAATTATGTATTATGATTTACGGATACAGTGATTTGAAGTTCATTTTATTTTGGCTGTATTGTCTATATTATCACTATACATGTATGGACCCTCACTTATTTTTACCTGTAGTTTTGTTAGACACGATCCCACGTTGGTGGATTTAAGATGATAGAAAATCCGTAAAGTTCTATGCTGCTGTAAAGTTCTCTCTGCTGAAGTTGAATCTCAAAGGAACAATTATTTTGACATGGATGTAAAACGTAAATCAATTCTTTAATAACTTGTCTACTTACAGGTCAATAATTTGTGAGGGGTGATTAATGGCACTTCAATAAATTTCATTCAGAATGGTGCAAATTCTATTTGTACTGTCATTCTCACATTTACTCTGAAATTCATATAAATTTGCATACATGTATGTATAACCAAATTTTCCACAATAATCCTATCATGCACATGAAATGGAATGGTATGATGTTCAAAAATTTGTATTGAAACTTTCTCTTTGCTACAATAGACACTTACATTACATGTACTGTACATCCAACATGTACTTTCAACTTGTATATTAAAACATCAATCAGTATTGCTTCATCTCTTTGTGTACTATATGTACATTGTATTAAAGTGATTTCTTGAGTGATGTTCACATTAATTTTGTTTTCTTCTAAATATTGATGATTATACAACCCTGATTACAAATAATATTCTTTAGAAAAGATGGGCACATACATTGTAGTGTGACCCTCTTGAATTTGAAAATTTCTTAAATCTCCGACAATCAAACTTGCAGAGCCTTGCTGCAGTACATGTATATCAAGACAAGTTTTTTAAGCATACTGTAGCAATTACTTTGAAAACTGATAATTGGCCCCCAAACAATTGCCTTACTCATAAGGACAAAGATAATCCGTCCTCTATAAAAGTTCTACGATTTACCTTTCATTGGAGGTTAGGTGAAGGGGAAATACAGTGTAGCTTTTGTATTTTTGATTTGTTGCTATCCAAGCTTGATGTTTAAGGATTATATTGTCTTGAAAGAGCCAAAAGATTATATGTACTTTTAATAGCAGAGAGTTAACGTCTTTCTAGCTCTCAATAGATATTAACCATGAAGGAATACACCTTTTAACACTAAACTCGCCATTTTAAAAAATTAATGAAAAGAATCCAGGATAATCTCCGATGACAGTTCTAACTTTTATAAAATGACGTTTCTTGCGAGGTTTATAGGTGAAGGGGGAGAAGCTTACATTATTGTACATGTATGTATTTTTGAGCTTGAATTAAAAAAAAAATAAAGAAATAGGGGAGTAAACTGCTATTAAAGACCATTTACATGTAGTTAACACAGAGCTGCCACCCTCTTTAGCTCTCTCTAGATGAATTAAGTCAAGAAAGGGCAATGCCTTTTGATAATTGATGATTTTTCCATTAAAAAAAAATATTCATGAAAAGTATCCAGCTTGATGATCACAATGATAGGGAGGCAACTAAGAATTAAATTAATGGCCATTAGGCACTTTTTTATGAAAAAGAGCACCGTTGCAGAACAGAAATTTTACCTGGCTAAAGAAAACTGTTTTTGGATCATTTATAATGGATACGTTACGTATTATAGAGTACATGTAAGCTCCCTTTTGAGTCTATATGACATATTTTTATACATTGGAAGGATTCTTCTTATTTTGCAAATTTTGAACATACTCCATCTAGATGTACATGTATTCAGTCTTTTCAACTCAAATCTAAGAATTTCTACAGATGAATGTCAAGTGTTTTGTATTGCCCTTGCCACTTTTTTCTTCCTGTTTTGGAGTGAGGAGTGATATTAGGAGGGTTTCCGGTTTTTAAATGTCACAGCGATGAGCCCCAAGGGTGAAAGTCTGATCGTAGGTGCATCTTACTTCGTAAAGGACGACCCCCTCATTCTTCCGACTGAGACCGTTCACATCATGTTGAATTACATATGATGCACCACGCGGTACCCCGGTGTAGCGTTGTACCCCGGGGTACCACGTTGTGTAGCGCCATCTCACGTCCACTCGAGTACAACCCCAGAGTTATGAATGCAGTGCGTGAAGGTAGTCACAATGCATGTTAACAGTGCAGTGTTATTATGCATGGTGTGCATGCACTGTATACCGCGCGCTAGCTGCTATCTAGCAGCCCTCGCAATTACAAGCGCAGTGGCTATAGGCGTTAGCTCCCGCGGCTTTGGAACTTGATTTTATTTCACTTCTTCCTAAAAAACATCACTTCATCGTTACTGTATTTTAGCTGTCAAACTTTCAAACTTAGACAATGGTGGAAGGTAATGGTGGATACGGAAATTTACTGTAAGGGAAAGGACGTAAAAGACGGAAGATTCCAAGGACCGAGAAAGTTGAAAGAGCACGATATCGTGCAATACAGCAGTTGGGGGACGAGCAGGTCGCTGATCTATATACATGGTAGCGGTTTTTAGGAAGGCGAGTAACGCGGGAGACAAGGAGCAGGCTGATGGTGTTATTAGGACACTGCTGGCCCAATCCCCAATAGAAATCAATAATAGAATAATTACTCACAACAACAATGAATTTGAGAAAAATACATGACTTATAGGATATTTTACAAGAACATGGGACACAATTGAATGTTGAAAAAATCACACCAAAATAATTTCCCACTTTTTGGCAACCCAGGGTACAGCCCTAAAAAAAAATTAAATAATTCAAAAAAATGACCAATTTTTATTTGGTACCCCAGGGTACCATTTATGTCATCATATGTAGGAGCATCACTTGATGAACATTGACTTGAACACTACATGTAAATCTATTAAAGATGGTATTATTTATGCACATTAATTTTGAGAAAATATTATTAGTGTTGTTTCTTTCACATTAACTAGGACACTAATCTTACTCTTTGAAGCAGGACCCCCTCAACCTTCTGATCAGGACTACTCTAAATGTGGAATATACACGCATTTTGCGCGGCATGAAATTTGCCTGAAAATAAAAACACGCAAAGATCTTTGTATATGTACATGTATTCTTTTGCCCATGAGCCTAGCGCGGCAGCGAAATTAAAAACGTGAAATTCACCTTACTTGGCGAAATATTAATCGCATGAAAATTTCCACTTTTACAGTATTTCATGCACATAAACTGGAACATTGGATTGTCTGTTTGGAACCAGAAGAGCATTAACTCTTGTGTTTAATGAGATAACAACCTTTTGACTCCAACAGATGAGATAGTAGTTTTGTGTGCATTACTATAAGACACATTTATCAATAGCAGACCTGTACACCATTTCAACTCTTTTTACATCAACTATTGCCGAGGAGGATGTTTGCTATTGGAGCAACTGTAGTAGGATGCCAGTCATAATTTCATATACAGCCCAGAGGGAAAAAAATGATGTACACTGTACATGTTGCAAAAAAAAGGGAAAAAGAAGAAAAGAATAACAGAGGAAATATGTGATATTTTGGTATACAACAAAGGGAGAATAATCCCAAATTGAGGTGCAGTCCAATGGCTCACTTTCCAATTTGAGATTCATAAATTTTTAATAGTAATCTGCATTTTTAAAACATTTTCAAACATTTTCAAACTTTTTCAAACTTTGTCCAGCCTCCAAAGTTTTTTGAACTTTCCCACTTGCTTTGAGACAGTTTCGGGGAGCGTTCAACAAGCGTTTTGTCAGTGATTTTTACCGACAGCTGTTATAAGCTTCTGAAATCCTTGCATCTGATTGGCTGAGAGCAAATTTGTCGGTAAAAATCACTGACAAAACACTTGATGAAACACCCCCCAGAACTCAACCTTTTTTCATCATTCAGTAGCATTGCAAAAAGCTACTGTACTTGTTGCAGCCATAGCACATTTGTAACAGGAAACTACTTTGTAATTAAAACTGTATGTACTTCACTCTTTGTACATGTACTTCCTCATTTGGTTCCTCTGCCTAGAGCTGTATCAGCCACAAAATGATGTTTGTAACCAAGCTGTTCAAACCAAGTAGGTATCAGGCTATCACCTACTGTAGTACCTCCTTGTTCAAACACACAATATTGTGTATTGTATGCTGAGCGCAATTATCATTTTCCCCCCTTTTTTTAAAGATTGTTTCTACTAGTTTTTACTTTTGTTCATATTATCAAAGTGGATTTTCTTGGTCTTGGTGTGCACGTCTGAAAATCTGCAGATAATAGCATTTTGAGATATTTTTTTAACCCATTCTGTACTGGAATGAAGTGGTCCCTGTGTTAAGTCTATGGTACTGAGAGAATTCAGTAGTCAATGGATTAAACTGAATGATTTCACTGAATGTACATTATTCTTCCTTTAATACTTCTTGACAGGGATAGCTCATTTGATTGAATTATACTAAAGTTTCTGACTTCCAAAGAAATCAACAATAAACATAATCATTCACATTCAAAAAGAAATTGAAGTGCTCTTCTTCATAAGTTTGCTATTTACAGACAACCCTACATTAGGGACCACCTGTATAGAAAGACCACCTGTCTATAAAGACCACAATTTTTGTTTCCCTTTTTAAAGCGCTGCTCACTGAAGTGTGTATTAAAGGAACCTGTACATAAAGACCACCTGCTCATAAAGACCGCTTTTCTTGTCTCCGTTGAGCGGTCTTTATATACAGGTTTCACTGTATTTGCTTCCCTGTCTAATAGGCAAATGAGGATTATGCATATATATGTACCATTTGAGAGTGGAAATTTTTGTGTATTTTTGAAATACAAATCTTCTGAGTAGTGATCTTTTTGAATATATATCAAGCACCTCATCATATTTGGCAAGTGTATTCGAATATTCCACATGATTTGGTCACACTGCCATACTATGAATTATCGAGTGTGAAAAGTTCAAGTGTCATGTGTATTCAAAATTACAATTATTGTTGTTCATGTTGTAAAAATTTGTTTTGATACAAATCTATTTGCTCAGAGAAGAAAAAAGCAAACAAATTAAAATAACCCTAACCCAAAAAAGAATCAAATTAACAAAACAAATAAAACTACTAAACAAAAGGAAACAATGTGTAATTTTTACAAAACAACCACCAGGTGTGGTTCATATTGAAAATGAAAGAATGGGGCACACAAGCAGTATAATGCTGGTTTCAGGATGTAAAATATCTATTCTTGATGTGCTGTTAAAGATAAAATTGAGTTCTGGGCATGCGATAACATTGTGAAAGAAACTGTCTCAAAGCAGTTGGAAAAGATTGATTACATGTATACACATGTAGCACATTAGAATTGGTGTATGCTGTAAGGTTTTGGAATGACAAAAACAAGAAGAAATTGGCTCAATCCTGCCGAGAGTCACATGCACTGCACACAGAAATGTGTATATATGGGAAAACATGCATATGTTCGGACCGAACATTTCAGCTGTTTCTCATCTTATTTCGAATATGAGGGTATTTGAAGAGCAATCCATTTCAGGGGACATTTCTACTATGATGTTCTTCGAAACTTACATAAAAGGAATGAGAAAGCTCACAAATTCTATTTTTACCTTTCCCAGAACTCAACCTTCCCTTTAATAAAGTGGTTGAAAGTGCTCTGAACATTTGCCTTAATTAACAACACTTACATGTATTAATGTATGAGTACATTCAGGAAATAATGGGTAATAAAAAGGCATTGTTATCATGTGTATAACAAACATTTTAGGTACTGGGCTCATGTATGTATGTACCACAGCTATTATTTGTACATTGATTTAGGAATAAAAAAGAAATGTTCATTCCAGAAGTGATTATTTTGGAAGGAACTTTCAGTATTCTATCTTTGTTTTTTGCATACATGTAGGTAGTTTTATAAAGCTAGATTTTATAAATGCACTCTCCACCACATTTTTATTTAATGAGTTCATACTACTCTTTGATTTTAATGCTGCATGTATAAAATGTAGAAAATAGTGCCACCATTTGAAATGGTATAATTTCACTCTTTTGATATATAGATGCCAATAGAAAATGAACATTTTTTTTCCGGGGGGGGGGGGGGGGGGGGGGGGGATGGAGGCGCACATGTGTGGTCACTTGTAGTCTTCTGTAGTATTGTTCAGAGGCATTAAAGACCAAGGAGTAGTTTGATATGAGGCTGCTGAAGCATCTAATTCTAAACTGCTTTCTTATAGCCTATACCAAGTGCCATTAAAATACAGTTAAAGAAATAGATTCCTGTGGTTTATGATCTAGACCCTGTTCACTCTTGAAATAATTATCCTCTTATTTAAACTCAATGCCCACGGGAACTGAGTAGTTGCTACATGTACAGTAGATACAATATGGGAATTAAAAAATTTATTTAATAGTCAACAGGTTAGTATTAAAGGAGAACTCTCCTATTTTATGGGGACACAAAGTTATAGGGAGAGCTCTCTTTGCCCAGTTTAACGATGGAACAGACTGTATGAAGCATACATGTATGGGTACATGTATTAACATCTTGTACATTGGCCTCCAATAAAACATGTCTGTTTCACCATAGGAATTGAGAAGATGGATATTTTGACTATTATATACATAGAAAACAAATAGGAAAGTTCTCCATGTATGACATCACACATCATGACCGCGTTGCCAATGTGAGGATAATAGTGATCTTAACTTTCAAAAATTCATATTTTTCTTATTCTTGGTCCAATTTTTCTCAATTTTCCTTTGATTTTTCTGCTTCTGCCCAAAGTTTACTTGGCGATTTATATGGTGTGTTGACCTTGATTCTGAATTAAATATTTGTATGAAGGATGCCCAAAACTCTGTTTTGTGAAACAATGTGAAATGCACTGTGATGTTCACACTAAGAGAATTTAATGAGACTCTTATGAATGTATGGTAAACTGATTCATTCCTAAACTTGAAGGAATGTGCCTTGGCTAAACTATTGCCGTATTGCCGTATCTTGTGCAGAAGGTGCTAACATAACTTTGGGTCAAGTTTTTCATTCTAATTGTGTCATGGGAGGATATAATGACATAATAAAGACAAGTAAATATTAAACTGTATTGGACTGAAATGTGTTGCGCACATGTACAGTGTACATGTATTTGAGTGTGATCAGTTCGCATCACGGACAGACAGACATTTCAAAATGTTCCAAGTTGGGACTTGGGTAGCCTGTGAAAATAAGTGATTAGCTGTGATGGATTTCTTGATGATTTATTGTGGAGGGTATCACTAGGTGTACTGGAAATTGATAAAATTGGTTGCCATGGTTACTTATTTAAATGAGAATCAATGAAATGCTCAAATTCTCAGAGTGGGAGATGGAAATTTTGTGTTGACTTCTCATTTAACTCTTTTGGTATTAATATCAGAACAACCAATCTTGTCTAATACTTTCACTTGCAAAGGTTAGTCAGATATACATGTATTTGGTTTCCCTATATAAAAAGACATTTGGAATTTCAAAACAAGTTTTAGAATTCAATAAGAGATGTGATATTTTTTAAAAACTCCATATTTCAGCAGGATTTGATAAGTTTCTGTGCCTCTCATTTTCCCATCATGCCCCATTCTAGTTTCTACAAGCTTAGAATGTACCTGCACACAATTTTCCACAATGCCAAGTCAAAAAAAAAAATAGTTTGAAATATAAAATTTGCCCATTATCCAATCAAGCTGCTTGTCAAAATTCAAAATAAAATGTGATTAATTTTCAATTAAAAATCTTCATTTAGCAATCACTGTAAGATGGCACCGTTCAAGTTCTACTAGTTTAATGCCACTTTAAAAAGATGTTGCAACATGTAACTGTAGTCAGTGTCTTTCATGGTTGGCTAGTTCAGCCATGTAAAATGGGAACAGGGTTTTCTATGGGACTGTGACTGTTGATTTTAATAGAGCGGTGATTAAACTGACGCTTGAGTCATAGCTTGGCTGTGACATCTATTTGTCCAAATGCTAATTCTATTTGTCAACACTGAACTCCTCTATTCACTGGTCTTTATTATATTATTCCACTGGACCAAAGGAGGACAGAACTTGTAGGGCTATGCCTATAGTGTCTTTGACTGCAAAGGCAGAATTGATATTTTGGATATCACTGAGAATAACTAGAAAATGAATATCCTTTCATTTCCTTCAGATTCTTTTGGGGAAAATGGGGGGTGGGGGTGTTTATAACTCATTCTCATACATGTATACTTTACTTACATGGAAGTATTAAGTATAGGCCTATGCAACACATATATGATGTACATTGTAAATCATGCAAGATTTGAAAGAAACATGAAATGCAATGTAGGCCTACAGAACTGTCAGTCCATCCATTGCAGTACAGGAAGTTAACAGATCAATGTACCTTCAACCAGGGAAATGTACATGTAACTCAACCCAATGAAATTAAATTGTCTGAAAGTACACAAATCTCAATGCATGTAAACAGACAGTATCCTATTTCATATGAGGAAGAATGAGAATGCAAAAATATTTGGAGCAATCATAGGGATGTTAATCTTTCAAAACTACAATAGTTTGATTGATTTGACAGTTATTTTCTGCATTTCACTCTGAGATATCATGGAAGTTTGCATTTAATGGGGGAAGCAACATTTTGAAAATATTTCCTCTGTTATCTTGAGAATTTTGTAGCCGTGACTTTAACTGACTCATAAGCAAATGAACGGTTGATGCACAACTACAGTTATCATAAAACTTGTTATAAATAAACTACCAAACTTATTAGACAAGAAGATTTATGAAAGGCCTTGGACGTGTTTATGCTATCAGTATTTCAATTTTCTTCTGAAATGCACTTGAAAAATATTCTGTGATATACATGCAAGTTTTTATATTCTATGCAGTAAGTACATGTAGGTAGGCTAAATGTCAAATTTGATGTGTACACCTACACTGGTAGGCCTGCAGTACATGTACATGGAATGGGCGCAGTGAATATTGGCTCTGTAAACATTATTAACTTAAATTCCTATGATGTAAGCTTTAGTCATAACTACAAATGTAGATAGCATCTCTTACTTCAGAGGAATGGGGGGAGGGAGGAAGGGAGAGAGGAGGATAGGGAGAGAGGGAGGGATGGAGAGAGACGGGGTGGGGGTGGGGGTGAGTGGAGAGAGATTGGGGGGGGGGGGCAGAACAAGGGAGGGGATAAGGCGATGGGGGAAAAAGGACAGGTCATGGAGAGTTCATGGGAGATATATATGGGAGATATATTATCACATGAAAATAAGATAAACAAAACAGCATTATCAAAGAGATAGAGAGAGATAGTGGGGACAAAAAGGAAAAAGAGAGATGGAGAGAAAGAAAGAAAGAGGAAGAAAGAAAAAGAGGGAGGGAGAGAGAGAATTAAGTAATTGATGATAATGATGTAGAAAAGAAATGAATGCAAGAAATATAAGGAAAAATAGAGGCAAAAGGATATAGAAGCATAAAGAAGAAAAAAAAAGAAAAAAAGAATAATATATTAATTGACAGAGATGTAGGTGGTAAAAAGAAATTTGTGTAAAAAATGCTTCCAAGGATTAATTCTAGATCTATAAAAACCCGCGGGGGAAAGAGAGAGAGAGAGAGAGGGAGAGAGGGGAAGAAAAGAAAAGAGATGAGAAAATGACTGAAAGAGCACGAGTTCTCAACTCAATTTTTCGAGGTAGAACTGGGGAACTTGATTCATTATCAGCTGATGTATTAGTAAACGCTACTTTGGTTCCAGAATACACTTGAGAGGAAATAACCGTAGATCTTCATAAAGCACATTGGGTTATTTTAAGAAAAACAACTGACTCCTTTTATATTATCCTGCATATATGCAGTACATGTACATGGAGGTTAAGCTCTCACCCATTTTGTTTCCTTCTCATTAGTTTTCTATTCTTGCTCCTAAAATGATATACCTGTATTGCAAGAGGATTGGGTACCCCCCCAAAAAACAACAACAAACAATTAAAAAATAATCATTGTTTTGGGGCTGCTTTTAAAACCAAATTGGACTTGTTAAATGATTTTATGCATTACAACCATTTGACAAATATTGATTTTAAGGGGGCTCTTTTTGGGATGGGGATACCCTCGGTCTCTGGGATTGGAGGTGTGTGTGTGGGGGGGGGGGGGGGGGGTCAGGAGGAGCTATGGCCCCACATACCCCCTTGCCTTGCACATCATTTATGAGCTTTGTGATAAAATTATAAAATACACTGTACAACCATTTGAAAAATAGTGATTTCAAGAGGGCTCTTTTTTCGGGTATGATGGGGGAGAGGGGCAATTCATCCTCCGTCTCTGGAACAGGAGGCAAAGTGGTTCATGGAGCTATGGCCCCTTGTACCTCCTTGCCTCACATCATTCATGACTTGCTTTCTGATTGGATTATGAAATCACTTGTTTGCGTCACATGTTGCTAAACCAAGATACGCATCTAACGTCGACGAGGGAGAGGAGGAGGGAAAAAGGAAGGAAAAAAAAAAAGGGATGGTGGGGGAGCAAAAGTGAAGCATACACTGTCAACATGTATATGTTATAGTTGTCTACATTACAACGTGCCCTTCTCGCCTCTCAAATTATGCTATATTTGTTTGACTTTAATATGCACACATTCTTGGCACCGTGACATAATTACTTGACGTTAGCCTAGCCGAAGCGGGGGTAGCCCCCCTATTCCACTTCTTTTCTGTGTTATATACAGTATGTGAGTGCAGCGGTGACTAGGAGAAATAGCTATTCCCCTGCAGCATCCCTCCAGTGTATATTTACGACAGGTTGTATAAAAATAATTTCCTACAAAGCTACCCAGGTGTGGTGTTTGTGAAACGGGGGTAGGCCAATTCTTTCTCTTTGCAATTTACGTGCAGTTCAGCTCCATGTTAAGTTCAAGGCAAATGGGCCATTTTAGGGATTCTTCGAGGAAGACTTGAATCCTTTTTAAAAATAGTTCACATGGCAAAAGAATACTGGAAGTTGGAACCTCCTTACAATTGGTCTGAAGAATCTGTCATGTTACCCAATGCACAGCTGTCTACATGTACATGGCATGTACAGCATGTACCGTACATGTGTGTGACATTCAGATGCGTTTTGGATAAGTGGTAAGAAAAGGTTTTAAATAAAGGAATAATGATGTGCACCTTTGGGCCCTCTTTACACATGAAACACACGATTTACCCATGCCATGGAAAAAATTATTAGACCAGAATGGTTACTGATAGTGTTATTTTTGTGGTAAGAAGGAAATAAAATATCATAAAAGCAAGATATAATTCCTGGAATTTGGTATTCATATCTAAGTACAAAGGCAAATCATTTTTATAATTTTGTATGCATATTATAGTACCCTTATTACAGAAGCTTGGTCTAATGATTTCTTCCAGGGCTGTGTGTGATATATTAAAGATTGAATGAAGTGTAGAAGTAAATGTACATGTCATTGTGATTTCTGGTAAATCTTGAGAGAAAGTGTCTTAGACCTCATTTACACCAAGCTTTTAGGCTGGCCTAAAGCTTGGTGTAAATGCAAAGCCGGCCCAAGGCCCTCCCAAATTTGGGACTACCTCTGGAGGTAGTCTCGGGCCGGCCCGAGGCCGGCCTTTTTTTTGTGTAAATGGAAAGGAGGCCTCGTGGCCCCCAATTTTGCGCGCGATGCGACGCTTTTATGTAACAACAAACAAAACGCGCAAAATACATCCGGATTATCTGGCCTGCAAGCATCAACTAAACTAACCTCCGACATATTGTATTATAAATTTGATAATGATATCAAAACTAAGCCTGAGTCGAATCGATTGGTTAGCCGGTGTTCGATCGAAGACATCGAATCCCGAATACGTTTTGGCAAATTCGGTGCATCGATTTGTAGTCCGCCAGATTTTTGACTACCGTAGCCACCATGAAAAAATCAAATAAAAAAAGAAACTCCGTAACGTACAGCATATATACTAGCAGAGAACGTGAAGGCGACTTCAAAGTTCAAACTGTTGGCTAACTTTCGCTAATTCGCTCGCGGAGGACGTCGCGCTTTACCTGTGCTTTCTCTATGGAAAAATCATTTTGTCATTACGATTTGAAGTTTACGATAATTTTCTTGCACTCTCTCTGCATTGTCAATTTGACAATTGTATAATTGAACATGATAAATACGGGCATGAGTACGAGTGTTCCTACTTAATTCGCAATAACTAATCTCACACTCTCATCAAATTGGCAATTACTTCTGAATGATCTCTGAAGCTGAATGAAGTCGAGTCTATATTGAGCGACGAAAAGTTTATTTCGTATTGTTTTTTGGGGGGGGCATCGAACAAACGTGTTCCATTCAGCTCTCCAAAGACAAAGTAAGATTATTAATTCTTTGAATTTGAATCATTGTCGGGTGTGTCGACATTGAGCATCGCTTCGTGCGACACTAGTGATATTTTGGTTAGCCATACGGACTAGAAACTTAAGATTTTGGCTCGTCCGCTGTGATTTTTACTAGCCATTGGCTAGCGGGCTATCGTTAATTTCGAGCAGCGAGAGCCCATACATATGCCCGGCCGCGATGCCAGCGGACCGGTCACCGGTGCATGCACTGCGTGCAACTGTGTGCAACTCTGTTTTCACCGCACATCATTTATCGATTAACCGGTATTCGATCGAATCAAAGCCGTCGAATCCCGGTTTATGAAATATTCGATATGACTCAGGCTTAATCAAAACAGACGACAGTATTCCTGAACTATCACCATCTTAAAGTAGATATTCAAAGAAAATCACAAATATGGCAATTAATGTATCACTAGAAACTGGGAAGCTTACAGATGGCAATCTTATAAGTTTTATGTCAACTGCGTATCTGGTGATTATAAAAACAACACAAATAAAAGCTCTTCTCAGCATCTGGAATATCCGAGGATTCGCCAGAAATATAGCGATGTTTTGATGTCGTCACACTCGGGATCGATCCTGCTTAAGCAGACGACGTCCTATAATGAATGAACGTAATTGCAATGCAATTATTTATCAAATTATAAAGAGTTTGGTGTATTTAAACATGACCTTATTTCACACCATTATAAAGGGAAAGTGAAACTGTTTCTGATAGCTAAAACCGTTTGATTGTAAATACATAGGAGAAGGGTCAATGATCAATGAAATAAACCCCACTTTCAAATTGAAAAGCCCTCCGAATAATAGCAGGATGGTATTCGTTCCCTCTTGAAACGCCGAACATGCCCCCGTGCAAGCAGCTGAAAATACAATGGCGTCTTATTTTGTTTACAAGTGACTGATTCCTTTATTTTTTTAACGCTGCATTTTTCATCAAAATAATACCATACACGAAGTTAAGAGTGAGGCAACAGACTAACATTAAGACTGACGCTAGTGAAGGAAGAGAAATAAGTGAAGAGGAGATGAAAAAATAGGCTCTGAAAAATGTGTAAGATGTTATGGGACATCGTCTGCTTAGACAGGACTGGTCCAGGGTGTGTCGTCACATATCTCAGCAGCGTTCGAGGAGCTCTTCAGCTGCTATATCGGGGGCTGTATTTTACCGTTTTATAATTGATAATAATCATTACTTCAAATGTTTCCAAGCGTTGAATTTGGATAACCTTGTTTAATTTATGCCATCTATGCAATAATAAGTATTAAGCCAATATTTAAAATCATTAACGTTCTACTTTAAAGTATCCTTTTTTGAATTTCCTGATGCTGGTAAGTGTTTTCTTATTTTACAGCAACCACCGACGACACGGAGTCGGAGAGTATAAAAAGACAACAAAGAAAGAAAAAAAATGTGTTGTTTCCATGTAGGGCGACACGTGTGGTGAGTTTGGGAAAGGAGGCCTTAAGATGCCGGCCCAATATTCGGTGTAAACTCAAAAAATTGCGGGCCTCGGGCCGGCGTTTTGGTGTAAATCGGGTCTTAGAGTATTAAAGAAGCTGAAGTGGACAACACTCGCTAGAAAATGAATTGCTTTTGAAACGGTTTTTGTTTCAGGATGAACAATGAAAGAGGCATTGTGAGGGAAAACTTTTACATGTATCATCATCGATGTAAACTTGGTAGCATTCAAGTGTTAATATCTTAAGTGGAGTATCGTCCCCCTGGTACCAGTGAGTTTTTAATAGTTCATGTGACATTGAATGTGCCTTGATCATCAGTGGCGTAGTGCAGGTTCAGCCATTGTGGGGACACTGGTATCATGAACATTGGTGGTGGAGGGGGGGGGGGGGCACGGCACCAGTTTCACTGAGTACATGTAGATGTTATTGAGTGAGAGGAGGATGTGGATGGGGTTGTATCATCTTCTTTTCAGATTGCCTTCCCCATCTCTCTTTTATTCTCTTTCTCTGTCTCGCAATTTATTTATTTATTTATTCATTTATTTATCTATGTACATTTATTTATCTATCATATTTATTTTTTCATTTATTTATTTATTCTATTTATTTATTCATGTATTTATATCAGGAAGGTCAAGTCTGATAGACATGTGAGCTACAGAATACAAGACCCCATTATCATTTATTATTATTATTTATTTATTTATTTATTTAACTATTTATTATATTTGTTTTGGGACTCAAAATTAGATATTTTCTAAAAATATTTATTTATTTATTTATTTATTTATTTATTTATTATGGTATATGATGATTGACCAGCAGCACAGGGGCTGAAGGGGTCAATTTACAATCAAATATATATGTGCATATATACAATAGAATCGCATCAAATATATGAAAAGATACATAATTGGAAGCAAAACAAAAATACTAAGATTTACGCTACACAAATAATAAGATAACAAGTGTGAAAAGTGAGAGAAAGAAAGAAAAAGTAAAGAATAGGAAAGAAAAGGGAAGAGAAAGAAGGAAGGAGATAGATAGAAAGGAGAAGATTTGGGAGCAAATATATATACAAACTTATCCAGATACATGTATCATCAAAATCCAGTTTCATCACTAAAAGTGGTTGATAAATTACCTGTAACCATAATAATACCACAAAGCGAACCAGTGTCGTCTCTAGGGTATACCCTTACACTGTTTAAGTTGCATGTGACTGTGAAGGTACAGGGATATTGCTCACAACCACCAGGATACATTGTGGTATGGAAACAGTCTGATGAAAACTTCACTTGAAAATTAAAGGTAGTGTAATTTCTTGAAAGCAGCTTAAAGTGAATTGGTAACTTTATAGAGGCTTGATCTATCAGTGTATGTAGTATGGTGTAAAAATGAAGCCCAGAAAAAAAAAAACACTTCAAAATCATCATGACATCATGTGCTTCACAAAAGTAGACATATATATACAAGTGACCGGAAATGCCAGACTCATTTCCCCCCATTGACTGCAGTGTTAGAACAAAGCGTACCCTTGTACGGTTTTGTAAATAATTAATTTTTTATAGATTTTTTTTTTTGATAATGGCTACATGGGGATAGAACGCAAGGTTCCCTGAAAAAGTTTGCAATGTAGTGCTGGCATTTTCAAGATATCTCTAGTTTTGATTTTTAAAGATTTATGCATGGATACCAGTGGCATGCATGTATACAGAATTTACAGATCTATGAAAATTCCACTGGAGAAGGTTTGGGGGGTGGGGGATGGATGTACATGTAGGAAACCCTCTGCTGTGGGCCATCCTCAAACTGAGGGGTGGGGTGCGGCAGTATGGGGAATGCACCATTTCACATTACATGTGCTTGAAGTGTGCCTTTTTTCTATAGAGAGCAGGCTATAACATGTAAATGATTAAAAATTCAAAAATAAACACAAATTATGGAATAAAATCTAGGCCTAAACTTGACCTCTGCACCCCACTGGTTCAAGGATCTTGGGTGTCTCGATTGCCGGTAGCTTCATGAGTAAAGCGAGATTTATCCTGTTGACTATGCAAACTATGGAATTAATAATTTATAGACCAGACTACGAAAAAGGAAATTGTTTAATTATGTTAGATTACAGTGCTGCCAATCTTGATATCCTACGTTCACCTATTAGATAAACCTCTGGCAGGGGTGTAGGCTTAAAGAAGTTAAGCCATGAGTGGTCATACCCAAGGAACTTTTATCCCTTTCAAAGACTCCTAGGTGCGCATATAGGAGTATATTTTAGTAGAGCATTAAAGTGTACCAATTACCCCAAAATATTTTGCTCTGTATGTTAGGGATTCCATGTCGCAATATTATATTCAGAATATGAGCTTCATATGTTGATCCTATAAAGACATATTGCAAGTTGAAATATATGTACACTCCCAATAAACATAACAGCAACTTGTGATGAGATCAGTCGATGCACCCGTATGCGCTTGCATAGAATAGGGGCCCTACGCAGAACTGAACTCGGAGTTGGGTTCTGCACGAGGGGGTTTTATGTTTTCCTTTATTTTCTTCATACTCCTTTAACCGTTAACCCATAGAAGGCCAGGTAAAGTGTTTTGAGGTTGATTTTATACATTCTATTAAAGCTCTGTACATAAATTGTTATTTAGGTGTTTGGTACCCTTTAAGGTTTACAGTCACGTATCAACAATATATATATATTAAACAATAGAATTAGTCCATGTAGATATGTACAGCTGTACATTTAAAATCAGTGAAGTTTAAATCGATGGGCGGTTCATACTTTTGACATGATGTCCTCTTTATATCGTTATCATTATCACACCATTGATATGTGATCAGCCCTTTTAATATAGGAACACAACTTTAGAAGTGAAATAAAATGCATATTAACCCTCTCGTTACCACAAGACTAAAATACTATTCACTTTGTACATAGTGTTGTTGACTTTGGTCCTGACAGGGTTAATGTAGTACGTGCCTCTGATATGCACGTACATGTACATGTACATGTACAATGTAATAGCCATATCATCGGCCGTAACATCCTCAAGATTCGGAATACTGAGAGGATTACAAAATCATGTTCTGCACGCATTAAACATTTGATCAAATAGATTCTATTCAGTCACTTTAACATGAAGTACATGTACATGCATGCATGTGGATGTCTCCGATATATATATATGTATATTTCTCGGCTCTTTCATTGTTAAAACAAGATCAATTCCAGGGGTTTGTTTATCGGTTTCAATTTCACTCACATGCCTCCTCTGTTCTGAGTAGCATATTAATTAACAAGATGTCAAACTCATTCTATGCAAATCAATCATGGAAGACATATGAGAGAAAAATTAGATGCTTCTACACACTCTTAGAGATAAATTGACCTTAAACTGAATTTAATTGGGTTTATTTATTCCCTGAAAGTTTCATTGAGATCGACCTTGTAAAAGGGAAGCTTGAGTTCTGGGAAAGGTCAAAAAATAATTTGTGAGCTTTCTCATTCTTATTATGTTAGTTTGGAGGATTATCATAGTAGATATGTCCCCTGAAAAGGATTGCTCTTCAAATGCCCTCACATTCAAAATATGACAAGAAACAGCTGAAATGTTCAGGCCGAACATTTGTGTGTAGTCCCATACATATTTCTGCGTGCAGTGCGTATGAATCTCCCCAGAATTGAGTCAATTTCTTATCATTTTAGTGATTCCAAAACCTCACAGCATACACCAATTATTATTTACTAATATCCAGTCATGAGCCTTTCATTTCATTTCATTTCATTTATTTTCATTTCCAAACAATAATATAAATACAACATGATTCAAATATTATATTTACAAAGTTAATACAAACGATTCGAACTAATTATCATATGGGTAACTGCAAATGACAAACATATAAAACCTTGAACAGAATTAAGTTACTTTTGGAATTGCTTTGAGACAGTTTCTTTCACAATTCAATCTCATGACCAGGGGAGTGTTTCACCAAGCGTTTTGTCACTGATTTTTACCGACAACTATTAATAGCTACTGAAATTCTTGCATCTGATTGGCTGAGAGTAAATTTGTCAGTAAAAATCACTGACAAAACGCTTGATGAAACGCTCCCCAGAACTCAAGTTTATCTTTAACCTGATGACAACTGAATTCTTTCATTTCCATAGGCTTTGGATCATCTGGTTCCACTAGGCAAAGGGTTTAATCGTTGCTGCCCAGCAAGAGGATGTATAAAATACAAAGTTTAGTTATCTAGTGTTGTAATAGGATAATGAACTACAAAAGAAAAATTTATGTAAGCACTGTGAAAATTCACTCTATTTCCACTCCCTCTGGAGTCAAGTCTGATCACTTGTATAGTAGTGAATATCGAGTGGACATAGACTGCTCTCTAAAAAGAAAAGATTGAAATTTCACTCTATTTTCACTATACTTTCACTCTGTTTTCACTACAGTGTGGAGTCGGGTCACATCAGTGATTACTAATATTTTTTTTCATATAAAGAGAGTAGACATGATATACATGTATGGACTGATTTGTTTTATTCTCAAAGAAAGATGAAAACTTTGAAATATATTTTGCAGAAATTGCCATCTACTGGACTATAAACAAACCTTCAGCACCCTTCTTCTGGTTGGGCACACAATGCAATAATATTGTCTCATATTCAGTAATCTTAAAGTCTGGTATAAATATAACATGCAAAGTTTGAACAATAGCCAGCCAAAACACCAAGGATCCAGTAGGCTAATCAATGGTTCACTGCAACTTGTTTAAAAAATATATAAAAAGCAATGTAAGGAAAATATTGCTACTCTAAAATGACGCAAAGCAGTCAACCTGAAAATTATTAATGATTTTTGCTTCAAACGATAGTTACAGACTGGAAAACCAGAAAATGTTCGCGACATGAAACTTTAGCGAATTTTAAATGACGGCCATTTTCACAGCAAGAAACTTTCGCAATTTGCACAATTTTAGGGTCATGTCAATTATGATTTAATGATTTTTCGGCATGAAACTGTCGCGAATCTGAACCACTTGCGAACTTTGAATGCATGCAAATGTTTCCGGTTTTATAGTTACCTTTATAGGGATAGGCGTACAAGCAATCGAGATTGAATCAGAGACGCTAAAAAAGGGAAAAGTCACATTCAGATCCTCAGGAATATTTCAGAAGTTACTTCATGAGTGAAACTGTTTCAGATCCACGTGCCATATTCAGGGATACCACTTTTCAGACAAAAGTAGGAATTCCTACTTTTTCAACATATTTTTAGCCATAGGAAACCACTTTTTATGTACATGTTCACAAGGTCCCATTCTAGATGATTTTTCCTACCTGTACTTTTTTATCAATTCTTGTGGCATCCCATCATATTGAGAAACCTGATCTACATTTATGTATGATGGGGAGCCCTATGTCTGCGCACCTAAGATTTGACCTGAAAATGAACAAGAATTTCTCCAATATTTCTCTTTTGCTTGATGTTCTATCATTATTATTCCTGATATTCTAAAAGAGTAAGTTTGCAAAAATCTCATCAAAATTAGAGCAAGAACAATGCTGTTTTAAAGAAACGGCGGCCGCGGCATTTCAACATTTAAAAAACAATGGTGCCCATGTCTGCGCACTCATTCATTTTTAATACACGCCGTTGGGGAGTTTTGAAGTGAAAGACAACATTTTGAGGCTTGTAAAAAAAATATCTGAAATAAGACCCTTTTTTCATCATTTTGGCTCATTTTTGGCATGAATACTGATTGCTATGATAAAGCTGAAAAGTTTGTGTTCGTTGCGTGTTTTGTTTTCTCAGAATCGCGCAGTTACGCATGTGCGTAGACATGGGCACTGCGCAGACTTGGGCACTCTAGCCATACATATTTCAGACTGACTTCATAATGCTGTGGAAAAGTGGAAATGTGCTAATACAGTGGATGCCATATCCGATGTACGACAATTTGAGATCATATTTGAAACGCAATAGGTAACAAGAGATCATTATCCCAGCTGAACTGCTGAACTGAAGGCACCGTACAGGTCAGTTTTCATTAGCCAGAGTTTTCAAACTTACCGGTAATTAAAATTCTGATCATGAGAAGATTGAAATTCTGCTGTGAAGACGCAGATTACGGTACATTTCAAAATATTTCATCTGTGCACTAAGGAGCTTTACCAGGTAGCTATTTTCCCAAGAAAACTAGAGCATTTTGTGTGAAATAGCTCACTGGTCAGTATCTGGTCAGTCAGCAGGCAAATTCACTAGTGAAGATGCACTCAGACTATGAAAATGCTTTGTAGCTTAAAATGGTAATTCCTTGAGTGGACGGGGATTGCTCAGTTTGGGCTGCAAATAGGGAACCGTCGCTATTCAAACTTCAAATTTAGACATTGTTTCTCAGATGTGCTGATTTGATATTTCAAGCTCGAGCAAGTAAACATCACTGTTTTTTTCGATCTGTCTAACATGCACTAGTTTGCTTGGGATAATGGCTCAAGCTAATATCGTAAGTACAGCAGTGAAATAGCTGGTTATATGTGTCTTCACTGCAGATCGGCTCAAGCTAGCCTTGATAGGGCTAATTTCACTGCATCACAATCAACAAGCTATTTTGAAAACTAGGGCTAATGAATACGTACCCCTTGTACATGTATGTGTGTGTTTCCTGGGAGTCGTGGAAACGACCCTGTCTGCCTAGAGCCCTCTAGAGGAAGTTCATCGGTTCAGTTGAGAAATGTCATCTCTTTGGCTAGTAGCTCAGAACATATGTCGCTACTTAAGTTGATTCCTGCACTACTTAAGCCAATTCCTGTTTTTTTCAATGGGGGCACGTACGTTAAGGAAGTGATAGAAGATACGCAAGGAACCCAAGTAGGATCTCAATTTTCTTCACTTTAATCTTCTTGCTGCTTACGTGTGTCGGGTATACTGTTCATGCATGGACTTTTTAGAGGATGTGTTTCATTCAGATCAGTTTAATTCTATTTTTCGATCGACAGCACAATTGTCAAGCTATTTAGAGACTAATCGTAATCCTGCTTAAGGACGACGAGACATAAAACTTGTCGCCACTTTTTCCCCCTTTTTTTTTCGCTCCAGCAATTGGAAGACATGCAATACTTGGTCGGAAGTATTTTTGTAGCATATACATTCATGTACACGCAAGTAGGTATATATCAAGAAGATCTAAATATTTTGAGTCACAATAACCAGCTTGCCTTTGAAGTATCAACAAACATGACAAATATATGTACATGTACATGTATGTACCGTATGCGCTCTTCGAAAACAAGGAAACAATTAAATTCCTTTTTAATACATGACCATATGTATGATGGAGAGAGAGAGAGAGAGAGAGAAGGGGGGGGGGCGTCTTCATGGTCCTAGAGTGACTGATTGCTTTACAGAAAATTTTACTCAATACTCTTAAACTACATTTTATATTTTGTCTGTTTGTGTGCCAAGTAAAAAAAATAAAGAGGCATCCTGCTCTTTCAGTACTAGGGATAATTAATCATTTTAAAATTGCTGGCTTGCAATTTCTACCCGCTTTCAAAAACATCCATTCATCTATTTTGATTTGCACTTGAATACATGTACATGCATCCAGTATTATAAGCCACAATTGAAAACAAGAGCCCTAGAATGCACTGTACCAACCCTGTTGAAAATGCATTTATAATGAAAACAAAACTATATGGGTCAATCAATTACATCATCAATCCACCTATTAGTCAAACAGTAAGACGATTACAGAATTGATCCAGGGCTCAATTATTCAGTAACTTTTCCTTTTAGGTCATAATCACATGAGATAATTAATTCAATTATAGAATAAATGATGTACATGTAGCCATATCATGTGCAACAGTTTGTTCATTGGAATGCATTATTGCCATATTTTGGAGAGGTTAATCCTTGATCGAAAGGTACTTTTTGATTGAAGGTACTTTTTAACTCCCCCCTCCCCCATGGTTGAACTGTAGGCCTAGTAATACTTGTATTCAGTTTTATTATTTTAGGAAAATATACCTGTATATTTGAAAGTTTACTTTATAGTAAATGAATAACTTTATTTTAAATAGGGATTTGCCTTACTGCATTTCTTATTTTCCCAATGTCGGGTACATTGTAGCATTATTTAACTTTAATACACATACATGTACAGTATAGAAAATACCCTCAATCAATACAATTATTAAAATTGGTGATTTGCTAATTTTGTGGATTTTAGAACTTTGATTGTAAACATTTATTTCTACTTACTGTAATTCTTTAAAAGCTCATTATGTCAAACTTAGAGGGCATTTTTAACTAATAAAAAAGAGCAATATATATGTAATGCTTTGAATTATTAGTTCATCTGTGTCTGACTATTCCCTTTAAGTCTGTAGGTGTGGGAGAAGGCCGATACATGTGTATACTGGCTGCTTTCAACTGTCAGGTTTACTTTGAAAGGGTGCCAAAATTCCATGTGTCATTTGTGTTTGCAGATCTTCCAAAGTTTTGTCAGTTTTGGTTGAGGAATCACTATGTGTATTGCTTTTAGTACAAGGTGATGATGATGAACAATAGGTCTGTCATATATATTGCCAGCCTTCCTTTTATGAGCTACTGGTACCTTGCCTTTTGTGATCATTGAATACATGTACATCATATATTTGCCTTGTCGAATGGGTGGATTTAAGTTCAGCTTTACGGAAGTTTATTGCCCAATTATTATTCATGCTACCAAATATGATTCACAGCTTTACTTTAATAATGTGAGTAATTGTGTAGCTGTATTTAATCAGTGGAATACAAAGGTTATACGACAACCTTGCATTTATTAGCTACTGTACAGGTCTTGATATTGTGATCAGTGAATACATGATGGATTTACCCATTGGAACAGGATTTAATTTCAACTTGAGGGAAGTGTATTGCCAACAAAGTGTTCTTTATTTCACCATTTGTATGACAAGTAAGAGCTTTGTTTTTTAACTAACATACTGAGTGGTATGTACACGCTCTTTACCCTTTGGCATGCAAGGACTCAATTACTATGTGATGCACCATGCAGTGCCCGCGGCTACCGTTGTACACCGGGGTACCACGTTGTGTAGCGCCATCTTGTGTCCAACCGAAGTACAACCGTAGTGTAGAGCAATCATGGTGCAGCATCTGGAGCACTGGTGTACATTGCGTTGTGCATACAGCTCTTGTATGCATGCTACCCTGGTCTCCACCGCGCTAGTACAGTACGTTGTACCATCGATCTCTACCTTACGATGGATTACACTCACTTGCGCCACAAGCATCAAAGCTTGCTAGCTGCTATGACACATGACATTGCTGAGTACACTTTAAAGGCCAAGTCCACCCTAACAAAAAGTTGATTTGAATACATAGAGAAAAATCCAACAAGCATAACACTGAAAATTTCATCAAAATAGGATGTAAAATAAGAAAGTTATGGTATTTTAAAGTTTCGCTTAATTTCGCAAAACAGTTATATGCACATCCTGCTCAGTATGCAAATGAGGGAACCAGTGACGTCACCCACTCACTATTTCTTTTGTATTTTATTATGTGAAATATAGAATATTTTAATTTCTGCAGATTTCACAATTAGGAAGCTCTCATTGAATTGTGTATAGGTTGCAACAATGGCAATTGCACATGTTCAGCGAGGAATCAGACCTTGTTTCACATTATAACAAGGAAAAATTAAAATATTTCGTATTTCATGTAATAAAATACAAAAGAAATAGTGAGTGGGTGACGTCACTGGTTCCCTCATTTGCATACTGAGCAGGATGTGCATACAACTGTTTTGCGAAATTAAGCAAAATTTTAAAATACCATAACTTACTTATTTTACATCCTATTTAAATTTTCAGTGTTATGCTTGTTGGATTTTTTTCTATTTATTCAAATGAACTATTTGTTAGGGTGGACTTGGCCTTTAATACTTACAATTACAGCCTGTGAAAATTTACGCAGACGATACCATACAGGTTTATTTTATGTAGTCTACTTGAGTGGTAAGGAACGAAGGTAACCATTGCGATTGGGTTTCCGTGAATTATTTCAATGTCATATTTATGAGATCTTTTTACAAGAACATGGAGTACAAGAAGAGCATTTGAACATTAATAAAGCATACCAAAATTAATTTCACACTTTTTGGTAACCCACTAGCCCTGAAAAAAATTCAATAATTCAACAAAATGCCGGATTTTCATTTGGTACCAAGGGAGACCAACTGTTGTTGGATGGGCCAGCCCGTATCAATAAATAAAAAAAAAAAATCATGTGAGAAAAGTTTATTCCATCAATTTGTACATATGTACAGTTAACAACAAAATTATTCATACCCCTTGGAAAATACTAGTTTTTTGCATTTTTCCTAAAAATGAGTGGTTAAATGAAGTTACTTGCACATCACTTGAATACATTTTAGTTATCATCTGCAAATGAATGCCGTTTCCGGTTTCACCTCATTTGCATAACAATAGAAAAGGTGAGTTATTCAAACTGGGCGATGTTCAAAATTATTCATACCCTTGGTGATTTATTGACTTTGTCAATCAGTATGAATCCGATCCTGGTTATTAATGCTTGTAATTCACTTTACACCGTCACACCGTCACAAGGCTTCCGGAGGGGTCTCTGCTGGGATATCAGGCCAAGCATTGTGACAGTGCAGGCCTTCACGTTTAGAATTTGGGTGGAGCTCCATAAATCACACTCCTTATTTTCTCGAGGAGCTCAATTGAGCTCCTTACAATCACTCTCCCGAGATTTTTGAGGAGCTCAATTAAATAAAAAGGTGCTAAAATGCCAAGTTTCCATGAATTTGAAATTCCGTATTTCGATTTCACGATTTGGCAGAGCTGTCAACCTTGTGCAACCAAAAAAGGAATCATCATCATGATGGCAAAAATAAAAAGGAATTTACAGCAAAAAAAAAGAATACCTGGCTTCAATAAAAGTTCAAACAAAACTAACCTCCCGCGACATACTTCCATTGCAAAAATGCTCATTTCTTATGCTGAAATGTCTCGTCACATTTTTCCCTTTGATGTGTGCTCACTCACGCATTATATACTAAATTGGATCATATTGATTTTTACACACACAAGCTAGACAGATAGCTCAGAAACATTCCTGACAAATTGCATTGCTGGAAACCAACTTGTTAAAAAGTTAAAATTATAATTAGCCTAGGCCTATAAATATAACTTACACATGCAAATTCAACGCCTTTTGTGCTTGGCTTTATGAAAGGAAATCGTTGTTTGTAATGCTCTTTAAACTTCTGTGACCGTTTTCCACTCATTTTGATCAAATCCTCTCTAGTTTCGCGAAATAATTCCGTTAAATCCACGATCTTGACAAAGCCGGTGCGCAGTTCAGCAAGCGTTAATACATTGCCCCACATATAGAGATCGGTGCTGTGCTTACATGCGTTTTGCATGGCCTGTACGCTACGTGGGCACCGCTGCATGCATGCGAATAAAACATGTTTTCGCAGTCACACGACCCAGTCACACGACGGAAGAGCGATCGAAACTTGCGTTATTTGAATGATATACCGTACATGTACCATCGATCAGTTTGGGGTCGGTTTCGTCGGTGGGACTGTAACATTACGTGTATCGATAGCTCAAACCCGGAAGTCATAGACAACACTGTATTTTCGTATACATGTACACAAAAATGATTTTTCAAGTCGAGTTGCTCCGAGTTGTATTTGCAACAAATAAGGAGCGCTGTCGTTAGTGCTCCTGACTATGGCTTGAGGAGCGCGGTAGGAGCGCCAGCGCGATCGCGCTCCTCAAAAATGAAGGCCTGCAGTGTGAAGAAAGTGTTACGAGCATTAATCACAAGGACTGGATCCATACTGCTTGACAAAGTCAATAGATCACCAAGGGTATGAATACTTTTGAACATCACCCAGTTTGGATAATTCACCTTTTCTATTGTTATGCAAATGAGATGAAACCAGAAACAGCAATCATTTGCAGATGATAACTAAATGTATTCAGTTTTTAGGAAAAATGCAAAAAACTAGAATTTTCCAAGGGGTATGAATAATTTTGTTGTTAACTGTATGTGCCACCTGCATAAATAATAAAGGAGCATACCAATTTGTGTGCCTACCTGCATGTTTGGATTACATTTCAGGATTGATAACACTCTTGTAGACAGGTGAGGAATATGAACCATATTGTGGTATTTTAGGCAAGATATGTGCTGATCGTTTGTCTTTTTAAATTTAACTCTGGAGACATCTCTGTCATGGTTTATATTGCATCATTTTCCTGGTATAATTTCTTATTTCATATTTCGTCAAATGGTAGGCAAGCAAAAGGTGAAGTGCCCTTGTATTGAAAACTGGAAATATTTCAAGACATGGGTGGAAATTATTTGGTGTCTAGAGGAGTTCTAGATTCATTTTTTCCATTTTAGATTGGAACATTGATATTCTTTTTTCACTCCAAATTCTTTCAACCAAATATCATGTTTCTAAAAGGTTCTTTACCTATTGACTACTTAATTCTTCCATTTCCATAGGCTTAATACCATTCACGGCCCTACACTTCAGTTAGCCACCCGAAAGCTTTCACTCCGTCCTGCCTAATATGCATAAAATAAACAATTTGTTTACGTAAACCCGCTACAAATTTCTATTTGATAATGATTTGACCATGTCCTTGCTATTATTCAAGTTTTCCTTGGGAATTCACGTAAGCTTCTAAATCTAAAGATTATTTCCTGGTGGCAAGGTCTATATACTAAAGGGCCGGTCCATTCACACAAGAGGAAATGTACAGAAATGTATAAAGGATCAATCTAAATTGTACCTTGATAGCAAAATGGACCTGTACACGTTGGATAATACATTAAATGATTACAAACTTGGTTTTGGTAGGAAGACTCTACTGTAGGTATTGATCTTGCTCTCAGCTTCTTAGGCACCAGAGGTTATTTCATAAAACATTTTATCAATAACAAGTTACAATAATTGTTATAAGCTACTGAAATCCTTGAATCTGAGTGCCTGAGAGCAAATTTGTTTGTTATAATGATCCATGTTTTTATAGTATTTAGTCAAAAGGGGGAAAAATATGTACATTTACATGTATATGTACTTTGCTATTATTATTAAAGGTTTCTGTTCATACGGTACCATGGTAAGACTTTTCAAAAGTCATTCATGTATCTCATCATGACTACATGTATATAGGAAGTCCTGGTACAATTTATTAATGACCAATTCAAAAGCAATTTTGTTGTTGTTGATTGTTTTTCCTCAAACTTTCACCAATCTGTTTTTTTCATATTGCTCTTTAGAAAAACAAACCTGATGTCAGGGTGGATTTCTTGAAGCAGTTGTCAAGCTTGACTCATTTAATTGTACATGTATCTTGTAACCCAGCCTAATAGGATCAATCCTCTTAATAGAAAATAATAATGGTGGTTACCTTTATAAGGCAGTTCGTAGATGCAATCTGAGCATGAGCAGATAAAGGTCATCTGTACCGAATTCTATAAAAACCCACTGACACTAATATTTGATATGTGCTCATGAATGTCATGTAATCATTATTCAATTATGCACTAATGGTGCATTCCATGATATCCAGGTGGAAGTATTCTTTTTAAAGGGGGAAACAAAAGCTATTCATGAGGCACCTCTATCACTCCCAGAGTTATTTTTCTGAAGTGCACATAAAGGGACCCTCCATGTCTAAAATATCTGTGGATATTTGGGGTCATTTGTACCATGCGCTAACTACGAACTGGTCTATTCTAATACACTGCAATAGGTTCAGGTGATACAGTTTCCAGGGATCACTGAATACTCCTTACACTTTTATACTAAACTGTAATACACAACATGGTACATATACATTTAAATTTAGTTTGTTCCTTGTATGCCATTTGTTGTTTTGGTTATGCAAGGCTTGACACTAAGAGAAATCCAGTAGACAAAGGGACCTCAAATTCACTTCGGAGAGTCTGAGCCCCCTGAAATGTGTACATGTATTGCAAGGACCTGGTGCATTTGGGGGGGGGGGGGGGGGGGGGGGTACTTGTTCTTTCGAACGTGTGTTTTTCTGAAAGTTCATAATTCTGAAACATTAATTTCCCTTAGCCGGGGGTTCATAATTCTGAAAATGAAATTGGGTTCATAATTCTGTACATTTGATCAAGGAGGTACTAGGCAAGCTTGCCTAGTACTCCTAAGGTTCGTAATCCCCAAAATGACAAAGGGTTCATAATTCCAAAAATGAAAAGGGTTCATAACCCGAAGGTTCATAATTCCAAAAATGCAATAAAGCAATACAAACCCTTTTTTATTTTCGGAATTATGAACCCTATTTCATTTTTGGAATTACGAACCCTATTTCATTTTTGGAATTATGAACCCTTTTTTAATTTAAGGAATTAAGGAATCATAAACCGCCAGAGTAACGAACCTTCAGAAAACGACATGTAACCTTGCAAAAAGGTTGAAAATGATTTGGGTCTATTTAACACAAAGTTAGTATGGAGCCCTGGATATATAGTTTGTCCCTTGTATTACGTTGTCTTTTTAGATTTGGGTTAAGCAAGGCTTAACACTTTTGGGGTGCGGTGCACATGGACCCCCCAAATTTAATAAACCTGTTAATAGGAGTCTGTTTAAATTGACCTCTCTTTGTCAAGATCCAGCATGTTGACTGTAGGCTATTCCTGTACAATTAATTTGCCCAATAAATTTGTAAACCTTGAGTATAAAAGTGGTACGTGTATGTAGTTTTACATTCCAATTAATGTAGTTTTTAAAATGTGCTGCATGGACAAAATAATAACCGACAGGTGTCCCTTACAGATAAAAAGAGAGAGAGAGAGGGAAACATAAAGAAAACGGTTAGCTGATTTAAATTGTATTCATGAAATTAGTTTATTACCAGATAGATTGTAAAGGAAATCTCTATGCTTACTGTATATATGTTTATGTTTTTAATTCAATTGTAACAGTTAGCCATGTAGATGGTGTGGATGCAGTAGCCATTCAGCATGATTCCATCGTCTATTGACTGACCACCTGACAGGGTCATTGTGATGACATCACCACAGCCCGTAGCCAATCACAGGCCTCCGCAGCTCCCTGCCAAACCGGAGGCCCGCCCCCGGCCCCTTCGTCTCAACCTTGAGGAAGGGCAGCTGAGAAAGAGGATTCATCTGTTTGAGGGATTGACGCAGACAAATGGTGAAGGTTGGGATTTTGCCTTTTGTTGTATGTATGTATGTACATGTATCTAGGAGGGTAAAAACTAGGGAATTTTTGAGGGCTACCTTCAGGGGCAGATCCAGGAGTTTTCAAGGAGTGGAATGGGGCCAATTAAAAGAAATATTTGATAAGCAAAAAAGTTTTCACGTATTCAGGTGCCTGTTTGGGGTATGAAATTGAAGGGGGCATAAGAACACAATTACAGTGCACAAGTTTTGTACACTTATGATATGCCATATTGTGTTTCAAAAGGAGGGGGCCCCCAGGCCGGTGCATCACCCTCAATTTTCAATGGAGAAAGAAGAACTTGCCTTTCTCCTTGAACTCCAGACTACAGGCTAAGTTTAATACAATGGAAGGAAGCATGTGCTTCCCAAATTACTGATGAATTTGACTTGAAGAAAAAAAGTAATTATAATCCTACACTTCAACAATATTTGATATTTTCATTTTATATTGTTTCTACACACAGATGAAAATAAAGGAGAAGACCCCAATAATGGCTTTCGGTGCAGGCAACCAAAGGTCATCAGCCCGGAACAGAAGCGCTGGACGCAACTGGATGTTACCACCGAAGAACCAGTCAGTCGAAAGGAAGTATCTCGACAGAGGCATGGTCAGCACTCAATGCATCCTGGGAACAAAAGAAGTCCTGTCTCTCCAATTCCACCAAAGCCTCATGTATCACCAAGGAGAAAGGTGGAGATTAAAGTGCCATCGCCGGAACCTTTGGTCAACAGAAAACCGGTGTTTAACCCAAAACAAGAAAGACCAGTTGCAGGAGATGCTAAAGCAACAAGGGCCGAGAATGTAAGGAACTCTGTGCTGGCACTTGTGAGTGCCTTTGAGAACGGCAAATCTTCTGTGGCCATTGAAAGGAAGTCAAAGATGTTGACAGTTCCAGAGGGTGGTAGGGTGCAAACAAGTAGTGAGTCCACGACGCCGAATGGGACAATGTCCCTGACAAGGAATGGCACAGATAGTCTGATGCCCCCTCCGCTTCAGAAGAATAGAATGTCTCGTAGCATGGACAGCTTGGTGCTGGAGTTTGAATCTGTTGCATGCGATATGAGTCGGAGTAGCATTAGACATAAAAGCGATGGCAGTGCATCGCCTGATCCTGTTCCCCATAAACCAGAAAGAACCTTTGAACAGGACATTTATAACCAGAGTAAAGTACAGCAGCAAGTGACTGTGAACGGTGAAAATGAAGACAGTCAGAAACCGTCCATATCGAGGCTGACAAAGCCAAGTCGAACTTTTGACCAGGACGGGTATGACAAGAGTAAAGCGTTGCGATTGAAACATTGCTTGTCCAATGGTGATGTCTTAAAGGAGGAGAAAGCACCTGAGCCAGCGCCAAGAACAAAAAGTGCAAGGAGAGCCGATGTACCTCATGAATACTATCAGGTCAACCCTGAAAATTGCAGTCGGAACTGCAACCACAATCTCGAAATGGAAGATTCCAGCCTTCAGAATGGTTATCCACGGTACGAGGAGGTATCGGAGTTCTTCCCAAAATCTGGGAAGCACGTCTACGATCCACTGGTCATTGACAACAACAACCAGACATCGTTCTTGAATATGCTCAAGTCTCCTATGAGTAGGAGACCTAGGTTGTCCTCCCCTTCCGGTACCCTTGCACCCTCCCCTACCAAAGGGAAGTCCCATCCCACATCTCCACCCCCTCCGACGCCCCAAACTCCACCACCAT
Organism: Heliocidaris erythrogramma; assembly: GCA_025617745.1. Taxonomy (NCBI): domain Eukaryota; kingdom Metazoa; phylum Echinodermata; class Echinoidea; order Camarodonta; family Echinometridae; genus Heliocidaris; species Heliocidaris erythrogramma. Next base: position 38,808,670 of record CM046864.1, on the reverse strand, counting down.
TACCCAACCACTCTCCAACCCGACTTCTGCCACCTCGCTTCAACATAATTTCCCCTGAAACATTCGCAAAGGAGAAAGCCAAGCTCTTATCACCCGACGATTCAGGCTGCATATCGCCCGAAACACACCGGCGCATGACGGACAGTGTCTTGATACGGAGTCTCTCACCTAGGTCGCATCGGAGGAATATGCAAGATGCGCAGAGGACAAATTTTTCTCCTATAATGGGAGAATATGCTGAGCCAATCAATATCAAGAGGTCATTGAGTGATGAGAGTCTAGCCACTCTGCGGAGACCGTCACCGGTTGTTGATAGCCAGGGTTATTCAGTGCCAGGAAGCCATCTCTGGGAAGCTCCCAAGTTTCACACTATGAAGCCCAAGGTACGTAAAAGTAGAAATTGAATTTTGAATTTCCTTTAAGCCCATGTGTCACTGGGCTGTGACTGATTACAAAATGTCTCAAAACCTTCGAGACTGGTGCGAACTCCCTGGGACCATTAGGAGCGCGACAAAATTGCAAAATAGTAGACAATAAATTGCGAACAAATTGCGACATAACAAAGACACTCTGTAACTAAACTGCGACAAAAGAAATAGGAAATTGCATGACATTCTCCGGAATGTTGCCCAATTATCGTGCAACACTTGCATGAACTCCAGGCAAATTTTGGCCAAAATTTGGCAAATATGTCAGAAGTAGCAACGCAGTGTGATTCCAAGTGCAAATTGTTGCTAATTTGCCCTTTTTCTTGCAACTTTGTGTATCCAACTAGTCGGGAGCTGTCACAGCCCAGTGAGATACTACATGTAGCTTTTATAGACAAAAATATACTGCGACTCTTAATACAAATATGTTTGTGCACTAAAAAGTGTATCTTCTTGGTATCTTGATGAGTGTGGAGAACATGGATGACAGTTATTTTGCTATTAAGGATAAGGTTGAGTTCTGGGAAAGGTTAAAAAATAATTTGTAAGCTTTCTCATTCTTTTTATTTCAGTTTGGAAGAACATCATACTAGTAATGTCCTCTGAAAAGGACAGCTCTTCAAATGCCCTCATATTTGAAATATGACAAGGAATTTCTGAAATTTTCAGGCCGAACATTCATGCCATTTGTATTTACCCATTTTTGTGTGCAGTACAGTGCTTTACAGCGAGATTGGGTAAATTATAAATCATTTTGATGATTCCAAAGCTCACAGTATAAAAAAAAAAATCTTATGTAGACATGATCAACCTTTCCCAATTGCTTTGAGACAGTTTCTCTCAAAATGTAATTATTTGACCAGAACTCTACTTTATCTTTTAAGTCATTATAAAATGTATTCTTGTTATAGATATTGCTGCATTAGTGATAATTACCAGATCTCGATGTGCTTCTTGCATTTCCTTAATAAAGCATGCTGACTGTGCGCTACCATTTGTATTATGTGATGATTTGTATTAATGTGAGCCATTATCATCAGCTTTGTATCATAGCACGCAGTTACTTCAATGAATGGAAAGCATGCTGATGACATACAGTACTGCATGTTGCAATTGATTTTTTTTGCGTCATTAGGGAGGGGGTAGCCAGAGGTAGAGCTGTAGAACATAGTAACCATGCAAGGGGAGGATATATTTGGGGAAATAACGAAACATCAAGATTTTGATGTTTAGCTGAATCACATTATGCAGGCAAGCAGTAATATAATAGAAGAAAGCAATTGGTCGCTTTAAACAGCTTTAGCCAATAGAATTTCAAAATGGTTTTTGAACAATTATCCCGCCAAAAGTAACCAATATTCTAAGCCTTTTTACAGTATACAATAGAAATTTGATTCTAGATGAAAGCTCATACATGTATAGAATTTGTAAGAACTTTTAGCCAAAATTTTAGACCTATAAATTATTTCTCACAAAAATGGTGCATCTCTAAATTTATGCTAATTTTAGGGATATATTTTATTTGTTTTTTTTTAAACTAATTCTTCAGATGTTTGATTTTGAATGCCATGACCCACAACACATCATCCATTTGCACATATCATCTTCCTTGCATTCCAAAATCGTCATGCATGACATTTTAATATGATTTGAATGCTTCATAAATTACTTGTACATGTACATGTATTGGCCCTGATCAACTTCTATTTAACATGTAGGTCATCATAGTCCATGATAGAAAATAGTTTGTTAAAAGGGAAAGTCCACCATGATAACAAGTTGGTTTTAAAAGAAGCAGACAAATTAAAGAAACAGATCAGTGAAAGTTTGAGATAAATTCGCTAAGAAGTGTAAAAAGTTATGAATTTTGAAGTTGTAATCAAGCAAACACAAATTGGCAACTCTGTGACGTATCTTGCGAGCTCCTCTCCCATTTGCTCAGTACAGAAAATTTCATAAATTTTCATTTTTTTATGTTTCTGTTTAAGGAATGAATTTGTTTCATACAGGTTTTTCTGTAGAAACATACTGTATGAGCAATAATTATATCTAAGGTGCATGTATTTTTGAACATTTTCTTAAGAGAAAATGGGAATTAACGATTTTTGGGGTACATGTACATGGCAAATTGGCGAGGAGCTCAAAAGATACATCACGGATTTGCCAATTTGTGTTTGATTGATTACAATTTCAAAAGTTCATAACTTCTTATTTCTTAATATCGTATTTGCTCAAACCTTCGCTACAATGATCCTTTAATTTTCTGCTTCTTTTAAAACCAACTTGTAATCAGGGTGGACATTCCCTTTAAGTGTGCAGATGTAGTTTATGGATACAAAGGTTTGTGAAATGTACATGTAAATATTGAATCATGGTCACAATATCAACTAGGGGCCTTTATACATTTGAAAGTTTCCCTGGAACTGTCTCTAGGCATTTCATATCACAGACCTTTATCAATAATCTAAAACCAGAAACTTTCGCGACATAAAACTTTTGTGAATTGTTAATGACAGCCAATTTTGCTGCAAGAAACTTTCCATGAATGACAATAATTTTACGTTGTTTCAATTATGATTTGATTATTTCGCGGCATGAAACTTTCACGAATTTCACATGTGGTCGAGATTCGTGAAATTTTCATGCATGCGAAAATTTCTGGTCTTACAACTGGTATTAAAGAGCAAGAGAAAATGATACAGAGCTACAAATAGCACACCAGGGATTGTGTGCTAGAATAGGAATAGCCTGAAAAAATAGAGATGGTGGGGGGGGGGGGGGGGTGAGGGAGAGAGAGAAAGAGAGAGAATGGGAGGAGAGGGAGAGAGAGAAAGAGAGATACATGTAAGGGAGAGGAAGAGAAAGAGAATGGGAGGGGAGAGAGCGATAGAGAGGGGGAACAGAGAAAAAGGAGGGGGCGGTGGAGAAATACATGGACATGTACACAGATCTAATTAAAGAGAAGCGGAATTGCTCTTTATCCAAGATGATGAATGAGAGATAGAGAGACACAGATATCGCACAGGAAAGCCGAGAAATATCAGTCACAGTAATATCCGAAAGATTTTACTTGTGTACAGTGTGTATGTACTGAGAGAGGAAAGATTTGTAGGCTTTATTTATTTATCAAAACAGAGGAGTCACATTTACTGTAGATCAGTGACATTGAAAGTGTCATACTGAAAGACTTACATATTAAGCCTAGAAGAGAAATACAGACACTATGTTTTTCATGTCACAGACTGCAAGACCTTGGCATTTTAAAGCCATGTCAACCTCCTACAGTGTACTGAGAGACAGAAAGGCATTAATGATATCCTTTAATACGGAGTTAACTCCCTTCAATGCAAAAAGGGGGAGACATATTAATCTTGTTGTTAATACAGTTTATGTGTGTAGGAGTCAATAAGATTTGGGAAATCAGGAGCCTGTGTCTGAAGTGTTCATATGTTTTAAAGTTATTCAGAAGCCAGACATATTTTTAATAGGAGCTCTGAAATCTCATTTTAATTACACTGCCCTTGATGAGTGTGAAGAACATTTCATGATATTGAATGTATCATTTTTAAGAGAGAGTATCTTCATGCTGCTTACATGTATTTTGGATTTAAATCAATCAATGGAGTGTTAATGCCATTATTGCAGCAGATACATGTATCAGGGGCGGATCCAGATTCTGTGAAGGAGGGGGGCACATTTTTTTTTTTTTTTTTTTGGGGGGGGGGGGGGGTGTTTGACTCAAAAATTCTCTTACAAGCAAAAAAAAAGGATCAGTGTTTTGGGGTGTTTTTACTTCCCAAATTAAGAAAAGGTCTCTTCCAGGTAGAGGGGGTCCCCTGGATCCGCCCCTGGATGCAGTATTCTCTTTCATCTGTTTGCACATTAGGCAATGTTTTCGGGTTTTTTTTTTTTAAATAAGCCCTGTTTCCTTTTTCCTGTGTTGTAGCTTTAATTTCCTGTATCCAAGAACTTTGTGTGGCCTGCTCTTGGAATGTGTACTGTGCATGACATGTGTAAGTTCCATCCACAGGAGGAGAGAGAGAGAGAGAGAGAGAGAGAGAGAGAAAGATTGAATTATAATGTAAATATGATTATAGAAGTGTACAGGTACATATGCATTATGGAACTTGCAAAGCACTCATGTTATATATATTGCTCATGGTGCCCCAATGTTCCCTGGCTTCAGCTCACAGCACTCAAGGAAATCCTCCCTGCCAGGTCCACACTACACCTGGATGGAGAGTGGCAAATGTAGATAAATGTCTTCCCAGTTGCCAAAGGACAGTAGTGCTTTGCAGGGACTTGAACACACAACTTATTGAACCGCTAGGCTCAAGCCAAAAGGTGTATAAAACGCGGGATGAAATTTATGAAACCTGTTTTGGGATTTTTACTTTTTTTTTATAATATACTACATCCAAGGGCAGGCCGTATCATTACACTGTTGGCTCCAAATGAAGCAGGGGGATATTTACTATTTGGAATCAAGTCTTGTACTTTTCCGTAAATGCAGCATTTTCAACAGAATCACATTATCTACCCTGCTGCCTGACCTTCCTGTTTGGTGATATCAAATCCAGCGGCCCGCCATTATTTGCGGTTTTGTATGACATAAGGAAACAAAAATGATGTTTTCCTCAAAAGTCAAAACCTGTGTTTGTATTTACGGATGTGATTTGTATTTACGGATGTGATTTGTATTTACGGATGTGATTTGTAATTTGCACAGACAAAGGCTGGTACTAGTATAAATAAGTTCCATCTATTAATTGTAGTCAACTTGAACTTCAAGTTTTATTTTTGGTATTTGCATGTTTTTGTTTTTAAAAGGCATGAATTAATTATGTTTCTTTTATTGATATTTGCTATTATACTTTTATTTCTTTTATTTACTCCTTAAATTGATAAAAACTGTTAATAGAGAATCAGCTGGAAAACAACCATCTACTTTTATAGGCTCAAACAGAGATAAACTTTTGAATGTGTTGCCAGTTTAAGGATTTTATTTCATTTTCTAAAACCTGTTGAAAAAAGAAATTAGACAAATCAACATATATCACTGTATTTTGAAAAAGGGCATACGTTCAGATGTTAGTTCTTGTTTGTTAGTTTTGATTATCAGCACAGTCGACAGAAAGAGAGAGAAAGATAGATACATGTAGAGAGAAGGAGGAGAGGGGGAGAGAGAGGAAGGGTAATGAAAGAAGTATGTTTGTGGGTTGCGAACAACAAAGAAAAATGAGGGAGGATGAGAGGAGTTAAATTTCCTGTTTGTGAGACGTCCTCAGTCCCACATGGGTTGAGTGGTGTAGGTTTAGCTCCTCACAGGAAGATATTGCAGGGACATTCTAACTGATATTCTTAAAAGTTGCATCCTTTTTTAACAATTAAATGAAATTGCCAATGAAAGACATGTAAATGCATGCAAGATCTCCTATGGATGCAAGGGCAACACAGAGTCGAGAGGCAAAGCGACAACTCTAAAGAGAGTTTTGCCCTACAGTTGTAGCTGTTCTTTGTAAAAAATCATTAGATCCTAAATTATAAGAATTGGTGGTTAATGAATACTGCATATGCAGGACTGAGGGGGTTAAAATGAACATCTATGTTGCTGAAACTATTTCAAGAGGAAATGCATGTGTTTGCTCTGTCTCATGCGTATGGAGCCATCAGAGACATTCTTTGATCAGTTTGTGTTAAACAGTCATGCAAAGATATGACCTTGTTTACGCTATAATTATAACACTTTTCTTGTTCCTCAAAGTAGGAAAATATGAGTTTCGAGGATTAAGTTATCAGAATGATTTAGATCACATACATGTAATGTGCCTCAAAGCTTGTGCCTGTTTCTTATCTCGGATAATGTTGCCAATTTTTAGAATTCTGAATATGCACCCTGGGATGAACCCTGATGCATTTTTCTCAATGTTTCAAAGAGTTAATTTTCTCGAGTATTTATAGGAAAGTTCAATATTCAAGATTTTATTTCTACATTTTATTTTTTTAAGCCCCTTTTGTTTGACTCTAATTTGGGGGGGGGGGGGGGGTGGACATAGTTACACCTGGTATTGAAGTTATTTGGTTATATAAAGATTAGTCTAAAAGCTATTACCCAGTTTGAATAGTGCATCAAACTTTGCAATAGTGTATTTTCAATGTCAGATCTAAAAAAAATGTGATAATATGACAAAGATAAAAGTATAAATGATTTCAATAAACAAGGAATAAATGATGATAGATAATGCTGCTAAAGAGAGCCATAATGGGGATATTGATAATAATGCAGAGACACTTGATAATTACCCTGGCTGTAGCCACACTCCCGTAGAGCACTGGAAGTACATGTATCTGACGATCAAATTTCTTTGCTCCACGTCGCAAACTTTACTCCACTTTGATAAAGAAAGTCAACTTACAAACTCCTTGCCTTAGCCCTAGTTGTAAAATAAGCACTAGGCTGGAATTACAACTTTTTGAGTTATCAAAGTATTAAAATATCAAATAATTTGAGTAAATGTGGGTGGGGATGGTGTTTTAGCAGGAAAGAGTTGGTTAATACATGGTTAGCTACACATGCCACCTGTCTTTTTTGATATCATCTGTTTCATCAATAGCTTTTAATTGATCACAATCTAGTATTACATAACCGGGGGGAGGGGTGCAGACAAGAGTTAATGAAATTTAATAAAAGGTGATAATAACTTAGGAGGCATGGTATAAGGCATGTGTGTCTTAAAATAACTGTTTGATTTCCACATGTAGGCACTGTTGTATGCATCAGGAATGATATAGGCCTGTAATTTTATATTTTAGAAAAACAAAAATCCCTGAAAGTGTTAAAAAACATGATCAACATAAAAATGAATGGGGAAAAAAGGGGGAAAAAGAGGAAAAATAAATGTTGATTTTTACAATTAATTACAATAGTCGTACATTCGTCTATACATGTACATGTACAGTTTTTGACTGATTTTCAACAAATATATTTTATAAGTACATGTAAGTACTTTTAAGGTCCAAAATTTTTCAGAGGAGGGATTAACAAACAAATAATGGGGGGGGGGGGGAATGCGTTTTTCTGAATTTATAGACAGTCGTATGAATGTATGTCTGCTAGTATTGGGCACTGCGTAGGGATTCCCCTTTCGCTACAAATTCAACACTTTAGCATAATTCCGAGACAGTTTCTCTCAAAATGTCACATCACCGCAAATACTCCCAATTACTGTGATCGCTTGAAGCAGACAGAAGGTTCCTCCCCATTAGCCCAAACAGACTGGAGCTTGAGGTAATAGATGGATCAGTGCTTCAGAAAAAAAAAAGTTCGCAATTCAAGTTCTCTTTCTCCATGTAGCTCAAGCTTGGTGTGTTAAATTCACTTAATATGGACCGAATGGCCCGCTATTTCATCACAAGTTATGGGTAATTATGAAGATGGGCCTTAAACTCTCAAAGGCCTGTTCTTATTTCGGCGCAGTTTCCAAAGTTGCCCACTAACCCTGATCTGGGGGAAATTAGCCCGAGCACAAGTAGCGCCCAAGCTAATTCACAGTGAAGAGGCACATATTGGGCTTCACCATTGCATTTTGGATATTACAACTGTAGCTTGAGCTATTATCTCAAGCAGCCTAGGGCTTTTTCGTGAAATATAGACTGCTATTTGGTACACCTAAGAGGGTATAATTTGTAGGTGAAGATGCACTTGGGACTTGCTCTGAAGCTTGAGCTAATTCCTTGAGAAGCAGGCATAGCTCAGCTCAGGCTTATGGAGACTTGGAAATTTAAACTTGGACTATTTTCTCAAGAAGGTCTAACTATATGTATGAAGTAGAAGTTTCATGGTATAATGGTTCAGTCACTCGATCGACTTTCAATCAAAAGGTTGAAGGTTCGAATCCCTTCTCGGCACTAACGTCCTTTCGCAAGGCATTAATCCACATTTGCCACTCTCCACCCAGGTTGGATACCTGGTACGCTTTAAGCGTACCAGGGTAATAATGTACAGTGAAGCGCTTTGAGCAGTTGAAACGGGAACGGCGCTGTATGAATATCAGTTATTTATATCTCAAGCTCCAACTTGTTTGGGCTAATGAGGACGGGTCTTCAGAGTCCTAGTCAGTGTCATCTATTTGCACTTGAGAGAATGAATAGATTAGGTTGACCTGAAGATCACCCCTATCTACCAATGACTCAACGACCCGTTTGTTAGTCATCTTGTATTCCATAGAGGCTCCTTTGGTCTGGAACTCACCTTTTAAGGAGAACGTCTTTAATACACTGGTAACTCCTTGGTCTTAACTACATTTAGGCGATTCCTCTTATGTGGTATGGGACATAATTTTAGGCAAAACTGTATACGTCATATATTTTGTGGGGGTTTATTTTCATGAATTTTACGAATCACGGGTGGGTCGCGAATTTAACATCATACTTTAATATTGCTAACAAGTAGTCAGTTGAATTTGTTGTCTCCTTGACAGAAATTGACCACTTAGCTTTACGAAAGTACATCCTCATTGCTGTTTGTAGATCTAAGAATTTCCTGATCTAGAATTTAACCACTCAAGAATAGTCTGGCCAGTCCTATTCACGAAACTTATGGCCGCGAAAGTTATAGCGTATACAATATTTCTATACTTCAGACTGTATATACTATATCGTCCGTGTGGTGATAAAACCTTGTATCTCAAATTTTGGTGAAAATTACTGTTTTGTGTTAATAATCTTCAGATAATCAGTCAAGTGATGTCCTGTCCAAATCCCAGCTTTCTTACTCCAAAAATGAAGCCACTGTGGAATAACAAGTTGCAATAACACTTATATGCTACTGAAATCCTTGCATCTGATTGGCTGAGAGCAAATTTGTCATAGGAATGTGGCAGTTGTCATTGATAATATGTTTTATGAAACAAGGCCCTGAGTGTCGGTATACAGACCTGTCAGGGTCTAAAGTTAATCCGGAGTTCTGGTAATGCAACTTCTTGGAGGGACGTGTGTGTGTGTGTGTGTGTGTGAGAGTGTAATTTGGGTTTTTACAGACGTGCATCAATCAGATATGATTATTTACGTCTGGGGACCCACCTTTAACGTCACCATCCGAAAGACGTGACCCAGTCTCGAACCTGGGTCCGCTGAATCAGTTTATAACTTCCACTATTAGCTGGATTACAGGCGCACGCCACAACGCCCCGTGTTACGGTCCAACCTGCTTTTATAGCGACCACCTGTATAGAGAGACCGCCTGTCTATAAAGACCACAATTTTTGTTTCCCCTGAAAAGTGTTTCTCATTGACACATGTGTTAAAGGAACCTGTACATGTAGGTAAAGACCACCTGCTTCTAAAGACCGCTTTTCTTGTCTCCCTTGAGTGGTCTTTATAGACAGGTTTCACTGTATATGCCTAAAATTTCTTATAAAAAAGCATCTTGTTACAAGCAACACAGTTGCGGCCCTACACTGCAATTAACTGCCCCAAAGCTTTTACTCCGTCCTGCCCGATTTGAATAAAATAAGCAATATTTTTACGTAAAACAGCTACCGAAGAGTCTCAGCTATTAAACTGTAAAATCTTGCCCTAGAAACAAACAAACAACTTCATCCCTTTTGCAGACTTTCGCAAAATTACACGAAACTTTGCACAGTTGTAGTAGACATCCTGTAGATACTGCCTATAAACTTTCAAGGCCACAAGTTCTATAACTCCTTTGTAAGAAATGAAAATCTTACTTTTGTCACAGAGGGAGTTATTCAGAAATCAACAGAAGCACATGTTCTAGTATTAAATGTTTGAAAAATAATTTTAAATATTATGCGATCGTTTTCGAGTAAAAAAATAAAAATAAAGTGTTACCAAAATTGTTGTAATTACTTATTAGAAGCAAATTATAATCCTTTTCACATCCGTACAGGTTTCCCAGTATACATTGTTTGTGTAGTTCTCTTGTAATTCATTGCATACTCAAACAACTTGAAAATTTAGGGCTGCAAAAGGGTGAATCCCAAGTTTAATCTCTCCATACAGGTCAAGCATGTAGAGTAGGAAAAACATGACGAATGAACTAAAAATAGGCCTTCATGCTTTTGTGCACATACTTAATGTGTAGTGAAACATGATGAGGAAGTGAGCCAGCTAGTGTTGAGATAAGGAACATCTTTCCTTTGTTTGAAATGAATGGAGCATGGGATCCAAAGTTTGTTTTGAGTGACTCACATCTAAACTGTACTGAGTTCAAGTGAATGGCGAGGCGAGTGCATTAATATCATGTGTTGCAGTAATGAGGAATTAACTTGTGAACCTGTCACTTTCTACGTATACATGTAGGTGTTATACCGCTCACAGCAAAAACTGTGGTGTTAACTTGTGTACATATAGAGGACCACACCAGTCATTTTACACCGGTGTTAAATCTGTGGTGTTAAATCAACACCCAGTGGTGTTATTACAACACCTTTGGTTGTTATTTAACACTCTTTGGTGTTATGTTGAAACTCTGGGGTGTAATTTTACCACCCTAGGGTGTGGTCCTCTATTAACACCAACTGGTGTCAGTTTTAACACCCCATTTTTTGCAGCGCTCCTTCATCTACATACAATTCTGAAAATGCTCTTCCAGTATTAAAAAACCCCTTGTGAAAATAGAGGGACCTATTGAAATCAATCAGAATACATGTTGACTGTGACTATTCATGGGAGAAATGGGTGTAATATTCATGTTTACTGTGCCATCAAACATATTTAACAATAATATGTTACAATGTATTGATATACATGTAGACAACATATCACATTTCAAGAGTGTAAAAAAGGGTGATGATACATACAAGGGCTACAGCCAAAGCAAAGCTTGATATGCTTGATGAGGCCCAGAAACATTGAATTCCTGACACTCAAAATAAACAAAGGAGAAACAGGGTGACTTGCAGGAGAGAGAGAGAGAAAGAGAAAAAAAAAGAAAAAGAAGGAAAGGGGGTATGGATTTTCCAGCTATCAAGGTCTCAGTTGGCATACACATTTGATATCATCAAAATAGAGTCTTGTTTGTTAAATTTTCACTGAGGGTGGTTTACTGTTATTACAGCTTGTTGAGCTCGAGCGTGAGAGAAACAAAACTGTAATAGGATATGTTGCAATTTGTTAGCTACCGGTAAAAGCAAAATTTCCCACAAAAATCTGATTACTGTAAATAGATTCTGTAATACCACACAAGCATGTAAAATATTGATTTCTTAATTTGGCTCACATTTCATTCATTTTCTTTTGTTTCAAATATAATTTCTCTTGCACTTCTTTTTGTATCCTTGTTGTCTTCTCACTATTTGGCTTGTGTTTATTACTACATGTACATTACATGTACATGTACATGTATATCTTTGTTTCATTTTGTCCTCTTCTTGTTAAGACTTGGGATGATTACATATTCTCATCCACACCACACCAACAGCTCAGAACGGGGTAAATAAACCAAAAAACACACAGAATTTACCATTGTGTCTCGGCCTTTATTCTTCCATTCGGTGATTCTCCCTTGCGCTTGCTCACAGAATTAACATATTTAATAAATATGCCTGATACACATCAAGGTTTGGTTATTGTCCAATAATTTCTGTCTATATCTTTCTCAATTTCACTCAGTTTTGTTTATCATTATGTCCCTGTTGCCCCCTCCTTCCTTTTATTTTTCTGTATAAAAATTTCTCCTGTTATTTTTTCCCAGCAGTTATAGTCTAGTGTGGTTTTAACCCCTACCATGCCCTGGGCGGCAAATCCTGCCCCAAAGTTTGAGTGTTGAACATTTTAAGGCTGAATGGCTTGAAAATTCTTCCTCATACAGAAACCAGTGCCATCCGTCTGTTTATTCCTATGCAATTTATCTTTGCCCAGTTTGCTCGAGAAAAAACTCTTTGAAACTTAACATTTAACTCTTGAAACTTCATTTTTGACATTTTCTTAAAAGTCTGGTGGCATGGAAAAGGTTAAGGACATTGTAATTTGCAAATCCATAAGATTCCCTTTATTTTGTTTAGCATCTAAATTTCTGAAAATGAAATTTAAATTCTAACCTTGATGCAGGTTGGTCACATTTGGTCCGTTTTTTGTTTTTTTTTGTTTGATGCCTTTTGACTTCCGTCCGTTTCCTGCACAGGAAATAGAATGGGAGATTGCAAAACCACTGACAATGAGAGAGAGAGAGAGAGAGAGAGAGAATCACTATTTGATTTTGAAACTCTAGATACCTATCAGAAGTTTCAGTCTAGTCAAACATGTACAAGTATTATATTGGGTCATATCCGTTTTCAAGTATAATCCTTTACAAACGGCAATGTTAGTGCATGCGGATGTATGAGTTTGAATAGAATAGAAGTTTTGGTGGTTTTGCTCTCTTTTTTTTTCTCGCTACCAGGTCAAACAGATGTAGTTTGCTTCTACACAATGTATATGGTGAAACCAATACGTTTGCTCGATGAGTCTCGTGTTTTAATAGTATTATTGCTTCGGAAAGTTCTCCTCGGAACAATATTGGAATACCATTAATCATCGATTGGTTATGAATACATACATGTAGTTGTGTGCAACATGACATCATTACAAATGTCAACAAGGCTTTACAAGAACTTTAGCATTGCCTCCAATTAGGCTCATATTTCTGGAGCTTCTGTCAATCATCTTGTAAGATTCTGTTGTGATCTGCTGTTAGGTTATTTATTAAAGGTTTTCTTGGGCTTCACCAGGGAAAAGCAAAACAACCTACTTCATATTTTTTTATTCTGCAATAAATCAAAACGTGCATTTATATGGGCTCCTTGACAGCAGTTGAGGCTCATCGATAGACAAAGTCCTGAATGTTCAAGTTTGTTTCTGAAGTCCTTTCGGGAGTAGTTTAGAAGCAGGCAGAGCATTTGTGAGAACTACTGTCGTGGATTTTGTAGCGAGTGAGAACATTTTGTGGAGGAGGATCAGAACCACCCTTTGGCTGAACCCTAAAAATGGAAACAACTTGCTACATTTGTTTAATTCGTAATGCCGTAAATCTAAACATGTAGGTTTACTTGACAACAGTTCATGTACATCGATGGATAAAGTTCTGGATCGATGTTCAAACGTGTCTCTGATTCCTGTAGTAGTTGAGAAGTAGACAGAATGTTCTTGGGGTGCGGTGTGATCTTTGATAAGATCTGTGGATTGTAAGAACAGTTGTTGTGGATTTTGTGGTGAGTGAGAACATTTTGTGGGGTACAACTTAAATGTGTTCACCTCATATTAGGAGGAGCCAGTAATGTTGTGAACTAGATTCCCTCGTTATCTGTTGGAAATTAACATAAGTCTGGGATTACCAAGGAATACCGATCTGAGGATGGCAAACAATGATTTGAACTGTACTTTCTTCAGAGGAGATTATAAATGAAGTGTTTGAAGCCTTATTGCTTCAATGGTTCTCAGATAAAAGCCTTCAATATTTGGTGGCTTTTCTTTGTTTTGAGCTATGAAAGTTCATAGTGGAAGTTCTGAGCGACCAGAGAGATCAGATGAACAGATCTGAAAAGAAGAATCTATCGGAAACCATGAAGCAGAAGTGCCACTTGTCGAACTTAACCAAACTATCAAATACTTGTATTTGATAATGACGAACTTATATTTGTGATTTATGAGAGTTCAAAGTACGAGCTTTGACTGACCAAAGATATCCTCTTGTCAGATCTGCAGAGAAGACACTAGAGAAAATCTTGAAAGCAGAATTGCCATTGGTGGTACTCACCAAATGTTATGACTGTGATTCTCCTATTCTGACCAAGTTCTAAAATAACTGAAAGATATCATATCAAGAGATATATGAAGCAGAATCTATAGGAAAGCCGTGAAAAGATTTGCCACCATATGGTACTCACCAGACATCCAATGTTTGACAGCTATGTTTCTAAGATTCTGACATATCATCAGTTCAAAGTGGCAGAAGATACAATGAAAACTGTGATTGAGGAGGAGGAGGAGGACGACGATGATGAGGAGAGTGTTCATGAGATGTCCCTTGAAAGCTTCATCGATGAAGAGAATGATGAGGATGATGCCATACACCTTGGTCTTATTCTTGTAGGTGTTCAATTTTGTCAAGATAATCTTTTACCACGTGTGGACCTATATTTAGTAGTAGGTCATACCTTTTTTACGAAACAGGTTATCAATCTATTATTTTGTGAGTGAAGCTCAAGCGTTTTTTTCATGGTGAAGAAAATTGTAGGTAAAGTTTTCAGGACTACAATTCTTTTGAATGAACAAGAGCCCTGAAAAGGGCCGAGAAACAAAATTTTGAAGTCATATTTGTTGCAAATTTGCCAAATTCATATCATCTGCATACAAAGGAAAAATGGTTAATCTTTTGCTGAAGATTATTTTCGTAATATGCTGCTTATGTTATCATGTGGCAGTTTGTATCAGTAGCCATTATAATTTTTGGTTTAGCAGCTTTATGATTATGAAAGTGATAGTAATGCGCTCATATGCATTGTAATACATGTATTAAAAAAGAAATTTCACAATCTTGACTGTAATTGATAGTTACTTCAAGCAGGTTCCTTGTCTGGGAATGCAATCGTGTGCAGTCGTGTTTTGTAGGACTCAAGTGCAGGAAAGGAATTGTATTTTACTATCACTGCTGTCGAGACGTTTACAAGGATACGCAGGACTCTAAATTAGCAGTTGGCTACCTAAAATACTGCCAGGATGGCAACTAAAAAATATCAGGTGGCAACTAAAAACTCTCACTGTGATTATTATCTTACATGAAATTTATAGCAGTTCACAGTGTAAATGATCATCAAAAGTCAAATGTAGCAACCTTAAAAGTGATTGTCTAGGTTGCCCAGTTTGCTACCCAAATATAAAGTTGAGTTAAACATATGAGCTGGAAGAGTGCCCTGTTGGTTTTAAGCTTGTAAGATTTTAATTTGATATGTAAATATCCCAGCATTCTCACTTGTACAATTGGTTTTTGAAAGGACATAATTCCTTTCATGCATAATTCTGGGAATTGCTCAGCATGGAATTTACCAATCTCATGTGTAGACTTCCTTCTCTAGAGTACCATGTACATTGTAGCATACATGTATGTACTGTACAGTGTACATGTATTACACATTGTAAAAGTAAAGAATGAGATTATGCATGGAAAAGACTGCACTGAAACTGAATCTCCTCTATGTAGCCAATTCAATACTAGATGGTTTTAAAGGGGTTAGGCAAAATATGTATATTTTTTTTCTGTAAGGAAAGTGTACTGAATCAGAAACATGGAGACTGCAGAAGGAAATTAGAAGTGCTGTTCACATGTATTAAAATATACTCCAAAGTTGTATTTGTCTTGAGGTAGGAGAATTTTTTTTCTTCACCTGGAAGCAAATCTACTGTGAGACTCGTGTGTTTGGCATTATGGCAACATATCCAAAGGGGGGGGGGGGGGGGGGAGTCCCTAACCTATCCCTAACCAATCCCTAACCAATCCCTAACCAATCCCTAACCAGTACTAAACCAAACCCTAACCAGTACTAAACCAAACCCTTTTTATGGTCGCTGACTCAACGATGTTTGAGGAACAATTACACCTCAGAAAAATATGAGAACACCTTTTTCTTTTCTTTTTTTTCTGTGTTTTGTTTGTTCCTCATTTCAAAAAAATACATGTGCCCCCTGGGGCCCATTGCACAAAACTTGTGTTTAATCGCAACTCATAAGCATCAAACGCAAGTCCTTAGTGCGCACTTCTGATTGGCTGAAAATAAAGTTGCGTTTGATTTTCCTGAGTTGCGTTCAAACGTAAGTTTTGTGCAACGGGCCCCTGGTCATATAGTCTTGGATCTGTCAGTGCATAGACATTATAACTTGATTGATGCACTAGAATGAACTAAAATGTACATGTAACTAACAGTTGAAGCATTCTTGGAGCATCATGTCTAGCACTTTATAAGCCTGCACGTATGTTTGCATGTTTGCATGTGTACATGTAGTTGCATGTTAGTAAAATATTTGTGTAGTCTGCATCTTTCTTAACCTTCTTGTTTCTAATGTGGTGTATTTTTGTCTTTTGTCTCTTCGCATTCTGTCATTCCATCTCTCCTTTCAATGTCTCATCTTTCCACCGGTGTCCTGGTTATCTATCGTTCTATCTTCACCTCCACTTTCCAAATTTTTCCGGGGGAATTCTCAAATTCGACGCAAAAATCCATTAAAATGAAATCATTTCATAACGAAAATCTTCAACACAAAAAAAAAATGCAAAAAACTATGATGCTCCTTATTGCAATAGTCATCCGCAAAATTAGTTATAGAACAAAGACCTCATTTGAATACAATTTCTCAGCCTGTACTCAGACGGGGAAAACCCCCTAATTTGCCCAAGCACTCGGGAGTGGAAGAGTCCAGAGATGAGAGTTGGAATGGCTGTACACAGGAGGTGGTGATGCGTTCCACTATAAAGCAGGCGGTGGTGGCAGCTCAGGAAGGCAAGAAGGAGGGAGGCTTCAGACAGAGGAGCAAACTACTCACAGTGAGTTCTGGTTTAAATATTTTAGAAACACCTTTTTTCACCTGCGATTCTTGGGCAAAAGTGATTCTTTTACAACTCAACAAATGCATGAATGTCACTTGTACTTTATAAAAGTATGCTTTATCTGAAACACAAGTAGCATTATAAAGAATACTAATTGAGACATATTCTCTCTCTTTCTGTGTACAAATTTTCCTGGTTTCACTTTTGTGTCTCTGTTTTGTGATTATGCACTCTAAAGTTAAAATTTCATCATAAAGCGGTACAATAGTAGCAACCCAGAGATACCTGCATAACTGCACTTTCCCGGGTTCAAACTATAAAGGAGGTGGAGGTACAGATCTGCTGCTCCTCTTTTGGGTCATTGTGGCACCCTTATTGTCAAATTTTGTCCAAGGTGCAAATTCACACCATATATAGGGGTCTGCTATTGTAACATTTAGTGTGCAAATCTGAATCTTATTTCTTCTTACTCTGCATATATTGTCTGTTTGGAGCCAGAAGGGTGGTAGAACATATACTTTCACCCAACCCCCTTCTTGCACTCAGCAGATCAGACTCTACCTCTCAAGTGCAAATTACTCCTTATAATAATAATAATAATAATAATAATATGTCTTGTTTACCCAGGGTTGCCTCATCATTATTATATACTGTTCTCCCTGAGGGCCCTGCAATCATATTATTACCCCGGCTTTAGTCGAGCGACCATGATAAGGTGCTCAAGCATTCAAGGAATTTCTTCCTACCGGGTACCCATTTACTTCACCTGGGTGGAGAGTGGCAAATGTAGATTAATGTCTTGCCTTCATAATTGGCTGTCCACATCTAAGCAAGATATCACTGCTGAGAGTCAAAAGGATGTTAATTCTATATAAGGTGCTACTAGTTATACCCTAGTTAGACTCTAGCTCCTAGCAGAAGACTGCACTCCTGAAGTTCAAATTACTCTGTCTTTACCCAACATAAACAACCTAAAGACGAGATGGTATGATAGTGTTTAGAGTCTACATCTAACTTAATAGACATCATCTGATGAGCGCCAAGTGGTGTTAACTCTGTAAGGTGCTACTAGTTAATGCCCCTTCTAGCACCCAGCAGAAGACTGTACTCCTGAAGTGCAAATTACTCTGTCTTTACCCAACCTAAACAACCTAAAGATGAGAGTGGTATGATAGTGTTTAGAGTCTACATCTAACTTAGACATCATCTAATGAGGGCCAAGTGGTGTTAACTCTGTAAGGTGCTACTAGTTAACGCCTTTTCTAGCACCCAGCAGAAGACTGTACTTCTGAAGTGCAAATTACTCTCTCTTTACCCAACCTAAAGATGAGAGTGGTAAGAAAAAGTTAACAGTCCACATCTAACCAAGATATCATCTGCTGATAAGCCCAAAGAACGTTAACCTTATAAGCCCGCCTCACACGACGCGTTATTTCACGCTTCGATCACTCCAAATATTGTTAAATTCTATGGAATTCATGCTGCAGTATGCCGTAAACAATAGGCCGGACAGGAGCAATTTGCCTCGCTTGCATTCAAAGACCAGCATTCTTTTGTCATTCGTTGGGTTTGTATACAACCTGCATTTTTTTTTTGCATTCAGAAACTCAGTTTCTGTTCTGCTCAAAACTAAAGTTTCCAACGCATAACGAGCGCAGCTTGTATGCATGTACCCAATGAATGCAAAAAGAACCCTGGTCTTCGTATCCTGGCCAAGCCAGTCGCAAGTTGCTTATTGTTTACTTGTTGCTGCAGCATGGATTCTGTTGAATTTATCAATAGTTGGGAGTGATTGAAGCTAGTGAACTGACACCTTTAGTTTTATTGATACAGTAATGTGCTACTGGTAAATGCTTTCAGGACAGGAATTATTTTAATAAGGGCTAAATTGACCACATTTTGTTCTTCAAATTGGCAACAATGATATTTTTCTGTTACTGCTTCATGGTTCTAAGAAGGTGCCATGTCTTTGAAAACAATATACATGGTTAGGAGTTTTGTCAAAAAGTTGAAAAAATTGCCAATTCTGATAAAAATTAATGATTTTTGAACCTCTCAATGTGTTGCCAATTTAAGGATTTTAAAGCTTATTCTTGATTTTAATATTCCTGGCATCAAACGCAATATGGTCATGAAACAAAAATGGACATAGTGTGTGCAGAAATCTTTACTCTTTCTACTCATGCATCTGGTATATTTTTAGAGCCCTGAATCAAAAGTTATTGAGCCAAATCACAAAATGTGGACAGTTGTCTAGAATATCACCCTTGTGATTCTTTAATAGCAGACAGTATCAAGTATGTACCTACAGTGAGTTTATAAGAGTGTGGATTCAGTGTCATTTAAAGAATGCACATGGATAGCATTTGGATATGGACAGAGTGTTAATGAGGGAGCTTAGTGAAAAGACGCGTCCGGAACACAAACAGCAAAACTGTAGGTGATAGAAGTGAATAAAAAAGTTGTATTTTGACATAAAGAAATTTGTAATATAGTTTTGCTAATCAAGATAGTAGAGGTATTTTCACCCGCTCTGTGGTTTAATGATGTGTTTCTAAATAAAATTAAGATTTTCAACAATATGCATTTTGCGTTCCGAACGCTTCTTTTCGTGCCACTGTGTTTCGCTAGGCTACCTAGATGCCTTTATAATCAACAAGTAGACATGAGCAGGAATAAACACTGAAGGGGGTCCTGGAGAGCGTTTCATCAAGTGTCTTGTCAGTGATTTTTACTGACAAATTTGCTCTCAGCCAATCACATGCAAGGATTTCAGTAGCTTATAACAGTTGTCTGTAAAAATCACTGACAAAACACTTGATGAAACACTCCCCTGGAGCCCCTCCAAATGTGAAAAAATCTTGGGCTTATTAGTCAACTGGTTAATTGTTATTCATGAATTTAAAAGCACTTTTGCCATTGGTATTAAAGTGTCAATGAAAAGTACGGCCGTTGTTGGTATGGAACCACTTATAATGAGTGGTATTCAGTCAGACCGCAGGTCGTATGCAAATGAGCAAAAATCGCGCATTAAATTTATTTCCAGTGCCCGAAATGGACTCTCTCCCTGCACCCAGTCGGCTGTATCGCATGGTCATCTTTAAAGTTTAATGTTCTTCAATAAATATTAATGCTGTGCTCATTAGACTTTCTGCAAAAATAAATGAATAGTTTACCAACACAGGGATATTTTGTTTCAGTCAGAATTTTAGAAATAAGTTGTTTAAAATAACTGATGAAATAGTCATACAAAAGCCTTTTTTTCACAAGATGTCAAGTTGTTAAAAGACATACGTGTAAAAAGTATATGAGCCGCCATCAAGACACATATGTATGGAAGCGCTGGAATCTCATCTTTTTCATCGTTACATTCAAGACATCCATAAATTTATGACAGAGTCAGGATCCAGCAATATTCAGCCGCATATTATCTGTTGTCAAGACCATGGCCAAGACCATGCTGTTGCCTGGCTGTGAGAAAAACATCTTGCGTGGTGGTAACCAATCGGAATGCTGGAATTGACTTTTTTAAAGACAAAGTGTGTACATTGGTTACATATTGCTGGATCCTGACCCTGTCATGAAGTGCACATTAATGTTATTTCAATCTTTGGAAAGTACAGAAAATGCCCTTCACGCTCATGTCAAATTTGCCATGGCTCACAATAAAACTATGGTAGTTTTGGCCAGATTTATATTTCATTTCATTTCCATTTTTTTGTCATAAAAGGAACACCATTTTTTACCAATTTCGTCTTTTATTTTGAACACAATAAAAGCATGTCACAAATCTCTGATCCCTCTTCTTTTATTTGATGTATAACTCATGACAATTGGTGAATGATAAGTAGTCTATTCAATAGTTTGCAAATGAAATGTTCCTGGCTGTTCTTGCTTATTATGTGTATTCATAGTCAGGCAGAACTGGAAATAAAATAGCGCGCTTTTAGGGGACCTGCGGATTGGCTGTATTACGTAGAACCAAATGTTAAGAGCAGCCGTAGAGTAACTGTACTCTATGTATTTCTAAGTCAGGAATTTTTAAAGGAGAAGTTCACCCTGATTACAAGTTGTTTTTAAATTAAAAGAAACAGATCAGTGAAGGTTTGAGCAAAATACAATAAGAAACGAGAAAGTTATGGATTTTTAAAGTTGTAATTAATCAGATACAAGTTGGCCACTGCGTGACGTATCTGGCAAGCTCCTCTCCCATTTGCCATGTACCCTAAAAATCATTAATATCCATTTTCTCTTAAATAAAAGCAAATATTTTATCATACATGTACAATGTACATGCACCTTAGATATAATCATTGCCCATATCTTTTTACACAAAAAAATGTATAAAACAAATTTATTCCTTCATAAAAAACTAAGCAAATTAAAATTTACGAGATTTTTTTGTACCATGCAAATGGGAGAGGAGCTCGCAAGATACATCACAGAGTTGCCAATATGTGTTTGATTGATTACAACTTTAAAAATTCATAACTTTCTAATTTTTTATCAGAGTTTGCTCAAACTTTCACTAATTTGTTTCTCTCATTTTTTTGCTTTTATTCAAATCAACTAAATAACAGGGTGGACTTTCCCTTTAAATGATATTTGCTCATAGTTGCGCATCTCATAAAAATGTAAGCTCACATGTTGCTTAATCCGTCATTGACGTATTTTCTTCTTAATGGACATTGCTCAGTTTAGTACTGCAGCATGTGTTACAACAACACATTCACCACAAACATCGTCATTACACGCATTAAACGTGGTGCCATGGTAACAAAAGTGTCTGCTGTTATTTTTAACTTCCATACCGACAGGGTTGAAGCTACATGTAGTAGTGACTGGTTTAAAAAGTCATTGTTTACCCAAAATAGCAGATTGGTTGCTTGGGACAGGAAAATCGTAACAGATTTGTGTTAGCTTGAAATTATATTCACTTTGATAAAAGCTCAACTCACATGGGTATGCACATCTTCTAGTAGTTGGAATAACTAGTTCGATTTCACTATCTTTCTTTGCTCATTTCTCAGCAGTTATTTAACATTCTCAAAAATATCTATACAGGTATCTATTCTTTGCATTCTTTAACATTTAGTGTATAGTTTTGTTTGATCTTTATGAAATTTGATTTTCAGTGATTAATACTGGATTCAATATTAATTTTGAAACAAACAAAAGTTTTATCAAACTTTGATGGAAAGCAAAGTTACATATGGGTGGCAACAGTAGCATCAAATTTCTTAGAAATTACTTTTCAAGTCACAATGATTTGTAAACCAATTTTTAGGCATTTTACTAAGTCACAATAATGTTTACAACTTTAATATAGGATTTTTACTGCAGTACAAATTGATAGAGTTCTTATTGATAAAGAATATTATTCTATTAGAACTTTTATTAGAGGATGTTTTTTTTTTTTGCATTTTAAGCAAAGTTGATATAAACGATTCAATTGCTCTTAGAGCTGTGATGAAAAGGTGATTAGTGACCTTAACCCATAGACCTCTAAATTTTCTCAATCCCATAGGCTTAATACAGGGAAGACCTGGGGAGCGTTTCATCAAGCGTTCTGTCAGTGATTTTTACCGACAACTGTTATAAGCTACTGAAATCCTTGCATCTGATTGGCCGATGAGAGCAAATTTGTCAGTAAAGATCACTGACAAGACACTTGATGAAACGGCCCCAGGTTCCCATTGGCGATGGGTGAAAGACACTTTGACTTGGTGCTTACCTCATATTGATGTACAGCTGTGTGTGTGATGTTATTTTTATCACTATCTCCTCATTCAGAGTTAAGTACGAAAACGGTATAGCTGTACGATAAGTACATGTAATGAATATTTTTATAGTCTAAACATTGTGTAATGAAACGTCAATGCATATTTGAGCATCATTTCAAATGAAAAAGCAATGAAGAATCAGCATCCACTTGTTGGAAATAACTAGATAAGTGGGCGGGTCTTATCATGTGTACATGTATGCGCTGATATGACCAATCAGCTATAATTTTGTATGCTCCAAATTAAAGCTGCCCTTGACATAACCTGATTTGAAACATACGGTGTCAACTGACCTACCCAAGACTATTAATATGTTTCTTTATGTACATTTTATGTTTTCAAGTGTATATGCCCGTTTCGCTATACGATACTTCTTTATATGATGTTTCTTTATATGACTTTCATATAACTTTCTTGTAGTCTGATCATGTCATATGAAGTCAGATCATGAGCAAGAGTGTTTATGCCTATGATTCAGAACTCCGGAGAGCGGTAGTGACGTGGGTAGCGTGTAATGTCCGTCTTCTTTCATTATCTCCCCTATCTACTGCAGACAAAACCATAAACAATATGTGGTGACCATGACCAGTTTTTGAGCAGGAAAGTTCACTTCAATGGCTGGCAAGCTCTGGTCACGCTGAATTAATGGTGGTCACTGTTTGGAAATGTATATCCATTTGTGAAGATAATGTCCATTGATGGTTGGTATGGCCAACAGGCAACAGCATAAAGATTTCTTTTAATATCTATAGTTTGTATACTAGCAGCACTTTTTATGTAGAAAATCGAACAGAACTGTACAATATCACATTATGATAATGTCCCTATGCGCTTCCAAAGGACTGAAGTAGCAATCACCGTAACAGCAAAGGCCTTCGATGTCGATTGTCAAGGATTCCGTGTGAAAATCCCTAAAACGTGATTTCAGTGTGTGAAATTTCTTTCTTAAAGATGTGTGTCTGTACTTTCATACAAGTTTGTGATTTTGTTAGTCATATGAGAGCCTTGTTTGAACTTCAGAATATCCCTTTTTTGTAGAGTCAGATCTAGAGACACTTCTGATGACGGACAGTCAACCTGTCCGAAACGTCGAGGCTTCTCCACTCTCAGCCTTCTCATCTGGTTTACATTCCTTTTCAGGACTTTTTCACACTTTCAAGAAAGATTACTTCTACACTCTCTGAATTTCTATCTCACCTTTCCTTTTCTTCTCCTCTCAACTTTTCTCCACTTTCTTCTTCTTACTCAATAGTCCTTTTCAGGACTAACCACATGGTGAACTGTATAAAACCTTCTCCACGTTAGAGACAGCGGGTATTGATTACAAAACCTTGGCTATGATTGTGCAAGATTGCTCCACTGGTTTCCTGGCACGTTCTGGTTCTCATAAAGATTTACCAGTCTGATGGATAGTCCACAAATAGTCATGCGTTTTTTGCTTCTAGTTAAGGCCCACTCACCATTGTGTACACTTAAGGCATTACAATGCACATTATTATCATGTTGTTCTTGATGACACACTGTCATAAGGGATATACATGTAGCATATATTTAAAAAAAATTCTGCTGTTTCACCATTTCTCTGTGGATCGAATTATAATGTTCCCCATTTCTATTCACTGAGGCTTGAAGGTGTCACCCATATGTGTTCAGCCCTGCATGTAACTGTACCTTTCTTTCGCTAAAGAAAATACAAGTTCTGCTTTTTGAGCATTACTACAGGGGAATGCCAACCAGGAAATAGAGGCCTGAAAACAATTAATTAATTGTAAAATAATGGAAAATAGGCCTCTTGCATCCAAACGGATCTACAATGTACATCTATTGTGATGGGATGGTGTTGATGTTATAGATTCGCAGAAGGCATGTTGGGCTTGTGAAAGGAAATTTGTCTAATGTAGGAGCAAAAGTTCGAACCTGGATAGAAAAATCATTCTCTCTTCTTTCGCAGTGTACATTTTGCAGGACAGGGAAATTGATTTGAACATACATACAAGTCAAATAAGATCAGCGGTCTTTCTATTGTTATGCTCAACTTTCTGGTTGTTCATGGTTTGTAATTTGGGCAAGTTGGATGTCCATATAGCACAGGAGTGGGTATCTGGACGGAAAGACCACACTCTGCTTTGCCGGACATCCTAAAGTATTTGCAGTCAAGTTTTTCCTAAGTGAAGAATTCACAAGTCACGTAATGTGTAACATGGGAACGTTGACAGAAAGGCCACCACCTGCGTAATATTTAATTGGACATTGTACATACTATGTGATTTGGACAGTGTGTCATATCTTTTCAGTTACATGTCCAGGTGTCTTCATTCTTTAATGCGAATTGTGTTGCTTTATATCATACTGCCTTTAACTCACCCAAAAGTAGTATGTGCTTATCCATCTCAGATTGAAGGAAGTGGAAGGCTCTATATTTACAGATCGTTGTAAACTTTCTCGCAAGGCCTTCCAAAGGAAAAAGATAAAGCAATTGGTGGTAGGATTACATTCAAGAGTAATTATGAAGTAGTCCAAACTAGCTCTCATTTCCAGTCTGGGACAATTAAAACCAATGTAAACATCTAGAGTAATTGAAACTTGCCTAAAAATAGTCATAAACAGCATACTTATTCATACATGCACAGTTTATGATATTGGGGTGAATATACAAGCTATAGAAACTTGCCTAAAACAGTTAAAACAGTGCACTTTAAAAATGCATGACTACACCTTGGAGCATATTGACTATTAAAACTTGCTGCGATGCAGTAAACCATGACTCATATTGGATTCTATACATTGGAATATTTCTCTGCGAGTAAGTAAATTGTTGATGGAAGATATGTGTGACCCCGGTCAATCGGAACATACCACAATGGATATTGGTGAACGAATGTGTCCTTTTGAAGAGGTAGGTGATAATAGTAATAACTATTTAATTTCTGTATATATAGTGCATATTTAACTGTAAAAGCGTTGAACAGATGTTTTCAAAGTGTTTCGAAGCATATCTATCCCACTTTGGATCTGAAAGCAGTTCCAAAAATTAGATCCTACCAGAAAATGTACTTATACTACACCCGGTTCGAGAGTGCAGTGTACACTTCACTTTGTATTGCTTTCAACAAATTAATTAGTCATTTTTCGAACAGTAAATGTTCATCAAAAGAATTAAGAAAAAAAAGAGAAGTAAAATACCGGTACTAAAATTTTTTCAAACATTTTCAATTCCCTTATGTTTACTAGTAAATGGCATTTTGTTTATTGACCATATGAATAATAATTTTTTGTGCAGAAAAAACCACTATCCAGATAAAACAAAATGATATACTGTATAAGCTGTTATTTTCGCGAGGGTTTTATTTTCGCGAATTTTGCGAATGAAAGATCACCCGCGAATTTAACAACACGCGAAAATATTCTCATATGAACATGCAACCTTACGAGAGCACATTTTTACAGGGCGAACAATACAGTGCTGTACTATTAGTAGTACAAACCATGCGTTGTCGCTTCGCGATCCCCTAGCATGCCTAGCTAGCTAGCCCTAACAATTGCTTGCTCAGATTTTTTTGGCCCCATTACAATTCCCGCGCCCGCGATGTGTAAATGTATTCGTTTTTTCCACTTTCAGATGGGGAATATCAACTCTGTTTAGGTTATTTATCCCTTCATATCTTTCCCTAGATCTGTTGTGTGGTGGTGAACGCGAATTTAACAACACGCGAATATGTGGCAGAGGTCGCCATTCGCGAAAATATCTGTACGCGAAAATATCAGCTTATACAGTACCTAGTTTTGGTATACATATGGGGTGTTGCAAGAAAGTTGCAATCAGTTGCAAATTCCCCATTTGCAATCAATTGCAAATATGATACATGTATTTTAAATGGAACTTGCAATCAATTGCAAGACTTGTGACTGATTTGGGGGATTTGCAATTGATTGCAACTTTCTTGCAACACCCCCATAGAGTGTCTGTGGGACATGTTAACATTTCAGCAAATCAGATTGTATTGGGTTCCCCATGTCATTTGCATGCATATATAGTGTTGTTGTTTGTACATACATGTACATGTACAGCCCTAGAAAAAATTATTAGACCATGCTTCTGTAATAAGGGCACTATAATATGCATACAAACTAACAAAAATGATTTGTCTTTGTATTTCATTGAATGAATACCAAATTCCAGCAGTTATACCTGGCTTTTATGATATTTTATTTCCTTCTTACCACAAAAACAACACTATCAGTAACCATTCTTGGTCTAATAATTTTTTCCATGGCTGTATATGATGGATATCATGATGAAAAAGAAAAAACTCATTTGCATGCATAGTGTTGTTGTTTGTACATGTGATATCATGATAAAAAAACCCCGAAAACTTGTCTCCCCAAATTCTGTTTTTGATGCATTTTAAGAAACATTGTGGCACAGTGACCTTGAGGGGTTAACATGATGTACAAGGTCATGATTACCAAGGATGTCGAGGGATTTGTAAACTTTGCACTCCTCTCATACATGAACCTCGCTTCATACATGATCACCTAATACTCCCTTACACCCCCACCCCCATGTCTGCTCGCGTGCCACTACTCATAGTCCCTTACACAGGAAGTGGTGGGGTAATAAAGAATTATTTTGAGCCCTTCTTATGTCATGTGATACCTTTTATCAATTCCTGGAAGTCATTTGCTTCATGAATTTTATCAAAGGAGATTGGAATAGCTTTATATTGTCACTAATTGTCAAGAATCGTACATTTGAATGAAATATCCGTTTCCAATGTAGAAGAATCTTACATTGTACTACATGTAGCACATTTTGTAATGACATGAAATATAGTATCATAAAAAGACGGAAAGGCAAGAGTGACCACAACAGAAATCAAGTCATCATCTACAAAGGTGAAAGATGACAGGTATAATTTCCTCTGCCCCATTCTAGCTGACGACCGATGGATTGGGCAGATGTCCAATATCTTCACCACAAAATGTTGTTGAAATACGGGGAGCGTTTCATCAAGTGTTTTGTCTGTGATTTTTACCGACAATTTTGCTCTCAGCCAATCAGATGCAAGGATTTCAGTAGCTTATAACAGTTGTCGGTAAAAATCACTGACAAAACCGCTCCCATGGTGTTGTTTACATGTCATAGAAGGGGAGCAATTTGGTACTGTAAAACCAGAAAATGTTTCCAGTTGCAAGAATTTCATGTTGTGCCAATTGCAAGTCACTCCCTTAAAATTATTGTTACTTGCGAAAGTTTCTTGCTGCAAAATTAGCTGTCATGAACAATTCAAGAAAGTTTTATGTCGCGAAAGTTTCTTGCTTTACAGTATGCGTCAAGAATTGTAAAACCTTTGCTTTTATTTGACTTATGGAATGCACTTATGAAACCATTTGAACCTGAAGAATGAAATTTTATTACTAACTATATTTTTCATAAAGCTTGATATATTGGAAATTATATTTTTATTATCATTGTTGTTATTGATGATGTCCACCCCATGAGTTGACAAAAATAGAGCAGACCAAGCACCCCATAAGTGAGGCTTTCGTACATGGAACGGAAGGGCTGAACCCTTCACCTTTCAAGCTTTAGTCTGTCTCTTAAATGAAGGTGAACATGGTGCCCCAAGGCATCTGATATGTACTGCATCCCAGGGATGCTTGAGTTAGCTCCTTGTGGGAGTAGTCCAGTTTCAGAAGAGACACTCCCTGTTGTTATAGTTTCTTCAGTCATCTTTCAAGAATTTCGGTGATGTCCAGGGTCTATATTTTACATTTGAAGGGATACACCGCCAGGCGGCAGTGGGGAGAGTCAGGATTGCATATTAAAGCCCCATTCACTCGTACACAGAGTTTGTGCATCGAACGTGTCCGTTGGACTATTGGGATTATATTTCGGACTGCACAAAGCTGACCGACTTTCGCACGAGAGCTCGAGCTCAGGCGGAGCGTGCATGTTGCGCAGCGACTAGCCCCACGGGGAAATGGCTTGATCAGGTAACGATCACGGTACTCTCTCGTGGCATAAAAATGTCCACAATCTGCGATTGGGTATCCCTTTAAAAGCACTGTCCTTATGAACATTGGAGTTGTTTTGTGGTGATGCTACCAATTACGTCTGTAATGAATACTGTCGTGTAGGGATTAACAGAAGAACTTTGAAATTTGCGATACCTAAAAATGAGGTGTCAGAATTGTATTTAGCACATTATGATGAATTTTATTAGCAACACTTAATATGCTCAAATTAGGGCACAGAGTAGAATTTAGGATACCCCACACTGTGCTCTTAAGGATTGGCACACCTATCTCTTTCTGTCTCTGTCTCTGTCTCTGTCTGTCTCTCTCTCTCTCTCTCTCTCTCTCCATCTTTCTCCATCTCTGTTGTTGTTGATGTTCTGGTGTGTCTCCCCTTCTCTGCTCCTCACCATTTTGATATCTTGTATAGTCTACATGTAGTTCTCTGTCGTTATTTTTCACCTTACCTCCCTACAGGTGTCTATCAATTTCTCTGGCCCGTATTCTGAACTCCGGTTTAACTTAAACCATGGTCTAAATGTGTTGTTTAACTATGGGCAGCTAAATGTGACACAAATCTCAAACAGTAGATATTCAATTTATCAGCATTTTTTGGTACTCAAGCTTTTAAAAACAGTCTGGGAATGATAAGTAGAATATTTTTCTTGACCATTAAAGCACGAGACCAGTATCCAGAAAACATAAGGAACATACAGTGTAAACACAGTTTTGACATTTTTGGCTACCCATAGTTAAACCACAGATTTAAACCATGGTTTAAGTTAAACCAGAGTTCAGAATACGGGCCTCTGTCTTTATGTCTGTCTGTCTCCTTTTCTCCTTCTCTCTCTCTCTCTCTCTCTCTCTCTGTCCATCTTTTCTTGAGGGGAAGGGGCAGTTTGGCACCAAACATACCCTAGTCTATCACCAGCCAGACTCCTGCATTCAGGAATGGGTTGGGTCCCCACCTCTCTCACTTCCTCTTTACTCTGATATCATGTCAACCTAGAATATTGCCTGCTAAGAGCCAGAAGGACATTAACTCATATGATTATAAAAAGAGATAATGCCCTTTTGGCTTTCAGCAGATGGACGTAGGGACGAGACAGCATATTTAAGGGGATAGAGTCTGTGAACTAAATGTAGCTTCCTTTCTGCAAAGAATTCAGTGAAATTTTGAATTAAATGTAAAGTCTGTTAAGAGCCAGAAGGGCATTAAACTCGTGTGATTTTCAAATAGAATATACATCCTTCTGGCTCTCAACAGATGAACACAGGGAAGAGATAACTATATTAAAGGGATTGGCAAAATATTGTGAAATTTTGGATTATTAAAGCAAAATAGTCTTTAGAACCAGAAGGGCATATGATTTTGTATGGAGTTATTACCCTCTGGATCTCAAAAGATGAATACAGGGATGAGACAATCTAAAAGGATATGGACAAATTACATGGTTTCTGCAAACAGTAATGTCATGAAATGTTTAGTTTAGACAAAATGTGAGAGCCAGAAGGTCTCTTTAACCTGATATCATGTCAACCTTGCAACAAAATAGCTGATGAGAGCCGGAAAGGCATTAACTCATATGATTTTACACAGAGGCGACGCATTTCTGACTCTCTTCTAGCAGACTAATACGGGGGAGGAATATAATATGGGAATGGATAAGTTACATCGATATTGCAGGCAGAACTACAATGAAATTTTAAATAAAATGCAATGTGGCATGAGATTCCATACAGTTTTTTAAATATTTTTTTTCTTCAGATAGGCCAATGTTTTTCTTTTTCTTTCAATTTAGCATGCAAGTGTGAGGGGGTTTGAATTATAGTTTTATTATTAAACAAACCTCATAGGCCTGTTTCTTTTATCTGTTTCTATCTCCTTTGATTAAAGGGGTACTTAACAGTTGTAGGAAGGGGAAGTGTCACTGTAGGAAGGGATTGTCATTGTTGACATCAGAGTACCCCCTCGTATGACCTTGACCCACTGTCAATGACACCTATGGCCTGTGCTTGCTTCCTTCAAAATGACCTTCGTATTTAGTCTTCGGTAGATGCGGACTCCTTTCTTTGGCTTTTCTTGCGAGAATTGTTTTGCTGAGCTCAACTATTGTATGTGAGGAGGGGGGGGGGGGGGGGGGGGGGGCTAGTATAGTTACACTCTTTCTAACCCAGAATAAAATTTACCATGATTGTCTATTAATATAAAGATGAACTTTCAGGGAAATATGGAAATAAAATACCTAGGGCAATAACACTACCAAACTGACCAGTTATTGACAAAATTTTGGCATTTGGGGGTAGTGGTTTTTTCTGTTCGGCTGGTATTGGTCTGTTTTTGGTTTTATTGCTGTGACGGGGGTACTGTCTTGGTGCTCTAACACTTTGGACTGATTTTGTGTTTGACATTCATAAATGTTGACTATTACCTTTAAGATCTGGGAGCGTTTCATGAAAGGAAGTTGTCAGATATTTTATCCGACAACTGTTATAAGCTACTGAAATCCTTGCATCTGATTGGCTGAGAGAAAATTTGTCGGATAAAATGTCTGACAAGTCCTTTCATGAAACGCCCCCCTGTTGTTAACTGGCGTGATGACTTGCGGTACTGGGATTATCTGTTCCAGATGTTACTAATTAATTGATTCATGCTTTAATTTATAAAATTAAGACTGCTCTCTAAATAACTATACACTTGTACCATGTAGTCTATATGCCTTCCCCAATTTTTTTTTCTTCAATAATCATTGATATCATCAATATGAGTACAGAGGGATCTCATTATAACGAGGACCTAGGGACCAAGAAAATAACCGTGTTATATCAGGAATCCCCCTATATCAGGGTAAGAAAACAAACGAACGTAAAAGACCGGGGCCAGCAAAATTACCTTGTTAAATCAGGAATCTCGTTTTGTCAGAGCTCTTTATTGAGAGTTT
Source organism: Heliocidaris erythrogramma (assembly GCA_025617745.1). Classification (NCBI taxonomy): domain Eukaryota; kingdom Metazoa; phylum Echinodermata; class Echinoidea; order Camarodonta; family Echinometridae; genus Heliocidaris; species Heliocidaris erythrogramma. The sequence continues at coordinate 38,776,959 of CM046864.1, read as the reverse complement.
CCAATGTATCTGTTTAATATTCTATTTTATTTTTGTCTGTCGCAAATTTGCTCACAGCCCATGACATTTGATGATTTTAGTAGCTTAAATATCAATATGTTATTGATGAGAAGTTCTATTAAATGGGGCCCAGGACCGTGTTTCATTAAACTTGTTATCAATAACAACTGCCACATTTCCATGACAAATTTGCTCACAGCCAATCAAATGCAAGGATATCAGTAGCTTATAACAATTACAACTTGTTATTGATAAACAAGTTTTATGTAACAGGGCCCATGCAGATCTGGAACAGTGGGCGGAGGACTTCACACGTTGAGTTAATCTCATTTGATGGCAAATGTGGCCTTTTGTAGGTTGTCTTTCTCAGCCATCACTTTGTGCTGAATGTCACGCTGTGTTCATATTTGAAAAAAAAAAAATTTCTTGAAATTTTTGATTTCAAGAATTTTTTGTTACGAAGAAACGTTAACAACCAAGATCATAATGTGTGTCTCCTATCATTGGCGTATATCCGCACATTCCTTCTTTTCATCGGGGGGGGGGGGGGGGGGGGGGGATGGCTTTGTTCTCCTTGAATGGTCATCCCCCCAGTTGAAAAGAAATTCTTGCAGATTTACGCCAGTGTCTCCTATGAATATCTCCTCCCCAACAGAGCACTTGTCTTCTGAGTATTCTTGCATGGTATGTGTTGCTAGAAAGCCAGAAAATTTTGTGTGTAAGAAACTTTTGCGAAAATTAGTGGGTGTTTCAGATTGGTGAATATTTCATACAAATGTGGCAAATAACTGAATCATTTGATTTCACTTTCGCTCTCTGCGAAAGTTTCTTGCTGTGAAAACAGCTGTCTCTGTGACTTCGCAAAAGTTTTTAATTGAACAGTACCATTTGTGTTTTACATTTTCTGAAATCGTAAGTGCAGGTGCATGACATGTATACTTCATGAAGAATAGATGTAATAAAAATAGCAGCAAAATTTTTTTTTGAGGTTGGCACAAAAAAATCTAGAAAAAAACAAGTTTTGGAATGCAGTGCCGCTTCTCGAATTTCCAGAAGATTTAGAATAATGTATTCAGAAAAATGCAGAAATTTGTGCAGTATATTTCCTGGAAAACAAATATCGTGAAGATATGCAATAATATTTGTAGCAGACTTGTGCAAAGCGGAATTATCATGCGGGCTTTTCTGAAGGTAAAATAAGTTTTGCTAATGTGGATGATGCAGGTATTTCTGATGTTCATTTTATGGAAAAGAATATTTTGGAAAATAATCTTTTGGAAAATAATCTTCAAGAAAATAATCTTTGTGAAAATAATTTTCAAGAAAATGTGTGATTTGAAATGCAAGCTCGGCTATTAGATGGATAAATGTCACATTGGTATGGGTGACAGCATGGTTTAATCTCTTCATCTTGACTTCGGCACGTTTTAGTCTAAGATTACAGAATCGGGCCAAATCACAAGCTAGATGGTATTTTGGCGCATTATGTTATATTGTTAGCCGAACAGGAGGCCACTGGAATACAGTCGTATGCTTCCCTGCCCCTTTTTAGGGCCTTGCTGAAGGGTTTCCATAACATAGGATCATGTACATGTATCATGTTATTATATCCAGTGGATTAGGGCAGTCAAAAACTTCAATCATAAATCCTGAAATATGATTAAATACTGATGTAAATATTTAAAATTGTACCAAATGAAAGAACAAATAGGGAGTTAGGCTTAATTGTCAGGGCAACACAAAGAGTATACCAGTAAACAGTATTTGAACAAGCTATAAACTGATCATTTACAAGGTGATATGATATATTATGTTCTAAATATAAAAAAACAACAATTCAATAAGCAAGGAGGATGATTCAATTTGGAAAACAATTCAATTTAAATGAGTGGAAAATGTAGCTGCTCGCATCAAAGAAAGTTATTTTACTGAGTATAAAAACTGTCAATGAAAATTAATGGTTTAAAAGTAAGGTATCTTTCAGTACTTATTGCAAAAATTACTTTTAATTTTTCTGCCCATTTATTTTTAAACAGGGCTATTATTGCTATTTTACACACAATGAATATATTAAAATGATAAGTATGGCATTTATGGTTGACATAATGGTTTCTAAATCACAAATGTCATTCCTGAGCCAACTTGATGTCTTCAAGCTCATATCAGGAGAGGCACCGGTCTTCGAACTAATCAGTAAAAGCATGGACTCAACCCTCATTGTACAGCCCCCACTAAAGATAGAGCACACACTCTGTGGGTGCTGACAGCTCGGAGGAAATGTATACGTAAACACAAACACATCAGCAAAGTCAGAAGGCCTGCTGATGCCCCGTTGCAGGAAATAACTGCCTGTTCCTATCACTATCAGTGGCTCGTACTACACGAGCAAGGAAAAAGAGTTTGCTGAGGACTCCTATGTGTGATTCAGATGACGGGAAAATTGTCGGGGTAGCATTTTTTTGGTTGGGAATCGGTTGAAATTGTGAGTCGAGCATCTAGCGTGGAGAGATTCCGAGGGGGAAGGGGGTAGATACAAATAGATGTTAGAAGATTGATATGCCCGCAGGGACTTGTGAAGTGTGCTAATAGGTTAGCAGATCCAGTGCGTTCACCCAGATGCATTTGGAGTTTGACTATGATGTCTCAGGGTACTGCGTCACACCATATGATTGACTGATCTCCTGGACCAACCTCTCTCAATTGTTCTCCAATCTAAATGTTTGACTCAAATAGAACTTTCAGCTGCTCCTATCGAAAGGACAAAACCATTTTTAATAGCTTCCAACAGATGCCAGATCATTACTGTCATCTTCAATTTGGAGCTGCATCTCTTGCTTGTGACACCATTTCTTTTGTTTACAAATTGTGAATCTTGGGTTTACTGATCAATAGCTTGCACCACCCTCTCTCAATCATTTACCAGTATTGTTGTATTTCTTCTGCTCAACTAGAACTTTTCATTTATTTTGGAAGGACAAAGCTCTCTACAGATGCCAAATCATAACTCCCATCTTCTATTTGATGTTGCATCTCTCACTTTAGGACACCATTAAGTTTTTTTTTCATTTATGAATTTGAATGCTGGTGGCTGATGTCTTTAAGAGTGAACTTCTCTTGCCAGTAACGCTATTTTGTATTTCGTGGCTTCCGGAAGGACTGGATTTTGCCTCTTGAAACCACCTAGTTTCCTCTGTGGACAATTTGTGATTCCTGGTTACAGATATCTTTGGATGCTAAATTGTATTATCGATAATTAACAGGATACTCTTCAAAGAATATTGCAAAGTATTGTAAAATACTTAAAGATCTTTGATCCGCATCTATTCAGCCATTGAATAATTTGATCTTATCATCCACATTGTAATCAATGATTTTGTTGACTACTTACCCCATTTACATGTACTTCCCTTTATAAAAGATCATTTTTTATTGTGGAGAAATAGTGATCATAGCTTTTGGAGTTATTTCTTCAGGTGAAAACTTTAATTTCAACTCTACAAGAGGTTGAACCTGAAGTGGTGTAACTTTTTGAGGTTTTGTTGATTTATAAACACTTTCCAAGATGTTGCTTGCTATGCCGCAATATCAGCATCGTTCACGCGTGCCTGAACATTTTCGTCAGCATCGTTCCTGTATGCCTGGACATTATCAGAATCTTCCCCGTATGCCCGAACATTATCAGAATCTTTCCCGTATGCCCGAACATTATCGGAATCTTTCCTATACGTCTGAACAATATCAGAATTGTTCCCGTATGCCTGAACATTATCGTCAGCATCGTTCCCGTAAACCTGATATTATAGCCTCAACAGAATTTCACCCTCGACCGAGAAAGGTAAATTTGTGTAATGTGTGCGAACTTTTATTTGTGAACTCTTACCTAAATTAGCGATGTTATTTCCTTTGATCATTATATAAACCTTAAAGATATTTGGGTTCTGATTAATTGGAATGGAAGTAATGATGTACCAAAAAGCTGAAAAGATATGTTAAATGTAAATTAATGTGTAACATGTTATAGATAACAATGCATCTGTCTCATACAACTTTGTTAAATGAGCATGAATATTTACTACAAATCTATAATTAACTAAGCCCCATTTCAACTTCATCCCCTATTCAAGATAAAAATTTTCTTCTAAAGATTTCTACTAAAGATTTCACATTATATACAGAAGTTTACTCGTTTGATTTTGCTGATGGTCAAATAATTGAATTAGGACATTGTAATTGATTTATCAGGAAAATAGTAATATTATTTGATGAGACATGTATAGGAAGAGAAGATTTGGCTACTGTAAAGAACACATTCCAGGACCGGTAGGGATTATTGTTAATTGGTATTAATTACATCAGAATCTCTTGTAAGCTTTCACTCATCACTATATAGCCAGTTGATTTATTTGTCATCTTTTGCTTTAACTCCATTTAGGTAAATTATTTTGAAACTGTCTAAATTTTTTTGCATTATTCCTTTTCGATATATACATGTATTTTGGTGAAAAATGTCAATATATTGGTTATAATTACACGACATATACATATATGTTTAGTCATGATTTATATGTTATGCAGCATTTCTATTTATAAAGGATGGTAACTAAAGCCGAACAGTTGCTTTTAGAATTGCTGTTCACTTCTAAACTTGACATTTGAATTTATATATGATTGATATCTCCCATGCAGGCTTAATTTCAATACTGTTCAAAGTAGTCATCTTAATCCCCATGTGCCTGCATTATAAGTGATTAACTAAAAAATCAGATGTGTGATACATCCACTGAAACGTTAAGCAACTAAAAGCACTGAATAACCATGTATTAGCAATGGCAACACACATGTCCTTGTGCAGAGGCACTTTGAAAAGTTTTTATCAACATTTTTCATCTGGCCCCATTTTTTGATTTTTTGATTTTTTGATTTTACAGACGTGTTTATTTGCTACTAGATAAATACATGACGTATGAAAAATGCTCTTATCTTGAATTGATATTTGCAATATTTCTTTTCACACCATCATGTTTTATCATTAGTACAAGATAGATATCTTAAGAAAAACTGACTTCCTATTAAAATTATTTTTTTTTCAATTTGCAGTTTGCGCGAAAAGCTGTCTGTGGTTGTCTACAGCGTTTTAGAATAATCTGGAAAGATATCATGTTTAATGCTGTCCTCGAGGGAAATTTAGTAACTTCTGCATTCCTTCAAAACATCCTGATGATGTTATCAGAGGAGCGTTTCATCAAGCGTTTTGTCAGTGATTTTTACCGACAAATTTGCTCTTAGCCAATCAGATGCAAGGATTTCAGTAGCTTATAACAGTTGTCAGTAAAAATCACTGACAAAACGCTTGATGAAACGCTCCCCAGGTGACATATTCCTCCATATAGCCCAGTTCATACCATAGTAAAGTTTTTAAAGATTTGTTGCAAGGCCACAATTTCCATGAAATATCTGTTAGACATGCGGAGGAGCATTCTATTGGAGAGATGAAAATGTATTTTGACCCACTGCTGCCAGAAACCTGGGCATTGTTTCTTGAAAGTACAATTCACCAGAATCCCATTAAAACAAGTGCAAGTTGTAAAAAAATTTTGTGAAATGCTTTGCAACTGTGCAAGGAGAAGGTGCTACTGTAGAGGTGTTGAAATTAGCGAAAGTTTCATGCCGTGAAATAATAAAATCACAATTGAAACAACATCAAATTATTGCAATTCGCGAAAGTTTCCTGCTGCGAAATTGGCTGTCATAAACAATTTGCAAAAGTTTTATTACACAAAAGTTTCTGGTTTTACAGTTTACCAAATACTCTATGAATTGGATTGGAATTCACATGTTTTAATAGGATGTCTGTGAACTTATTGATGGTTTTGTGAAATGATGCCGTGGTAGATCCTGTATTAACTAAGCCTTGGGGAATTTTAGAATTCAATAGTCAACAGGAAACCTACCTGAGAATGTTTCTTCCCAAATCGTTGAGCAGACACAAACAGGAATAGTCTAGCAGAAATTCCCCTTTTCATGACCATTACACACCAAATATAGAGATTTTAATCTGATATTTTCACTATGATTTGATAAACTGTGATATTCTGGTCATTTAAATTGGCTGCTTGGAGCCAGAAGGCATTAACTCTGTGTTAAGGTACATGTATATGAGTTAACGCCCTTCCGGCTCCAAACAGATGAAATATTTTAGAAGGTTTTCTAATGCATACAGATTACTCATGTCAGTGGTATAACTTCTGGAAAATTCACTTTCTCACAGTTAGTCAGTCTGAAATGCAAAATGAACCCCACATATTGCCATCAATTAGTAGTTCAGAGGTTCTACTTTTGAAGGTTATCTACATGTACATGTAGACTGTCTGTCAAGTTATCGTGTAGTATCTGTAGTATCCCAGGGGTCCCATATTCAGAACCATTGCAGCCTTTACACAAATTATGTACTTGTACCTTAGAAGTAATCTGGTTTATCAAATTGGGTTGTCTCATTAGGAGGAAGAGGCCAGTGAGAAGGAAGATGCATGAGCAGTTCTTTATTGCATAGAAGAGCAACGTGCCATCTGTTGAGAGCCAGAAGGACATTTATCATATACTTAATATAGAGTTAGCACCCTTCTCGCTCTCAACAATGTCTTGTGTAGTAACAGAATATTGATGTACCTTATGGTCAACATTTTCTCCTTTCTCTTCTTTATTGGGTCAAATTTAGACTTATTAGGTCAAGTTACTTACTGTTGAAATAAGATACACTGTCAACATTGTGTATTTACATTTTCAAATTTTAGACAGGATTTTAACTTTTTTATTTGAGAGATGCTTCTTAGGTGGAGATGAGTTGTTTTTGTATTAAGTACCGAGGGTTGTACTTAAATATAGGGTTGTACTAAACCTTAAGCTATGCCCTCAAGGGTTTCTAAATGTATTCAAAAGGCCTCTGCAGGTGTAGAAATAACATCTACATGAGTCTGCTGAATTCACCGTGGAAATGTGCCTCAGTCATGTCTTGAACAGGAGTAGGTATGTAACTTTGGCAAGAGTATGACTGTTGAATTTGTCAAGTAAATATGGTACCTTTATAGAATCTTGTATCAAACCTACAACTTTTGATGGAATATCGGGCAGCTAAACCACACTTCCACTGTGCCCCCAAGGGGATTTCAAAAATCCCAAATTGCTGTACATGTAGGTGTAAGTAACATGTGCAGGAGTCTTTTGAAGTCATCAAGTAACTGTAGGATCTTGAACCTACAACCTTGTGATGGAATATCAGGGAACCAAACCGCACTTCCAAGTGCCCCCAAGGAGATTTCAGAAATCCCAAATTTCCCTACGAGTAGAGAAGTAACATTTGCAGGAGTCTGTTGAATTCACCAAGGAAGTAATGTGCCTCATGAGGATCATACTGCAGACACTATGAGGAACCTCGGATCCTCCTTACCCTTCTCTCCATTCATACAGGGGTTGTACAGTCTAATCTTTAACAGCAACATTCTCAGCCACTTAAAGGAACCCTGGATCTTCCGTGCACTTCTCTCCATTAATACAGGGGTTGTACAGACTGATGTGGCTATCCTGCATGGTTAGAAAACTCCAATTATAATTATACAGTGAAGCCTATCTATAAAGACCGTTCAAGGGAGACAAAAACAGTCTTTATGAGCAGGTGATCTTTATGTACAGGTTCCTTTAATACATGTTTCAATGGGAAAATATTTTCAAGGGAAACAAAATTGTGGTCTTTATAGACAGGCGGTCTTTCTATACAGGTGGTCGCTAAAGGAGGTTGGACTGTATTATTATTATAGTCTAACCTACAATACCACATTCAGGAATTTTAGATCCTCCATGCTCTTCTCTCCATTAAGATAAGGATTTTACAAACTGTCTGATCTATTAGAGCAACATCCTTACATCTCTATCCATTGAGGGTTAATGGGCTTGTAATTCCAGCATTATCCAAGATTACCAAAGCCTACTGTTTTACGAGAAGCATTGTTTGTGATTCAGTAATTTTGTACTAGGGAACTTTCCCAAATCTGCAGCACTTGTAATTTTTTTTCAATTATCTTGCATGTAAGAGTACTTTCGTACACATATAATGCAAGAATGATTAATGCATGAACTTTAATGCATGTGGGGTGGAATCAGTTGTTGCATCAAACAAATTTGACAACTTACCATGTCATCAGGAAGCTAATCTGTTCAGTTCACTGATGTTTCAAATTATTGAAATTCTTTGGAATGAGAATTTTAGATTTCAAAAATATATTAAATTACCCTTTGACGTAAGTAAGTGTATGAATAATTCGCAATTGTGTGACTATTTGAAATTCAAACCAAAAAAATTAAAGATAGATTTGTGTTTCATTTCCTCTGAATTAAACACAGGATGGGGGCAATGATGTGATCATTTGCCATCAAAAGTGATATCTTCACTGACATCCGGGGAGCGTTTCATGAAAGGAAGTTGTCGGATATTTTATCCGACAACTGTTATAAGCTACTGAAATCCTTGCATCTGATTGGCTGAAAGCAAATTTGTCGGATGAAATATCTGACAAGACCTTTCATGAAATGCCCCCCAGAGCTAGACTTGCTACCTGTTCCTGTTCAGGATGAAGATTACATAATACCAGGGATCTGTAACCTGTCAAATTACCTAATTAAGCCCAAAATGTATCTCCTCTCATTGTAGATAGTTTATAAAACAAAATCTCGCTATTGTACTGTATTGAATTGAATCGCAATGAAATGATTTTCAGTTATAAAGAGATGGTTTGTCTGAAATAGAAATTAGATTAATAAAAGAAGCAATAGTGAAATATTAAAGGAACAGTGAGATGTAACTGACCCAAAGTTACAGCATAGCTCCTAGCCGTGCAGGTCACTCCATTAATGCAAGGATTGCCAGTAGAAATTACCTAAATTACTATTTAGTATTGAATATCCAATACTATTCAGTATTGAATAGTGTGGTGATGAGAATAGTTTGGGTATGAGAAATTCAAATATCCTGGACATCTGTTTTTATAACTTCCTAACTGTTCTAACTAGATAGTCAACCCCAAATCAACATGTAGTTTCTTGATCAGCGATTTTGTAGTGATTAAATGCTCTTTAATGCACTTCTTGCAAAGAGAAGGGTGTAAACCTGGTGTTTAGTGTGCCTGCTGTACACAACTGATATTAAATAATAATAATAATAATAATAATAATGAAGTCTTCTGTAGCGCCGGTATCCACCAACTCAGGCGCTCATGGCGCTTGCTCCAAAATATAAGTACATAATTCAGTTGAATTCTATGGTGGCACAGAGAGCTCGTGGTATTTACAGTTAAAACAAAATGAGATATTTCCAAAAAGCAGTTGTCTACAATGTTCAATCATCCATGTCAACAAATGGCTACTTTTTCAAATTGAAGAGAAGGGTCTTGAGAGCTTATATCTACATGTATACATGCAGATCTTCATGAACTTTGAAGATTGAAAATAGAAGAAGTAGAAATCATGTGGCTGGCAGAAGAACGCGTGCGAATGCCATAAAGAAAATTTCTTGTAAGGCGCTTCTAAGATTTTGATTGCTCTATACATGTAAATACCATTTTGTAAACCTGATTTCTCTCTTGTACAAATGGATGGTAACTACCTGATCTGCGTAGTTTCATATTAACCCAGTGCCTATGAGAATATGATACATGTAGTTCAGTAATCAACAGGTTAAATAAGCAAATATTTTTGAAATTATGGGTATTTTGGTGCTAACGACCTTTTGCATAACACAGTTACTGTAATGCGTGTCCGTGTTCAGCAGAATGGCACAACACACTTGTATGACCTTCTGCATGCTGCCAACTGAATGTAAAAAGCTTGTCAAATCTTGCTACTAGGCTCAACCTAGTAGTAGTAGTAGTATGATATAGCATTTGACTGTGTATAAATTTTCCTTTTGTTTTCAATGCTGAATAGAGATTCTGATGATTCATATACTGTGGTTTTGTTGTTGACACCAAATGTTCTTAGATTTCTTGTGTTGTCAGCGCTGCTATTTTTGTGCGGCCCTGAAAATTCAATACTGTTATCAAGTATCACAAGTGAAAGAATACAAGATTGTTATAAAAACGGATTGTCATCTGTCCAGGATAAAGATGGATTAACAAATGTGCAGAGCTGACATCAATGACAATATGATGCTCCTCACTATTTTTGGGTGAAGACTGAAGCCTTACGAACAAACAATAACATAAGAGTAAATCTCACTTGTAAGCATGATTCACACTACCTCCGATTTCGTGAAAGAGGTTTATTTCAAACCATGGTTTAAACCATGGTTTAAACCTCCACCATGGTCTAAACCATGGTTTAAACCTCCACCATAGTCTAAACCATGGTTTAAACCTCCACCATGGTCTATACTAAACGTACTTGTAAGTAAGCGCATATAAGCGCATTACTGTCCGCATATTGGACAAGAGGACATACACGTACCACGCTTTATATTTATGGAGGTCTAAAATAAACCTCATTTGGGCCTATGGAATTTTATAGAACTCAAGAGGAGTATAAATTGAGTATATGCGCTTGTGCATGTTGTTCCCAACTTGCTGTGCGAGCTCATACAGCATTACCCAACAATGTTGATTGGTCATACCGTTCAAATTTTTACCTGATTTACACAGGAAGTGCCAGAAGTCACCTGACAAATGCCAAGGAGTTTGAATTCAATTTGGAAAACTTTGTGAGCTATTCACTCGCAAAGATAGAAAAATTGTTAGTTTTACCAGCAAGTTTTTATGGAATTTTCTGTGCAATGAGTTAGAAACTCAGTAAAACTCACTGACAAAGACACTTGATGAAACACTCCCCTGTATTATATACAAAAATGTGAAGGGCAGGACGTGTAAAAACCCCCGTAATATTTGTTAAAATATGCTTTACCGCTTTCAAACAGTAGACTCGCTTCATCAAAGTTAGCAAACAGGATACAAAGAGGATTATTCTGATTATTTTTTTTGCTTGTTTCTTAAAATGAAAATGAAACTTTTGTTTCAAGGTCGTTAAGAAATTTTAGTTAATTTGTTCACTTCGTGAGATCATTGAGAGGGATTCCCCTTTCCCTATCAAAATAATTTCTCAGAAGCACTATATTATTTATTCAATTCTTGTGTAAACCTATAGTTTGATGGTTCTTGCAGGATACGATACAGTAGTATGTAAATGTATGAAGTCATGATGTAAGGTGACAACAGTAAGTTCAGACAACCCTATATTTTTCGAACATTTTCTGTGTACTTTATATATAAATTATAGAATGATCCATGGAATACTATTTCATTTTTACATGTACTAATATGTACTTTAGAAGAAAATTTAAAGATTTGAGTTATTTAGTTTGCAGGAGGAAAATTTGTCTCCTAGCGAAAAGGATATTTATCTTTCACACTGAAATTTTATTTAAAAAAAATGAATGAACCTGTAGGATAAACAAAATCAGGATATAACAAAAATTGCTAATTTCTTAATGTGAAATTAATAGTATTTTACTTTATTCTTCACATTTAATTGCCAATATAAAGACTTTAATGATAATTTTCTGTGAAAAAAAACCTTATTCATGAACCGTGGACAAAAAATGGATTCAAATTTGTCAGTGATTTTGCTCTTTGTGCTCATGTGTCATGTGTAATTTATAGCCACGTAGATCAAAAGATAATTGAGACAACGTCACCAGAAGGTGAGGCTTTGCACTGATAGGTTATAGTCTATGGTGAAATGCAGAGGCTTTGAAACATGAGATGAAACCTGATAGAGAGTAAATGCCTGTAGCCTGATTTTGAACTCTGCGAAGTATGGCTATATATATTTATGGTGGATAAATAAACTTATTATTCTTGTGACATGAAATGTGCTTTTATTGTAGAGTTGGTGTGTAGCTCTTTTACTAAATCTATATGCAGTATTCTAGAAAGAGCAGTCTTTGTATAAAGTTGTTTTTCCCTTGTTCAAGTGGAATATTATTCAAGCAAAATATACTCTGTAGCATGTGTTTTCTGTTTTAAGGGTACATTGTCTTCTAGCAATAGACAGAAGGGTGTTAATTCTCTCTAAAGATATATTAGTTAATGCCCTTCTGGCCCTCAACAGACAAATAATGTGAGCTTATCTGACACAATTTAAAATGATCTCCTGGATTTCCTATGCCAGATCAACTATTTTGGACATCCAATTATCTACAGATTTTTCCCCAATTACTATCATAAAAAAGTTATCCTGGCAGTTTTTTCCAAATCCTACTGTGGTGGTGCCAAAAATAAATCTGGCAATCAGCAAGGCACAAATTCTATGTAAGAATTCAGAAAAATCCTACAAATTTGAAATACAAATTGAATGAATAGTATGGTCTAATACTGAACTAAAAATGGACACCAGTACTTCCCCTCTTTTTATCCCATAATTCTCACAATCCAATATTCTTGTGAAACCAGCTTATTCATGAAGCTGCCAGACCACAATGGTTAGCATTTTGGCTGTAACAAGAAGCTTTCAAACCGAGTCAGATTACGCTAACATTACGTCCAGAAGTATTTGATTTTCCTGTTGTTAATAGTTCAGATGCATTTAATCTATCTCACGCACTGAACGAAGTGAAGCTATTAATAATATCTCCCTAAATACCGACAGGGGCTCATGTTCTGGGTTCACCCGGTCACAAGACCAGCTTTGGGTCCCTTGGGGGGAAAAGTAAATGAGCAAGACGCTAGCAACCAATAATTGCACCCTTCTCGTTTAATCATTTCCTGTTCGGGGGTAACATGCATGTTTCGTCTCTATCTGACGTTACACCTCTACTTTCTTTCGTCGCCCATCTACCCCGGACCAAGTTCTGCACGTTTGTCTAATTATAGCTACAGTCACTTCAGTGGGATTGTTCAAAATGTGCTTATCTGCCCAGTATAGGTCTCTGGAATGAAATGTTTCGAAGTGTTTATCATTGCCTTGCTGCGGAGATTGCAGAATATGCTTCACGTCACTTCCCTTGACCAGTTCTGTGAAGAGTCATATTTGTGATGATTTTGCCATGACTATTTAGTCGGCGTTGTGAGCTAATGCAAATGTACTCCATGCATCCCAGTTTAAATTGGAAAGGAAACATGTCTATTTCTAATCAGTTTAACAGATGATTTTGGAATTCCAGTCTGCCTATTGCATAGTCATTTCAAGAATTTGGATGTCATAGTCTCTTTATGATCTGCAGTCCCATCAGAAAATGTTTTGATGACTTTGAAAAACTTTTCATACAGTTTGTTGTACAAAAAGCTTGGTAATTATTTATATTGCAAAAGAAAAGAGTGTTCCTATTGCTTTCAAGATGTAGATGTACTTCACAATATTTGAAGGGCAATAGCTATACTTTACTGCATTTTCAGCTGATATATTTTTCTCTTGACCTTTCAACTTCAGCTATTTTTGATAAGGTTAACAACAGACTGCTACGTATATATTATACATGATTAACTCATCATTATATTAAAACAGATTTAAGCCGATTTTTTTCTTGTTCACGGGTCCCATCGGACATTTGGGTTGTCCTCGTTCGACCTTGGCCGTGGATTTGCTAGGTAGCCTGGACAGTTTTAGTGAATCTTCAGCTTAATTAATGACACATCTAAGACATCATCTCAACCGACACTGCAAAGGGTCATACAGTGATCAGTTCTGACAAGTGCCTTTGGCCTTATCAACAGCTCCACCATAATTCACAGACATTGAACTGCCAACCTTTGTATCCTCAAGTCCATATCCAGTGCATCTTGAACGGGTGCTATTGGGACATTCTGGAGGAAAAGACCACAAGAAGGGGGGTAAATTATCACCCAAGACGTTGACCCGGCCCCCATATATCTTGCTGCCACTTCCTTTTCTGCAGTATGGGGCTTCAACTGTTAATGAATTGCGTTCATTTGCCTTGAGAAGAAAGAGGAAGCAACTAATTTGATGCGTGCAGGAACAGTAATGGTTTATTTATAGTGATAGCAGCAAACCAGTAGATTATTTTTTGCACTGTATAGACCTCCTATGTATTGTTTTCCACTGTATAATTCTCACCTTCATGTCAGTTGCAGGAAAACTTAGTGGGGGCATGGATATGTACTCATGTACTACCCTGGTGTGGGCGATACTGATAAACATTGACAGCTTAATTCTCTCCGTCTTACATGACTAGTGTTTTATTGTTTGTCATGGGATTGTGAGCATGAATATTGAAAGATTTTTTTTTGAAAGTGCAGTGCCTCTGATAGATGGTCTCTGACCATTCCTGATGGAAGCATATACGTTTGGATTAGACATATAAAGTGCATTGCTTTGGACAAACTGTGATTGTTTGGTTTGAGGCTGCTCTGATGTTAAATGCTACACGTACTTGATTGAATCAAAGTTTGTAATCATTTTGTGGTATACTGATTCATGGCCAGCTGTCATCAGTTTGTACAGTATTCTGATGCAGTCATACAGAAGACCGAAATATTAAACCAGTCTGCGCTTCTTTTGATCAAATTGTACTGCAGTCTGGCTTTTGTCTATGGGCACCTACGAGATCTGCCAAACTAAATATCTTCCAGTGACATATAAATTTGATTTCTGAAGTAGACGGAAGAGACAAAGTGCCTGCAACATACGTTGCATCATCTTCCCTGTTATAGCATACGCTGTACCCATCGGATTCCTCTCCAGTTAATTGAGGCTGCCGAAAAGATCTTCAAATGCTTGGAGTTTAGTGCAGTCTGGGTCTCAAACGTGACAGGATAAAGCCATACGCTTGCCAGGTTTTTAAAGGGATTAGTCAGCAGGGAATCCGAGCCGATGCCTGAAAGCGGATTTGTCACAACGACACCCAACATGGTGTCAAGATACGAACATGGAACTTCAACACTGGTATGTGACCTGGGATGTGTAGGATGGTTTAACCTAGTTCTTAAGCGTGTCTGAGAGGTGGATTTAAAGATTTTTAATGTTATTTGCCCTCGTTCCTGTATGTTTTTATTCATAATTGATCAAATTTAACACAGGTTTCGTTAGCCACTCTACATTGTACGTGTAGGTACGATATATGGAGGCTGGCAGGATTGATGTTATAATTGAACATGCTATATAAACCTGAATAAACTTTCTTTTCATTTTACAGAAAAGAAAGTTTTGAAACTTTTAAGAAGTGCTATATTGCATCTCAAGTTTATGATGCATTACTGTTAAGATTTTGTTCTGAAGATATTGTAATTCATCATGCAATCACGCAGTTATATTCAAACATGTGTGTATAGCTTGGAGCGTGTTACTACTATGTACTTTAACACGCAGATAACGGCCTTTGGCTCTCAGCAGATGTGTATATACCTAGACCTCTTTTTTTCTTTTATGACTATGAACTTTCAATGAAAGTATATTATGGTTTTGATGAATTGTTTCATCTTTGAATTTGGATTAAAATATCTTTCATTGAAATAACTTTTATATTTTATGTACAATATACATGTAGGCTGCTTTTTTCCCCCTATGAAAAGAGAAAGCTAGATTAGTATTTTGAACATTGACCCTTTCAGGATCGGATTTATTTAAGGGCTAAATTGATCACATTTTGTTCTTCAAATGGCAACATACATTTTTTTCTTTTTGTGTTACATGGTTCTAAGGTGTAATGTCTTTGAAAACAAAATACATGGTTACAAATTTTATCGAAAGTTTAAAAAATTGCCCATTTTGATTTAAAACAATGATTTTGAACCTCTCAATGTGTTGCCAATTTAAGGATTTTAAAGGTTATGCTCATATTTAGAATTCCTGGCATCAAACGCAATATGGTCATGCGACTAAAATGGACATAGTGCGTGCAGAAATTTTTGCTCTTTCTACTCATGCATCTGGTATATATATATTTCAGAGCTGTGAATCAAATTTTATTGAGTCAAACCACAAAATGTGGTCAATAAGCGAGTTCGTAATTCGGATTTGTGCATGAACAGATAAAGGACATTGATATAAACTGGCATGTTTGTTTAAACTTCACTGAGATAAGCATCGACTGTGATGTATTATGATTATTCATATATTCATTTAGTTATACTTTTCATTAAATCCACTGAAAAGCAACAAAGTGTTCATTGATGGTTGGTATTTGACAGTCTGCCAAATGATAGCCAACTTGCAAACAATGCACTTTCTAAAGTGTTCATTGACGTGCTATTCTAGTCACCTGGTCTAAGATGTCTTTCTTTCCATAGAGTTTGAATTCTGTAGGTTGCTATGTCGGGCAAGCTTACATATTATCCTTCTTTGAAAAGATGCCTATCCTATAAATGAAAAAAGAGAAAGGTCATTTGCGAAAACTTGCTCTTGGGCCAATTACGAAATCGCTCATTGTCTCAAAAGGGTTAACAATTTTTGGCAGTATTTGCCGTCTACAGCACAAAAGAGGCTGAAGAGGACAGTGTCTTCCATCTCAAATCGTGGCATGCATTACGCTTGGGATGGTGATTTATTTCCCTAAACAAAAACATTTAACTCATATGTTCCTGTCTACATTCCTCTTGCAACCCTGGGATATTTAATGACATATTAATTGCATTTTTTTTGTTTTTGTCATTCATGGCATTTAGCCAGAAAAGTAGCAGTTCTTTGTTATTAAACTGAATGTGGGGTTCCTTGTTTACCTCTGATGGCAGATTCGAAATAAATTTGAAGACAAATATATTTTGAAAACTTTTGAAAATTTTCCTGATACAGTTCCCCTTCTCTGTAATGAGTAAATTTGTGAGAACTCATTTGTCATATTAAACATATACCTATCAATTACTATGATTTGTCATAATAAAAACATATAAAACTAGAAATTTAATTCGTCAGGGGGACGAATTAGGTGATCTGTCTTTTGATCTTAATATTTTTGACGAAGACGAATGACAAAATGATAATGTGAAAGATGATGTTGATATCACGATGACATTAATTATAATGAATCTATTGACGATTTTTATGATTTCAGCCTCTTCCTACCATTTTCAATTCGTAGGCTCTACTACCTATTTTAGTGAAATAGCGCCCCCTTTGTTTCAATGGGGCATAAAGTGTGTGAACATGAATTTTGGATGATTCGTGGATATCATGACAGTGATGGTGATAATGATGTTGATGATAATCATCATCATGAATATCATCATGACAGTAATGATAATAATGTTGATGATAATCATGATGATGATCATTATATCATGACAGTGATGATGATAATGATGATGATAATCATCATCACGAATATCATCATGACAGTGATGATAATAATGATGTTGATTATAATCAACATCATCATCGTGAATATCATCACAGTGATGATGATAATCATGATGATAATGATGACCATGACTGAAATGACATTGACCTTAGCCATGCCAAATATGAAAGAGAGATGACATTTCGTGAAGAAGAAACAATCATTAGTTGATTTTTACAAAATGGCGCCTGGATGACGTCACAATAATCTGATGACCTTGAAAAAGATGCGGAAAGTTGACCTTATTAGGACTGATGACTGACAAAAATTTGAATATAATTGACCAAGCCAATTTCGAGAAATTGTGATATCAAATAGGACGATTTGATATTGCAGGATACTTGGGAGATAAACCCCATACTCTAATACACGACAGGGAATCAAAATTTCCATAGGGTTGTACACAAACTACTGCACACTACTTTCTAATAGACATAACACGGAAAATAAGGCAGTTTATTACATGATTTGTGATTGTTTATGTTATAATAGTCGAAGAGGATGGTAAAATGACAGGCAAAAAGAAGCAAAAAAAAAAAAAAATTGTTATGGACCCGCCGGGGATCGAACCTGGGTCACCTGAATGGGAGGCAAGTGCTTTGACCAATAGACCAAAACATTTCCCATAGAGATAACACGTAAACGAAAAATCGGATTCTCAAATCACATTTTGTAGTTTAAAATTGACAATGATCCCGATATCACATTGAAAAAACCGAACCCTCATAGAAAGAGTATTTATCAGGCTACAACATATTAAAATCTGGAAGGAAATAGACGAAAAATAACTGAGATACTGCTCAGAGAACGATGTCATGTAGATTCATGATTCAAAAAAAGATCATCTTCCATAGACATAACACGCAAATAGGGAAAATTCTGACATGGCATTTTTAATTGAAAATTTCACTGTGATGACGTCATCAAAATGAAAAATGGTGGTTACCAGTCTGGTAGAGAATTGTCTCAGCTATAACATATCAAAATTAGGAAGAAAATCGACCACTTATTACTGAAATATTATCAAATGAATACAAAAATGATGACGTAATTTTTTCAAAATCATTTTTTTGAGTTCATATGCAAATAAGATGACGTCAGAACATGAGATCGGCAAAAATTCTGCATGAATTCAAATCTACAACTCTCAGGCTTTCCGAATATGTAAAGAAATTGGGAGGTTTCCGCATATTCTGACGAGCTATGGCGGATTCTAGATAGGCATGTTTTTACCACTTTTTACATTAGAATGCCCATTGACGCGCGCACGAATTTGAAAGTTTGAAGCGCGCTTGTGGCATTATGGAAGGTCAAGAATGACTGTAAATAGTTGGAAATTGTCAAGAATAGTGTCAGGAAGACAAACCATGCGAAAAAACGGCGTTTTTACGTTATGTACGCGCTGCGCGCGCGCATAACGCGCACACGGACGCGCACGGACGGAAAATTTTTAAATGCTTAAAATGTCCTGAACCGTACTCTAATTTGATTAAAAAGTGATTTTGAGCATTTTTAAATTTTGACGCGCGCGTACGTGCGCGTCATGATGCGTGCGCGGATTTTGATGACATTTTATGTTGACCCTTGACCTGAAATTCATGTGTGTCAAATATGGTTCATTTTTGATGACTTGTTATGAAGATATGATTGATAATGTGATTTCACAAAATGGCGCCTGGATGACGTCACGATGACCTGATGACCTTGAAAAAGATTTTTCAGCTTGGCCTTATATGACCTGATGACTGACGGAAATGTCATGAAAATAGACAGGAAAGTTTTTGAGATTTTGTGGAAACAAGAAAGTGGGAGAAAATAAAAATAAATAAATAATAATAATAAATAAAGAAAGAAAATTCTGACGAATATAAGAGGTGATCTGTCACTATGACAGATCACCTAAAAATAAAGAAAAGAATATTTACATTTTATTGTATGCATGACATGTCACAATGTATTTAATGGGTTGAAGTTACTTTGAAAAGAATCTTCAAATATAGTCTGTTGTTAACTGATTCCAATAGGTTTTTTGAAGATTCAGTGTTTATTGCACAAACAAACATATGGTCTACATGTCAATAAGGATGAAGTTTCATTGACCCCTTTCCAATTCTTCAATTGTCAAATATTTCCACAATATAACGTATAACATGTACAACATAATGTACAACATGTACATATATGTACATGTGTAACTTGGAGGGTGTTTCATAAAGCCATTCGTAAAGTTACGCATGACTTTACGAACGACTTTACGAACGACTTGAATATGAAGCACCAGATAGGATGCCCAAAGATTTTCCTGATGTTTTAACAAAGTATGACTGTATTTTCAATAACCTCAATCAAATTATGGCAAAATATATACAAGTATACTTTGCATTAAAAATGTTTGTTATAATACGAATGTTAATCTACATAGACTGCACAGTTCAACTTTAGTTGATGGATTTAATAATGAATGAGCATCCCATTTGGCTCGACATATTTAAGTCATTCGTAAAGTTATGCATGACTTTATGAAACACCCCCCCCCCCTGTATAGCTATTTATTCCCTATAGTGTCTGCTTTATTATGTGCAATATTGATGCTCATAATTAACACAGAATTTATTTCGCCTCCTCTTTATCTTTCTAGATGAGGCGGAAGATCAATGATGCCTTCCGCCGCAAGCATCATCACCAGAAGACGGAGGATGACCGGATATCGGTGACCTCCGAAGGAAGTGATTCTGAAGTCAATGAGCAAGGTGAGTGCACTCTCGTTACATCTGTTGCTATGTAAGGCATGTATCACCACTGCCTGGAGAGATGTAATGTGAGGCAGCATTCTGTGAAAATCTGTAATCCTCTTGTGTGAGTGAATTTTTTTTGGTTATCAGGGCCCTGTTTCATAAAACTTGTCATCCATGACAAGTTGCAATAACTGTTATAAGCTACTGAAATCCTTGCATTTGATTGGCTGAGAGCAAATTTGTCGGTAAAAATCACCGTCAAGACACTTGATGAAACGCCCCCCAGAAGGTGCATATTATTGTCTGTTGTTCTTAGATATTGAATTGCTGTTCTCTGAGTATGAAGAGAGAATAGGCCATTTTCATAATGCATTCAAATTTAATGCTTACCTCTTTGTCAAACTCTGCTAATGAACAATTACATCCATCTGTTAAGTCATTGTATTTCAAAAGTCAGATTGCAGATTGCATACATTAAGTGTTGCTAGGTTGGACAAACCAAAATGTTTGCCCACCCTAACAACACCTAATACATGCAATTCCGATTCTTTCTACTGAAAAAGAGTAGCTTTTCACAGGTGAATGCAATAGTTTGTCACTAGGCAAACCTGTATTCATTTGAATGCATTACGAAAATGGCATGGAGATTGGAGAAGTACATGTATGTTTTAGTTTAGTGCTGATGTCAAAAGCAAAATTTAGAGTATTTGAAGGATTTTTAGGCATGGGCTTAGTAGGATGCAGACAAGGTTTGAAAAAATATTTGAATGTTTTGATTGGCAGATTAATAGACACGTACGTACACTTCAACTTTACTTCTTATTTTCTTTGTCTTTCACATGATTATGTAGTACACTTTTCTGTAGCGGAAAATTAGAGAATCGGTATTGAATACTCAATTACAGAAAATTACAGAATCAGTATAGAATATGTTGAGTACTCCTATAGAAATGTACCCTCTGTGAAACTGAGAGGTTGTCCAAAAGTCTTTAGTACTTTATTGATTTATTGGTTTTAACCAATAACTTCCTAGTCAAACCCCGCAAATTCATTGAATTTATATTATTTTATTGCATCCTTAATTGCATGAGGGCATCCTGTGTGCTGGGATTCACAGAATACTGAAATATGATCTGAATTTGTTACACAGATCATTGAGAACAATAAGAAATTTTCTTGACAGTACAAAGTGGTTTTAGGTGCCCTTGCTTGAACTCAGTCTATCTCTATCCTGCTTGGACTCTTGGGGTGCGTTTATACGTTCTTTGTGAAGGCACAGTGAGCCTTTTGAAACGTTCATCAAAACGCTCATCTAAAACGCAGTTTCATGGGGTACTGTTTATATTTCTTTCCTCCAGGTGAATTGGGCTCTGCAGCTGGTTTTGCAAACCTCAGTGCGCATGCTACTAGTTTGTATGACATCCTATGCGTTTATACATGACTGTACGTTTATGCTTCCCCAGAAACCGTTTTTGGAGAAAAGCCAATTCAAAATGTACCTTTTGGGAGTTTTACAAAAATGACTGTGGACGCAATGTTGTTTTGAACTAACTTGTAATTACAAAGGGCTTATTCTAGCCTGAAAATTTGAGTATAAACACACCAGTAGAATACTGAAATATGGTCTTGATTGGCTACACAGATCACTACAAACAACAGTGGATTTTGTTAAGTAGACAATAGTCAGGTTCACACGAAGGGAGCTAAACTTTGCTTCTAATTTCAAAAATTTATTGTTTTCTTGAAATTCTAGAATTACATTGAAGTGAGCTTGTAGTTAACAGAGAGATTACGAGCAGCAGGGGGTCTTCGATCCATCATTGTTGTCGTCTGTATGGACAGAATAACTTTTAATAAACATTTAAGGTGAGTTTTCACGGGGCGCGCGAACGATTTGTGAAGGATGCAAATGTCAAAAAAATGGCAAAGTCCAACATTTGTGTTTCAGGCTCCAAAAGTTTGCCAAACATGCGCAGGGGTTCGGAAACGTCAATTGTTCGCAGGAGTCGTTTTTAGTTCTTCTCCGAATGTTGGATTTTGCCAGTTTTTTCGACATTTGCATCCTTCGCGAATCGTTTGTGTGCCCTGTGAAAACGCACCTTTAAGTACACTCATTGTTTAAGATGAAATCTCTGTTTACGTTAAACAACGATAGTTCCACTTGTAATCTCAGAACAACAGACATCGTTGTTTCGGGCCTGTGTGAATTCTTGTTAGTGAGTTGTTGTTTTGTTAACTTAAAGTTTCGAAATCACAAGTCCCGTATGAACGTAGCTGATGAAAGTTTTAATTGCCCTTACATTTGAACTTTAATCTAATTTTCTCAAAATTTTGGAAGATAAGATGCTTTTGTTGTGTTATTTTAAGGAGACATAAAGCATCAGAACCCTATAAGTACATAAATTAGATCCATTATAAAGTGAACTCTTGTTTTCAGTTTCATTTTTAGTAATTAATGTAGTATGAATTATCTCATCAGAAAAAAGATGAACGGTGCTTTTTAAAAATAATTCGATCATTATTGGGCCTGTTTTACTTTCATTTCTAATACAAGAAGATTTGTATGTAATGAGAATTATTCCCCTTTCCCACATTATTGTCTATGCAAAGCATGCATTCGTACATTACATTCCAGCATGCATCCATGCATGCTGTCATAAGTAGTGAGGTGCTTCCCCTTTTCGTAACTAGGGGCTTGTGGGTGTGGCCTGGAGAGGGATTTGTATCGCTAATCCCTGTTGTGTAGGTAACTGATAATAATTATACCCTGCGTATATGGATTTGCAAATTGTTTAATCGTACTTCATCTTTTTGTGTAAGTAGAGATTACGCTATTGAAAGTTATGAAGGGCTTTATTTTTGTTGTTTTTTGTAAGTTATGCGGAATTATTAAAGTGGATTTTGAGGACTAAAGAGAATAATTAGAACCTTAAAAAAACAACAACAGATTAAATGTATTTGAATGATTAATGGCAAGTTTGAAAAGCAAATAACGTTTAGTTAGGACTTGAAATGACAAACAGAATAATCTATTAGAATAACTACCGGTATATCAAAGAGCAAAGCAATTTGAAAAAGCAAATCGCTTTTGACTCACTTTTCAACCCTTTTCTACCCTTTTGTGTCCTTTTCTACCCTTTTGTGTCCTTTTCTACCCTTTTCTACCCTTTTCTGGACTTTTGAGTTGGTAATTGTTATTTCTAGGAAAAATAACTATTTGTTTTGCTCACTTGCTGCCATTCATGTTTCTTTGCAATGGGAACATACAGGTGTGTATTTGTGTAGTTCTCTGCACATCATAGAAAATACATGTACATGTAGGCCTAGATACATACATGTACATGTACATACATGTATTTGATGTAGTTTAATCTCAACTTTATATGATGATGAGCTGGAAGAAAGGACATCAGTTAATCTTAATGTTTTTGCATAATCGTATTTGCATTTTTTAGAAGTTGAAATGTTTATCATATTTCCCCCTAAATTGCCTCCAAAGGATACTATATATATGCATACTGCTTAAGTATAGTGATAAGTGTCCTTGATGAGGACAAGCTTTCAGTGAAGTCCAAAGGTCAATTCAAAGCTTCATCTACATTTGTTCGGGGCCATAGAAATTTAACCCTTCTAGTGTTGTCAAGCTAACATACATGTACAATGTAAGTGGAGGCTTCGTCGTAAGACAAATTTTATGAGATGAGTTTTAAACTAGGATGCCTTTTCTTTTCCATTGTTCATTTCAATACACACATTGTTCCATGATTTTCCCAACAAGCATGTTCATTTAGAAGAAAGACAAGCTTTTCAGTGCAATCTGACTATAAACACAGTACTGTAAAAGGGGAAATTTTCATGAGATTAACTTTTCGATACTCGAAGTCGCGCAATTGCACACCGATTTTTCGCTCGACTCCCCGTCTTCAAAGGCTACCGTCCTGAAATCGTAAGCTTGTTTTTGCGTCCTTGGGGACGGGAAGCGATCGTGGGCATGAACACTGTAGTGCGTCGCTGTCTTTTTTGTAACTTGATAGAAAAACAAGACGGGAGAGTGCAAGTACCATCACGGTCAGTTAACTCTCCCCCGTCTTGTTGTTCTCCCCCGGCGTCTTGTTGATCTCCCCCGTCTTGTTGTTCTCCCCCGTCTTGTTGTTCTCCCCCGTCTTGTTGTTCTCCCCCGTCTTGTTGTTCTCCCCCGTCTTGTTGCTCTCACCCGTCTTGTTGCTCTCACCCGTCTTGTTGCTCTCACCCGTCTTGTTGCTCTCACCCGTCTTGTTGCTCTCACCCGTCTTGTTGCTCTCCCCCGTCTTGTTGCTCTCCCCTGTCTTGTTGCTCTCCCGTCCCGTTTCGTAAGCTCCCTATTATCCCATGGGGCTGCCATTTTCTTTACAAAGTAATGTCAGAGCAGTGCTATTTGTGAGATAACCACCGACCTACATTATACTAGCTACAATGACACTCATGATCACCTGTGGAATGCATGACACTGGATTTTCTCCTTGTAAACCTTTTTTGTAGTCACGTACATTGAAATGAAGATAGTTTTATCCTGTCATATAACCTATTTGTCTCAAGATAATTATTTGGTTCAGCTGTTTCATAGGTGAATGGGGGACTTTCTTTTGTTTTAGCCAGGTTTTTGCGTGCACATGTTGTTGCCGGGTCGGACAAATTCTTTAAAAAAGTGACAAATACCTACATACAACTGCTCGTAGACACCACCTGTGCGAGATTCTGGGGTACCAAGATGGCTGCCATTTTGCATTGGTGGCTTTAGATGTACAATAGCTATTCATTATGCAAAATCATATCCATTGTGTACAGGTAAATGGACATGTACGACTATGGCATCACATTATTTCAAAATGGCAGCCCCCATGGGATATTATCTAGCAAGGAATCTGCAAACTTTACATTGATTGTCCTCCTTTCTGAGTAATCAAATAGTCAAGATATTTTGAACAGGCTGACAATATTCTACATGGTTATCAGCTATTAAAAATGTCTGTTGAGTTTCATTCTCCTTTAAGGATGGCCACTTGGCAACTTTCAATCTGCACTTCTTGTAGATTTTGAAACATTTTTCCTGTTCATAATGACCAGATCCATATTTTCAATGGGTCACTTAGGTTAGATCAGTTTCAGGTCATTCATATATTTACATAAGATATATATATATGTATATACATGTATATATATCTAAGTTGATATTTTCATATCAGAGTCAGAAGCAGTGTGAAGTACATTCTTCCCACAGAGATGATCGCATGTATTGGGAGATGTGGAAGTTATTGGGCTCCTTTAGCTGATATTGATGTACATGTATTTTTAAATTTTATAGGGTCTTTGTATAAAGTTTGTACATATATCATTGGCCTTTTATAATGATGTAACAAGCTATTTGTCTACCAAAAAAGTGGAACCTTGTTATAACAAACTCCTTAGGACCAAGGAAATTACCTCTTTATATTGAAACCTTGTTATACCAGGGCTAAAAAAAAACAATAGAAATACAAAGAAGTGGACCAGAAAAATTACCTTGTTATAATGAGAGTTTGTTATAACAGTGTTCTTTATAACGAGGGTCCAATGTATAAAGAAAATAATTTTGAGAATGATACAACATGCATCTAACATTCAACTTGTCCTGTAGAATTATCTAGAGTATTAAGATATTTGAAGAAATTTGATACTGATCGAAACCATATATCCAGGAAAAAACGTTTTTGTGACACGCAAGGGAGTAATTAGGACATTTTCTTGAATACATGTACATTGTATGAGCATAGTCATATGCAGTCAGTGTGGCCAGCGAAAAAAATACTATTCTGCTAGGGAGCAGCGAAAATTCTGCTAAATTTCTGCTTAACTTTTTACTCAAAAATTCTCTGACAAGCAAAAAAAAAAATTATCAGCATTTTTGGGGGACTTTTTAATCAAAATTCTCTGAGAAGAAAAAAAAAGGAAAAATAAGGTTATCAGCATTTCTTGGGTTACTTAAAAAAAAAAATTCTCTGACAAGCCAAAAAAAAGGTTATCAGCATTTCTTGGGGGTCTTTTTACTAAAAAATTCTCTCGCAGATTTCTGCCAACTCCGGCAATGTTGTATGCAATTGAAAACAATCACTCATAGATATTTGTGCCTGCCCTGAACTCTGCAGTAATTCAACATTGATCTTACTGCCAAGTTATGGTATCTTTGAAGGGATATCATGAAAGAGTTCAGTTCAAATTTAGCTCCACTCAACTTGTTTTTTCCTCTCCGAGCGGAACAGATACGGGCAACAGAGGCCTTAATCTGCCCCTCTAGGAAATTGATCCAATTTTTACTCAGACTCTGATAAGAGCATATTTCTTCTTTCCTTCATAACTGCAAGGATAGATTCTGTCATTCAACCAGTGATTAGTATCCTTAAAATGTTTTGAGATTTTTAGAAATAGTGTGTTAAAGTTAGGTTTTTATCATTAAATTATGCAGATGTCAAACTATAAACAAAATTTTTCAAATACATGTAATTCAATCATTTTGTCAAGTTTGTGGATTGTTGTATGCATGTATATTATTTAAACCTACCATTTATTCAAACTGATTGAAAAGCAAAAATCAAAAAGTAAATTGTGAGATTTACCACGTGATATCAGTCTGTTAGCATCTTTTGATTAAACCATTGCCCACGGTAATTGGGTATTCCCTGTATTAAACCTATGGAAATGAGAGAATACAGCAGTCATGGGGTTAATGGTTCGTTGTAAAATCAATAGGAAGAGTTCAAAACCCTTTCTAATTCTTTTTAGATTTTAAACATATATAAAAAAAGGTGTTATAAATGTTAAGAAGTTTTGTTGGAGCGACTTTTGTTGTACTCCTAGGAATGGAGATTGATTGTCTAATAATTTTATGGGAGAATTCCCTTTGTCCTGCATATTCAGAGTGTGGGAAACACATTAGTAACTTTAGAGCTATTTTAAAACTGGGTCAGTTCAGCCCTCGTTAATCATTTGAAGGTGCTATCGAATCAATTATTGTATTAGCCTAGATTATTCATATATGTGCTCCAATAACCCAATTAGTAACTGACAATTCTTGTTCTCTTTCAAAGCTATTGCTCTAATTTTTGGCATGGGAAGTTTAGGATATTGTTACACGGGTGGTAATTCCTTTCTTTATAGAATAGATGTTCAGATGATTAATAGGTAAATATTAAAGTAAATAGATGAATATTTTTTTAATGATAAAAAAGCACGCAATCTCTAAAATACCCATTAAAAAAAATATAAAAAGATAAAAAAAGGTAAGTACTCTTGCTACATTAGTGGAAATTCTGAAGGGAGATAAATTGAAATAAATTTCTCCCACTTTTCTTCAGTTGTCAGATACTTTTTTTCTTCTTATGCTTCTTATCCGTTTTATAAAACTATTAATACATGGTTGTGAGTTTGTGCGATCCGGCAACACCCAGGTTTTTATCGTGGTGTCCAACACACTCGGCTTGCGCCTCGTGCGTATAGTACACCACGATAAAAACCTTTGTGTTGCCAGATTGCACCAACGCACTTCCAACCATGTATTCATATTACTGTTAAAGCTGATATTTTCACGAATGGCGACCTCTGCCACATATTCGCGTGTTGTTAAATTCGCGTTCACCACCACACAAGATATCTAGGGAAATTCCCTGACATCAACCAGTTTACGATCATGCTGTTTGTAAACACTTTCGCGTGTTGTTAAATTCGCGGGGGATCTTTCATTCGCGAAATTCGCGAAAATAAAACCCTCGCGAAAATAACAGCTTATACAGTATATTTTAGCGCATGAAAGGTTTAACTTTTCTGTAGCATTAAGAAGATTTTTTTTATCGTTATTCAGGCAGTTTGTGGTTGGATGTGTGAACGTGGCTTTTCTGGTGTATAATACCCTTGACACAGTATCCATGCTTCAGCCACGTGCTAAGGATCAAAACATGATTACTATCAATTTACTTGACATCCTACAAGGCAGTCACATGACTTAGGCTGCGGTTGCTAAGCTACCGTAGCTTGTCAGCCATTTTGTGACTCTCCCCCTTCCTCCTTTCCCTCCCACATTGAATGTAGAAGCTTGCTAGTCTGCAGGCACAAACTGTTTATGGCACTTTAAAATATTTCATAAAGCCATGAGCCTAGCCTAACTTTGTTAGTCTGTGGCTGTGAGCAGCTACATGTAGAGAGAGCATATGTATGGAATGCAGTCTTTAGTCTTACAGTTCAGACCCTGTAATATGCGTTTCAACTGACAAGGGTTTGCGCCTGCAAACTAGAAGCTGGCTGAGAGCCATTTCCGTTCTTTCCTTGGGCGCAGACACTTGGAACTGGTAACCATGGCAACGATGTGTGTGTTTTTTTACATGTGGTGTATGACTGATGATGCTAAAGCTACGTGCTGTCGACTTTAGTGACGAAATGTCATGATGTGTCTCTTCTTAGAGCCAGACACTGTAAAACCAGAAACTTTCGCGACATAGAATTTTCGCGAAAATTTGTTAATGACAGCCAATTTTGCAGCAAGAAACTCTCCCAAATTGCAAGTATTTTATGTTGTTTCAATTGTGATTTTATTATTTCGCGGCATAAACTGTTGTGAATATCAACCCCTCGCAAAATTTGTGAAAGTTTCATGCATGCGAACATTGCCGGTTTTGCAGTAGATGTTTAACTCATACTATTTATTTATGCCCTAATTGCTTTTACCATATTATATTTTGGTGAAAGTAAAAAATGATGCCCCCTTAGTAAAATAATGAATTCAGCTGTTATTTACAAAGTCAAATATTGTTTAGATTTATTATGTGCAGTAAAAATATCATTTAAATAAATATGTATGGGTCTGATTGGTTCAAAGTGAATTGGGTTGTAATTTAAATTTGACATAATTGGGTTGCTGAGGACCATATGATTTAGAAAGTTTGAAGCACAATGATTTTCATTTGGTACTATTTTTTTAAAGAGCACTTAGAAAGTTAACTTGATGTTTGTACATCATTATTACTTTTCCTTCTCATGAGCCTTTTAAAATAAAATGAATAATATGAAACCAGATTAATGACCAGAACTGAAACAAATGTGTTTTTTTTTAATTTGCTCTTCTTGATTGAATTGATAGTGATCAAACTTTCAGATCAGTTTAGAACTGCAGTTTTTAGCAAAGCAAACATTGTGTATTTGTTTTCCTCTAATGAATTGCACAACTCTCATTACACATGAAATTGAAACTGGATGTTCCGAAGTTTATCAGACAACTTTTTTTGTCATTGCTTGATAGGGCAACCCAGAAGAAGTTGGCTGTATAGGCAGATCAATGTACTATGTGCTGTAGGATTGAACTGCTGCCATCTATTGGCCATACTATGCAAGGCTGTATTCCTCAGATAACTGTTGTCAGATTGGTTATCTGAGCCCTGTTTCATAAAACTTGTTATCAATAACAAGTTACAGTAGTTGTTATAAGCTACTGAAATCCTTGAATCTGATTGGCTGAGAGCAAATTTGTCATAGAAATGGGGCAGTTGTTATTAAACACGCTTTATGAAACAGGGCCCAAATTGCAATTCCGAACCATATACATGTAGCTTCTAGTCAATTAAAACCACTAATGTTTTGGACAGTAATCATAAAAAGATTCAAGAGTGACATTTTGACTTAAAGGGTACCAATGACCAAAAAATATTTTGTACTGTATGTTAGAGGTTCCATCTCATATTATGGGCCTCAAATATTACTTCAATGACACACTCTCTCTATAAGTGTAAAAGTGACTCGTGAGTAGATTAATTGACGCACCCGTACTCCAAGTTTGGTTCTGCACGAGCCCTTTATCTTGGCAAGCGCTGAACCAAACTTGGAGTTCGGTTCAGTGCACGCACCTTCATGTTATCGGTTATTTCTTTCATACTCCTTAACTATTGACCTATAGAATGCCAGATAAAGTTCTTTGAGGTTGATTTGATATATACTTTGTAGCTGTACAATTATTATTTTTTTCAGGGGATTAGTACACTTCGATATACTTCGTTGTATTGATAAGTTTGACATGAAATGTCTTCCATGGATTATAAACTTCATAGAGAGGATGTACCTGTTTCTGTTCCATGAAGGACAGTATACCTCCTTGGCCCAAACACATGTGTTCAACACTCCAAGTCTTAATTGGGTGAGATTTGCCATGCACAGCATGGAAAGGGTTAAAGAAAAACGGAAGAGGAAAGACATACATATTGCAAGGCCATAGCTAGTGCATAATTATAGCCAACACATTTCAATTGACGTAAAAAAGGATTAGGTGCTCTTATGCTCTCGCGCTATGCGACCATGTGGTTGAATACTTCTGATGTACAGTCATCCTGAATATATAGTTGCTTCAAATATGACTCGTGTTGTTACACCTGTTCAACATATTACCACATCATTTAACCACCCTCTTTTCCACAAAACAAACACAAACTGAAATCAAATGAAAGTATTATTTCATTTCCCAGGTACCAGTAGATGAACGTTTTAGATTTACGATGACCACATATTCACATTTTGTGGTGACTGGACTGCTTTAACCCTTTGAAAACTAACCGGTGATAACTGGGGCTGGAGTCTATGGAGAATGTTTATTATAAATAACTAAAATCGTATTAAATGCGTTAAACCACTTCTATACCCAAGTATGCATTGTACAGAGCTCTAAGTAACTGTGTGGGGTGTATGTTGGGTATGTCTTTCATCGAAGGGTAATGTTACACAGAATCTTGCTCATGTTTTATCCCCATGGGAGGAAGTATGCTGGGAAATGATGAGGATTAGAACCCTGTTCACACCCCAAAAGAAGAGCTCTGCTCAGACTAAAAAGAAACCAAACTAAAATGCTCTTATTAATGTTGCATAGAATCTTGCTCATATCTTATTCCATAGGGAGGAAACACGCAGGAGATTGATGAGGATAAGAACCCTGCTCACACCCCAAAATAGAGCTCTGCTCATACTAAAAGAAACCAAAATAAAAAACGCTCTTATTAAAGGTACATGTAGGCCTATCATCAGAGGGTAACATGACATAGAATCTTGCTCATTTCTTAGTCCCCAGGGAGGAAGCTTGCTTGAGAATGATGAAGATTAAAACCCTGTTCACACCCCAAATAAGAGCACTGCTCAAATTATTTTTTTAAAAATAGAGCACTCTTAAAGGTTGGCCTATCATCGGGACGTAATGTTAGATAGAATCTTGCTCATTTCTTAGTCCCCAGGGAGGAAGCATGCTTGAGAATGATGAAGATTGGACCCTGTTCACATCCTGAAATAAAAGCACAACTCTAGCTAAATTCATGCTTATATGTACATGGTTGTGTGTTCACTTTCACCTACCATGTAAGAGCATTCTTTTTCAAATTACTTTACAGGTGTGAAAGGGACATAGATTACATTAGGAACAGACAGGAAGGCCAGCTACTTGTCTAGAACTCCTTCTGTTCAGTCTTCTACATGAGAGAGTATCGTGCTTGCATTAAGATAACATGACATGAACAGAAAATATATAAATGTATGTGTGCTCACATGGGTAGCTAGTTATGGCTACTATTATGGGTTATAATAGCTTTAGAACAGGACAGGTGTTTTAGAGAGAGGTGGGGGGGGAGAGAGAAGGAGGGGGGGAGAAAGGGGAATGGGGGGGGGGAGGAGACTGATAGAAAGACGTAGCACAATTAGCAGGAAAGTAGTAAAATAAGAAAATGCCTATAGAAAGTATAAAAAATCTTTTTCTTTTATTAAAATGAATTTCTTTATTCTTTGATAATTCAACATCTAACAAAGATCAGTGTTAGATATGTACATTATTTTATAAGGGCTACTTTAAGCAAATATTAGAAGTTGCTTTTTAACCAATTTTCATAAATTGCTTGAATTTATTTTTATAGTATTTGTCGCTTTACCAAAACTTGTAAAAATTTGTCCCTGCTTTCATGAAGTCTTGGTTATGAGGAAAGTCGCATATTTTTTCAATTTTTATTTTTTTGCATTTTTGCATTCCCTAACATCTTGAACCTCACAAAGTTTCAGACCATAATGTCTAATTATGTAACTATGTTACTATGGCGATAACATCATCAAGAAAATCTTAGTAAAAGGATTTTCTGTTTTCACAAGTGATGGCTTACAGCCGACCCGTATATGTTTTACGTGACTGGCTTAGAATTATGTGAAAACGAAAAAGAGCATATCCTTGATTTTAATATATGTTTTCATGAAAATGATGGTTAAATGCGCGGCCGGTCATCAAGGTCCATGTGTTTTACACGCGCGCAGCTGAGATTCGTCACTTCGTGAAAACAAATCAAGCGCGTCCTTGAATATTGTGTTTTCACAAAATGATGGTTATATAGAGCTCATTATCTCCCCAAAATATAATACATTATGCAAATATTTAAACATGTAACTAAACATTGAAATATGATCTATCCCAGGATATAAAATTTATTCACCCTTCATACATTAAAGAGGTTGAGATTATGCTCTAAAACTTTGAAAGCGATTTATTCAAAACTAACTTTCTTTTAGTTGCGCGCTCATCCGTCACTTTGTGAAAACAGTAACAAATTGTTCATAAAACTATATAAGTATGGTTATTTATGTAAGCATATTGTTTCAGAGTTATTTATCCAACCTGCTGTACATTCTTTTGATTTTCTGCTCATAACACTTTGGACTAGCTTTGCAGAGTTTTGTTTTCAGAGGTGACAATTACCTTTAATAAGCCCATGAACCCTATCCTGAAGCTCCTCCATCGTCCTGACTCATGATTTCATGTTTGTCATTTGCTGATCCCTCCTTCCTTGCTACATTTCATGACCCCTCTCCCCCCCCCCCCCCCCCCCCCCCCCACCCCCCCCACTCTTCTACACGAGAGGGCCGCATTTAAACTTCAGGTCATCAGATTGGTAACACTCATATTGGGCCTGTGTTTGATCACTCACGTGTGTGGTTGACGTCAATGTTGATGAATCACAGGAGTGATTTTTGTGTAGAATAATTTTCATGCTTTGCTAAATGCAGTATTTTTATCTTTGGAATTTAGGTCACTTTGGTAGTGAAATTCTGTTTTAAATTGCTTTTGATATTATTCCTAATATTTATTCATTTTTTTCAATTGACGTTGATCCTCGTATCAGTAGGCTTATATGGTATGACAAACAATGTCAGCAATTCATAGGTCAAAGGTCAAAAAGTGCAGGTATATGATTAATTGAGTGAGTGCTTGTTTATGTTACATTATTAAAACCTCAGAATTGTTTACTAGATAAATGATGCAATAGGCCGAAATGCTGTATCTATCATTGAACAATACTGCCTGCAAGATAGGGGACCTACAGCTTTAAATCCTATTCAAGAGACCATGGCTGAGGAAGCATGCCTTGCCCGTTAATACTGACTTGGTTGTGGTTGTTGTTAGGTTAGTTTTAAAGGTATCATTAACTTATTAATATTATACACATTTTTTGTGGACATGGACCTGGCTTAGCCTATTCCCAAGACTAATGCTTAGGCCGCAATTGAGGCATTCTGCCTCCTGTGCATGTGAGTGGATGGAAGAATATTCTCATAATCCTGGTTCAGTACATGACTAGCATTAGTAGACTAATATTGAAATTATTATACGAACCCTGGGATTCATTAAACACTGAGGGGCAAGGGAAAGGGAAGTGAGGTCGAGGGAGAGGTAGAGAGGGAGAGAGAGGGGGGGGGGGGGCGAGGGGAGAGAGAGAGAAAGAACGGACATACAAACAGAGATACGTGACG
This sequence comes from Heliocidaris erythrogramma, assembly GCA_025617745.1. Lineage (NCBI taxonomy): Eukaryota > Metazoa > Echinodermata > Echinoidea > Camarodonta > Echinometridae > Heliocidaris > Heliocidaris erythrogramma. The sequence continues at coordinate 38,743,080 of CM046864.1, read as the reverse complement.
CACATACACAGTGAAAGACTAACACGTACAAATACATACAGAGATAAACAGATTGGGGATGATTGAGACAGAGAGAGAGAGATGATAGACAAAAAGTAAGTTAGAAAAGGGAGATACAGATGCTGTGAGAGACAGAAAGACAGGAAGAAGGAAAGAAAGTCATCAGAAGAGAAGGACAGAGACACACAGAAAGAGAAGTGGGGAGAGAGATGGGGAGAGATATCAAACAGCAAAACAGAGAGAGATGTAGAGGTTGGGCAGGGAGACAGAGCGAGAATATAAATGAAAAGGAGAGAGGGAGAGAGAGGTTAACAGATATCCGGAATCCACCAGGGAAAAAAAAAGAGGGAATCCCTGCAATTCATTCACAGTGAACGTGCGGTTACCCTGTTGAGTTGTCACGCTCACGCAGGAACGGTCCAACGTTCCCGCTTCCTCTAGTCATTGTATGTGCACCCTACTACCCTGTTGTGATATTATGTGATAAGAGGGGAAATGTTTGGACTCTTGATGGAGGTTTAATGATTTTTGAGGAAGTTTTGAGGATTTTTGTGGACTTACTTGGAGATACATGTGCAGTGCACTCTTAGCTTTTGTTTTCTTTGGGTAAGCATTCGTTCTGTATCTTTGTTTCTCACTGGTAATCTTGAAGACCTAGACTAATCATTCCTCCCTCCCCTACCCTGCCCCATCCTATCTCTCTCTCCATCTCCTTTATGCATACAGTTACTAGGCTAGACATGATGTATTTCTTTTATCTCTTTTATTAGTTTTGTAACTGTGACTTTTAAAAATGTAAATAGTCACTATTATGATTTTTTAGCCTTTTAACCTTTTAATGTTAGAAATTTGACTCCTAATTTCCTGAAAACCTGTGTAGAATTTGGGATATATATGCATAACGCATGAAGTTGAACACCCCCCCCCCCCCCCGGCATAGTTTCTTTCAAGCACTTTTTCTCTGTATTTTAGGGAAATAATATTCTACCAGGTACTTCTTTTGAAATTTTGGGACATTTTGATAATATACTACATGGTTTCATTGCTTCCTCATGAATAGTGTGTACTGGATAGATTGGGGAAAGTACTCTGTTCTTTCGTGAGGAGGTTCCTCTGACAGAAAAAGGGGGTAAAATTTGGCAGAAACTCATATGAATGTAACAGATGCACACATGATATAGACAAGTGTTATGAATACAAACAATGTATAGGCCTACTTCATAAGAATTAATTGAACTATTTCTATACATGCCTGCTCTTCAAATCATGAAAAGTTTAAACATGTACCCAGAGGCATCACGAGAGGGGATTTGACTCCCCCCCCCCCCCCTCCCCACTCCCCCACTTTAATGCTTCTGTATGGTGCCAAATATTAAAACAAAATCAAGTTTGTAGGCAAATGATAAACATTTTAGAAATTTTATTTTGGGGTTGTGATAAACATTTATCTCCTGCTTGACAATTTGAACAGTTTGAAAATCTGAGGAATTTCTTTCTCTCTTTTCTGCAATCTTATTTGGAAATTGCCTGATCATCTCCATGAAGAATGGTCTGCTAATGATCCTGTCAGTGTCAATGATAACAATCTGATTGTCCATTTATATTCTATTAAAACTCTTTAGTCCTTTCTCTTTAAAGAATTTGCATTGAGGAAAATTGTATCACTTGGAAAAGTTTTACTAGACTTGCCATGAACAGTCATTACCTGAAATTTATATTTTTCTCTTAATGCTGACTTCTCTATTATGTAAGATTTTTTTTATCAGGTTACTGAAACGACAACTGAGTGAAATAGAAATACATGTAGTATTATCAGCCAATCAGAATAACTATTAAATTGGTAATGTCCATCAAAATAGATAAATTTTCTTCAAATACCAAATATCACCTTTAAGTATTGATTACTAACAAAATGATTACCCCCAAGAGGCCAAGGTGATTTTTAAATGACCTCTGCTTTACACCATAGGTCAGGTCTTGTTCATGTGTTATGTAACATAGTATCTGCAAAACAGCTGTTCATAAATATTCAGATATTTCTGCTTGGTTTAAGTAATGAGTAATAGCAAGTAATTTACTCAAAACTGGGGCTAACTCGAGGCCAAGGAAATATGATATTGACCTTTAGGTAATAAGATTGGCAGGTCACTTTGAAACAGATGTATACTGTAAATGCAGAAATATTCGCAGTACATTAATTTTCGGGGATTTCGCGCTATTTTCGGCAGGCACGTATTCTAGGACTCGTGAAAATATTAGCCTGATTTCCTGTGCGGGTTGAATTGCGGGCTTCAGCACATTAATATGTGTGTTTGTGTCCAACTCATTTTTGAGCGTGTGTGTGTAGTTGCGCATGCCGTATGCATTTGAATGGACTGCGTGTGTGTAAATTAATAGATGGAGTGGGTGTACATGTAATTGTGCAGCGCCAATTTAAGAACCCGCGAATATGTTTTGGGGTCGCTCAGCGCGAAAATTTAATCGCACAAACTTTACAATATCTAGTTACTTTCTGAATCATGTTTCAGCTGACCAAATCCAACCCCCCCCCCCTTCTTATATTGTACTCAGCTCTGATTCCTACCCAATAGCCCAGTTTACTGTGTATTTATAGTTTATAGCTACTTTCTCGCACCGTCCGCGGCTTCTAATTGGTCGGTTTCACGGAACAATAGCAGCGCAGCAGTTCCGGCGCCCTCGGAACGCAGCTTACGCTATAAAAGGCGCTTGCAGCGGCGATTGTCCACATTGCCTGACGAAGACTAGCAGTTAGCGGTCGAAACGTCGCAACCCTCGTTTGCTCCTTCGTGTGACAACAGATCAACTTATACTCTTACTTTCTCATTGACAAAAAAAAATGCTGTTTGAATTTGAAACGTACACAAGACAAGGCAACAACTTAGGCCAAAAAAAAAAAATTGTTGTATTGGCGTAACGGGTCTCTGAAAAATAGGGTCGGTCGGTCGGGATTTTTTTTTTTTTTTTTTTTTTTTTTTTACGACAGTATAATACATAATACACGCAGCTAGTTCTGTCCGCAGCACTTCCGGGTTTTCGATCGCGATCGCGATCGCAAAGGCAGCACGATACGCGATATCGATAGTCAAAAAAAAAAAAAAAAACCTAGGGTCGGCGACATTTTTAGGGTCGGGCGGGTTACGCCAATGCAACAATTTTTTTTTTTTGGCCACATATGGATTTGAATTCAACCATTTGAATACACTTATACGTGTCTTTGGGAAACCATTTGACTGCTGAACGTTCATAATCCCCATAGGTTTAATGTAGGGATCACTCGGTTCTGGTAGGCAACAGCTTAAAGGGAAGGTTGAGTTCTGGGATAGGTGAAGATAATTTTTGAGCTTTCTCATTCCTTTGATGTGACTTTAGAAGAACATCATAGTAGAAATGTCCCCTGAAAAGGATTTCTCTTTAAATGCCCTTATATTAGATATATGACGAAGAATAACTGAAGTGTTTGGGCCGAACATTAATGCCACATCTGTGTGCAGTCCTGTATACCCATTTCTGTGTGTGGTGGAGGTGCTTTTGGGTTTGGGTTGATTTCTTATCATTTTGATAATTCCAAAACCTCACAGTATACACCTATCCTTATCTTAGGCATGATCAACCTTTCCCAAATGTTTCCAGTTTCGTTCACAATGTAATCGCATGATCAGAACTCAACTTTTATTTTTACCAGTGAAATCTTCATTTAGAAATGACGAAGGAATATTCCCCCTACACCCATGCACATCAATTCATGTGACCATTGCCCATGTACAAATGTATGTTGTGTATCTATACTATCATACATGTAGAGGAACACAATGTCATAGAAAGTACAGCCTTGGTTTAATTAAGCGCTTTGAAAGTAAAGGAAGTGGTCATGATAGAATATTAGAGCAACGCATTTATTAATTACCGGTTTCACATTGTCTTATCGTGTCTTATTAAAAGTGGCAACTTAGTTCTGTTTAAATGTTAATAGATACTTTGAAGTGGCTGTAGGGCACTTGGTAGCGTGGGAGGGGGCATGGCAATGTTAGAGGGGCTTTGGAACTAAAAAGGGTATTGAAGAAGGAATGACTAGTTTATGTGTGCCATTAAAACTACTTGCGAGTGGATGAACTAATATAAACACAACACATATACATGTATATCTGTTAACAGACAGAATGATTACAGTCCACGTATTGGCAAAAGTATTAAACAAGTAGAACACAGTAGAAATGCATTGATTGCCAACAAATTTTCTGTTGGCAATCAATGCATTTCTACTGTGTTCTACTTGTTAACAGACAGATATATACAAAATGATAAATCTCTCAGCAAAAAGTGTTTCTTCATCAAGTATGTTAACTATAAGCAAGCTTTCCCATTGTAAGAATCAGTAATTTTGGAGGATACACACCAGTTCTGATTTTACAATGCAGAACACGGAGCACCAGAACATGAAACTTGCCATTTGACATTCTATTTTGTAAAGATTAGAGGAAGTGGGGCCCCTTCTGGTGTTCCCGGGACATTTTCATGCAACGCTTTGTTGTCTGACAAATCTGTAGTGAATCCTATACAACAGGTGTATTGAGGTAGAATCATTGACATTGAAAACCCATATTGTGGCTTTATTTCCCAGGTACTTTGGATGAATGTTATATTTATATTGTGACATGTGCTATACAAGAATGGTTCATCATTACTATTGTTATTTATTATTCTTGGTTCATAGCATACTTAGTACAGATTTGTATGAATTCGTGTTTTGAAGTATAAAGTCAGATGTGATAATGTGATAGCACTGTTAAAATTGAAAACTCTGACAAAGCTAAATTATTTTCGACAGTTGTCATGTCCACCTGGGTTCATAATATGAAATTTTGGGTATCAGAATATTGTCATTATTATGATTATTTAGTTTTGACAAATAGTTTGAGAAGCTTGCCAATGGAACAAGCTTATCTTCCATTTGCTACAGCTTTAAGAGTTAAATTGGCATAAACTCTAGAACTCTGTGAATTTTACAAAACAAGACTTGGCAAATTGAAAAACTATGGCTACTTTCTGGGCAAGAAACATACATGTATTCAAAATTGCTAAAATCCTACACTGTAATTTATCAGTTTTATAGCATGAAACTCTCAAATCAAGACCACTAACTTGAACCTGCAGCTGTGAATTCACATTTTTTACTATCATTCAGCCTAACCTTTTAAAAGTGTACACCTAAAAAAATAATTTGGGTACAGCTAGAATGTATAAAATCAACCTCAAAACACTTTACCTGGCTGCCTCTGCAGATTTATCGGTTAAGGAGTATGAAGAAAATGAATGAAAACGTAAAACCCCTTGCGCGCAACCCAACTCCAAGTTCGGTTCTAGGCGGGCCATTATTCTATGCGAGCTTGTACGGGTGCGTCAACTAGTCTCCTGACAAGTCGCTGTATTGTTTATTGGGAGTGTATTACAACTTGCAATATATATCTCTTTATAGAATCCACATTTGAAGCTCGTATTTTGAAGTATATGGACGTATACAGAACAAAATATTTTTTTGTGATTGATACACTTTAAGGAAATGTTATAGAATGATTTATAGTTTTGCACTTTTCCCAGAAAATATATCTGTTGAGAGCTAGAAGGGTGTTAACTCATAAATTTTAACCCACAGTTAATGCCTTTCTGACTCTCAACATGCGATACAAGAATCTCAAGGATTTGAATCCCTTAAACCCATTGCCCAGGGGAACCGGTTAATTAGTCCCTATATTAATCCTAAATGAATATAATTCGGTAGTCAACGGTTAAACACTCTGCATATGGTAAAAGACGTGACTATCAAAGAGTTATAATCTTTCAATTAATATACTGTACATAGAGAGAGAGTCTATTGATAACTGAAAATTTGATTTCAGTGATTGAAATTATTCCATACTCTTTTTTGATTTAGATTCACTTCTGCCACGCACGCTCTAAAAAAAGCTGGGTAAAATTTGACCCAATATACGATAAAAAGAGAACATGCATGTTTGTTGGGTGACATTTTATCCAATATTGGGTCAGATTTACACAATAATGTTTTAGAGTTCAATACCATCCTCTGCATATACATCATATCCTCATAAATTTGCAGAACTTTGTAACTTTATTCTCCAGTGCTCTATGAAAGTGCATTAAAACACTTAAATGGAAATCCCTATATCCATAATGGCCACTTCACTTTCTAATACGATCACCAGTTCCTGTTTCACTTGCGTGGAATGTAACCTTACCTGATCACGAGGAAAGGCAATTGAGATAAAAATTCATCAGCGCGATTGAAATAACATTTATGCTGAGTATTTCTTTCGTTCATGAGATATGGCTAAATCTTCCACCTGGGGAAAGTATTTCATTGAAGTCCGGTTGGAGATGGACTAAGGCAAGGAAACGCGTTTAGAGATAAGGTGGATCAGCATACGCCTCTCTCATTGATGGATTTTGATTGATTTGATTAATTATAGAGAACACCAACTATTAATGTTCACATTTTCGCAAGGGGCTTTGTGATTGATGATCGATCTATATTTTCAGTGGAAGAACAAAGAGAAATTAGAAATGACTTTGGATGCGCAATGTGCACGTTGAATGTGCTGATTGATAATGATAATGATTCCTGAGACTTTCCTACTTCATAATATTTGATAGAGAAAATATGACCATTGTTCATTCAGCAATTCATTACTGCAGTTTGGAAATCTTTGTGAAGTTTGAGGAAATTTTGTCTGTTTGCAATTTTTTGGACGGATAATTGAAGAGGATTAAGAGTGACAAACAAACTGAAATCTAAATCTGTTAATAAATTTTAAAAAAGTCCTATTTCAAGATTGGATCTTGGACTACCTTCGAGTCGTTGGTATGTCGAGAAAAATGAGTGAGTATTTATTCTTTCCTACATGACTTTGTATGGTGAATTTAGCCATGAACTTTTGAACAAAAACTCCATCTTTCTTTTGTATGGCAAGAGAAGCTTCAACACAGAATTTCTTTAATTGGTTTATAAAAAGACTTAAAATGGGATTTACTGTTCATCAACACTCTGTGCATCGATAGGTAGACATATGCTAGCACCAATTAGCTTTTATTTAGCCCAATTAGCATGAGGGAATTGCCGCATAGACCAGAAAGACTGTAAATTTACTCTTTAGACTTTCGGCAAGAAGCACAAGTAACATTGTAAAAGTCTGCAAATTGACTGTTAAGACTTTGAACCAAAAGCACAGTAACATTTTAAAAGACTGTCACTTAAAGATAGAGTAGCGAAATGTGATAGCAAACGTAAAAACAAAGGAAAGACACATACAACAAAATTATTAAAAATCAAAATTTTATTTTACAGAGGCAGAACCAAAATGTTAGGATGGAGAATTAGTATTTATCTCTTTGAGCACTTTTAAGCAAAATAATAATGAAAACTTTCGTTCAGATATGTAGGATTCCGAGTTTAATAGCACAGACAAAACTAGCAATTTTCCTCTTCACGTCTTTCCCGCGTCTTTATGCGCCATAGCGTTCACTAAGCTACCTGTAACCATTAAGATTGGGGAAACAAGCACAAGTCAAATTTTAAGACTGTGAATTTACTGTTAAGACTTTAGGCAGCAAGAATAAGAATCTATTTACTGTTAAGTGTGCAGACTTGCTGCAACACGGAAACATGACATTTTGGAAGGACGGTATATTTTACTGTTGAGGCTTCAACCAACAAGCAGAAGTAACATTAGTATGTACGGTATTGATCATTCCACTGGGCACCTATGCTCAGTTCAATGTAAATGTATCGTATACAGTAGAGACAATTGCATGACTCCCAAGGACCTGGTGATGGGACACATAAGTGTCGCATGCATTTCACGTTCGCTTTCTTCCCCTTTTTGTGGTCAGAGCAATTAAGTTTGCAATGTAAAGTGCGTGTTTCCTCCTTTTGGTTAACGTAAATGGGTCTGCATTCAGTCAACATGGTTAGCCGGTAATTAAGTTCATTATAGTACTGTGTACTTGAAAGAAGTGACTGGCTCTATATTGTTTGTGATGACGTTCTGAATATTTATAGAGGCTCTTTATTGTTTCTTTGAAAGATGGTAAAGTGGAATATACTTTAAGTGAACAAACAGGAACTTTTATGGATGTGTGTTGTTAAGTGGAGTTTTTATGCCTGTGGACTCTATTGTGATGCTGCATAATATAGGCAAAGAAGGAACTTCTTTTATCATCTTCACGGCGGGATGCCGTCATTTCTTTTCACAATACTGGAATACTTCTGAACAAATGTTTTTTGAGTGGACTTGATGATGTTGCCTTTTGCATCTAATTAGAAGTTCTGATGGTAACTTGCTTGTATTTGTATATCGCATGTTTTTTCAAATTCTTCTTCACTACGATATATACCAGGTATCAATATGACCGAATCATGACAGCTATGTGTATATTGGAATCATTGTTTTGCTGTCATGACAGATTTTTTTCTGGAAAATATGTTGAAAAATGTTGGAAAAAAAAAATCTTGATATGCATGATGTGGAACACGGTATTTTAGTGTTGTTAAACTGAGACACGTATGTTGAAGGAACTGGGCGTAGAAAAATACAGAGTAGGTATCTTTGGTTTGATTAAGTAAACAGAGCATTTAATACAGATGAGATGAAAATGACACAACTCTTTCGGAAAACTCTGAAAACCTTGCAGTTACATTTTGTGGATGTGTTTTCAAACAGATCATAGCAGTGCTTGCCAGCATTAATCTCATAAACTGCGTATCACCTGTTGCTATGTTTGGCATGCATTTGGAAAGAAGCCTTTATGTTACATATGGATGAAAAAGCAGTTTTAGAGGAGAGTGAAAATGGAGAGATTTTTATAGTGGTTTCACATAGGAAATTATCAGAACAAATCACTCTAAAAATCTCAAATCACAAATTAACACTTTTACTCAAATCTAGAGCTCTCTATAATTTCCTGTTATTTTCCCGCCCAGTGCCTGTCCTAGTTTGAAAGAGTCTTTAGCACACACCATCAAGGACACATCAAGGACACATCATAGGTACAGAAACTTCAGAATCAGCCTTAGAATTATGAGTCATTACAAGGCTGCCACACCATTGTTTGTGTACCTTCAAATTTTGTTTCCATTCTCTAAAGTTGGATGTGTCAGTGTCAACTTGTTCAATCACCTCTGCAAAGTAGTGAAGTATCTATGTTCAAATAGTACATCAGCAATAATACAAAAGAAATCTTAACCCAAGAACTAGATGGGTGTTTACTCACGTTATGATACAGAGTTAATGCCCATGTGGCTGTTTAGCAGACAGAGCGGTTAAACTCCTTCTTCTTCTTTTTTATACCAAGTCTGACTACAAGGTTTGTTGTATTTCCTTTATTCCTCTTTACCCGTTTTTTGTATAGGCTTGTTGATATTCATGGCATCTTCAAATGGCAACACTTTGTCACAACCTATGTTCTCGATTATGTTTAGGAACAAAAATATAGATGCTATATTTTGATGATAGATAATTACAAATGGTTTACAAATTAAGACTTTATCTTGTCTGGGAGAATGTGTACATGTACTTTCAAAAGAGATTTAATAGCCAGCTTTTTGTTTCTTGGCTCACTAAACAACATTTTGAAGCTAGGAATAGAACAGGGAACTGGGAGTGAATCTTCTACAGGAAAGAGACTCTTTCTCATAAAAATCCCAGACTCAAAATACATCCGTCCTGGATCCTCGCCAATGGAATGACAATTTGAAACCTGCAGAAAATCTTTTATGAGGGAATTCTGCCAGATATGATGACCTAAAGAGCTATTAAAACAGTGATTTATGCCAGGATTCCTCCATGCAAGTTTCTCCATAGTACAGGGATTGTAGTAGGGATTGTAGTAGGCTTTCAGTGCATGTGTGAGTCAGTGTTAAGCACAGGTTCGTGACTCTCAAAATGTGTCTCTTTTTAAGTTTTACTGAGTTTCTTGTAGTGTTCTGTTTTTTCATATGTCTCAAAGTGATTGAATGGGTGTATATTAAAGGATGCAGAGGTTGAGGGAAGGTGAAGAGATAAAACATGGAACTTTGCTCATTTTCCACCCATAGTATTTATGTACATGTGTCTAGGCTTTAATGTTTTGGCTATAATCATCTATTTATGTTATATTACAGTATAAGTTGTTAGTATTAATTGATTTATGTAATTTGTAAACCACTTTGATCAGTTTGAACTGGATATGGCACTATAAAAGAAACAATTGATTATTATTATTATAGTATAGGTGTTACTAGTCTTTCAGTTTGTATGAGTCAGTGCTGATAAGTATTTATGAATTATATAAGCTAGTTTCTTGTATTGTTTTTTTGTTTCCTGTATCTTGAAGCAATCAAGTAGGTGCACGTGTATAGGATGTGGGAGTATTGAGAAAAAGGGAAATGGATAAAACACGGAAATTTTCTCATTTTCCCCCAGAGTATAGGTGTTGCATTAATAATCTTTCATTGTGTATTCATGAGTCAGTGCTGATAAGTAGATTCTTTATGCTTAAAGTAGATATTCAAAGAAAATCACAAATATGGCAATTAATGTATCACTAGAAACTGGGAAGCTTACAGATGGCAATCTTATAAGTTTTATGTCAACTGCGTATCTGGTGATTATAAAAACAACACAAATAAAAGCTCTTCTCAGCATCTGGAATATCCGAGGATTCGCCAGAAATATAGCGATGTTTTGATGTCGTCACACTCGGGATCGATCCTGCTTAAGCAGACGACGTCCTATAATGAATGAACGTAATTGCAATGCAATTATTTATCAAATTATAAAGAGTTTGGTGTATTTAAACATGACCTTATTTCACACCATTATAAAGGGAAAGTGAAACTGATTCTGATAGCTAAAACCGTTTGATTGTAAATACATAGGAGAAGGGTCAATGATCAATGAAATAAACCCCACTTTCAAATTGAAAAGCCCTCCGAATAATAGCAGGATGGTATTCGTTCCCTCTTGAAACGCCGAACATGCCCCGGTGCAAACAGCTGAAAATACAATGGCGTCTTATTTTGTTTACAAGTGACTGATTCCTTTATTTTTTCAACGCTGCATTTTTCATCAAAATAATACCATACACGAAGTTAAGAGTGAGGTAACAGACTAACATTAAGACTGACGCTAGTGAAGAGGAGATGACAAAATAGGCTCTGAAAAATGTGTAAGATGTTATGGGACATCGTCTGCTTAGACAGGACTGGTCCAGGGTGTGTCGTCACATATCTCAGCAGCGTTCGAGGAGCTCTTCAGCTGCTATATCGGGGGCTGTATTTTACCGTTTTATAATTGATAATAATCATTACTTCAAATGTTTCCAAGCGTTGAATTTGGATAACCTTGTTTAATTTATGCCATCTATGCAATAATAAGTATTAAGCCAATATTTAAAATCATTAACGTTCTACTTTAATAGTGTCTCTTTTTATGTTTAAAGACATATATGTTTTAGAGTGTTTCTTGTATTGTCCTGTGTTTCCTATTGACTACCCAATTAAATGGGTGTACTAGCTTGCAGGATGTAAAAGTTCATGCATATTTTAGAGAAAGGAAATTGGTAAAATATGGATTTTTTTTCTCATCTTTCCCCATTATTATAGTATAGTTCTTGTATTAGGATTGCAGTTTGTTATTGTGTGAGTCAGTATAGAGAAGTACTGACATTTAAATGTTCTCTCTGTTAAAATTAATGATGTAATTTTTCAGGATTTCTTGTACTTTGTTCTGTTTTTCTGGGGTCTCAGAGTGATTGAGTAGATGCAGGTGTAGGATGTAGAAGTATTGTAGGGGAAGAGGGGTAAAATAAGGAATTTCTTCTAGGTTTCCCCATAATACAGGTGTTGTAATAGGCTTTCACATGTATGAGTCGGTACTGAGAAGAGAACAGGTTTGTGACATTTAAATGTGTCCCCTTCCGTACCATAAAAGAAATGATGTATTGTTTTCAGGGCGAATTGTTCTTTGTTTCCTGTGTCTTATTTGTTTCATTAAAATCATACAGATGTATTATTTATTGCACGGAATTGAAAGCTATGACTGGATTGGCATGTATGCTTTCACTTTTTTTCTAGTTCCTTTTGTTCTTTGAAATGAATGTACATGGCCATGTATACTTCATTTCAAGTTCAAGGTCAATTCCAGTGTAGATTTGCTGGGGGAAAAGTTCAAAAGTTCATTTAGACATGGATGAATTCAGTATTGAAGTAAAATGTCATATTTGAGCCCCTTTAGCACCTGGCATGTGACCTTTTATGAGTGCTATTAAAGAAATACCAATATGTTTTTTTTTCAATTTCCTTTCAACTTTTCACCTTCCTTGATGTTACAGTTCTCAAGAAGCGGCTGACATATGTTCGCGCCATGAGGTTACGGTCATCCGTCTACTGTACGATGCAGCCTCGATGGGCCCTGCAGTACTCCAAACTCTACGAATACGCTGTCATCGTCTCGCTCAAAATCAATCCGGAGACAAGAAGATACGAACCATATGAAATGAAGAGATTTCCTTACGAGGTATTATGTCAGCTTTTTAAAACATTAGTCACACCAATGAGATCACAGAAAACCAATTACAAAATGCTTAAATTTTGCGTAGAGATGATGTTCAGTTCTTGCCATGCGGTATTGTAAAAGAAACTGTCTGGAATCACTTGGGAAAGGTGAATTATGTAGTACATAAGAATAGGTGTATAGTGTGAGGTTCTGTCTGGAATGATCAATATGATTAGATACTGAGTTAATCTTGCTGACAGTCACATGCCCTGCACACAGAGCGACTACTCATACATTTGGCATAAAGTTTGCTGCAAGGTTTTCAGAATTTTCTTGTCGTATTTCAAAGAGGAGGGCATTTTAAGAAGCAAACCTTTTCAGGGGACATTTCTTCTTTGATATTCTTCCAAACTGAAATAAAAAGAGTGATTAAGTACAATTTTTTTTTCATCTTTACTAGACCTCAGCCTTCGCCTTAACTTCATGCATTTCTACTTTTAATGTGCATTTTCAATGTTTTCTGTTGGAATGCCATTGCAGGTCAGTGACAGCCAGACAGACAAGCTGAGAGCCATCCCAGAGTTCTGCTTCCCAGATGCCTTCAAGTGGGCTCCAGTTGAACAGTACAACAGTGAGAGCTTCTGCTTCGTACTCACCAGCTCGGACGGCTCAAGACTCTATGGCTACAACAGGAGAATACTGGTGAGTAGAGGTGTCGTGGTCTAGTGGAGAAGTCTCTAGATTGTGAACCACAAGGTTTGGGATTCAAATCCCTGTCACAGCGCTAACATCCTTTGGCAAGACATTAATCTACATTTGCCACACTCGACCCGGGTGAAGTAAATGGTACCGTGTACAATGTAGGATTATTCCTTGAAATGCACTGTGTGCTGGTAATCGTTGCCAGAGTTAAAGCTGGGATAACAATATCCAAGAATTCTTTGGAAGTGCATAGGGATGTATCATGATGCCAATATGCACTATACAAGAAAAAAATATTATTAATGTTATTAAAATTAAAAAGAAAAGAGGGAAATGTAGAAAGAATAAATGTATATAAAGAAACCCATATTGATGAGCATATGGCAACATTGATTTGCACAACATTGACTTGTAGCTTTCTCACATAGGAAGCAAATTTGTATTAAAAAACATGAGTGTACCGATTGTAATAAAGTCTTGAGTAAGTATCACAAAAGCAAATGTTGGACCATTGTTGATACAGAATTCACATTTAATACCTGATCAATTCCAAAATAGCATGTTCATATGTGACCCGACGCCTCAAAACCTACAATAAGTCGCCAAAATTATTTTTTTTTGTTTTATACATTTTCTGAAAGTAGAGATTCTCAGCTTTTCAATGGTATATTACTTGCCTAGTTTACTCAATGATAACACCTTTAAATATCACATTTAGAATCAGTATGTAACCAGCAATCAATAACTCCTATTCAGAGAAAATGGCCATTTAAGTTCGGAACAAAAGAGTGCTAAACCTTCGCTCTCTGTGTGCGCCCAAGTAAAACTGGGTATTCAAATGGACATAGCAACTGGTATGAAGGGATTATCAGATTAGGCTGATTTTTGGCATGCTGCTCCAGGAGGACCTATTCATTACTCACTCCAAAAATCAATTTAATACGTTCAGAGGTAAAGTAGTAATTTGGCATTGAATGAAAGTATTACAAAAGCTCTCCAAACATTCATTAACTGCTCGACAGGTGAAAAAAGGAGTCATTTTAAAATGGCCCCAAAACATATTTCTAAGTCGAATTACGACTCACAAACTTGAGACATGATAGAATGATAATGAAACTACCCATTTCTATCAAAAACAGAAAATCGACTGATCCAAGCAAATTTACTATTTTGGGCTGTTTGCTACGTTGTGGTCCGTGCGACTTATTGTAGGTTTTGAGGCGGCGGGTCACATATGAGCCTTCCATGATCCAAGCTAACCAATATTTTACTGATATAAGAAGCATGAGTGAAGATTTGGTTGCCAATTTTTACACTGCCATGGTTCACTCTCCAGGCCCTCTCCAGCTGTTTTGGTTAATCTACATGGGGTACAAATTAAGGGATTATAAACCGGTAGTCTAGATATCACATTTGATCCACTATAAATTACAAAGTAGTCGAGGCCCTACTGACCAAGACTGACCACTGCTGCAGGATATTTGTTCGTCAGCTTTCTGACTGTATCCATATACGATGCGACCTACTAGTATTCAGTTTGGTAGTCTTCACAGGAATTTAATGGAAGGATTTACAAATTATTGGTTCAAATGAAGATTGTTGATCTAAAAATCGGTTGTAATGCAGTAAAATCATGCTCATATTCTAAGGTCAATCGAGCTTTCGGACATGTCTTGATGAATTAAAATTAGAGTAGCTGAAAAGACAAATAATCTTCAGTACAATGCTAGTTATAGTAGATTTTAATAGTCAGCATATACACATACATGGTGTTGTGATCCCTTTAAGTGTGTAAAACATAATCATAAATAATCATGACATCATTATGAATGAAATAACAGCCTACCAAACCATGTGACCATCTTTATTCTGAGTTATGGAAATTGAATAATGCAGCACCACATGCAGATTGTGGCCAAGCATGTCCTGTCTAACTATCTAGCCATCAAAATTAATAACTATAGCAAATCAATTTAGATTTCCAGATATCTGATAGGAGCAAGGAAATGTTTACAGAGGAAAACAAAATGGTGGGTTGTACCCAGAGATCATCTTTGTGGTAATGTGGGGAAATGTTGACGTTGTTCTCAACTCTCGAGAGTCGAGACATGGATATATATACATTGTAAATCTCCAGAGATTACGTTATTATTTAATGCTTCTCACCAAAGCTATAGAATAACTAATATATTTATGACGTATTGGTGTGTTTTTTTTTTTAAAGATAAAAGTTTGAAATTTTAAGTAGGTGATTTACAGTTTTTAATTCACCTTTGTTTTCATTACTTACTCAAAAAAACAGTTTAATCTTTGCTAATTGCATGCAATTGTATCGTCTTTAAAGAGGCATTTGAAAGCAGGAAATATTTGAGAGAGATGGTTTTGTTTATATTTGAAAGGTACTTAACCCTCTCTGAGTGTGCACCCAATTATCGTGAAATATAAAAAAAAAAAAAAAAATTAATTATTTGTTTCATTACATAAACATCTTTCTTGGGAATAAACTTCAAAGTACTTGTACCTGTTTCTGTTTCAGAAAGAAAATCCTTAAAGTATCTCAGACACATCATTTACATTGAAATTAAGCAAGATTTAGTGCCCACTTGTTTCAAGTACGGAGGAAAGATTAGACCTTATCGAAAATGCCAAATGAATCTGCAGCCTCCTGTATGTATAATTATGTATTTGTTCCACAATAAAGTTTCTGATCAACGTGGATCACATTAGCTTATATGACACTGTAGGGGTTAAACTACTAAAGTTGACTAGACCTCATAATGAATCCAAAGAATCTGTAACCTCCTGGAGATATTCCTAAGACAATCAAATTCCTGTTCATACTGGATCACATTTGTAGATATGTCGTCGCAAGGTCGAACAATGAGTCAGGGTTTCAAATAAAATGAATGCATTATTCATAACTTGTATGATCAGAGTAAATACATGGATTTGTCGGGGGCACATGTCTGGTTCGAAGCAGGTGAAGCTTAATTGAAGTAACGGAGGAGTCAATACGTAATCCAAACGCAGACACAGAGAATTCTGAATGGATCGAATTCCACGATGATTTCATATTTTATTTAGTATTAGGAAATAACAATGTGCTGAAATATCAAGAAGTTATTCATAATCTTGGTTGAAATACTATATGAGGAATTAGAATTGACAGGTGCCCTAAGTGGTTGTTTTTATGTTCAATGTTAAGGATAATGTTAATAATTATATGATCATTATCATTCCCTGTTTTGCTTTTCTATCACTGAGGCAAAGGATAATTATACCTCATTTCAGATTGTAAGTGTTACTAAAAAATTGTTAGAAGAAAACAGTGTTAGAAAAAAAAAGTGGTGCAATATTTGGCCTTGCATTTTGATTTATTTTAATTGCGTCAGCGGCACCCACATTCTTGCCTGTGTATAATCAAATTTTATTGACTTTTGAATAAGAGCTCTGATGAGTTTGTACATATCCTTCCTTCATTTCAGCACCTGTTCAAATACTACAAATACAGCCGTCATTATCACTAATTATCGTCATGATCATCATCGCCAGGGTCATCATCATCATCTTCATCATCATCATCATCATTATCTCCCTTATTATCACCATCACTTGTTATTATCACCATTCTGTCCACTATCATAACCATCATCTTCATCGACATCTACCTCATTCATCCCCACCGATAAACATCATTTCCAAATTATGCATTACTAGCAATACCCACTGAATAAAGTCATCCATAAGATGCCTCCAACACGCCAATGTCTTTTACATCCTTGAAATCTTCTCCCCTTTTGTTTCTTCCATCTTCCAGCCCCCTGGTAAGGGTCCTAGGTTACCGGAGGTGGTGTGCGTGATGAGCCCTATCGGATGCTACCCCATCTACAACCAGCTCCTAGATGAGATTGAGATCAGGAGAAAACATTCTATGGCAGCGGTGGAGAACTTGCTCAAGCTATCCTACGAGTGCCCCTTCCCCAGACCGGTAAGTACACACACGCACATCAAACCAAAATTACGGAAATCACGTTTGCTTCACATTTCTGTACTGTACAAGTGGAAATTTTTCACGTTCGACCAAGTAAACTGAATTTCACGTGTTTTTAATTTCACCCACGCGCGAGACTCATAGGCAAAAGCAGCCATAAACAAAAATATTTGCGTGTTTTTATTTTCGCGCAAATTTCATGCCGCGCAAAATACGTGAAAATTTCCACACAGCAAAATATTCCATGCTTCCAGTATCTTAAAACACACAGATCAATCAGGGAGTGTATTAAAGGGTCATTGTGTTTTTTTAACCCCCTCTCCCCCCTATGTAAAATGAATGAAATAGCTCATGAGGCTGACAATGTCGGTCTCATGGGCTTTCTGATAAGTTATCTGAGGGATCAAGAGTCTAACGCCCCACCTCGGTCGATCTGCTGGGATGTACTGCGTCAATCGTTTACAGACAACATGTTTTTGCTGCCATTTTCCGGCGTGTTACTGCACTAGTTCTGTCTTCCATGACTCTCTGGCATTTTCATTCATGATGAAGTGATGTCTTTCAATCATCATGAAAAAAAACTGAAGGAAAACATAAATGTTAAGAATTATTGACGAGAGAGAGAGAGAGAGGGGGGAGAGATAGAGATAGTACAATGTAATGTAGATTATAAGCAAGAGATTGCATTGTATCAGATAATGCTACCTGCTATTTGAGAAGTGCAGTAGTGAGTCAGGTGGCTTAGAATACATTGAACAGTGTGCAGGAAAAGCAATCACTTCCTTTGGGGGTACCCACGATGCACTCATGAGGTCAAAGGTTATGACGCAAGGTGAAACTCTGATCTTCCAGCAGTGTTGTTAACGGAGAAGGAAGTGAGTTAAGCCAACTCTTATGTAACTGACATGGATTACTATAAGTGGGTCTACATTTTGTATGACCTGGCCTTTGATTCAAGATTTAAGAGCTTCAACATTTGAACAAGTGTATGAATCACCAAACTGACATAGATTCCCAGCTATGAGTGGGTCTACATGCTTTAAAAAAAAAAGATCAGCATTAACCCTTTGAACTGGTTGGTAATTGTATATTTAGTGTAGGAAAATGAGAAATTTCAGTAGTCATTGCGTAGACATGGCTTCGATTTACTTCACATTACAGTAGAACCAGTGCATGACTGAGTCACTGGCAATGAATTGAAGCCACAGAAAGTTCTCGCTCGAAAGGAAATCCTACCAGGGTTCGAATAATGAGGTTATAAGGGGGAAGGGGAGACTTGACGGGAAGGAATTATAGCGGTAGCAGAGAACTTAAAAAGTGAGTGATGTTAACAAGGTCACTCAGTGTTGCACATGTTATGACACATGATAGAGGCAGCAGAGGGTATGACTGCTACCTGTGTCGGGCTCTTTGATCTAAGTCACCTGTACTGTTGTCTTGCATAGACTGCTCCTGATGCACATGTAGCTGTCTTTGTCTTTGTCATTGTCTTTGTCATTGTCTTTGTCGTTGTCATTGGGGTTGTCATTGTCCTCATATTGTCCTTTCATTTCAATATTACTGTACTTCCTAATGATGAAATAGAATGTTTATCAAAGGTTTATCAAGTGATATACATAATGCATCAACAACCAAAAACAAAAACAAAAAAAGATCTGCCAATTTGTACATGAGCCATTCAGCATTCTATTACGTGTTGCCAAAATAAAGATTTTGATGCTTATTCTCCACTCCAACTATTTTATTCATGAACTTGATAGAAATAGATTCACATATTCATATTCACTATGTGTAACTAATTCAAAGCATTCTACTTCAAAAGATAGTGGAACAACAGTTCTATGACACATGGTCCATTGCAAGCTGCTCTGCTGCCAGACAATATTCCACATTATATCCATCATGAAAAGAATCTGTGCCATTGATTGGTCCAACGTGCGTCATGTGACAAAATACAATTCCCACTAGCCTCATGCAAATGAGCAAATTTCCATGGAGGGTAACATATGACATCATGATCCGTGAATAGTAGTACTATTCATGGATACTATTTACGGCATATGACATCACCCATGAACAGTGCGTACTACATTGTGAGGACATTCATTTGAGTGTATCTATTTTTTTAGGCATGCACCGATGCCAGATGGTGTTGTATTACGTGTTTGATATCTGCACAAATTCATCCTTTCTTCAAACTGTTTTGTGTACGTATGTGTATGGTCTATCATACCCTACACAGTGCAGATGATCAAGTAGATGAGTAGAATTAGGCTTTTGATCAAGATGACGGATATAAACCAAATATATACTGCCTACATTCAGATCTCTGGTTAAACTATGGTAACCTCGGTGACGTGAAGACGACCATTTTCCTTTGGGGCTGCGCCCCTCATGAAAATAGTCTTGGTTCACGTCACCTCGGGGACCATATTTCCAACCAGACCCTCTCATGACGGTATATATTTGTCTACTAACTGAATTCATAACCTCAAATCTGGACCCGGTTGCATAAAACTTACCATTAATGGCAACTGCCATGGTAACATCACTCAACAGCCAATCAAAATCAAGGATTCCATAAGAGTTACCATTGATGGCACAGTTACCGTTAATGGTAAGTTTATGCAACGGGGCCCAGGACCATACTTTATACCTAACCCTTACCCTAAACCTAACCTACAACCCAACCTTAATCCTGTATCTGTGACAAAATAAATCCTAGAGCTTATATTTCCAGAGCCTGGTCAGAATAGCGTCATCAAAAGCTGGCACTGTACACTTACTGGATTTACTGTAGTGCTATATCATTATTATCTTGACATCATTGATATTTTCAATGTTTGTTTTTGCCATATCCAGGGAAGTCACATCAAGGTATCAACTCCGCCCAGTAACAACAACAGGAGAAAACACTTCAGCAACCAGGAAGACCCCAAGCCCCTCATACTACAGAGACCTCAAGATCAGAGACTAGAACATGTAAGTTATCAAAGCAGTGAAACATGATAGAAGCAATTTAGATTTGATAGTTGTGTTTTAACCATAGACATGTACATGTACATGTAAGTTACCAAAGCAGTGAAACATGATAGAAGTAATTTAATTTTGATAGTTGTGTTTTAACCATAGACATGTACATGTACAAGTACATGTAAGTTATCAAAGCAGTGAAACATGATAGAAGCAATAATGATAGTTGTGTTTTAACCACATGTAAGTGCTGCAGGCGATTTAAACTGTTAATTTCTATGTATTGTTTCAGTTGTTCTTTAACAAAGGAAATCTTGTCTTTCTTTTTAAAGTACGAAGTGTTTTCATGAATTTCGAAGTAAGATATTTTAGAGAAAATTCGCATTAAAGATGACGAATTAAAAAATGCAATTTGATTGGCAGCTTTTGCATTTGATATTTATTTGTAAACTTGATGCCGCTATAAGAGTTATGTTCTACATGTATAGAATGCTTTTTGATAATGAAACTGAGCTCTTTCACAATTTTTTTATGGCGAGGAAAAAAAAAAAATCATGGTTTTCTGTTTGCACCTTTTTATGTTTTTTTAAAGAATGATATCTTCTGTACATGTATTAAATTATTCAGTACAGTGTATGTCATGTTTACTGAATCGTTCTGTTAGATAATCAATAATGTGCAATATATACAGTATGTGCATGTATGTCAACTGTTTAATCCTGTTCTTCCAGTATTAACTTTATTCTGTATATTTCTTGACCATGCAGGTTGACTTTGACACACTATTCAACTGTCTGACTGTGAATAGGATATTACAGATCTTTGCATGGATGTGAATGATTTAATCCTGTCCCTCCAGTATTAACTTTATTCTGTATCTTTCTTGATATTGCAGGTTGACTTTGACACACTATTCAACTGTCTTGAGTGTGAATAGGATATTGCAGATCTTTGCATCGATGTGAATGATTTAATCCTGTCCCTCCAGTATTAACTTTATTCTGTATATTTCTTGACCATGCAGGTTGACTTTGACACACTATTCAACTGTCTGAGTGTGAACAGGATAGTCCAGATCTTTGCTTCATTATTGCTGGAGAGGAGAGTTATCATGTGCTCAGGGAAATTAAGGTAACAATTATCAAAACTTTATGCTTTAGATACATGATTCATATGTTTACATTGTTAAATATTCATGTGTTAAAGTATGAACTGCAAAAATTCATCATTAGCCATTTAGTATGCATTACATGTAGGTAGGGTTTTAGAAGGAATTATCTACTAGAAGGAATTATCTAATAGTCAAATACCAGAGCCGATAGCTGAGGGTGTTGGACCGTTTCAAATTCCATTGATGTAGAGTCTTCTGACAAAACGAGATCTAGTCGATTAACCAGCCAGTCATTAGAAAGTGCTAATGACCAGTCAATAGCATTTTTTAATGATTGGACATACTGTAGTAGTTTAAGGATATGCTTGGTCCCATATTTGCTCTAAACCAGTCATTTGATTAGGGTCAACATTGTTATTTTAAAATAGTTTTCTTTGTCTTCACCATTTGCTATTCTTTTCTTAACTGTTATTGCCAGTGAAAATGAAAGATACGGGGCATTTGATTTTTCCCTCTGTAAACTATATTTTACCAAGACTTTATGTTAGTCCACCAACTGAAGGTCGCGCATAAAAATGGTATATTTACTTACTTTGTTTACAAATGAGATGTCTAATAACCTGATTGTATTGTTTTATGTCATTTGATTGTTTCAGTAAGCTGTCCAGATGTTCTCAGGCTTTAGTAGGTCTCCTGTATCCGTTCTCATGGCAACATGTCTATGTTCCGGTCCTGCCAGAGAAGTTGATTGATATGTGCTGCTCACCGACGCCCTACATCATGGGCATGCTGTCACTATGTATACCAAGGCTAGAAGAGATGCCCCTTGAAGAGGTACATTTGTAGGATGCCGATGGTGGTGGTGATGGTGATGGTGATGGTGGTTGTGATGGTGATGGTGGTGGTTGTGATGGTGATGGTGATGGTGGTTGCGATGGTGATGATGATGATTGTGGTGATAGTGGTGATAGTGATGATGATGATGGTGATGGTGATGGTAGTGGTAGTGGTGATAGTGATGATGGTAGTGGTGATGGTGATGATGATGATGATGATGGTGGTGGTGGTGATGATTGTGATAGGTGATGGTGTGGATAAAGTCATGATGGTAATCATGTAGTAATGATGGTTGTGATGATGCCGGTAGTGTTAGTTTCAAAGATAGTGATAATGGTTATAGTTGCATTGTTAACTGTTTCTGTGATGAGGTTAGCTTTTATAACAGTCAACATGCTGACATCGCTAAATAGGTATTGAAGACCGCAATGGTAGTAGTGTCTGCGTATTGTTATATCTGCAACTACAGAAGTAGAAACCTTACAAATTAATGCCTTCTTTACAATTGCAATGTATTTATGGCATAAAAAGATATCACTACCACTTTCGGTAAATGAAATGGCCATTCCTTTATTTTCAAAAAGATGCATTTCACAGTTAACAATCATTACGAAATTCTTCCCTTGTCGTAGGTCCTGGTTGTTGATCTCGATGCAAGAGACTTCTACACCGTTATCGGTGACGAGGAAACTATCCTGCCAAAGAAACTGTCGCTAGCCCTAGAGAGGGCGCTCAAGGTCTGTAGTATGAGCAGCTGGGAAGGAGCCGACACAGATGATGAATTATCAGAAGGTAAAGCACATCATAAGGAAAAGTTTTTTGTTTTAACATAATCAGTGTAAGAACCTTTATAAGTGTACAAACCACCTGAAAAAATAATTTGTGTACCGCTAGAAAGTATAAAATGTACCTCAAATAACTTTATCTGGCATTCGTTAGGGCAACAGTTTAGGAGTATGAAGGAAATAAAGGATAACATTAAGTTACTCGCACAGAACCGAACTCTAAGTTGGGTTCCGTGCGAGCCCTTATCTTGGTGAACACATCCGGGTGCGACAAGTAGTCTACTCATGAGTCGCTTTTATGCTTATAGAGAGTGTAATTGAACTTGCAATATCTCTTTATTGAAGTAATATTTGAAGCCCATATATTGAATATAGTATAATGACCTGGGGAGCGTTTCATCAACCGTTTTGTCAGTGATTTTCACCGACAACTGTTATAAGCTACTGAAATCCTTGCAAATTTGTCGGTAAAACTCACTGACAAAACGCTTGATGAAACGCTCCCCTGGAACCTCTAACATACAGAGCAAAAATATTGCTTTGGTGGTTGGTACCCTTTAAGGCCAACCCATGTTGTCAGCGTGGATTGTTATTTTTTTATTGGCTTCACTGGCTCAACCGCTTTTTATTGGCAAAACCTAAGTGTTTTATCAAGTTTCCCTTATAATACTTTGCAGTTGTGAAGTGCTTTGTAGCCACAGGGAAAAGGCACTGTCTTGGATTGGATTGAATCATGCTCCAATTGGACAAATGACAATTTAACAAAAATGTTAAACTGGTTAAATACTGCTATTGACAACTGAAATTAAATAATATTATCAAGAATGCTAGAGTGTGAATTTTTATGATGTTTGAAAGTATTTTAGGCAGAGTAATTTCTCTTCAAAGTGGGTATTTTGTTGTCAAATCATATCTTTCCTTACTACATATTTGTGAGTACATGTACATGTATTTCGTTTTATCTTGAGTTGACTTTTAATGATATCTTGAAATACTCCACAATATGAATTATGAATCATCTGTCAATGAGCTTTTGTTTCTGTATAAATGTGAAAGAAACTTTTGTTTATAAAGCAATCTCTTCACATTATATTTTCAAATACATTATAGCGATCTTTATTTGCTTTTCACTATCACACAAAGAGTTACACAATAACATTCAGAGTGATGTTTTGTTGACCCATTTACAAAAATAATATTCCATCTCCTTTTCCCCTTTTTCTTTAGACCACGAGGCAAAGAACAGTGCCATCTCAGAGGCGTTCATCCGGTTCTTCGTAGAGACGGTTGGCCACTACTCCAACCACTTCACCCAGCAGTACGACGGCTCGCAGAAGTTTGACCGGGAGAGCTTCATCAAGGCGGTGTCGTCCAAGAGCGTAAGGAACTTCCTGGAGGTGTTCAGCGAGACGCAGATGTTCTCTCTCTTCATCCAGGAGAAGGAGTCGGAAAGCGAAGGTATCTCACAAGGTAAAGGTGTGGACAATGTTCTTGTTCTTTTTGATGACCCCTCAAACCCATTCCCTACAACCCCTAAGATACCCATCGCCCCTCCCTACAAATCCTCATACCCAAGATACCCAGTTCCCCTCCCTACAACCTCACATACCCCAGATACTCAGACCCCCTCCCCTATGGTTAAAGGTGTGGACAATGTTCTTGTTCTTTGTGATGACCCCTCACACCCCCTACCTCCATACAACCCTTCATACCCTGGAAACAAATTTCTCCCTCCTTTAAAGGTGAAAGATAAAGTTGAGTTCTGGTCATGAGATTGAATTGTGAAAGAAATTGTCTCAAAGCATTCGGGAAAAGTTGATTATATAGCACATAAGAATTGGTGTAAGGTTTTGGAATGATCAGAAATTGACTCAATCCTGCTGAGAGTCACATCCACTGCACACAGAAATGTGTATATGGGACTACACACAAATGATTGCCCCAACATTTCAGCTGTTTCTTGTCATATTTTTAATTTGAGGGCATTTGAAGAGCAATCCTTTGCAGGGGACATTTCTACTATGATAATCTTCCCAACTTACAAATTATTTTTTACCTTTGCCAGAACTCAACCTTCTCTATAAATGTGTGGACAGTGTTCTCTTCGTTGTGATAACCCCTCTTGCTTTTCTTCCCTTTCCTCCTCTTTTGAGCCTCTTGTGATGACCCCTAACCCAAAGAGACTTTTCATTCTCTATGTTCAGTATTCATGTGTTGGCATTGCTTTAGCCGTAAGGAGTAGAAGTATATTCTCCTTTATGTTGACCCATCTCTCGACCTGATTACAGCTCATTTAATCACATGCTTTGTCTCCTCCCTCCCCCATACTAAATCAAATTACATGGCTTAAATGATGATTTTACTTATCTAATGGCCTGCTAGAGTACGGACATGCCCAAATATCAAGTAAAATTATACTTACAATGTCAATTTTAATTACTTTATACTCTGTTACATATAACACATGATGAATACTCATTTTGGACTTGGCCACAATGTATTCTTATTAGTGGCAGCATCTTGAAAATTAAACATTTAAATTGAACATTGAAATATGTGGGTATTTGATACAAAGCAGTAAATACCTTAATATATTTTCCCTCTCTTGTTTTTGTTTTGCAGGGCTGTTTGAGAGGAGAGTACGAGAATTCGAGAATGAATCAAGGAGCAACTCCAAGAACATCGGTGCCAAGATGAAGAAGTTTGGAAAGGCTGTCAAGGAAATCAAAGATTCAGGTATGAAAAATAAAGAACCCATAAGCCCGAATTCACAAAGGAGGTTTAAACCATGGTTAAGGTTTAAACCTCCGTAAGCGTAAAAATAAGCTTAAATAAGCGCACATTGCCCATGCGCGCGCTCAAATAAAATATATGATTGGATCGGATTCCGTCCGCACGTACGCTTAAAAAACCCAGGAGCAGGTTTAAACCATGGTTTAAACCAAACCTCCTTTGTGAATTCGGGCCATAAAGGCTCATTCATTCATGACGCGTTAAACCTCGGCAGTTTACAGCAGCATGTTTTTTTGTCGTAACGTCTAAATACAGTGAAACCTGTCTATAAAGACCACTCAAGGGAGACAAGAAAAGCAGTCTTTATGAGCAGGTGGTCTTTATGTATATGTTCCTTTAATACATGTTTCAATTAGAAAGAGTTTTCCAGGGAAACAAAAACTGTGGTCTTTCTATGCATGTGGTCGCTAAAGCAGGTTTGACTGTAAATGGCAAGTGTGGGTGCTAAAATAGTAGCTGCATTCAACAAAAGCCCAAAACATAATTCCCTATCTGTGCATTATAAAATAGAGAATATGAAGCGCACACGATTATATCATTGTGTTTTGCTGTGGCGGTATCCTGTAAACAATTCTTAACTTCAAATATTGCATATCTTGTCACAAAATTAGGCATACCCCTAATACCCCTAATTCTAGATAATCACAGTCTATGAAAAATGCAAATTAGCCTTTTAAAAAGTAACCCTTTTCTGTAGATTTCAGAAGATTCATGCAGACAATGTTGAGTAAGCACTGGGTGTGCTCCATGCTGTAGGCATACCATGGATCATCATTGGCAACATTAGTGCACACATGTCATGAATAGGCATTTTTTTGTCAGACAACTGTGGAGTGTATGTTGTTCATGATAGCACGCTTTCAAACTTTGAGAATTGCACCAACCATCAAGGGAGACTTATTTCAGGTATGATGAGTCATAACGGGTACCTGGGTGGCTGCAGGTTGCAGACCTAGACTTGGCTAGGCACATTCAAGATTACTTTGGAGGCAGCTAGCTGTTTAAAGGGGAACAGTCAACCAAACCTTTTTCTCTCTCTATATATACATGTATATATCGTCTGTTTAGAGCCAGAAGGGCGTTAACTCTGTTTTAAAGTATATGAGTTAACGACCTTCTGGCTCCTAAATATGTAAAGGGTTTCATATCTGCTCTCGCGACCACCTGTATAGAAAGACCACCAGTCTATAAAGACCACAATTTTTGTTTCCCTTTTAACAGTGCTTCTCATTGAAACATGTATTACACTAACCTCTACATAAAGACCACCTGCTCATAACGACCACTTTTCTTGTCTCCCTTGAGCAGTCTTTATAGACGGGTTTCATTTTTGCATACCGATATTTTCACTAATGACAGGGACACTGGCATATCTGTGAGTCTATTATTTTCACAGTAATTACGTTATCATGCTACTTAAAATACTTGATCGTACATCATTTCCTCATGATGTAGAATTCGCACCCCACAGTAATTATTAGTATGTTTGTGAAGAGATACTGCACGTTTAAATATCAAAATGACAAATCTAAGTCAAGATATGAGCCATTTGTGAGTAGACTGGTTGATGCACTTGTTAACAAAGAAAAAGAAATTGGTGCTTCTGTGCAGTGTGTCCCGTACAACATATGACATTTATTCATATACATATCATCCACAAATGAAAGATCTCTATGTATGACCATGACAGATCGTAGTGATACCAGAAAGAACCTTTATTCAATGGTTATATTTAGAGTTCTTCAGTTTTGGTTGAAATATGCAGGGGAGAAAAACGTGTCCTGTCCTATGGGCCACATTGCATAGAATTGTCCAAATGAGCTTATGTGAAATTGCTCTCTTCACCTTTAACCCTTTCGAGACAATTGACCACATTTTGTGGTTTGGGTCAATATTTTTAGATTCAGGGTCCTAAAAAATATACCAGATGCATGAGTAGAAAGAGCAAAAATTTATGCACGTACTGTACTATGTCCATTTTTGTTGATGACCATATTGCGTTTGAAGCTTTAAAGTTCTTAAATTGGCAACCCTTCGAGAGGTTGAATATCATTGTTTTAATGAAAAAAACCCACATTTTTTTCAACTATTTGATAAAATATCTGTCCTTGTATATTGTTTTCAAAGACATTACACCTTATTAAAACCATGTAGAACTAAAAGAAAATATTATTGTTGCCAATTTGAAGAACAAAATGTGATCAATTTAGCCCTGAAATAATTCCTGTCCCGAAAGGGTTAAGTACAAGTGAGTTGATTCTTGGCCATGGTTCAACGATCTCCGCCGGGAATGTTTCATGTTGCATCACCCATACAGGTTGCGGCTTTTTATCCGCTTCCTAGCTTGGCTAAAACTGTTGAAAAACAGAGTATCTGAGGAAAAGAAAACAAAAATAAACTATGAAGAATCTTTGTAGATACATGTATGTGAAACAGGATGGCTTTTGGCCAATATTGTTGAGATTGAGTCGAGAAATGTGGTCACAGTGTGGCCTTTTCATCTCAAGCAAAGGCTGAATAGAAATGGAAAGATCAATTTATAATTTTAATGGACAATCCAGTCTTGATAGCAAGATGCTTTGAAGGAATGCAGAAATGTCAAGCAGATTCATGATGAAAGTTTTAATGAAAAGGGATGATCGGTAAGAAAGTTAATCAGTTTGAGATCACAATTCTGATTTAGTGATCTAGTAGCTAAACTTGAACGACCTCATCGGTCATTCAGGTTTTTTTTGTTTTTGTTTTTTGGGGGGGATTTCCTTTAATATTCTGTGCAATGTACATATACTTGTGACTTTTATGAGAATGAACATAATGCGCTATTCATAAGATACATATGAACAGATCAGCCTTTATTAACGCCGTAGCATCATTCTCCTTTTTCTTTCTGCAGGTATGAAACTGGCAGAATCAGCCAAGATCGCCCAGAAGCGAATGAAACAGAACTTTGAGGATAAGATTTGACATACAGCTCCCAAAACCCAGTCATACGAGCCTCGGGAACCGATAAACTATAGAGCTGTGCGTCGTGTGACGGGTCATGACCTTCGACATATGGTCATATGATATTGAGGACGCTGAAAGCGATTGCGACGTGACGTTGCGTATATTTCTAACTCCTCTATTTAGAAGATGTTGACATCAGTGTCAATGCTGATGTCAAGTGATAGTGGATTAGAATGTGGAGGAATATCAATTGCCTGGAGGTGCAAGGTTGATGCATCAGATGTGTCACCCTCAGACAAAGCATAGAGGATCCCAAAGGATATGGTCAACATCGAGATGGTGTCAAAGGCCTCTCACTGTTTAGTCTACTCAGTTTGGTGTTTCTTCTGAGCCAAATGACGGCAACAGGTGCAAACATCAAGATAGTGTGAAAGGCTTCTTACGGTTTACCCCAGTCAATACAGTGTTTCTTCTGAGTCAAATGCCAGATATGTACAAGATCCAGGATGTGGATGTTGGTCTTTCTTGCGCCAATTCCACAGCAGACTCCAAGCCTGGTTCAGACATCAAGATAGTATCAAAGGCCTCAAGCTGTCACAAGCAAGACTATCTGGCTTACAACATATAGCTTTAGTAGCTTGCTATCCGTTATCATCAATTCTGTCAGGATTATTATTAAAAAAAAAAAACAGTGGCATTGTCTTGATCGACTCTGGTAGTTACAAGGGTAATTAACTTTCAGGTGCTGTTTGATAAGCTACAGGTTTAGATGCCATCTCAAGGAAGCATGAGATTCAAGAGCACCAGGGGCCTGTAACATAAAGAGATGCAATAAATCTTACGATCAATTGTAACTCTTCAGTACATGATTTGCCATAGTACGATTGATATCAATCGTAAGATTGTAACTCTTCAGTAACTCTTCAGTACATGATTTGCCATAGTACAATTGATATCAATCATAAGATTGATTGTATCTCTTTATGTTACATGCCCCAGGACTGATAACCTCCACCTGTCTGTTAGCTTCTGGATCCCACCCATAATATTGTGACCTGCTCACTCAGAGCATGGTCTCCACTTTGCCTAGGGGTCCAGACAGGAGGATCTCAAGTTAAGGTGATGCTAATGATTGAAATCTGACGATGGTGCGGCTCACCTCCC
This sequence comes from Heliocidaris erythrogramma, assembly GCA_025617745.1. Classification (NCBI taxonomy): domain Eukaryota; kingdom Metazoa; phylum Echinodermata; class Echinoidea; order Camarodonta; family Echinometridae; genus Heliocidaris; species Heliocidaris erythrogramma. The sequence goes on along the minus strand of CM046864.1, from coordinate 38,713,212 downwards.
ATACTCTGAGCTGCCAAGTAGTACTGACTCTCCGTATTTCAGACTGAAATTGTAGAATATCAAATATTTCATGCAAAAATACAGATCTTGTGAGTGTCCACTTTCTTGATTTTTCTGTTGAATAGATTTCAGAAATACAGATTTCCGTAAATAGCAAAGGTACAATCACCAATTTCTAATTGATTCTGGAAATGTCTCATTTCTGTATTGCTTTGAGAAAAGCTGATTTTCTTAGTGGAGTTACATTTTTTTGTGGATACATTTAATAGGAGTTGTGATTGATATCAAACACAAGATGAGTTGTATTAATTCAGTATACATTGTTTGTAAGTGATATGTCAAGGATAACTTGTTCTCATGAGTTGACTCCTACCTAGAAGTAAAAGTTGCATCAAGTTGTTCTAATCTTATGATTTCAGCATGTTAGCCTTGCTTCAGAAATATTGGGTTTCAAACCTAACGGAAATAGTAATATTGGAAAAATATACAAAAGCTTGTCTCATGGGCAAGTAGGGAGAGTTTCCTTCTTTCATTTTGTCAAAGTTATTTTACTGCATCTTTCATGTCCTTTTGCAAAGATGCATGAAGCATGAAATATGTTTTTTAAAAGCTCAAACAACCATTAAGATGCTGCTTATGCCAAATGTCCTAAGAGCTATACAAAGAAGTTCATCAACTGATTTGATTGCCTTCTGTATTTACTGTGCCTAAATCATGAGGAAACATTTATGAAAAAAATGCAATTTGATATGCTAGTTATGTTCTTCGATTAGTAAAGTCAAAGATCTTGTAATGCTAGTTATGATTTGTGCCTTCGTAATTTTTTCAACTGATTATGATCAAGATTGATCATGTTGGTGAAATATTTTCATTTTCATTCTCGGGCTTTCATGTTGCATTTGTAGGCAAAGTTTGGTTAGATCTGTAAGGAATTTGACATTATTGGTGACTCATTGTACACATTTTAGTTGCGCAAACAGACACGAGTGTCTTAATAGGAAGTATAAGATTAATATGGTTATTATTGAATTGTTGAAAAGATTTTTGTTTGATAGAAGTCATGGCAAGTGGGTCACAGCAGGTGACTCAACAGGAAGTGTGACGACACTTTTCAGAAAAACGGTATCCCCTGTGTCTGCTTGTCTTTCTTTGTCCCATCATCTGTGTGGGTGCTTCTCCCTGCTTTTTCTTTTACTAACTCTCCCCATCTCTCTCCCTCTCCTCTCTCTCTCCTACTCTCTCTCTCTCTCCTACTCTCTCTCTCCTACTCTCTCTCTCTCTCCTACTCTCTCTCTCCTACTCTCTCTCCTACTCTCTCTCCTACTGTCTCTCCTACTCGCTCTCATTGGTACCCCCCTCTCTCTGCCCCTCTCAATATACTCCTCCCTTTCTGTTATTCCTTATCTCTCAATCCTTTTCTTTCCATCTCTGTCTGTCTGTCTCTCTCTCTCTCTCTGCCTCTCTGCATCTCTCTTTCATCTATGTCCCCCCCCCCCCATTCCCCTGCTCTCGTTCTTTGAATGGTTTATTACAAATAGCTTCTTTCTTAACTCATGTTATCGTCTGTTTGGAGCCAGAAGGACATTAGGTCCCATCATTTGTACAGAGTTAACGCCCTTCTGGCTCCAAACTGGTGATATTAATGTGGAAAATAACTGTAGGAATCAGAATGAAACGGCTGTTTCAGTGACTAAATAAGTATGCAGGTATGAGGATATTGTCATTGATTTATTTTGTCAGTTGTTATATTGTGCTGTTAAGACCTTTATGCCCTCAAACTAGATCTTTACACTTTCACACCATACATGTACAACATTTGTGTAAGAGAGAGCGAGAAAGACTGAATTCCCTTGAAGATGTATTTTGTTCATTCTGATGATGTACCATTTTGCCTACCAGTGCTGATGCTTGAAAGTCAATATGAAATTGAAGTATGCTGATAACTTTGTTGCTTTTTAATAAAGAAACAAAGTATATTACTGCATCTTGACAAAAAAACAGAAATCTTAGTATGTATTGTGGCTTGCTTTTGAACTTGGCAGATTAATTTGAGATCAAAATAGTACTACATTTACCGTGTGTTTGCTGGTTCTAAAGTAGCTATTTTACTAAACAAGCTATGTTAAGAATGTACAGATTATTATATGTGAGTGGTTGTAATTCTTGTATTCCATTTGGTGTTTGAATAGAAATATGTACATAACTCAATCATTATTGAAATTGCCTCTGAATGGAAAATCAGTTCAAATCAGTCAGAAGAGATTATTTGGAGAAATGATATGTAAATAGTTCCATGTAATATAAACCTTTCCAAGAATTGATATATAAATGATAAGCAAGTGTATATATGATAATTATATTATTTCCATATCGAAATATACATAGTCTTGCTGTATATATTGCATTGTTCTTTGCATGCAAGTGCCATCTTTCTAAATTCTTTATGTGGCTTTCGATAATATATGCCATTCCTAGCAACTTTTGTATTTTTTTTAATAATGATGGTTACGTCATTCATTTATACACTCTGGCTCTGTTTAAGTGATTCTTTTTCATCATTCTACATGTATGTTAAATTGTGTTGGATTTTATTAAAGTTTCATAATGTATTTTATGCATATTTTTGCTCTTGAATAGTCATAAGAGATGTTAGCATATATTTTTTATGCAGTCATCGTACAACACTGCTATATTTTGTATTTATTTTGAACATAGTAACATTTGCTGAAGGAGAACATTCATTGTACAACATATCATGAAAAAGAATCTTTTAAAACTCTGAATAAATCACTTCTAGTTCCTCAATGGCAATATTTATATTTTTCTTTACATATTACATCTTCTCCCCCCCCCCCAAAAAAAAAAAAAAAATGATTTATCTCATGAACAGTGCTGTCCAAAATTTCCAATTTGTAGGAGGACAAGTTAGATTATTATTTGATTACATATAAATAATAATTTGAAGAAAATGTCAATTCTTACTAAAATTCCACTTAAACCGCATTCCATACTGCAATATAAATGGACTAAAAATGTGCAGTAATTGTGTTATCTGTCTTATGTATATTTTTCGTTTTTTTAACATAAATGTGAACATATTCCTTCTTGCACTGATGAGTTAAGATAATTTTAAAACACAAGGTTATATGTACCAAAACAGTCATAAGGGCCATGCCAACCAAATGCATGGAATCTAGTTCAAATATATGATTTTTAGGTACAATTTTCTTTAAAAGAATCTAATCTTTAGAAAAATTGTATCAATTATTAGTTTATATTTTATATGGGAATTACATCAAAAGCAGGGTCTCTTTTCTAGCAGTGTATCGAAGTTCCTTAGTGAAAATAAAAAATTGTATTATATTTTAACATTTTAGTTTATCTGTTTCATATATTACACTCATTTCTTTCTTGGGTTTTTGGCCCAGTTTGTAGAAGACATATTGTACACAGTGAATTTGAGCAATCTGCTTTTATGAGCAAATTTAGACCAAAGTTTAAAGTCTTTCTAAACTTGTGTGCCTAAAATCAAGAGTGTAAAAAAAGTTTTTAAATGTCTGTGGTATATTCATGTTCCCTTTTACTTTCGTATCTTCTTCTTTCATTTGAAGTACTGCAGTTGGTAAATCAGATTCTATCATTGGTTATAGTTCTCTTTCATAACCATTTCTATGAAAAGAAGAAAAGAAATTCTTGCAATAAATACCAGTCTTTTGCTGTAGAGCAAAATATGATATACAATACTTCAGTGTTGATTTGTCTTATTTCCCACCGGATAAATTATGTCTTCCTAAGATATATTTGATTACTATTTATTTATTTTATTTATTTATTTCTGATATTTATACAGGGTGACTCATTATCACCAATAATTGGTGGTCTTCCATGAGGCCCTGATAGCAATAGTAAGTATAACTATAAGTCGAAGGGGAGACTAGAGAGAGAGAGAGAGGAGGGGGGGGGGGGAATTAGCAAATAATTATTTTAAAATGTTTAATGTGAAGAAGTGTTAGAGCAAGTGTGGAAAGGAGAAAAAAAATGAAAGCAGAGAAAGTAGAATAGTTGAAAAATGCATGGTTTCTTTTTGTTTAAGGAAAATAGAACAATTTACCAAGTTACTAGTAGTCTGTAAGTTAGGCTTGGTTTTCCCTTGGTTTTACAAAATGGGAGTCTACTAATAATTACTTCTCTCCATCCTTTACATAATTCACTTGAAATTATATAAAAGCAACAAAGTATTCAAACCAGCTACAGTGTATTACATTTGCTGACTGACCGACTACATGTTAATTATCTTCAACGTCATTTAGAATGAAGCTGCTTATCAATATGCCGCGCGCAACTTTGGTTCATCGGATTTACAGATTTACATTAAATCTACATTCAGTCTATATTAAATGAACTTGGAATGTCGAATATGGACAGGTCATAAGTTATTTAACAATGCATGGTTGAGATCGACCCTGAAATTGAAACTTAAAGATACGTATCCTCGCAAAATTGGCAAAGCGATGTCAACAACAATAGCACATAATGTGTTAATTTTTGAAAAATCAGGTTGGTCTTGAATCTTCCATGTCCCTATAGGATCACCCTCACAAAATTCAGATGTTCAAATCATCGGTTTTACCAATTTTTACGGGTAGAGAATGGGAATGGAACGGCAAAATAGAACATGCAATCTTTGTAATATTAAACTAGGAGACGAATTTTATTATTCTGTTTAAATGTCAGAGACTAGAAAGTTAAGGCAAAACTATATCACATTTTAGAATACGACCAAATACAATAAGCCACTTCGGGGATGCAATCTGAGCATGAGCAGATACAGGTCATCTATACCAAATTCTAAAACCCACTGACACTAATATTCGATATGTGCTCATGAATGTCATGTAATCATTATTCAATTATGCACTAATGGTGCATTCCATGATATCCAGGTGGAAGTATTCTTTTTAAAGGGGAAACAAAAGCTATTCATGAGGCACCTCTATCACTCCCAGAGTTATTTTTCTGAAGTGCACATAAAGGGACCCTCCATGTCTAAAATATCTGTGGATATTTGGGGTCATTTGTACAATCTCAGTACCATGCGCTAACCCCGAACTGGCTTATTAAGATGAACCAATTATTTTATTCATGAAGTATGAAACAGTTAACAGATTTAGCAAAATTCACAATAGAAATATTAAAGCTCCCCTAAGTGGCATTTTAAAATGAATAATGTAAAGTTTTTTTTATATATATCATGTAAATACCTTTGCAATAATTATGTTATTTTGTTATTGTGTTATTTTGTTTTAGTCGATCCCTTTTGTTTATGAACTTTTTAAATAATACATTGTTATTTAAGCCTACACATTATTTTCGCTTGATCAACTATTACCGTACTCGAATGTAAATATTGTAGATATTGTAAATATCTTTATTAATCAAAGTGTTGTATACATAAGTTTGATCTTATTTTCTTCAATACCCTTTCAACATTATTCAAGAGTGACATGAGAGAAAAAAAAAACAACAACACTGTCATTGAATAGGCTACCTACGCGCTTAACACTTGTTTTTATTGGACGAACACAGCGCGGCGCAGCGTGCGCAACATTAACAGCGATCGACGTCATTGAAAAACAAAGAAATTCGAAAATTTCAATCAGCTGATCTGATCTGGAAAGCAAAATTTCCGAACTAAATAAGCAGTCGTGTCTGCCTGTTCTCCACGCATTGATCACCACAATCATCATTCGGTAAGATAGCATTTTCCATGATAAAACCTTATAAGTATTGACCTCAATCTTTTATTTCCTTGTTCAGATAAACCAGCTCAGTTGACGTTGGCAGCGGACCCGTACTCCGTAGCCCAGTCTCTGGCTCGCGAAATTGTCCACATCTTCATGAGATAACTTCGCCTGAGCGCAGGCATGGACGCACGTAGCGACCCCGTTGATCTCGGTATGCATGTAGCTGGAGCATAGCTAAACCAAAAATTCCTTCTCTCGTTCGTTAGCCTCTTCACTAAGTTAGAGCCGACCCTACAGAACGAGAGACAGAGTTTTCGGTCTAGAGCACAGCTAGCCGTGTTCTGACTAACGGCTGTGGGGTGCACCCAAGATTTGATAAACAATTTTTGTTTGATGCATTTTCTAGGATGAGTAAAATTGACATGTCATCGACATCGTCATTATGAAGAGTTAGGACTTAGGTGATGTGATCATGTGATAATGATGATGACGAAGATAAATTATGAAAATTGAAATTGAATAATCAAAATAGGGAAGTTGATTAAAAAATGACTGAGGCCCATGCACACATTTTTATAACCAAACTTTCTTACAAAGATAACCAGGTAAAAAAATGACAGTGTCAGTACTTGCACAATTTTCCTTGAGGTTTTTTAAAACACTTGATGTAAGTCTAACGTAAGTTCTAACAGATGCAGATTTCACCCCGCCTTTGTTGGTTTTCTTCCTATTGCATACACTTTAAATGAATAACTTTGTAATAATAATAGACTAAAAATTTAATCATATAACAACCAGTAGAGGGTCTAGTCTAGTTTTCTCTTCTTCTTTTTTTTTTTTAAGTCTGCTTTTTCCATAATAGATCTCTATGTCTAACTTCATTAGATTTATAACTTTTACAGATCGTTGGAGGGATGATCAGATGGGTGACTACATCAGTACATGTAAGATTAGCTTTCTTCACTTTAGTTGTTAGCCTGCCAGATGAGTAACATTTTCAAGAGGCTGCGGCTGATTGGGAGAAGGGAGGAGAGAGAAGACACAAACACAGAGACACATCAGGAAAATTCTTGTGGGCCAACTGCAACTGGTAGGCCAACTTCTTTTTATCTAGTTTATCCACTTTTTTAATAGCAATCTTTATCTTTAGGATAAAATATTTTCATGTGGTCCCACTGTGTGAGTACAGTGTTATTCAGCTTTTACTGTGCTTACTGGTATCATTCAGTATTGCCGTCCTTTTTTCCAATTTCCTACCCATCTACATGTCTTTCTACCTATCTTTTTCTTAATTTGTTTCTTTTCCTTTTCTCACCTTTGCTTTCTCTTGCCCTTCTTTAGTTTACCAGACTTTTCTATACATTTATTTAACCTTAAAAGATCTACAGGTTTTGTGATACATTTAAGTGAGTAATGATTTTAACAACTTTGTTTTTCAAGGGCCATTAACTTTGCTTTGCAATTCCTTATGTGATAAGAATTCCACAGAACCTGATTAATTGAATATTCATCTATCAATCTTGTGAACAACATCTGCAAAGTTTCATTTATTTACAGTGTAGTACTAATTTATAACTTTTAACAATATATGCATGTAATTATTATTAACTTAAATTTCTCAGATATTTTTTTTCTCACAATGCATTTACTTATTTGCTTTTGAAGATATTCATGTACATGTACATCACTGTGAAGTATTTGAATTTATAACATTGCATAAGGACGGCAGGGCCTTTTTGAAATAGAGGGGGGGGGGGCTGATTCGATTTCACTTGAATAATGACAATTTTTCAGAGATTTTATGAAATGTGTCTACTCAAAGAAGTGGGGGGGGGGGGGGGGCTGCAGCCCCCTAGTCCACACCCCCCCCCCCCCCCCCCCCGCTTGGTTCAGTGGCCCATGTTGCATTCAAAGTACATGTATCGATTTGTGAAAGAGCTTTATATTACACTGAATGTCAACTAAAAGAAGTCATATGAACTTTAACCTACATTGTATGAATAATTTCATTAATATTTCATAAATTTTTATTTTTTTAATTTTTTTTGTACAGATCGTCCTCTTGAACAGAACCCGAGTAATAGCAGAGGAGATATCCGCCATCAGCGACCACGATACAGAAGAAGTGCTCGTAAAAGACTCTGCTTCCCTTCAAAACATGAAGATGACCAGCCTGCCAACAGCTGTCGTAAGACTTCTCAAGAGGGCACACCTCATGCAAGCCATGCAGACACTAAAGAGGATGGCTCTGAATCTTGTGAACCAATCCGACTCAAAGAAGATATCACAGAAAATAAGGTTGATGGGACTAAGGGAAATGTTCACCCTGCCAATGATGTTGATTCTAAGCCTTCCATTGAGGGGGCTGATGATTTGAATGAATCCTTTGAAGTGCTGATGCCTGATCTGTTGTCCAGTAACGGATATGACCTATCAACCAAAAAGATTACCAAACAGTGTGACGAAGCCACTCCTGATCCACCTGTCCTCCATCGTATGGACACAGGTCCTAGGCCTCGCTCGCTATCTAAAGAAGATGTTGACTTACCGGCAAAATCTCCCATTACCAGGTCTCAGACGAGAAAAGAGGAATTCCAGCTTTTAAAACTGCTGTGCTCAGATGATAATACGACCCCAATTAATCCATTGCCAATATTATCTTTATCAAACGGTAAAAGAAATTGCCCAGCATTTTCGTTATACCAGGATATTGGTATGGCACCTTTGAAAAGGAAAGACACGAAAGTAGATTCGTTCTACAAGAAGAATGGTGGTCAGATTGAAAGAAACGATTTGAACACACCTCTGGAGGAATCAAATATAAGAAATATGACTATCCCGTTACTTTTGAGTAGGTATTCTACATGTAGGAACAGGAAGCAAGCTCAATGTGGCAAGATCAAAGAAGGCAATGATGAAAGCGTTAACATTCTGGAGTTGGAGTCACAAAGAATAGGTAAAGGAGAGAACTCAGCCAGTAACGCTCACAAACAAAGAGGTGAGCCAGATAAAGATTCAGATGAAGAGAACAGTAAACTAGTAGGGAGTGCTGAAGTAAAAGAAGGAGGCACTGATAGAATGCACTGCAAGGAAGTCAGTGAATGTGAGGAAGAAATCGAAGAACCAAGTAGGGAGGTCCCAGAACCAACCTCATCAACCGAGGCTGTTACTAAATCTCAAGAGGGGGAAATAATGTGTTTAGAGAATGATGCAGTACTAGGCATAGGTGTTGAGGGGATGCAAGATGAGAAAGGAAGTGAGAGTAGAAAACCAAACTACCAAGAAGCCAAGGAATGTACTAAATCAACAGATGGTGCTGAGGAGATGCGGTTGGGAAGTGCAGAACCTACTGAATCACCAAAAGTTGAAAATAGATCTGATGGACGTAATGATGAATCTCAAGAGAGCAATGAGCTACGAGGAGGCAGTCCTGAGGGGTTGCAAGGTGAAGAAGGGATTGACGGCAGAGAAGACGATGAAGAACCAAGTAGCCAAGAGAAGTCAAGACCAACTGAATCACCCAAGGTAGATAACAATTTAGATGATGAAGTTGATAGGGAATGTCAAGAGACAAATACAATACAGGAAGAAAGTGTTGATGGGATGCAGTGCAAGGAGGAGAGTAATGATCGGGATGACACTAACAAACTTAATAGTCAGGAGAGCGCAGAACCCATTGAATCAACTAAGATTGAGGTTAGTTCTGAGTTTGGTAAGGAATCGCTTGTTGGAAGTACAGATCAAGGAGAAGATGTCAGTGGAATGCAGTGCAATGAACATAACATTGCAGAAGAAACCAATCGCCCAAGTAGCCAGAAGAACTCAAAGGCCACGGAATCACTGGAGTTTGAAAAAAGATCTAAAGAACTTGATAGAGAATCTCAAGAAACCAGTGTATGTGTAATACAAGAAGCCGGTTCTAATGGGATGCCATGCAAGGAAGGAAATGAAAATAGAGAATCGAATAGCCACATGATCACTGAACACACAAAATCATCTGAGGTTGAGAATCACTGGGCAGGGAGAGTTACATTTGATTGCAATGCATCTGTACTGAATCGTCCTCAAGATGCACCAATTAGTAGTGACCTTTCACCAACCATTACCCCAAGGGAGACGTATGAGATGTTCGCTGCCCCGAACTCACATGGAAAGTTCAATGGTCGATGGCCCATGGCTGAAGCAACCATGAGCCATTTGGCTGGAGCAGGTGGAAGAACCAGAAAGATTAAGACAGAAAGGCAGCGAAAGGTGAAGTTTTTTGACGACAGGAATATGAATACCTACAACATGCCTAGGAATAACTTGGACTGGTGTGGGATGATGCCAGGGCAAGGGTCTTATTATTCCCAAGAAGATAAAATGTTTGTGACGACAGGTGCAATACCTCGGGTTCAGCCTCAAGAGTTCAGTGATATAGGAGGTTACTATGGTGGTATAATGTCTGCAAAGGAACAAATATCCTTCAGGAGTGCAGATGATCTTGATGCAGCTAGAGCAGCATCGAGTGACTGTGGGATTGATTCTCAAGGAGCTGGTGAGTTGGAGAGGGATCATTCTGGAAATAAGACCAACCTGGAGGGGACTGAAGATCACAGAAATACTGTATGTTTTAGGGAACATGAACAAGTTGACCCGAAATATGGTAACAATGCAGTCTTTCAACCCCACTTTGATGGACTTTATATGATTGATAGCACAGGTTGTTACATTCCAGTAAACCATCTCTATGGGACCATGATCCCTCCCCCAGGGTTCCAAGAAGGTCCTTTTGGACATTTTGGATTTCCAGGTCCAATTGAAGGGCAGTACTACCCTAACCTGAACCAAAAGAGCAAGAGCTGCACAAACCTTGGACTGGATGAAGAAGCGAGGTCCACATTTGATGCAAAGCAGAAAGATAGTGTCTACAAATTAATGTTGGACAGCTTTTGCTCCTCGAAAGCCTGTGCAGGTGGAGACGAAGGTTCCTTTGATGAAACCAATCAAAAGACTAAGCAGGAGATACAGGACATTAATGATGCCTTGAGGATACTCCTGTGTGATGCCTTTGACCCATCTGTCTCAGATCCTGGGGAGCTGTTAGCAGTGTACGGTGCAGAGCTTTTGAAGGATGAAGAATTGAAGTTGGAATTCATCTTCTTCTGTGAGCAACTCTTGAAGTGAGTGCATAAGAAGTTTGACATACATGTTATTATTTATGCAATTCTAGATTCAAGTAACAATTTTAAGAAAAGGGAATTTGCTTCCTTGAAATTCCATCAAGATTGGTTTACATTTTTAAGACGATATATTTTGCTAAGCTACCCTATAGGTAACTGTATGATTATGCGGGTGATGTGATGCTTTGAATGTTACAACGTGGTAGATTTAACTGTTCAATTGCAGAGTAATCATTGCAGACCTCCCAACATTAGCATTCGTTTAACATTGTCTTGTGTCATTCTGTCTCTCTTTTGCTGTTGACCTCTCTTTCTTTCTTGATTTGATTATTACCTGTATGCCATTTTTCCTGTTATGGTCACTTGCAATCCGTTTCCTTCTGTTCTATTGTCATTTTCTTCTGTATCTGCATTGTCCTTTAATTCCTCACAGTTACGAAATAATGATGAGCCAGCCTGGGGCTTCTTACCTGGTGCCTGTGGAGATTTTGCTTATCCCTATCCCACCCCTTTCACCCACCATGCCATGTGGCCCCCTCCAGATATGCACTGTCCTCCTGGATGGTACCCCAACAATGTCTCCTACTTCTATGACGGGGAGTCCTACACACCAGTCAGGGTCCATCCCGACCCTCAAGGCAACCTGCGCATGGTCCTCCCTGATGGCCATCCTGACCAGTATGGTCCCAGAGATTACATGCCCATCTATACTGGACCTGATGGCAACGCTGAATGTATGTGAGTATTGTTTGATTCATCAAAGCCCACATGAAGCAGAATTGAGGACAATCTAGTACAAAGGACAATCTAGGACAAAGTAATGCAGAATACCTGAATGTACATGTATATACTTAGTTAGAAATTAATCGAACGAAATGCATTTGATATATTCAACTTAAACAATTAACATTCATGGTAAAAGTACATGTATACTTTAAATATTTCAATGGACAGAACTTAAGTAAATCTACTGAAATCTAAGTTGCTTGCACTACCTGGGGGCTCTGACATACATACATGTATGCTCCGTTGACAAATGCTCTGGGCATTATGGGCTTAAGTACATGTAGCTTAGCGAAACTTAAAGCACATGATATAGAATTAATATTTGAAGCCCATATTTTGACTAATGAATATGTAGTATAACAACATGGAACCTCTCACATACAGAGCATAATATTTTTTTCGTGATAGGTACCCTTAAAATATTTAATTCTACATCCTACTATTATGGTTCTGCCTCTGTGGAATAAAAATATGATTTTTAATAATTTTGTCATTTGCGTCTTTCCTGCATGTTTACGTGCCATAACGTTTTCACTATAAAGCTACCTTAGGTTTAGGGCTGCAATATAGGCCTTTAGATTAGGTTTACTGTTGGGGTGAGGTTGTCCACAGTTGAAGTTGTAATTGGTTAGTGTCGGGTTAATCACTGTGGAGCAATTGTCCCCAGAGCAGGTGTCTTCCAACCAGTCACTGAAAATAGATACTTTCTTGAGTAAGAAGCAGTATATATTTTACCAGAAAGGTGTTTCATAAAGCTGTTCATAAAGTTACGCACGACTTTACGAATGACTTAAATATGACAAGCCAAATGGGATGCGCAATCGTTTTTAACTGCATCAACTAAAGTTGAACTGTGCAGATGTAGATTAACATTCTTATTATTTCTTATTATAAAATTTTTAATGCAAAGGATATTTTTTACCATTTTTTTAAATTGAGGTTATTGTAAATACAGTCACACTTTGTTAAAACATCAGGGGAGTGTTTCATAAAGCTGTTCGCAAGTTACGCACGACTTTACGCACGACTGGTAATCAATTCTTGTGCTAACTGACTGAGAATCTGATTAGTATAGCACCCAAGAACAAGTTCCAGTCGTTCGTAAAGTCATTCGTAACTTTAATTACGAACAACTTTATGAAACACCCCCCAGGAAAACTTTGGGTATGCTATCTGGCACTTCATATTCAAGTTGTTCGTAAAGTCATGCGTAACATTACGAACAGCTTTATGAAACACCCCCAGGTAAGTTTTATGAATAACTAATCCATATTTTATCTAACGAGACTGTTAAAGTGGATATTCTTGTGCCAAATAAATATGACCAAGTTAATTCATACATGGATATGAAGTACACTGTATATTTTCTTAAAGAAATTATATTGTATTGCGTTTGATGAAAGATGTATTTTCCTACGCTATTTATCAGAACTTTCTTCTTTCAAAGTAAAAGCAATGGTAAGATAAAATCAAAGATGTATACAGTATTTTTATACACTATTTTCAACATAAAACTACATGTTGTGTACATGTAAATGTAGTTTACGATAAAATATATTAGGGACATGTGTATTTGAAAAAATTGTTGACATTCTGATTTTGAATTGATATGTGTATGTGGTATTGCAATAATCTATTAACTGTTTTTAATAAAGATTTGTTCTTTTAATGAATTTCTTGCCATGACTTTCATGTGTTAGATATTATTCTTAGTATACATGTATGTCTAATTGTCTATGCTTTCCGGCTGGCAAAGAATGTGATCAAATCAGTTTTAAATATGTGTGGAGAAATATCATTCCAAAGAAATAGAATACAGTATGATTTATTGAAAATGAGTTCTATGATACATTCAAAACTTGTTTACATTTGTATAATGCATAGACGCTATCAACTCACTGTGTGTGTACGGTTAGATAACATCTACATGTATGTTCATGATATCATTTAATCATTTCAGGTAAATGAACAGTATTAAAATTGTGTGTGTCTTTTTCTCCATTGCCAGAACATGTAATTTTCCACTTGTACTATTGTAACATTATATATGAAATTCCATGCGTGAATGTTTTTTTTTTTATATTTTGTCCAACATGGGTTTTTTTTGGTCAACCTTAATGATGTGGACATTATTTCATATTAATTTGTTTCCTTTCATTTTAGGTTCATTTCATTTTATTTTTACATCTCATGTACCTATAAGAAAAATAGCTTTTAAATAAATGTTTTCCATATAGAATTTAATTTTCTTTCACCAAGTGGGTTATTATATTTTATTCATGAATTGCCAGAGTGAAACATTTTCTGTTGATTTAAAAAAGATAAGAGTTAATAATGACAGCAATGTGTATAAAGGGTTATGCTTATTTTTTATAAGAAAAGAGTTAGGAAGATATATCTCATTCATGAGTTGCCGTAGTGAAAAATTTCTGGTAGTTTTTAAAAGGGCAAATTTGGTAGCAATGCATAGGTATATTGGAGGAATGATTCTATGTTTGATAAAAGAAGGGAAGAATTACAATCAACTACAAATGAACAGAAAGGGAGAAAGAGACAGAGTAGAGAGACAGATGGAGGAAGAAAAAGAGGATAATTTTTACGGCTGAACAGCCATCAATTCACAGCAAAAAATAAACAAAACAACACGTAAGATGCATGCGTGAGAGGTTGGGGGTGGTCCATGAGAGAGAAATTTGTGCGCAAAGAGAGACATGGATACAGCTAGACAGAGAGGAAGAGAAAGAACAATTTCAGGCCTGGACAGCAAGATGAAAAGAGATGGAAAGACATTTTCTTATGCACTGTGATGTGTGTGTGTGAGAGAGAGATAATTTAATGGAAAGGGGAAGAAATATGGATGCCACAACAGAAAAAGGAGATGGTGACAAAGTTTAAGCTATAGAGAGAGAGAGAGGTATGTAGAGGCAAGAGCCCACAAATATTTTAGGGATTTTAATGCTCAGGCAACATCACACACACGCACACACACATCTCGTAATAACTGATCTTAAAATGAGTTTTTACTTTTGCGGTTGAAATGTTAATTGACATCTGTGGTTATTCTTACATTTGTGGGCTTTACAAGTTATAGTGCAAGCACACGAGTGAAAAGGAGCCTCGAGATTCAGGAAAGGATATATAGAGCGAGAGAGACAAACCAAGATGGGTTTCAGTATTTATAAAGAAGAATACAAAATGTCTTAAGAGCGTGAGAGTTTCGTATGAAAATGGGGATGGGGGGGGGGGGGATCAGTGACATACCAGTGTGGTAGCTATATACAGGGGGACACGTGTCCGGCCTTTTTTAATTTAATGGTGGGGGGGGGGGGGGGGCGACACCCATATTTCAACCATTTAACTATTTTAACCAAGTAATAGAAATATTCACGGTAGGCCTGCCACTTCCTCATTTCCACTGACAGCCAGAATGGCGTTAACTCTACATGTTTACTGTTAAATGATATGAGTTAACAGTTTAGCACCCTTCTGGACACAGGCTCTCTATACAGACGTTTGATTTGCGTTCTCATTATTGTCTCCTGATACACTCTTAGAAATATTGGGCAAAATTTTACCCAAATTTTACCCAACATGAGGGTCCTTATGAGTCCGACCAACTTTTGGGTAAACTTTACCAATTTCATTCTTATTTTTGACCAATGTTGGGTAAATGCATGTAAAAGTTGAGCAAGATTTAACCAACCTATGCCCAATCTTCATTTACCCAGTGGCATTTACCCAACATTTCTAAGAGTGTAGAAAGGTACAGGTATTCACTCCAATATATAGGCCTACAGCAATAATCAACTTACGTCCTTGTGGCTCTCAGCAGACGAATTGTCTCTCCCCGATTTCAATCAGTCCATACTTCCTTTTTCTATTTGTTTTTTTCATCCCGTTCGTCCGCTTCTCGCTCATGCCATAAAACTCGATCGCTTACAACCGCCAATCTCCGTTATTTACCGAGCGGCAATAAGGCATAATACGTCTAATGGAAATTAGATTAGGATGAACTACTAATTTGCGGGTGGTCTTAAAAGGGCACCGCGTTACCGGATTCGAATCAAGAGTGTTTATTTATCAGTCATAAACCCAACACTAGACTTGGCTTTTATCCCATCCGAAATAGGAAGAAAATATTGACCGTTCTGTTTGAACAAAAGAGGTGTCCGAGTTACTTTTTGCTTGCGGGAGCCGGGCAAATGCTCGTCTGAAAAAGCAGGGGAATATGAAAAAAAAACCCAACCCCAAAACGTATTTGTATGCAATAGAGATGAGTAAAATAGATAGAAATACAGAGACAGAGACAGAGAGAGAGAGGAGGGGGGGGGGGCTAGGGTGGACGCACGTGTAATATACTTTGGATATACGAGGTTCGGTGAAAAAAGGAAGTTTTAGTATGTTCAAGGATTTATCATAGTGATAATTCCTTGGTATGTTATATCAGCCAAGGCTTTGTAAAGCCGTAATGCAATGTAAATCAACTTACAGTTAAATCCGAAATAAAATATCTAAACTGTCTTTATTATGGTTGTATGTACTATTGTGTTTTTCGCAGAAATAATTATGATTCGTAATTATACTCATTTACTGCGAAACTAAAAAGAAAGAAAACGCATCTGGATAGGTGTACTGTGTGTGTGTGGGGGGGGGGGGGGTGGGTGCAAAATCACGACAGCACATCATAGTGCACCATGGTCTTTAATTGCTAATTACAAAAGGAAGAATAAAAGTCATAAAATGGGGATTCGTTTAAGTAACTTGGTTTCGTCCTAATTAAAACTCTAAGGTCTCCCTGGTAGGGTGTATGCTTTGCTGCCATTACACTCGATCCAAACTTGGGATCTTTATGACCTATTTGTATCGTTAGAACGATTGGAACCCAAATTAATGAACAAAATCAGGGATTTATTGCAGCTATTTGAGCATTCCAAGTGCCCCCAGTGGTACAAACATCATAAATGAATGTCGGTTGATTTTATTTAATCTAAAAGCTTGGAGATGGTTGAAGACTGCAAGAAAACTAATCAATCAGTTATTCAAGATATTTAAATGAAAATTTGCAGTGATATTGGTAACGGAATAAAATTTAAGATAAAGGTCTGTGTAAGCAAACGTTTTGACTTTGAAATTCTTTGGAAATACTTGATACAATTTATCGTGACTTTTCCTTCTCCAAAACATACACAACAAGGTTGCAGTTTTCAGTTTGAAGAGAGATTTACAATAAATAAAAGAGCAGGGTAAATCAGGAGAAAGACAGAGACCGAGCAAGAGACATCAACCGAGAGAGAGAGAGAGAGAGAGAGAGAGAGAGAGAGTGAGAGAGAAGAGAGAGAGAGACAGACGGAGAGAGGGTGAAAGAAGAGAGAGAGAGAGAGAGAGAGTGAGGGATTGTGGGAGAAGAGAAAGAGAGATAGACAGAGAGACAGAAGGAAAGAAAGATAGACGGAGAGAGAGATTGTGAGAGGAGAGAGAGGGGGTGAAAGAGAGCGGAGGGATGAACTAGAGCAGAGTGATGCATGGGGATGAAGTGGAGAGAGAGAGAGACAGAGCGGTACAAGAGTGAGAAAGAGAGAAATTATTAAAAGAGAAAAAAGAAAAGGTTAAGGAGAGGACAAAGAGATACAGAGGGAGAGGGGGAAAGACAGCGATCTAAAGAGCAATAGGCCTATACGGTGTTGAGAAAGAAAAAAAGTAGAGGGATAGTTGGAAGATATAACAAGCGCATAATAAGTTCATATAATATACCCGGAGCAAGTAAAATGATCTCACGTGATGGTCTCGAAAGTATGGAACTGGTAAAAGATCAATCAAAACGAAAACATATGATGATAGTGCAAAATCCTTTTGAGACTAAAAAAATGAATAAACAAGAATATTTGCCTGATATAATGACAATTACAACAGTTCAATATAGTCATGATAGTGATGCGTGATACATTTCTAAAATATATTTATGTGATGGCTTGTTAAATACATATTTCCAAAAATATATATTAATGGATTATAAAAATACATTTGTGATCATTTTGATGATCATTCAAACACACTCATGATGTCATTTACCCCCCACTAATCATTTTACGACATTGCAATAAAGTTAACAATTACCGCTATCCCCAAACTGCACGGAGTTGCTACGTTTGAGTTTATTGGTATAATTAGGCCCAAAACGACGGGGCAATAAATACATTAGGTTGGGCTGCAAATCGTGGTAGGTTGGTATAAAATGAGAACATTGTATCATTATCACCTTATTAAGAAGTCGACTTTTACGGAGTTCAGACACAATTTTGTTATTCTTCCTCCTTTGACCGGGCTATAACGGGAAAGAACAGCCAGCGTCGACGAAAGAGGTGAGATTGGTCTTAAGAAACTACCTTACTGTATAGCACTTCTGTACATTTCAATAAATTCACTTTGTAAAGAGTTTTAAAACGTTTGTATTAAGCGCTATAAAGATGTAATGTGTTATAATAATAATAACAATAGCTACATTTATATTGTGTACATTAAAAGATTATCCATCCCAGGGGATGCTCAAGGCGCCTACAACTATTACCCTGACTTTAGCCCAGCTGCCCTAGGCTAAGGCGCTAAAAGCATTCACGGAATAAATTCCTACCAGGTACCCATTTACTACACCTGCATGGAGAGTGGCAAATGCAGATTAATATCTTGCCAAATATCTTGCGAAATTAGTGCCGCGGCGGGACGCGAACCATGACATTTGTGATCCACAGTCCCGTGACGTATCCACTAGACCACGACACCTCTATTACTCTTTGGATGTAGCAGTGGATATCCACACTTTGGCGGTCATTATCAGGGATCACTTCATTTTTTGGAGTAGAATCCACTCTTAAAAGAGTTATTAAACCTCTACTTAGGAGTGGATTCTATTATGATTTGGGTTGGATTCAAGTCAAGAGGAAGTGATCCTTATAAATGACTCCTAAAACTAGTGGATTTCTAATCATAATGCATTAAGAGAGGCAAAATGGGATTAATAATGTGTATCATGTTCAAAGGAAAACTGGACTAATAGAAATAACATCGTTTTAACGTTTTTTTAAATGACTTTTCCCCATAAATAATGTGCATTCCTTTTATTTATTTCATTAATCTTGAATAAAAAGAAATGAACATATAATTTCTAGAAGAAAAAAATTATGCCCGAAACGCTTTCCCAATTTTTGTTCCTGTTCAGTCCGATGTTCCTCTTCACGCATTTTTTTTTTTACGGTACCGCATATTTCTTATTTGTTGGTATATACTTTAGATCTAATATCGCTGGATCAATATACATTTGCTGATGGGGAGGGGTGGTGCTACTCATAATTCTGAAGGTTCCTTCCTTCAGAAGTCCATAATTATAACTCAGAAAATGTAATAGGGTTCATGATCATGCATGATCGTGGGTCAATGAATTATAGAATAGGCCTTACCTGATCAAAGTTCAAAGAAGCAAACGTTTAATGTAAGGAATGGATTCGAAATTGCTGTCAATGTACGTATTAATATGACAAGGAAAAAAAAAGTAATGCAAAATCAGTGTAACATTTCACTTGCCCGAACATGAACCGATCATCGACAATATTTATTGATAGTTTACTGGGTAGGACAGTAATAAGTTACAGAGGAAATATTGACAAAACAATTTCATTATTTTTAGTATGTCGAGAGAATTATATCGCCGTCATAATTTATTTAAAAATCACGTTGTCAATCCAGAAAAATGGCCCATTACAGCAAAGATATGGCACTGGAGCAAACAGTACTTTGTGAAATCAAATTGTTTTACAACTGCCACAAATTGAAGAATAAACTCAAGTTATATGGGGATACTAAAGGGCACCTTAAAAACTAATTTTTGTTTCCTGTTTTTGTACCAAGTTCACAAAAAGGCTAAATTTGGAGCATTATTATGCCTATGTGTTAAACTACAATAAATTGTGACAATATAGCGTTCTAAAAAGTATACATTTTGGAGATGTCAGGATCCGCTTTTACAGTCTTACTACTTCAAAATCTTTCTCCGTCTCTCTCTCTCTCTCTCCCTCATTTCCTTTATTTATTTGTTTTTGGGGTATTCAAGGGGGGGGGGGGGGACCCTTGAGTGGTTTATATAAAATGTGAAGTAATGCAAAATGGAACGCGAAACAAAAGTATACTTTTTAATGCTCGAGACAGTCACATATTACAAATAACAGGCGCCTTGTCTCGTGCAATTCAGTCAACTTTTTATGACATTTGCATTGCAGTAAAACGAAGTAAATTACACGTTTCTTTTCGTGATGATGCTTCTGCCCAACTGACTTCAAATTTTAATATCAACTCTGATCGATGCGTGCTTTGGCTTGTGTACAGGCTCGCGCGAGGCCAAAATTTTAAGTTGCTCTTCAAATTTGGCAAGAGAAATTTCCCAGTCATTGCTGCCATCATTCAATTATTCATGTATTCTGCTTTTCATCTAGCCCTATGACAACTCTTAGTGAATCGTAGTTGTAAACATTTTTGTTGCACTTGAAATTCGAATCATTATGAACCGAAAAACACGGAATCCCAATTCATCGTCAATTTCTTTGTTCCATTTTCTTTTGAAGGGGGGGGGGGGATCTTTTCTTTTCACTGAATTTACACATAATAGATTGGGTTATTGACGGGATAATTTCAGACTTGGTTCTTTCGTCTCCTGATTTCACTGAAATCACTCTCATCTATTTTTTTTTCATTTCTTCTACTTCATGTATATCAAACGGGCATCAGTTCTGGAATAAATTAGGTTACTATGGAAACAGAGAGTGGTAACCACGTCTCAGGCGTAAGAAAACGCACCTTCTCGGAGATGACAGACGAAAGTTATCTTGGAGAAAGGAGAAAATCGTACTCTCCGCAGTCTCCCAGTGAACGTTCGACAAGAATACATGCTTCCAGCAATGAGAAGGGTGAGGGCGTGGAAAATGATAATTTAGGTGAGCATTTTAGCTAATACATTAAATGAATTTTGATATTGGGTGAGGTCATGAATTTTAACGAACATATTAGGATGCCTAATCCCTTTATCTCAAAAAGTCTCCAGTGTTTCTTTGAGGTGTCTTATATGTATATAGGGGTAACCTCGCTAGTCATAAGGGCCGCTATTCATAAGGACCAATTATTCATAAGGACCCCTATCCACAACACGTGACTAAAATAATGAATAGCGGTCCTTCTACATAGCGAGCAAACCATAGACAAATTACCTCGCTATTCATAAGGACCACTATTCATAACTATTCATAGGGACCGCTATTCATAATGCGTGTTAAATGAATACCGGTTTTCTATGAACAGCGGTCCTTCTGAATAGCGAGCGGACCCCCGTATACCATCTTTTCTTCGCAATGCCCCCCCCCCCTTCACTCTCTCTTCCACTCTTTCGCTTTTCTCTCCACCCCACCCCATCTCTCTCTGTCTCTCTCTCAACTATCTTTTCCCTTTCTTTCTCATTTCCCACAATGCTCTCTTTTCATCTTTAATTTCCTTTCCCTTTCTCCCTCTGGTTTTCTCTCCGCACGGTCCCTTAACTAGAAATTAAAGGGGGTGGAGGCGGAGTGCAGACATTACACGAGGTGGCCTTTATTGAGAGCGCAGAGCACCCGAGGCAGGGGGAGGGGGTCTAGGACGGATGCCCCCCTCCCTTGGTAGGGAAATTTTGTCATTTTGCTATTTTATGTACGATTTTGAAGACCAAAAATGTTATCTTTTAGTCCCTTGCAAGGGGGGGGGGGGGGGGCACGTACCCCTCACAACTCCCTAGTTACGGGCCTGTTCTGTCTAATGCAAATTGTCGGAATGGACGTAATACGTTCAAGATGGCTCCCCGTTAAACCATTATCTTTTCGTACGTTAAATTATGAAGGCCCCTATTCACGATTATAATACTTGAATAGTTCTGTTCGACTATATTTTCTCTGTCTTAATTTGTGTTCATGAGTTCATACTTTGCTCTGTGAACTTGGTGAAAGCAGTAAAATTTCCTAACAGGATAAATCATAATCTTTCTATCATCTATTCTGCCTTCTAATCATAGAATCATGTGAAGAAGATTCTTGGTCTGGTTCGAAGCGAAATCGTCGAATACGGACGACCTTCAACCCGGAACAACTTCGTGAGTTGGAAAGCGTCTTCCAGGTGACTCACTATCCAGATGTGAAAACACGGGACGAGTTGTCCAGCAAGACATCACTTCCGGAGCAACGTATCCAGGTAGAACATACATTTTTTAATATTTTAAACACTTGCTACTGATTTTGACATAATAACAGAAAAGTTACAATGGAACCTACTTTTTTTGTTACTTGCTTTCTAGGATCAAGCATATTGAAAGCTGGACACTAACTAATAGGCCGTATAATTTTGTAATCTTCATGGAGTGCAACAAATGACCATGCAGTTGAGGTCGAGTTACATAGGGCATAGATGAAAATTTAGCTCATGAGATCATGAGCTAATTAATTAGGTCGCAAGCTATATTCTAGAAAAGACACGCATTGTTTTGTTGGGCTTGTTTTTTCTTTGTTTTGTTTTGTTTTGTTTTGTTTTTTTGTTTTGTTTTGTTTTGTTTTTGTTTTTTTGTTTTTTTTGTTTTTGTTTTTTTTTTTTTGGGGGGGGGGGGGGTTGTTGGAGGCCCTTGAGATAGAAAGACTATATTATTTTGTTAATTCTAAAACGAAAAATATAACTTAGTTCATACTTATGACGTCTTCATATTATCTCTCTTTATCTCTCTCCCCAACTCCCCCCCCCCCCCCCTCTCTCTAAACTGCCGTAACGGCAGATTTGGTTTCAGAATCGGAGAGCCAAGTGGCGTAAGTTCGAGCGGCTGGGTAACTTTGGTGGACTGGAAGAACTCAAGAACACAGAGATTGTCCCTGCACCACGGTCCGTCCCGAGACTAGATCTAGCGGTAAGACATAACAGTGCTCAGATTTACAACCTTGTAAGCCCTTCGTTGTTAATGGGATCTTCTGATATGGAATGAGAGCCAGCATGGGTGTCGATCCCGGGGTTGGGGGGGGGGGGGGGGGGGGGGGGGGGGGGGGGGGGGTATATCAAAAAAAAAATTGAGGTGGGGGATGGCCTGTATTATCACCCCCCCCCCCAATCTAATAATAATCCAAAATCATTATGTTTGATCTTGAAATACCATCACATTCTTTAAAGGACAAGTAACCCCACGTGATATTCTAGATGCACCTATTGTCTGCTACGTCTTTCCATGGAGGCTGCCATTTTGTGCATGACACGGATCATTAGGTACCATATGCATTGATAATAGCCTACCTTTACAACAGATACGTCGCTTTGTTCTGATTGTATTACGATTGTTATTGGCCATGGGCCTAGATAATTGACGACCCATGAGTTCTAATAGCCATCCTGTAAAGCAGATTCCTCGCTTTGTTTTGGTATTGTTACGATTGTCTCCGTCCTTGACGTCAATTCTCCGTCCTTGACGTATATTTTTTATGAAGTATATTTTTTATGAACAAATTAAGACCTTTTAAAAAATATATAAAACTAAACTTACATTTCAGAATATGTGACTTTATCTAATATATATTTGTCCTCTAAAAATCAATTACAAGTTAACGATGAAGGAAATTTTACTTGGGATGAAAAATATGTTCGTGTACACATAAAGTAATGGCAGCCCCTTATTATTGCTAGCAGACGATAACTTGGCTGGAAAATAGTGATTTATATCTATATCCTGTGTTTTTACATGAAATTGCATGTATCAAATAAGAGGCATATACTACACCATTCAAAATAAGCTAATTCATACGCTGAGGTTACTTTCCCTTTAATGATTATAAGTAAAGAAATAAGAAATGCCATAATTTAAATGCGAAAATATCGAAGAAAATTCGTTCGCTCGCATATTGTTATCTCAATTAAGGCGTTCCGTCCATTGACGTAGATCGTGCATTCCTTCTTTTCGTTAAAATCCATTTTGGGATTCTCTAAAATGCAAGTTTTATAGACATATTTTTGAAAAAGTCCCTGGTGTGGGAGGGGAATACCCCCTCCAAACCCCTTCAGTTGCTCGGTTGCTTCGCTCAGTGGCGTATCTAGGGGGCAGGGGAGCACGTGACCCGGGCGGCACTTGGAGGGGCGCAAAAACGCAAAGGAGAGAAAGAAAAAAAAGGGGAAATGAAGAAAAATCATAATCCTTACGCATTATGCACCCCCAAATCCGCAGGGTAAATGCACCAGAAATCTAGTTTTTGAATGTTTGAAATGCGAAAACTTTCCAAAGCTCGGTCGCTTTGCTCCCTCGCATAATTATTTTCTTTCAGGACTCGTAATTTCGCGCCCCCAGTATATAGTTCTTAAATACTAGTAGCTTAAAGGGTTCAAAATTTAAAAAAAGGAAAGATGTAATTGATTTACTCGCTATATCATGTAAGTTTCATATGACTCCTGCTAAATATTGCGCCCCCAATATAGGATAAAGTGTATAAAACAGCATTTGCAAAGGTTTAACTTTTGAAAGAAATCTCAACTTCAGGTAGCCTTGCTGAATTTCTCGACTCTTTCTCAAGCCTATAGGGTTTTCGTTTGTCTTGCTCCCGATTGTAGAAGTGAGTGAATAGAAAAGCCTGTAGCAATGTATAAAATTTGAGCTTCTCTACCGCTCAATTGCGGTGGTTAATTGGAAAATTTCCTGGGTAGAATGCACAAGAAATTGCGTTTTTTAAGGGTTAAAACTTGAAAAAAATTGCCGCTCGGTCGCTAATTTGCTCCCTCGCTTGTACAATACCGTAGATAAGTTTGGGCACTGGGGGGGGGGGGGGGGGGGGGGGGGGTTTGTGGGGGGAACTCCATTGTTTGCCCGGGCGCCATAATCCCTAGATACGCCGCTGGCTTAAATGTATTAAATGTAGCCCGTCGTATCTGCAATTTCTTCCAACTCCTATCAGAACAAGTCCGAGTGCACGTCTGTTCATATTTTAGTGCAACTATCCTGCTGGAATCACCTTCAAAGTAAACAGGATATAACGTTTATTTATAATTCAGAGCTCTTTCTTCTTCTTCTTCTTCTTCTTCCTCTTCTTCTTCTTATTTTCCCTGTATTGACCTCTATACTGACACTTATACGCAATCGCTAATAGTGATCAATTTTGTCCGTAAACAGGTGCATAGGCCTACTGCTCATAAACATTACTTTATAGACTTGTGGTTGCCTGAATCGATTTTTATTAACTGTGTTTTTGTTTTCATTTTTGTTACAGAAAAGGGATCCCAGTATCGGATCGACTGTCCCCTCTCGTCACCCGATTGTCCACCAGTGACGTCACCTTTGGTTCACCCTTACACCGTCCCTGCACTGCCTTCACCTCTCAATGTGGCACCGCAGTCATGTTTTCATCCTCCTGCACGGTACTACCCAGTGATGCCTCCTCCACATGCGTTTCATCCAGATACTAACATCCTGGCTCTTCGGCAAGCGCACTTAGCTAACCGGAATGCGTTCCAGCTGTATCCAAGCTTTACCCCAACGATACTGCGATAGTTCGGCCTGAGCTGAAAAGTGAAACGACTGCTTCCGTTGATTGCCGAAGACCGGAAACGAGCCTTTCAGATCTCCGAATAAAAGCGAATGAATACGAAGCTGTTTTGGGAATGCGATACATGACATATCCACATTTATACTGGAATAGTCCGTACTATTTTCACCAAGATGAAGTCAATTTTTTGAAGATAATTTAACTTGAATATTATGAGTAGTACGTTATAGTTGCTTATATAATTTATGACACTAAAGGCTTTAACTTTAATATTCCTAATAGGAGGCCTTCAACTCAAGGTATATCGTTGAATATACGTGCAGATCAGTAGTGACGGTTAAACTTATGTTTGTATTTTATTCAATGTTCTTCATTTTGTGCGTTGTTTTATTGTTCCAAGGTGTTCCTCATAATGAAAATTACAAAATCCGCGCTTTCTCATTTATTCTTTTTATAATGGTTTTTAATGTCTTCGGTTATAGGCATGTGTCTCAGCAATAAACAACTTCGAAACCATTTCGTAGTTTGGACGAAACCCCTGAATGGTTGGCCCCAAATAATGGCCTGTTTTGAATATCAAAAGGTCCAAATATCTTGAAGTTAATGTCTATTTATAAGCTGAGAAAGGGGAACCAAAAAAAGAAGGAATTTCATTTCATTGCACCATGTTGGTCAAAAAACCTATGTCAAGGTTGTCAAGAAAAAAGGTTTTCCTTAATTTAGTACCTACTCATTCTGAATCTACATCTACCGTATATGGATTGAACAAAATCAGGTCTCTTCAGACTTCAATCTGGGACACCTGCATTTAAAAAAAAAAATATACATTTTATGCTTATTATCCATTTTTAAAGGATTTATCCATCACCGATATATTTCTTGTCTTGTGTTATTGGCTCGTAACTCAATAACGAACATCTCATGGATGAAATGATTTCAGGATTCAAGGATTTACAGCCACGATAGTATTACTCTATTCACTTTGACAAAGCTTCAAGTAACAACAACATAACTGTGGAAATATCCAAGCAGAGAAAACAGATTTGACCGGCCAGGCAGATAATCCTATATATGTTGTGTTTAATAGTATAGCATTCAAAACTTTAAGAAAATGATTATCGATTGGGCCTGAATACCAACTAGATGACCCGAATTTCTTTTTCTTGAAAAAATGAATCCATAACTTTGACCGACATTGTGTATTACTTTAAAGAATATAAATGTGCGTTTAGAGCTCCTCTCTATCAGGCCAGAATCAGCGTTTTGATATACGCTTTTGTAGTTCCGAGTTCAAAACACGGATGTGTCCAGAGCTTTGTTGTTTTTTCTTCGCAGAAACGCTGTTCCAAGACAGAGTTGCAGAACTCAGTCGGTGTCTTCGGTGTTAATCCAGTGGAATTTGCCTGAAGAAGAGAGCTGTAAACATGGTACCTTCAATCAGCGTTTTAAACTCTGTTTCATAACTTGTTTCAGAACGCTGATTCTGGCTTCGCAGGTGAGCGATACACGCACCTAAATCATTCAGGTAGACACCTCTTTCCAGAACAACATTTAAAAGACTTGGAGCATATTTGTAGAATATTATGTTTGGGAAAATATAATGTATTGTGAATGGACGGATGATAATAAGATGTGATAAACAAAATAATTATTCTGTATGCTTGATCTTAGCGTATTGTCTTTTTACTCCACTTATACCCTAAGCTGGCAGTACAGTTTTAATGGACAATTTAATGACTAATTATGAATAACAACTTTAAGGCTGCAGCATTATCTTTGCTAAATAATTTAAAAAGTGTAAAATCAACGACAATACTATTTCTTGTCAAAACAGAATTCCCAATTTCAAATGTCATCTCTTCAAACATGTCTGAGATAAATAATTATGAGCGAGGCCAACGCTGAAATGTAGTTCTACATGTATGTTAATTGCAAACTGTATAAAGTCGTAATTAACGTTTGAAAAATACTTTGTATCATTCCTTTCTCTCGCGTTTGTCATTATAAATATAAAGAAGACAAAATAATATCAGAAAGGGGGACACTCGTTTAAAAATTATCACCACTAAATAATAATGCAAAGTAAAAGCGCAAATTAATTTCCCTCACAATGGCGCATGCTGGAGACGTAATTTTATTTAGAAGAACGTTGTCGAGTGCAATAACGGCTTTCATCTAATTCAATAACTATCTGTTATAATTACAAGTTTACAAAATCAATTTGCATGGATCCAACTTTAGAAAAGTAGGGCCGGCAAACGTAATAATGACATGTATCATTAGTTCTGAAATGATTAAGGATGAATGTCCCCCCCCCCACTCGTTCTTAAAGGGTCCGTAAAAGCAAATTCGCACGTACATCAGGGTCCAAAGGGCGAGAGAGGGATATTTATCAAAGAGACAGAAACAGAGAGAGGCAGCAGAAAAAGAAAGAGAGAGAGAAGAGAGAATAGAGAAGAGAGAGAGAGAGAGAGAGAGGGGGGGGGGGATTGGGAAAAGTGAAAGAAGGAGAGAGAAAGGGAGAGAGAGGTCTGAATCCCCCCAGAATAAAGGCTTCCGTGAGGGGGGGGGGGGGGGGTGGAGGAGGTGGAGGAGACGGAGAGAGAAAGAGAGAGAGAGAGAGAGAGCAGAAGGAGAAAAGTCCAGAATTACTTAAAAATAAAATGGACACATATATTAAAATTAAAAAGCAGACTAACATAATTATTATGTAACGTGATTTGTTTAAACATTTCAACAATAGATCAGTAACATGTGTACCATCTCTTCCTTCGTATTTGATATACACAGGAATTAGAGGCGTTGCCCCATCAGAGAGCATAGCCGCTCCCAGCATTATATCTGCCACGTAAGGCAAATGCCCCCCCCCCCCCTCCTATGGAGCTTAAGCTACGCCACTCGATGAATGAAATGAATATAAGCCAAAAGGCCGTTACAAAGTTTTGACTTTGATCGATTATTCCATTGCGTTCCATATTGTTCATAAACATGATTAAATAGCAAATGTACAACAATATCAAGGTCGGTCGCTTTCCTTAATTTGTATCAATTCGTCATAAAATATAAAGTAATGATAATTGATTGAATTTCCTTCTAGAATCAGTAATAAAAGGGTGCGTACCCTTCAAAATAAACAATGTTTTATCATCGCTTTCTCTTTCTCTACCTCAGTCACTCTATTTCTTTCTCTCTTACATTAATTCACAAAGAGCATCACCAGCATGACTAAAGAAAAATAAAAGATTATTTTTAGATGCGGTAACCTTGCAAGTAAATAATTAATTGTTGTTCTCTTTGCTGATGTCATAGTCTGTTGAGAGCTAGAAGAACATTAACTCTAGTTTATTGAAATGGTATGCATTAACGCCTTTCTGGCACTAAGCAGACTTTCGCGGTTTAAATGCGCGAGTGTCTAATGTTTCTTCTTTAAAAAATTCTGCTGTAAGGACGTCGTACGTTATTCCTTTATTTTCCAAAATATAAAAATGGAGCTATTGGAACCAATTTTCATTCTGTATGGAATTAGAGAAAATTTCAAACAACCACCTGGTGATGAAAAAGCATTCAGCCTATAATCACTTATCTACTTTGTCAGGTATAACTTCAAATTTTAAAATTGATATTCTGCCAGTCAAAAGAAACTGAATTATCGTACAATGACAAACTTGTCTGAAAGCGGAGAACTGTATACTCCTTTCTTCAACGATGTCAGCAACGATGGCGCGACCACGGTCGAGATGGAGGTCGGTGGAGGGGGCGGATCGACGGGATACAAGTCGATCAACAATCTCCAGGGTCTGATCCTGGGCACGAGCCTCGTCATCCTTATCATCATCACTACCTGCTCAGCCTCGGGGCCTTCGCCGTCGAGAAGCGTCTTCGCACCTACAACAACTACTTCATCATCAACCTCGCCATCTCCGACCTCGTCGTCGGGATCATCCAATCGTGGGCGTCATGCACACGTTCCTCGGTTACTTCCCCGGCAGCCAAGAATTCTGTAAGGTCTACCTGGGTTTGCGGAATGCTATGTTTTCCGTCTCTGTGGTCGGCGTGGTCATCATCTGCATCGATCGACATCGTGCGACGTACGACCCCATCAACCACTTCATGACACGAAGCAAGCGCAAAGCCGTCATCCTCAACGTCCTGACATGGCTCATCTCGTTCGGCTTCTGGATGTCGTTCGCCACCGTGTGGGATTTCGTTGTAGACGCGGATTCAGGGAAGAGCTGCCTTGCCTCGTTCTCCAGGTACCCCGTTGCCAACATGGTCCAGAATATCCTGACCTTCTTTCTCCCTCTCGCCCTCATCTCGTTCTCTACCTCCGAATCTACATCAAGATCAAGGAGACGGTTGGTGGTAAGAGCGTCAACAAGCAGTTCGGAGAACTTGGTGGAGGTGGAAACTCTAAGTCGGCAAGTTTGTCGACTGTCTCTAGCGATTTGCCATCAGGTGGAACTTTGGAGATGAAAGGACCGGGTGCTCAAGTGAAAACCAACGGTGACAGCGCCAGTAAAGTCGGAAAGGTAAGATTATAGATTTGTTATCAGAACAATAATTATTCATGCCATCGATATTAAAGGTTCTTATGGGTCAATAAAATGTCTATCCAAAGTATTAGGGACATCAGTAATAACCAGTTATGCTTTTATTATGTCTCAAAATACATTTCAAACGCACTGCCCTTTCTTTCTTTCTTTTATATTATTTAGTTCTTTTCTTTACTCTTTGGGAAATTTTGGAATAATTGTCAGCTGTGGTCTAACCCGCTCATTCAAAATGGTCTAACATCACCGTGTGTATCTATTTATGGATACACCCTTGTGATGTCCCCCTAAAACACACTATTTTTTTTTTGTTCGTTCATGTACAGGGGAGACTAACGGCAGCCGTACCGGGACGGCCAACCGCGAATCCGCAAACGAAATGCAGAAGGCCACTCGTACCCTTTCCTACATCGTCTTCTCCTTTGCGATCGCCTGGTTACCCAACTCCATCATCTATTTCTTGTACGCCGTTGACCCACAGCTGATCGCCTACAAGAACCTGCCGAGAGATGTGAAACAGTTCTTCGTTTGGCTCCGGTTCGGTAACAGCTTCTTGAATCCTATCTGTTACTTGGTGTCCCAACCGCTCTTTCGACAGACCATCATCAACATGGTGTGCCGCCCTCGACGTTACTGCTGAGATAGCTGCCGACCCACGCAACATTTAGAAAGCATAAATAATTTGGTAGTTCGGGCGATTCCGGTGAAAATAAAAGGAGGGGAAGAGAATCTGAAAGGCCTATTTTGTTTGAGCGATACACTGGTTAAATATTCATCCTTTGTGGCTATCCACTAAGGGTGTCGGAAGAAAAAAGGGTTGACATATCCTATTCAAAATTTTTAATATAGGTTCCTCATATTTCACGTTATTGCTTATCTCTTACTACCATTGTTGTTGTTTTTTGTCATTATGATTTATCTTGTTGAACTTTTATATGAAAACTGTTATTTTGTGAAATGTGAAACAATAAATTAAAATCAAAGATTCCCTTTCTTTTTCTTCTTCTTCTCCTTGGAAATTTTGGAACCTCTTTCGGCAGAATTTTTGCCACTGAGTGCAATTTTGGCTATAGATAATGTTTTTGCGCAAAAGAATAATTATTATATCAGGATAAAATGTAGAACGAAATTGACGAAATATAATTTAAAAAACTGTTATGACAACCTCCTGTATGTAATGATTCTCCAAATATATTTTTACTGATTTCCTTTGAAAATAAATGATTTTCAGACTTGACATTACTGAAAAGCTCTCAGAAAACTTGGCAGTTCCATATCGTTTCCTATAATTGAAATGTTTTGCGAACTGCGAAGCCCGACGAGGTGATGATTATCAAAATCGTCTTTAATTCTTCATTTTACAAAAATGTATATTTTTATTCTTTTCAAGTGTATTTTTCACTTTTTATATCTTTTTTTGATATTGCAACTTTGTAAGTGTAGCGCTTGTGCATAATATTGAACTCATGGGGCGTTATAGCATAAAGATAGCTGGGGTTAGTTTAGTAGCTTAGAGTGTTTTAATAGAAGGTGAGACAGTATTTTGAACAAGACAGGTGAGCATCTGTCTGTTTATGCAGCCAGTGGTAATTGGTTTTCGTGAAATTTTAGTAAAAACATGTGTTTTCCCCAAGTCGATAGTATTGAGAATCTTTGGTATTTCCAATACAAAAGGTGCCTCCTCGGCATCTGATTAGTTAATTTCAGTAACCTACATATTTGGGTGTAGGTGAAGGCTCCGCCTATTTTAAGTCACACATCTGCACGACTATTGTTTATGTGAACTCAACTGGTTTGGGCTGTTCTCTGATTGGTTGGAGCCTTGTGAGAGGTATAGAGTACCGAAGTGCTGACGTCATATTCGCTCGTCGTCCAGGATACTGGTTTGTTTTGGATTTGTATTGGGAGTATATAAGGATATGTCAAAGGGTGGCTCAGGACCTCTTTTTGTTGGCCACTTCTCGTTTGCCAGCTTTTAGCTGTTTGATTTGGTCACATTATTGTTTTGCTCCTCGCCCAGCCTCCGAGGAAATAATATTTACATATTTTACCACTTAATACACAGTGGCGTATCCAGGGGGGGGGGGCGCAACAGGCGCGCGCCCCCTATTGGTTGTCATAAAAAAAAAAAAAACTAGCCAAAAAAAAAAAAAAAATCCTCATACCAATTGAAAATATTGTTCATTAAATAGGCTTCAAAATTGGTCACATATAGCACTATTTTGCATCTCAGCCCTTCTTCAGAAGATTTTCAAAGACCCCTCCCCCATGACGGCGATCAATAATTCCTGGCGCCCCCCCCCCCCTATTGGGAAATCCTGGATACGCCGCTGTAATACAAAAGAAAGCCAGTTGGGGCGATTTGGAACACCGGACAAATTCATTTCTTTTTTTATCATATAATAAAATCTGGACTTCAACTTTATTTCCTGGTTTACGAGCGTCTTCTGTTTTGTTTCTTCATCACCCCTCAATATTTTAATGAATTTTTGCCACCATACCATTACATAAGGGGCCACTGGAGCATTGAAAATAAACTTTTTAAATATCATGCCAGTTTAGCTTACCATAGTTTCCTTGGATATTGTCACTTTGTAATTGGTCGTTGCAATAATTGAAAATGTTGTGCAACTTTTCAATGTCATGCCATTTTTAGGTTGCCTTGTTTTCTTGGATATTGTAACTTTGTAAAGGGCCATTGGATCATTGAAAATTGTGTGCAAGTTTTTAAAGGCCATGCACATCATTTATGGCTTGCCCGTTTCCTGGGATATTGTAATTTTGTCAGGGGCTGTTATGCTGAAAATGGTGTGAAACTTTTCAAATTGCATATTTTGCTATATGTGAATCTCACTTTTTTGTTTTTACTTTCAACGAGTACATATTAGTTCATAATGTGCAGTGCTCAGATTTTGCATTCACCGTGTTTAACACTAAAGTTTGCAATGTGTAAGGATGGAAGAATATCTACAACATGCGTGACGTTATTTTATGCATTTGGAAATTATCAAAGATCTTGGCAATGAAAATGGCAGGAAGTCGATGTAAATTCCTAAATATTAACATGTGCTGCACTTTAGTCTGTCTACAACTTTTGGTGGTAAAGTCAGTTGAAAGAAATGTAAAATATTCCTTTTAAACACTTCTTTCTTACCCAAGTAATCTTACATTTCTATTTTTGCCAACATTTATACGCAGATTTTGTTGTAGAACAATCACACATGTGTAATCCTGTAATTCGTTTGATAATGTTACATGTGTTAATTTCCCTACCTCTCAAACTGCTTGTAGTGATTTTAGAAGACACATTTTTTGATATAGTCAATGACACATTTTTGACTGAGTCTACGTTTTGCCATTCAATGTATTCCAAATCTTTTCCTCTTTGAACTTAAGGTGTGTTTGTATTGAGATATTGTAGAAAGAGCTGTAATAATGAGGTACTGGATGCAATATATACAAGTGACATATATAGCTATGACAGTATATGGTACTTAGTTTCATGTAACCACCTTGCCTTTTTCACAGGGTATCATAATGGAGAAAGAGAAGACATGTTTTTTTTATTTACCTTATTGTTTGAAAGAATTTCTCAATAAGTGTCAAAAGCTTTTAAAATTATTTTGTTTTGTAGTTACCATATCTTTTGTAATCAAACTAGACTTGCATGGCGCGATTAGTGAAACACACGCTTATTATATAGCAGTATATCAATATACTTATTCATTTTAACTTTCAAGTTTTCACTAATAGGCCATCTGATTGTCTCATTTATATTACTACAGTTTACTATTCAGTTTAATTTTTAAATTTAATTTTAGGAACTATACAAGTTGGTGAACGTTCTTCTCTTTTAAATGTACAGTTCACGATAATCTGAGACTGAGTGCAAAAAATGCAAATTTAATAATTAAACTGTTATTCATTTGGTTGCAGTTAAAAGAATTTGAGAGAACAACCAATAAAGTCATAACTTATTTTGAAGATAGCATTCACTTTCTGTCAAAGTGTTTTATGTGGTTTATGTCTATGCTCCTGTTGGAGCACTGACATACTGACATGGACATACAAAGGCTAAATACTCTACTTTTCCGATGATGGATGTGTTTGCATATTGATTTTAAAGGTGTTATATTTGGGCAAGTATTTTGCCCCATATTTTGCCGACCTCATCACATATTTTAGTATAATTCTTGTCATGATATGGTATTCATATATTCATATATTTCCATATACATCATCATAAATTTTACAATATTTCAACATGTATTGTCACATAAAATACATAGAAACATGGGTCGTCATAAGCAAAGCTTGAGTAGACGTCCTCATCACAAATAACATGATCATAATCATACAATGAATATATACATAAACAATGCACAGTGGAAAGGAGAATTGCATTAAGGCATGTAAGCTGATAACCTTGCTATAGCTGGAATCATACCAAATATTAAAGATAAAGTTGAGTTCTGGTCATGAGATTGAATTGTGAAAGAAACTGTCTCAAAGCAATTGGGAAAGGTTGATAATATAGCACATAAGAATTGGTGTATGTTTTAAGGTTTAGGAATCACCAAAATGATAAGAAATTGACTCAATCCTGCTGAGAGTCACATGCACTGCACACAGAAATGTGTATGTGGGACTACACACAAATGTTCGGCCCGAACATTTCAGCTGTTTCTTGTCATATTTTGAATGTGAGGGCATTTGAAGAGCAATCCTTTTTCAGGGGACATATCTACTATGATTATCTTTCAAACTAACATAAAAAGAATGAGAAGCTCACAAATTATTTTTTACCTTTCCCAGAACGCAAGCTTCCCTTTAGCATGTTTAAGGAAATAAATTGTTCCAAAGTTTATTATGTTTCTAAGTCCATATATATACTTGGTAATGAGTGGGACAAAGAAAGAGCAATACCTTGGACTTGCCCATTTAATTTATTTAAATTTGGACAATTATAATAAGCGCGTATAGCACTGAAAGGTGTCAGACATATTGATTATGCTCTGGGCTTCAATGAAGATATAGGCCCGTATTCTGAACTCCGGTTTAACTTAGACTGGAGTTTAAGTTAAACCAGAGTTTAATTAAAACTGACTTAGACTGCAAATCCAGTCTAAATTTCTGCACAAAGTTCAATCACACGAGACTGGATATAATATTATTATACGCCACTGGTATCAACAGAACTTGGAACGCTGTTTATCAAGTCATTACACGACAGCTGCATTTGTTCAGTCTCTCCGTGTACCTCTTAACCCATTGTTAAATGTTTGCATTTCACTGATTTCACAGATGAGTTCATCTATAACTCTGCTGAACAGCATATCATTTTACATAAGTTGACACTCTGGCTCTTACCAGATAACGCGCTAGGTACATAAATTAGGATTACAAGTCTCAGTGGAATATTTAAAATGTATGATAATCAAACATGTTGAGAATAAACTAAAGGGATGGTCACATTTGGTCCGATAACGATAACCAGTGGCGGATCCGGGGGGGGGGGGGAACTTCCGGCCAGTGCCCCCCCCCTTTGAAAGAAAAGTATGCATTTTGACCATAAAGGATGCGCCCTTTTTGTCGATTGCGCCCCCCTTTGGAATGAAAACATTTTTGTTTGTCAGAGAATTATGGAGGGAAACCGGACCCCCATATACCCCCCCCCCCCCCCACTGAGCGACTTTTCGAGAAGCTGGCAAGACCAAAAAAAAAAAAAAAGTTGACAAACCCGCATTTGTGTGCCCCCTTATACTAAATCCTAGATCCGCCCCTGACGATAACGATAATTATATACCTATAAATTGTTGCCAAATCGTTCAAGTGTTGTTTATGTAGAAAATGAATAGGAAGTCTTGTGGTAGATCAGACTTCTACAACATAATTGGTGCCCTTTTCTCTTCTAACAAGTGCCCTTTCCCCGTCTGATAAGTGTTCCCCTTTACCTATATTTCCCATTGTTTCATAAAAAAAGAGCTACATCTATAGGTTTAAAGAATCGGTGCTGCTTTATGTAGTAACAGTTACTCATATCACTACAACTACAATGTAACTCAGTGGAACTGGAGGCAAAAGCGGTACAGTGAGTGTCACCCCCCAGCAAAGGATTTCTCATTCCGCTTGCTCGAATGTGCCCATAATTTACACCAAGTAAGCAATATTTTCGTGCCGATTGATTCACCCGAACGATAAAATTGGAGAAGGAGGTTACTTACCATATATCGGAGAAGTCTGATCTAAAAAAAAAAGGAAAAAAGAAAAACAAACACTGTTCATTTCCACCACATAAATCATTTGGCAATAGGTATAGATATCGTTATCGTTGTAGGGCAAATGAGACCGACCATGCAGGGGTTAATATATATATACGTGACGTACAGTACATGTATACATGCACTTCCGCTCACTCACGGCCTAAGGAATGGATCTTTGTATTATGAGATGTACATTTAGTGGTAAGTGAACACTTCAGTATTTTTATTCCAGTCAACCGAAATGACTTGTTTCACAAAGTTTGGGAACGTTCAATTTAATTTAAATATCCAAAATTATGGTTAATTATGGTTAATTTTGCTTGCAGCTGAAACCAACTAACTGCACGATCATTATTAACAATGAAACTGTCGTTACAACATGTACCAGCAGTTCTGATGGGATACTGAACTGTTTAACAAATTTGGTTTCTGGAGTCAAATCCATTTTGCAGATATTTCTTATTTTAAAAAATGTGGGCAAATAACTATCTTTAACTTTCCATTTCAAACTAATTCTTGCAGGAACACATGTACTTTATAATTAACTTCATATCTTCATACCTTTCAAATTTCTTTGGTCTTGATGCATATTCTTTGAGATGAATCAATCTCGACTATATTGTTGTGATTGATATCAATCGCAAATTAAGATGAAATTAATGGCAACTCTTCATAAGATAGAGTCCAGGCAGGGGCAGATCTAGGGTTTAGTATAAGGGGGGGGGGGGCACACAAATGCAGGTTTGTCAACAAAAAATAGACGCGGGTGCCGAAAAAAAGAATCGTCAGACCTCCAAAATTATGGGGTCCAGTTTCCCTCCATAATTCTCTGACAAGCCCCAAAAAAAAGTCTTCATTCGAAAGGGGGGGGGGGGGGGGCACAATCGACAAAAGAGCGGATCCTCCCCCTGGATCCGCCAATGATTCCAGGGTCCCATTTCATAAAACTTGTTATCAACAAGATCTATGACAAATATGCCCTCAGCCAATCAAATGTTATAATTTGTTTGTTTGACTGATTTTATTTCTGCTTTAAATAGCATGATACAAGCTATAATAATACATGTATTACAGAAAAAAATATATAAACACATTGTGAGACATTAACAGTTTACTTCTTGAATACAAATAAAATATGTATACAATAGGTCTATAGTAAACTAACATTTTACATTTAACAGGATTTGTGAACGCAGGAGACCGTCATCATGACGTATAAGTAGCTTACAACAGTCATTGTGATTTGTTAATTTTATGAGACAGGGCCCACATCTGAAATGTTTTTTAAGTAGCTAATAAATACATAATGAAATCTCCATTTCAGATTTTCTCCGACTGAAGAGCTAAAAGAAACATCTGGTGTTGAAGGACAAGGGATTTGATCTGTATCTGATTCACTTTATCTGTGATGATTGTTTGGATGGACAAAAGCATTAACAACTTCTACTCTATAAATGAACATTTGCCCTCTTGATGGAAACTGATCTGAAGCTCTGCAATTATAACAATTATTATAATTATCAAAATATTCTTTCTCCACTGAGCTGAACAAGCTGAACTACCTCCAGTTTAATGCAGGATAGTCTACCAATTTGAGTGCCATGATTTGAATATTTCACTTTTCTATATCATCAAACAACGGCTGTATGAAAAGTACTTAAATTGATGACTCACCAATCTTCGTTGCATGTGGATTTGCATTTCATCGTGAAGTATAACATCAGCCCAAAGAAATCATAACGCAGCTTAGGTTCACTAACATTAGGTAAATAGTGTTAATTGTAGGCTACATCTCGAGGCAGCAGACAGCAAGACAACTGTATGAATAATCACTTGGCTTGAGAAAGTCCATAGGAGTTGATGAAAGCTTGTCTACTCAATTCTAAGGTTGGTAAAGCCCAAACTACATGTTAATGTTAACAGTGTCTCTGGAACTTTTTTGAACTAGCAGGAAATTTCAGTCAAAATCAAAATGAGCTATCTAATAATTGTGATGTGCATATCAGTTTTTAGCCGTCACGTTTTATATGGTGATAGAATACTAAATATATTAGAGGGAGAGGTTGCAAAACTGGATTTCCCATATCCCTGTGACAGTACAAAAGTCACATTGCAGGATGGATATAGGGCACCATTCTATGATTCAGCAAGTCTACAATCTACTTCTTTGCCTTCAAGGTATGAAGTTGCAACTCATAAGAAGAATGAAAGTGCCTATAGTTGCTCTCTCCACCTAACCATTAATCCTGTTTCAAGAAATGATGAAGGTACATACATTCTCATGGCATACAAGAATGGTGTCATGCTACCTGACTACCCTAGAATAGGTTTACGTGTTGATTATCCTCCTGGTAAGGCATCATGTGAATTAAGCAATGATTATAATGATGGGGAATGGGTTTCATTGCAATGCTCTGCACCAGTTGGTAATCTACCAGGGCAGATTGTATGTTACCAAGGCGACATGAAGCTACCAGCATTGACATCACCAGAGGAAAATAGTAAAACATTAAATCAGATCATACTGGCAAGATTAGAAGGTTCGGTATACTGCTGTTCTTCTACTTCAAGACAAACAAAAGACAGGTGTGAATGTAACGATTGTATATGGAATCCAATTGAAAATACGGAACTGAGCAATATCCTAGACCCCTGTCCTGCAACCACTCAGATAGCAGAACAAGAATCAACCACATCAAAAGATCTCAGAACGCACAGCAGCAGTCACCCCACAGCTTTAGATACACAAACAGCCAGAGATACATGCGCATCCATGTGCACTTCAGATCACTTCAAATCTGCCTTTATTACTGTTACATGTCTCATAGTTCTAGCCAGTATTGTGTTACCGGTATTATATTTTCTTTGGAAGTCTAGGAAACAAAGAAAGCTTAAAAACAATCAAAATGAGGCAAGTAATACAGACGAGCTACATGAGCTGCACGTATAAGTCACTGAGTAAGAGCTTGTGTTGTAAAATTCTTCAAATGTTTTGGAAAGAGTTTCTAAGAGCTTTTCAACTAAGAAGATATTCATATGATAGCAGACTTCCATGCAAATATCAATTTGTATTGTATTACATAATAGTAAGGTGAAAAGGAGTTCTGGTAGTGGTATAAGAATTACAATAAAAAGCGTAAAATTCTGTTGATAATGTGATGATGGACGGAACAAGAACACAAAATGTTTTGTGCAGATTTATCACAAGGTGCATGGCATGTGTTTGACCAAGGAGTTATCACATCGATCAATGTGTAGTTTAAGATGTCTTGTTCAAATGTGATCAAATTTAATTGTCAAAATGTTCTAGATATTGGTATTGTTTTGCTCCAGACTGTACTGTACATTGTAAATTCGCTAGCCTTCAACTCAAATCGGTCTTTCTTTATTTCTTGCCATTTAAAGCAATGTATGCCGACTTCACTGATCCCCATAAATTATGGTTAATACCGGAGTCATCATGTTCCCTTTAGGCAATGGGTTAAATGTGTTCTGAAGATAACAGTGAACTAAAAATTGACTATTTAACCAAATAGAGATTTTTTTAGAAATATTTAACTGTGTTCTATTTTTCTTTTATACCTTGCTGTACACACACAACTGACACATTTTTTCACCATTTAA
Source organism: Heliocidaris erythrogramma (assembly GCA_025617745.1). Taxonomy (NCBI): domain Eukaryota; kingdom Metazoa; phylum Echinodermata; class Echinoidea; order Camarodonta; family Echinometridae; genus Heliocidaris; species Heliocidaris erythrogramma. The sequence goes on along the minus strand of CM046864.1, from coordinate 38,673,521 downwards.
CTATATCAGAACTAGTTGAATTTATTGTGTTAGAAAATTAGTGACTGAAAGTACAATAGACATGAAAGTAAAAATCATAAAATGACCATTCCATTTCCTGAATATACAGGGGTGGTTGTCATCCTACCCCCTCTAATACCACTTTGTATGCCTATGTCCTCAAACGTATAGTACTAGGTAACTTTATGTACATTAATGTGGTTCTGTAAAAATATGAGTTTTTAAAAATCAAATCGTATTCAACTGGTTAAATGTACAATCATTACCATGATTACTTTTTAATAAAATATTAATACTAAATCGTGGAATAAGGATGTGAGTCAAGATAAATATATTATTGGTTTTAAAGTTAAGTAGGTATCTCACCGGGGTTTCGAACAGTTGGCGAAAGCGATCAATAGGTCATTTTAGACATTCGCCAGAATCATCAATGATTCTTTAAATAATCTGGAGATATTTTTTAATTATTTGCTATATTCACGAAACATTTGCCGACCTTCCGAGGAAACCCTGATCATGTTCAAATAGGACTTTTGGTCTCAAAGGCGCCATAATTATTCTTCAATTATTGGTCTGTAAACGTTCTTTTTGATCGTCGACTATTCTTCACCTTTTCAAAAATAACGTTTGCAGACCACTTGAAGAATCGTTGATGGCTGTGGCGAATAGTAGGATCGCCGAAATATTAGTCAGAATTTTTGACGAATCGCTATTCACCGCCGTCGCCAAACGTTCGTCACTCAGTGGGATACGTACTTTATATAAGATGTTGCTTGTGCGGAACAAATCACACGAAAAGGTGTAACAATGTGAAAAGTGTATTAAGTTTATTTTTTCTAAGAGTTTACATTGATATCAGGAGAAAAGGAAAGAAAAGGGCAATTAGCGCTTCATCACAACAGTTTATAAAACCAAAACGTCCCAAACTATCCATTCTCCAAAAGTCTCCACAATTATATTGAATGTTTGACTATGAAAGCGAAGTTTTCCCTGAATAGTTAAGAACAATAATTTATTCTGCGTGTAAATAAGTGTACGCTAGACTTTATGGTAAACGGTGAAACTGGTTGTGGATTGATATCAAACCATGTAAAATGTTGTATAGTTGGATATGATTAAAGGGAAGAAATAGAAGTATTCAAATATTTTTGTAACTTAGGTGCACGCATAAAGACATCACTTTGGTTTCAGTGGTCTCGTAATTGGAGGACCCGGGTTCGAAACCAAGTGGATGCTAGTGCCTTTGGTAAGGCATTAATCCCCATTACCAAGTCCCTCGGAGAGGACCTAAAGCAGTCGGTCCCCTGGTTGCTTACTTACAGGCATACACATGCTTTCTTAGCAGTCAGGTGAAATTTACCATCAATAATCAATTTATTGAAGACACATTTCAATGTGCAGGCTAATGCAACGCCTGGCTATCTCAGGGTATAGTGGTTATAGTTCCCAATGGATACCTAATGCATTAAAACTGAGACTCAGACATAGTCCAACAGGAATGGAAATCATCAATGTGGTCTAACCGTATCTGTACAAATGTAAACAAAATTACCTTAAGATTAAAAGATACCTTTTTGTCCTAGGCCAAAGAGATTACTCTCAGCAAATTCCGTTGTATTTCATGCATTACCTGTAAATAAAGGTAGATTTGATGATAATTTGTTAGATGAAGTGAAATGTTCATTCTGCGTATCTTCAACTTTAGATGAGTTTTATTACATCTTCGAATATCCTTTTTTTCGTAGGGAAAGGTGCCTGTCTTTATCAACAAAAATATATAAAGTAGACTAAGAGGTTACCATTATCTCAATTAGCTAATTTTGCTACTATATACTTGCTAGTTTAGGAAAATAGCAACATTTGAAAAAAAAACGGTTATGATGCAATTTACTCAGACACCAAAAGAAAAGAGTGAAGAATGCCATTGTGCAGAAAGTGAGAGATTGAACTGTATGTACTCGTAGTGTTGAAATAGTAAAAGAGCCAGAAAGGCCGCTAGTCTTGTAAAAATATTACAATGTTTTATCTACATTGGTCACACTTACAATGTTTGTATAATAACTGTAAATATATTTCTTTGTCTGTATTAATTTCTCAAATCATACCCGGAGATCGGGTCGCTTAAAATCTTATCTTATTTTACAGGGGCGGATCGAGGATTTTGCAAAAAAAAAGAAGAAAAAACAAAGGGGCGGGGCACATTGCCGAAAAAGTGCAAATGTATTGAGTGGTAATTTTTTATTGTGTACTCCAGGTATGTCAGTTGGGTTTCAAAGGGGGGGGGGGGGGGGGGCACGGGCCGGTTTCCCCCTATGTACTATGTAAACTCTTTTGTCGAGTATGTGAGAGTCAGACAGGCGGCTTATTCCAAATAAATTCTGCATGTTGAAATTTTTTGATAGTTTTGAAAGTTTCTTGAGTCTCAAGCAACAGTTTGGTGGTTTTAATACTAGAGTAGAGAGATACATGTAAGCCTACATCAGGGGCAGATCCGGGATTTTGTGAAAGAGGGGCCCTATATACAGAATATTTTCTGACAAGCAAAAGAAAAAGAAAGGTATGTATATACCCCAAAATTCTCTGACAAGCAAAGAAAGGATAAAGTAAATGGCGCGTTTGGGTGTGTTTTTACTTCAAACTTGGATCCGCCCATGCATGGCCTACGTGCAGATAGCCAAACAAATCAATAAAATGCACAAGGTATGAGAAAGAGAGAGAGAGAGAGAGAGATAGAAAGCAGGGTAGTTGACTTCTGCATGAGAGTGAAATATATGAGAGGAGAGTGTGTATCTTATGAGCTGTTATAATTTAGTTTGAGCTGGTTTTTGGATTTCAAGTCCAGTTTTGTGGTGCAATGAAAGAGAAATACAGACCCATGTTCGCGTAGATAGGCAAACAAATTGATAAAATGAATCAGGTTTAAGAAAATGTGTGTGAGTGTGTGTATGCGTGTGTGTGTGTGTGAGAGAGAGAGAGAGAGAAAGAGAGACAGAGACAGAGAGAGAAAGAGACAGACATACATATAGAGACAGAAAGAGAGAAAGAGACAGACATACATATAGAGACAGAAAGAGAGAAACAGAGCGGCGTTAAAGCGCATGATGGTTGAGATGTGCGTGTCTGTCAGACTGATATGCCGGGCGGAAAACGACATTAATATGCCCAACTGTACAATTATACAACTGTCGAGTAGATGTATAGTTTTAACCAATTAGAACACAGGAAACTATACAACTATACAACTGCGCAACTGCAAAATGCTACGCATGTATAAGTTGCATAGTAAGCGGACCAAAGCGCCGAAACTGCGTGCAACTACATCCGTACCGCTGACGAGTAGATGTATAGTTTTATCCAATAAGATCACAGGAAACTATACAACTATGAAATTCAACAGACAAGGACTTCTCACGGTCTAATATGATTATAACAGTGTTTGATGGATTGTTAAGTGGAAGATAATATCCAGGAATGAGTAGTTTGGTTTATGGTTTGATTTAATTTCACAACCTGATGTAGTGTGGAAAAGAAAGAGAGATAGAGAGGTATGACAGCAAAAGAGTGAGGGGGGATAGAAAGGGAGAGTGCAACCCCCTAAAACAACAACAACATTAGGAAGTGAATTTCTTTTTGTGTGTGTTATTCCTTAAATATTTTTTTCAACATAATGGTTAATAAATTCTAGGCCTATAATGGTAATTATCAGTATCACAAGAAGGAGTACCTCATGAACTGCTAAAATATTGATGATTAAATAGGTGAATCTTACAATTCATATTGTTGTTCGGCTAAAATTTTCTTGATTGATTAAAACTATGCACCTATTCGAGACAAGATGTAGATGTATAGCTTTCAGTGTTCTGAACGGGTCTGTAACGATTCACCCCCCCCATCCCCCCCCAAAAAAAAAAATAAAAATTAAAAGAAAATATAAAAAATAAAAATAATTACCATCTTGGTTTAGAAATATAGCCAGATTCATCAGTCAATTTATAATTCATTATTTTGCAAGGTAGCACAGCGACCGAAGGAGAACACTTTGCAGTTCTGAACAGCTTCTTAAAGCACTTTCGATCACACCGGCAAATCCAAGCGTTAGATAATCATTTACACAAAAATGGGGTATTTCTAAGTTTCGGGGGGGGGGGGGCCCTTCCAATAACTCCAGGGAGAGGTGTCCCCTGCTGCCCCTCCTGAATTGCTAACCTTGCAATAGGTCCTATAACTGAGTTTACATTATCAATAATTGTAAAACATATCTGCCGAATTAATGCATATGGTTTAGATATCTTCTGCAATCCAGTTTTAAGTAGGCCCACTAGAATGCGACAGAGCGTCACAAGTATCGGCGTATACCTCTACCAGCATGGCGTGAAGGTGTTCAGCGATCACACGAAGGCGCTCTTTAGAGTCGCGGGCACTGATGCATATCTGAGGAAATTCTCCTCTATCCTCTTCTCTCTCTCAGCCATCATCTCAGCAGAGGTCTGCATCTTTTCTTGCTTGGCTCTCGCGATGCTCTCCTAGATATGAAACAGAATAGCAAAATGTGTAAGTTAAAAAAATGTGTTGATAGATAATATGATTGGTCAAACTCAACATCATGTTACAATACGTTTCGTTAAAATTCTTCCTAATGCATCTAAAAACATCACATACGACACTGGTCTTATACGTACGTTGCAAACTTGCGAAACTACTGTATATTTGTTCAAGATTTCGTGACTGTATATTGTTCAACTTACAGCAAGGTTGTACTTAGGAATGGAGTACGCTGTTTGATCTAGTCTTCGGCCTACTTGCTTTCGCCTCGGCTAATTCCTGCCGACGATGCTGGATATCTTTTCTCATCTTTCGATTTTCTACCCGCAAGAAATGGATGAAAATGGAAACTAATAAATATAGATGTATCATCCATTATGATTCACCAAAAAAGTATACTCATTTGCATGGAAGATCACCTCCACCCCACCTTTCATCATTCTATTGGGGAGGGTCTCATTGACAAGACATTTGGGAAAAAATATAAAATATCTGGCTACTTGCAGAGTCAAGCAGAGTCAATGCGTTAGAATTATTCTTCATTCAGTTTATTAGATATATTCAAATAAATCAAGAAACACCTCTAAATATTTGCACAAACAATCATTATGAAGTATGTGTGTGTGCGACAATAGAACTTTGAATGCTAATCTGGTCATTTTATCTAGATTACAACTGCATTTCTTAAGTCGGGTTTGCGAGTTGCCACCTCTCAGCCCACTGTATATAATTGTTATATTTTACATCTTACTTAACTTACGGAAATTCCGGTCAGAGCTATATGCTGCACATTACAAGGGCATTACGTTATATAATTTTGTATAGAGTTAATACAGTTCTGGCTATCAGCAGACAATATGCTCATTAGATCGAAGCAACCAGGGGTTAATTAATAACTGATTTACATCGAAGCAACCAGGGGTTAATTAATAACTGAATGACATCGAACTCTGCCATATGGATATAGCATTGAACGCACTGCTCTATGCGAAATTGGGAGCCCCATGCACGGTGTGTAAGCACTGACAAAGAGCATAGAAAACTGAGAATTATTCCACAAAAACTATTTACAATGTCATAAAATTTAAAGATTTTGTTATCTAGTCTTCTACTGTATGTTTTTTATGTGCGTATCGACGAACGTTGTCATTTGGCAGGTAGCATCCCTTAATTTTCTCCTTATTCTGCCTTTCTCAATCATTCTCTCTCTCTCCCCCTCCCTCTCCATTATAATCCTCTGCCCCAGTCTCTCTCATCTCCGGTTCTTTCGATAAATTTCATAATCCCCCTCCCATCCTTCTCTCTTTCAATTTGGCTTTCTAAGTCCTCCCGAGTCATATATTTTTCATGTGGCCTTCTCCTACATTATGCCCTATCTTTTCTCTATGCGGTAGCCTATCCTTAAAATATCATTGTCTCCTTCCGCTTATTTCTCCTTTATTAGGCCTACTGTACCTTCTTCTCGCTAACCATTCATTCCCCATTCTCCCCCTTAATTTATTGAGTTATGTGTATCCCAGTGCATTCCTATACAAAAGATATCTGATTTCTTTTTTGATAAATAACGAATTATACTGATTTTCATATTAAGTCACCAGTGGAATTCGTAAAATAAACTTGTTTTGCCTGTTTGTGCAGTTAATTTGTGGAAAAGGACTTTACAAGACTTTTTGATTATAAAAATGCATTTAATTTTTATTGGAATAGTACAGCGGCGGGCGGTTTTTTTCCTGCGAGCCCCAACATGGCGACCGGTCGCACGAAAAATAGAGGGCGTTGCTTTATCCAGTGGTAGAGCTGTTTATGTATTTATTGCTCACCCTCGCTCACAGAATAGATCTTTGTGTATATGAAAACATATTCATTGGTAAAACTAAACATTTTTATTCCAGTCAACCTAAATGAATTCAGCTGTCACAAAGTTTCAGAGTAATCAAAGACTTTCATCAAGTTCATCTTCAGCTGCAGCCAACATATTCTAAGGTAAATATCTTTGAAGGTGTGGTAACATTCAGTTCATAAGAAAACATAAAAAACTGTTTTGTATCAAAAATTTTGTCCTCAATTGTAAAGCATTTGGGCTTTTACATATTTCCTATTTTCAATTTATTGTAAAGTATTTCTGATTTTTTAAACATTTACTTCGTACAACGTCAATGTTTGTATAATAACGTCATATCGATTTACAAGCAGGCCTATATATGCATTTCATCGTTTTCTACCATTTAAAGTTTTGATGCACAATCTTTGAATGAATGTCATGTGATGATGGTAACAGAATGAATTCGCTCTGACTTTACAACTTTTTATAAAAGTCTATCATATTTTTGCACAATTCTGTGATTGATAATAAATGGAAACCTGAAGATGCTACCTGATTTTAAATCTTTTGTTGTATGTAATGCATTTTATTTGTATTTAATACAATGTATTTGTATTCAATGCATCACATTCAAAATACCGACCTGAGCAATAAGACTAACCCCTGTGCTACAACTTTTCAAACAGCAGAACAAGAATCAACAACATCAGCAGATATTAGACAGAACAGTACCAATCAACCCATGCCTTCAGATTCACTACCAGCTAAGAATACATGTACTGCGAATTACTGGCCCTATCTCATTATTGTTGTATTAGTTTTAACCATCATTGTATTATCATTATTTCTTTGCAAAGCTAAATAACAGGAAAAGCTTTCAAAGAATCAAAATGAGACAAGTAATAGAGACGATGAGCGACAAGAGTTGAATGAATCGTGAGCAAGAGCTTGCGTGGTAAAAGTTTTCAACGAGCAAGATATTCATATGATAGCAAATACAAAATGATATGAATTTGTATATCCATTGCATTTACATTCATAGTAAAGAGAAAACAAGCTCTGCTAGTGGTATAAAAATAATAAATGAAAAACTAAAAAAATAGCTGTGAGAGAATTTCTTTGCATGGATACTGTAATGATGCACAGTATTTCACTATATGAGTGCATAATGATTTGTACAGATTTAATTGATGTTTTGATCACAGGATAGGCATGTGCTTGATGCTATATATATCTATCAATGTGTAGTTTAAGATGTCTTGTTCGAATCTGACCATAATTAATTGTCGCAATGTTATAGGTAGGCTAATGGTATTGTTTCTACACCATAATGCATACAGTACATTGTTAATTCGCCAGCACCCAACCAAAGTCTTTCGTTATTTCCTGCCATTAAAATGTGTTCTGAAGATAACAGTATTGGAGGGGTCTTCTGTTGACCTCACTATCATGCTTTTTTTTTGTTGTTGTTGAAATCAAGGTGGGCATGGTCGTGCACTTGTTTCATGCTTTGCCATACAATTGTGTGTTTATTTGTATATACTTGTATGCTCCTTGTGTACAAGACTTGTATATATATTATTGTCTTCCACTTTCTTTTATGCTACCCCTTATTAGTTGTAACTTGTACCAAATACATATCCCCATCATGACACCAGATCATGCAGTGTGTTCGTCAATTTGGAATAATACATTGGTGTGCTTAAATGATGCTTGAAGAGTATGATTTACAAGAAAGTATTGATTGTAGGTATTATGTTCCTAATGAGTATAACCCTGTCATAAATGATATTCAAACTCATCATTCGCAGTGCTTGAGTTTCTTACATTGTAATGCCAGAAGCCTATCCAAAAACTTTGAAAGTATTAATTTATTGCTATCCTCATTGAAATTTGATTGCTCCATTGTAGGTATTTCTGAGACGTGGTTAAATCCATCATCTCCCCCTCTGTTTACATTGGAGGGGTACAACATAGCTCGTAAAGACAGACCAGAAGGAAGAGGTGGTGGTGTCCTTTTGTATATCTCTGACAAATTAACTTTTAAAGTCAGAGATGATCTCTCGTTCTCAAATCAGAGTGCTGAACTCTTATGTATAGAGGTAGATCTGCCCGCTGAGAAGAATTTTATTGTGTGTATAGTGTACAGACCACCAAGCAATGATGTTGATACTTTTCTTAATGATCTTGAATCGCTCATGGAAGCAGTTAATGCGTCTGATAAGTCTGTTTGTATAATGGGTGATTTTAATATAGATTTCTTGGCTATTACTTCAAAGACTATCTGTCTCCAGAATATCTTAGATTCAAATGCATTCAAAGTAATGATTGATAAACCAACAAGAATAGGAGACCGGTCATCAACACTTCTCGATAACATTTTTGTAAAAAGTGTAAAAAGTTCGTTCCAGTCTGGTTTATTCTATTGTGAAATTTCTGATCATCTACCTGTATTTTGTGTGCTTTATGATGTACACTATGACATTCCTAGAAAACGCAAAAATAGTATGAAACGAAATTTTACTGAAGAAAACATTTCTCATCTAAATGAAGCTTTTCTGTCAGAGGACTGGCATGATGTACTGGGATGTAACGATGTTGAAAAAGCCTATGATCTGTTTAGAAGTACATTTTACCATCACTTTGATAAACTGATTCCTTTGGTGAAATCATCTATTAAGAAATCTGGTAAACATCCGTGGATAACAAAAGGGATCATTCAATCTATCAAAAGAAGGAATATTTTATATAAAAGAAGCGTTAAGAAACCTTCTCAAGAAAATAAAGATAAATATAAGAAATATCGTAATAAGTTGACGTCGATCATTAGATCATCACGATGTCTTTACTACTCAAAACAATTTGAAAATGTTAAAGGCAACATGTCATCTACTTGGAGAATTGTTAAGGATTTATTGTGCAAGCGACGGAAGGCGGAATCTGCCAAAAAAATTGTCCATAATGGTAATGAAATATCCAATATTGAAGATATTGCTAATGCATTCAACAATTATTTTGTGAATATAGGCCCAAATCAAGCAAAGAAAATAAATTCCACCGGCATGAATTTCAAGGACCATCTTCTAAATCACGGGAAGACCCAGGTGTCACTTTTCCTTAAGCCAACAGATTATTTTGAAATATTAAATATTGTTTCTTCGCTTAGGAATAGTAGGGCTTTGGGTCATGATGAAATTAGTTCAGCTTTTCTAAAGCAAATTATTGGTTCGATCTTGATACCTTTGGTGCACATTTGTAACCTTTCTCTCTCATCTGGTGTGTTTCCTTGTCATTTCAAACTGGCAAAGGTTATCCCTGTTCATAAGAGAGATAGCACTTCTAGTATTAATAACTACAGACCAATATCAATTCTACCTAGCTTCTCAAAAATCCTAGAGAGAATTGTTTATAATAGACTCATCGGCTTTCTTGACAAAAACAAATTACTTAATCCTAACCAGTTTGGATTTAGAAAGTCTCACTCTACTGACCTTGCGTTGGTGAGATTTTATGACTTTGTTTCTGGAGCCTTGGCAACCCGGGAACACACTATAGGTGTGTTCATGGATCTGAGCAAAGCTTTTGACACACTTGATCATTCCATACTCTTATATAAACTTGAACACTATGGGGTAAGAGGCATTGCTTTAGAATGGTTCTCCAGCTACCTTTCACAGAGGAGGCAATACACCTGTTATAATTTTGTCAATTCTGATATATCACTTTTAAGATGTGGGGTGCCTCAAGGTTCCATACTAGGGCCACTGCTTTTTCTTATATATATTAATGACTTATGTAATGTATCCACTTTGTTGAATTACATTTTATTTGCTGATGATACGAGTGTATTCCTTTCTCATCGAGACATAAATTTACTAGAAAACCGAGTTAACTCGGAACTGCCAAAAATAGCAAATTGGTTTCGAAGTAATATGCTGTCTCTCAACCTGCAAAAAACTAATTTTCTTCATTTCAAGGGTAAAAAATCATGTCAACAAAATCTTTCCATCAAACTTGATGATGTCCTATTAGAGCAGAAAACATGTACGAAGTTCCTTGGTGTTCTGATAAATGAAAAACTCAACTGGGGAGATCACTTGCAGCACATAAGGACACCGATTTCTCGTGGCATTGGTATTTTATATAGGGTTAGGTATATTGTACCCTCCAGAACATTATTTACTTTATATAACACTCTTATTCTACCATATATTTCCTATTGTAATATCCTTTGGGCTACATCCAAGGGTACAACCGATAATATTCTCATGCTACAAAAGAAAGCAATTCGAATATGTGCTGGTGCTGGTTACCTTGACCACACACATCCCCTGTTTATTAAACTGAAAACTCTGCCAGTCTGTGATATTAATTTCCTTCAAATGTCAACATTTATGTATCGTTATAACACCAAGCTCTTGCCTGCGACCTTTTGTTCAATGTTCCAAAGAAATGACGAAATTCATTCTTATCGGACTAGACAATCAGCAAACATTCATTTATCCAACCCCCGCACAGTGTTAGCACATAAATCTGTACGGCATTATGGCCCAGATGTTTGGAACTCATTACCAAATGAAACTCGTAACTTATTGACCATACACTCCTTCAAAAGCAGTGTTAAATGCATGCTTATCTCACATATGTAACTAGTGCTGTTTCTGTATCCATCAGTTCTGGGTATATTCTCACTTTATATAGATTCTTACAAGCGTTGTGAATTTCTCTGGGTGTACATGTAAATCTATATCTTTATAACTTACTAACTATATAGGGGTTCTTTTCTTTTGTATATTTCCATATTCTTTTTTTTTTTTTTCCTCTTTTGTTTTTATTATCTCGTTTACCATTTTAAGGTTCGTTTTGATTTATGTTTATTTTATTATAATGGTTTTACCCGTTTATATTGTTTGTTTTAAGTATGCAGGTGTGGCAATACCTCTCAAGCTTATAGCTTATTTTGCCAAACCTCTGTGTGTTTCAATATGAAACAATATTACTGTGTAATACTTTGTATTATTATGTGATTGTAAATATGATTCCTGAAGCATGCACAAATAAATAAATAAATAAATAAATAAATAAGATAACAGTTAACTCAAAATTGACTATTCAATTAATCTAGATTTTGAAAGAAATATTTAACGGTGTTCTGTTTTTCTTCTATACCTTGCTCTCCAAACACTACCGAAACATTTTCCCATCATTTCAATGCCAAATAAATAGCTGAATTTAATGTATGAGAAAATTGTGACTCAAATTACAATAGACATGAATGTAAAAATCATAAAGTGACCATTCCATCTCCTGAATGTACGGGGGTGGTTGTCATCCTGTAACTTTATGCACATTAATGTGGTTCGGTGGCAAATGTGAGTTATTCAAAAAATCATATTGTATTCGACTGGTTATATAATTATGTACAGTCATTTCTGTTTAATATGAAATATCCAATGCTAAATCAAAGAATAAGTCAAGTGAGTCTAGATAACAATAACATTGGCTACGCAGTTACGCAGTAACCAAAATGTATTCAACTGGTTAAACATAAAATCATTACTGTTGGTGAAATGTTTCATGCTTAGTCAATAATTAGGATGTGAGTTAAGATAGAATATTATTGGTTACACAGTATCAAAATTGTATTCAACTCGTTGAATATACAATCGTTCTTTTATAATGAACTATTTATTGCTAAATCATGGAATAAGGATGACAGTCACAATAAAAAAATATTATTGGTTACGTAGTACCCAAGTTATATTCAAATGGTTAAATCTACAATCATGACAGTTTAATGAAATATTTAATGCTTAATCATGAAATAGGATGTGAGTCAAGATACATATACTTTTAGTTACACACTAACCAAATTGCATTCAACTGGTTAAATATACAATCATTACTGTTTAATTAAATATTTAATGCTAAATCATGGAATAAGGATGTGAGTCGAGATAAAAAATATTATTGGTTTCAAAGTTAAAGTAGAACTTTAATGATTTCAAATATTGGCTTAATACTTATTATTGCATAGATGGCATAAATTAAACAAGGTTATCCAAATTCAACGCTTGGAAACATTTGAAGTAATGATTATTATCAATTATAAAACGGTAAAATACAGCCCCCGATATAGCAGCTGAAGAGCTCCTCGAACGCTGCTGAGATATGTGACGACACACCATGGACCAGTCCTGTCTAAGCAGACGATGTCCCATAACATCTTACACATTTTTCAGTGCCTGTTTTGTCATCTCCTCTTCACTTATTTCTCTTCCTTCACTAGCGTCAGTCTTAATGTTAGTCTGTTGCCTCACTCTTAACTTCGTGTATGGTATTATTTTGATGAAAAATGCAGCGTTAAAAAAATAAAGGAATCAGTCACTTGTAAAGAAAATAAGACGCCATTGTATTTTCAGCTGCTTGCACCGGGGCATGTTCGGCGTTTCAAGAGGGAACGACTACCATCCTGCTATTATTCGGAGGGCTTTTCAATTTGAAAGTGGGGTTTATTTCATTGATCATTGACCCTTCTCCTGTGTATTTACAATCAAACGGTTTTAGCTATCAGAATCAGTTTCACTTTCCCTTTATAATGGTGTGAAATAAGGTCATGTTTAAATATACCAAACTCTTTATAATTTGATAAATAATTGCATTGCAATTACGTTCATTCGTTATAGGACGTCGTCTGCTTAAGCAGGATCGATCCCGAGTGTGACGACATCAAAACATCGCTATATTTCTGGCGAATCCTCGGATATTCCAGATGCTGAGAAGAGCTTTTATTTGTGTTGTTTTTATAATCATCAGATACGCAATTGACATAAAACTTATACGATTGCCATCTGTAAGCTTCCCAGTTTCTAGTGATACATTAATTGCCATATTTGTGATTTTCTTTGAATATCTACCTTAAGTAGGTATTTCACCGGGGTTGAGAACAGTTGGCGTAGGCCATTTCATATATTCGCCAGATTCATCAATTATTCTTTGAATAATCTGGAGATATTCCTTAAAGATCACATTGCAAGAAAATTCCATCAAAATAAATATTGGCTTAATACTTATTATTGCATAGATGGCATAAATTAAACAAGGTTATCCAAATTCAACGCTGGAAACATTTGAATTAATGATTATTATCAATTATAAAACGGTAAAATACAGCCCCCGATATAGCAGCTGAAGAGCTCCTTGAACGCTGCTGAGATGTGTGACGACACACGAAGGACCAGTCCTGTCTAAGCAGACGATGTCCCATAACATCTTACACATTTTTCAGTGCCTGTTTTGTCATCTCCTCTTCACTTATTTCTCTTACTTGACTAGCGTCAGTCTTAATGTTAGTCTGTTGCCTCACTCTTAACTTCGTGTATGGTATTATTTTGATGAAAAATGCAGCGTTAAAAAAATAAAGGAATCAGTCACTTGTAAACAAAATAAGACGCCATTGTATTTTCAGCTGCTTGCACCGGGGCATGTTCGGCGTTTCAAGAGGGAACGAATACCATCCTGCTATTATTCGGAGGGCTTTTCAATTTGAAAGTGGGGTTTATTTCATTGATCATTGACCCTTCTCCTGTGTATTTACAATCAAACGGTTTTAGCTATCAGTTACAGTTACGTTTATTCATTATAGGACGTCGTCTGCTTAAGCATGATTGTTCCCTAGTGTGACGACATCAAAACTTCGCTATATTTCTGGCGAATCCTCGGATATTCCAGATGCTGAGAAGAGCTTTTATTTGTGTTGTTTTTATAATCATCATATACGCAGTTGACATAAAACTTATACGATTGCCATCTGTAAGCTTCCCAGTTTCTAGTGATACATTAATTGCCATATTTGTGATTTTTCTTTGAATAGCTACTTTAATTTTGCCATGTTCACCAAACATTCGCCGACCTTCCGAGGAAACTTTGATCATGTTCAAACAGGACTTTTGGTGTCATATGCTTTGGCGAATATGATTCTCCGGTCGTTCGCCGCTCAGTGGGATACCTACATGCCTACTTTACAGAAGCTGTTGCTTGTGCTAAAAAGCAGATGAAAAGGTGTAACACGTGAAAAGTGTAATTTACTTTAATTTACTTTAATTTAATAGAGTTGACATATGATATCAGAAGAAAAGAAAAGAAATATGAAAATTAGCGCCTCATCACAACAGTTAGGGCAGAGTTAATAAAACCAAAACGACCCAGACTATATCCATTCTTCAAAGCTCTAATCAATTCTATGCTAATGGATGTCTGACTATGCAACTGAAGTCTTCCCTGAAAAGTTTTAAAGAACAATTCTGCAGACTATATGTGGTGTACGGTGAAACTTGGCGTGGATTGATATAAAACCATGTAAAACTGTAGAATAGTTGGATACTGGTTAAAGATGGCTAAAGGGAAGCAGAGGTATTCAAATATTTTTTATAACTTAGATACATGCATAAAGACAACGAGTCGTCATTCATATCACTGTGGTTTCACTTTAGTGAAGATACTTTTCAATACGCAGGCTTAGGGAACGTCTGGTTATCTGAGGTTAGTGGTTATAGATCTCAATGGGACATGTTCAAACAAGAATTTAAATCATCAATGTGGTCAAACCGTATCTGTACAAATAACAGATTGTTAGAAATGACCTAAATCTTGTCCTTGGAGAAAGAGTTATTATTACTCGCAGCAAATTGCGTTGTAGGTCGCATGCATCACCTCTAAATAAGGGTAGATTGAAGCAAGTTTGTTAGATGAAATGAAATGTTCCCTCTTCAATTTTAGGAGATGAGTTTAACTATACATCTTCAAATGTCCCTTATTTCCGACGGAAAGGCGCATGTGTTTATCAACATATATATATATATATATATATATATATATATATATATATATATATATATATATATATATATAAAAGTAGACCAGTTGGGTTACAAATATCCCAGTTATGCAATTCTTCTAGTACAGCTTAAGAAATGGCAAATGTGCCAATTTACACAGACTCCAAAAGAAAAGAGTAAAGAATGCCATTGTACAGAAAGATAGAGGGATGAAACTGTATGTACTAGTACTGGTAGAATAGTCACACAGCCAGAACGGTGAAGAGTTAGTCGTGTAAAATGTTTTTATACGTTTGTTTTATCTATTATAATCACATTTATGATGTATCGTAATTGTAAATATATTTCTTTGTTTGTATTATAAAACCCCGAAAGGGGTCGATTAAAATCTTATCTTTTCTTATATGTGGAAGTCAGATGAATGTTAGAGTAGAGAGATACATGTAAGCCTACATCAGGTGAGGATTCAGGATTTTGTGAAGGACATGAAGGAGGGGCCTCAATATTCAGAAAATGTCCTGACAAGCAAAAAGAAAAAAAAAATGGGGGGGGGGGGAAGGGTGAGAGGGGGTCATTAACATTTTTCATTTCATTTCATTTCATCTTTATTTCGCAAACCATGATAAAAAGCGTACAAAGTATAGCATATATAATAAGTGTGATACATTATAAATATTGAAAAATGCAAATTCATATAAAAAAAATACATATAAGTTAGCAATACATAAATAGATAAATAAATATGAGTATAAAGGAAATATATTGCGTAAATAAAATGAACCTAAATTGTGTTCAAGGTAAAAATGGTTTGCGGGCACACCTAAAAAACTCCAAAATTCTTTGAGAAGCAAAGGGGGAAAAATTAAGGGGGGGGGGGGGAGGTAATGTGTGTGTTGGGGGTCTTTTTGCTTCAAAATTCTCTCTCTCTCTCTCTCTTGCCAGGCGGTATCCGCTCCTGGCCTGAATATAGATAGGCAAACAAATCAATAAATGAATAACGTGTAAGAAAGAGAGAGACAGAGAGAGAGAGACAGAGAGAGAGAGAGAGAGAGAGAGGCAAGCAACCAGAGGGAGACAGAAATAAACAGAAAGCGGGATAGTTCAGCAGGGGCAGCGGAGCAGTTTTGAAGGGGGTGGGGGGCTGATTTGATTTCACTTGAATAATGACATTATCGCAAATTTCTTTTGGGAATATATGAAACGTGTCTACTCAAAAAGTGGTGGGGGGGGGGGGGAGGAGTTGCCAATACTGTCTGTCTGTCTGTCTCTCTCTCTGTCTCGCTCTGTCTCTGTCTTTTTCTTTCTTGCACCTTATTCATTTATTGATTTGTTTGCCTATTGTTTGCCTATATTTCGGCCAGGAGCGGATTCCGCCTGGCAAGAGAGAGAGAGAGAGAGAGATAGAGAATATTGAAGCAAAAAGACACCCAACACGCAAATTACCTCCCCACCCCCTTAATTTCCCCCTTTACTTCTCGTCGAAGAGTATGAACACACCCAAAAAAGCTAATGACCCCCTCTCACCCCCCCTTTTTTTTCTTTTTGCTTGTCAGAAAATTTTCTGAATATTGAGGCCCCTCTTCATGTCCTTCACAAAATCCTGGATCGTCACCTGATGTAGGCTTACATGTATCTCTCTACTCTAACATTCATCTGACTTCCACATATAAGAAAAGATAAGATTTTAATCGACCCCTTTCGGGGTTTCATAATACAAACAATTTCAGTAACTTGTGTTTAGTTGTTAAGGGCGTTTCCAACACTAGCTTTGCTTTCCGGGTTTTCGCCTCCTTCTATTTTTCTAAATTATTTACTGTAGTTTACTATATGTTCACCACATTGCTATATGTGTATCTAATGTATATTACATTGTACCGATGGGAAGGAAATAAATGTTAATTTCATTCAATCAATCAATCAATCAGTAGAGAGAGATCTATGTTTACGGAGATTATAAAAAATGAAGTGTAAGGAAGAGAGAGAGAGAGAAACAAAGCAGATTGAATTTGGGGGTGATTGAGATATGCATGAGAGGGAAGTGTGATATCTGAGAAGAGTGTGTATCTTTTGAAATAAATTATGCAAGCCATAAGTACTTTCGGTCGAGTGACAGTTATGGAGTCCGTTTACACATATTATGCAGTGCCGTCACCAGCTTTTTTTCAAGGGGGGGGGGGGTGGTGCCTTTTGGAAAAAAAAGGACAAAACTTACCAACAAAGTGGGGGCACACAAATGAAGGTTTGTCAAAAGGTAGACCCGTATTTTTGGGGTCTCGTCAGCTTCTCTAAAAGTCGCTCAGTGGGGGGTGCCACAAAAAGGAAGGGGGTTATGGGGGTCCAGTTTGCCTCCATAATTCCCCGACAAAGAAAAAAAAAATTGGTCTGGAGGTCTGGCGACGGCCATGTCATATAGAAGGGGAAAAACTGAAACTGTTTAATCTTCTTACTTCCTGCTTCCTTGTACATGTTCTAATACCCTTTTAAACAGATTTTTATATACTGCATATATCAGTACCCACAGTCGACGAATTATATGGTGCATTGGTAAGTCAAAGTTTGTGTTCTTTTCAGCAAAGTTAAACTTCATAAGATTGATTTCAATATAGGAGAGCAGTCAGGGCTTTTCATTTGCAAAAGTTTAGGACCCCCATATACAAAGAAAAAAAATCACAGCAACTTATTTATTTATTGCTCAGATGGCAAGAGATGGTGCTTACACTACGTTTGTCAGAGCTGCCTTGATCTTTTGACGAGGACTTGAGGGATCTTCATAACAGTGCTCTAAATTACATGGTTATCACAGGAGGGGTAGTAGTTTTTTCATTGGACACCCGCACCTTTTCTGGTCAGAAAAATGAACCATTTTCTTTAAGTTTCAAAAAGCGTTGGGCACAGAAGTTTTGCAGCAACCAGTCCTATTGCTAATTTGACGTTCAGACTTTCAGAGTAGTCTTCTTGATGGAGGGACACCTCGGGGCCATTTGAACCTGGCCTGTCGCATTATAAAGAAAATACACAAATAATTTCTTGGTACTACAAAATTTCAATATGGCACGAAAAAGAGACATGAACACGAAGTATCTCGACCTGCACTCATCAGGTTATCACGCAGGTATATATAATATAGTTGATTTCGAGTAATTTGTTATATACCTGCGTGATAACCTGATGAGTGCAGGTCGAAAAGCTTCGTTATCATGTCTCTTTTTCGTGCCATATAAAGAAAATGTTTTACAAGACCTGCCTTTGCAACAACAAAAACACAAAAAACGAAAAAAAACAAACAAAAGCATTCAAATGGGATCATAGCACTACTTTGATGATATGGACCACGGTAAAATACATCATTCCATGAGACAATTGAATGTTCGTCTAGTGATAGAAATAGCAAGAAAATCCCAGATGGTCTTTAACTTTAGCAAATAATAGTGGCATAACTCCTAAATATTCTACATGTACATTCCATACTTCAAAAGGTCAGAGAGCTCAAGCTCTGCATCTTGCAGTTTTGATCAGCAGGCTTTGCACTTTAAAATTTTTTGCCGTTTCTTCACGGGAAATTCCTGGCAGTCAGGATACCGGGAATACCCGTTTTTCCACAGTACATAGACCGCGGTTTATGTTTAAACCGGAGTTAAGAATACGGGTGATTGTCTTTTCTCACGGACTTGGGTTGTAAAAGCAAGGAAACTGTTCGCATACAGTCATGTTTTTGTTAAATACTAGAAACTATAATTTCTAACAGGAAAATCTATGTAAATTAAAACGAAACCATGAAAACGATTTGTAATTTAACAGGGTACTTGTTAAGATATGAGAAAATGTTTTTTTAACAGTGTTTTGTGTCGGGCGATTGTAAATATATGCTGATTTCCGGTAAACCAACAAACTTGCTGTTGTTTTACAGGAAAAAGAATATTGAAATAACGGCAATAACTTTTAATTTCAAGGGCCAAAAAAGCCTGAAGATTTACAGTTATTTTTTACAGTGTGGTATTGGAAAACAGATTTAATTTCCTGTGGTATTATTCCTCTTTTTAAAGAACACTCATATTCAAATCGTTTCCGTCCTTCAATAATAACCGATTTCATGAAAGAGGCTTATCTAACCCATGGTTTAAACCTCCATAAGCATGATGTCCTCATGCCCAATGGGAAGATAGTAATGCGCTTAAATACGCTTATTTACGCTTATTTTAGTCCACGGCGGAGGTTTAAACCACCTCTTTCGTGAATTCTGGACTTAGTGTTTTAAGACTTGCAATGAAATATAATAAAAAGATTGAAAGAAAAAAAAACAACAACAAAACCAACAGGTAACTGGACATGAAAGAGATTTTTAAACTGAAAAGTTGAGTTCTCCTCCTTTGATAATGGTACCGGTAGTCATTTTCTGCAGTCATGTATCCAGTAGGATGGGGGCGGGGGGTTGCATTTCCGGACACATTAAAACTTTAAACAAAAATTAGCCTGTCAATTTTGCCGTCAGATTTTATGAAAAACATGCATAAAGTAACATTAAAGTAGTGAATATTTGCAATTCACATGATTTTCAACCTATCCTGTGAAAGATTTAGACAATTTGCATGAAAAGTTGTTCGATTTACTGTTTAAAAATGACCTGTCCGGATTAAAAACCAGTCCGGAATTACAACGTCTGGGAATACATGTGCACTATACAGGGTGATAAGGCAATATTTTTGTTCATTAGTTTACCACCCTCCGAAAGGGGGGGGGGGGGGGGGTGGGAATGAATTAATTCCCGCATCTAGCCAAGTTATTATGTTGTTGCAAAAATATATGTATAACATTCCCTTTTTCCCCAGACTCACATCTTTCGAACCGATGTTAAAAGAACAGAAGTTTTGTATGCCACTTAGAATAGAAGGACTTGAAACTGCAGTATCTCTTAAGGCCGAAGAACCAAGCATCATACTCATACACAGCCTCAAACCTATTTCATGTATAACTTCGAAGACATCACAGAAGATCATCTTACACAGGCTGATTAATCAAGGGAAGACCAATTTCGATGCCTGTCAATACTCTTCAAAATTAACATAAATCAATCACCGACGACTTCCAAAGACTTATCAAAATAAAATAAATGTACAGATATACTTTGAATGTACACTGTATATTATACAAATATCCCATGCAGTGAGAGACTCTGGTTAAAATTATACATTCGAGGAGGCGGTGGTATAGTACATTTTTCTTGAGGGGCGTAGCCCCGAAAGAAAAATGTACTATACCACCGCCTCCGAGAATGTATAATTTTAACCAGAGTGTCGAACAAAATGTATGGGATATTTGATTTATATCCTAATCACAAAAACTCAAATAAAAAAAATACAAACAATGCTTTTGTAGAGCAAATTTCAACGTGTGCATTGATTTTGCACTGTAATCTTGTCCCGACTTATTACGTGCCCGGCATAGAATCGAGAAAGGATTGAATCGAGTTCGGCAATTTCTACACTGTCTAGATCATCAAAATTCACACCAATCGTGTCACAGAACTCCCTGAATATTGCTAAACCATACCTTACAGTTTTTCTCGTATTCGTACTATCCACAGAGTTGATGAATTCTTCAATGTCCTCATTTTCAATAAGTTTAAATCTCGATGCATTTCCGAGTGCACTGGACGCAGCCATCTTGTCTGTTTGTAAACAAATCTTACCTCTCGACCTCACACACACGTACACACAAAAAAAGTTGCTTCCGTTTGTGCGCCAAATTCTTCAATACGACTTTTCAGCTGAACGAGCGGACACTGCAGTGTTACATAGCCGGGGGTAGCCGAACCATCGGGAGGCTTCGCGTGTGCCACTGTTAGAAAGCAGCTGAGTAACCTCATTTGCATAAAATGTGCCCAAATTTTTTTTTGGGCACATTTTATGCAAATTAGGAGGAGTTTCAGGCACTTTGTATGCAAATTAGCTAGTATTTCCCTACCATCATTTTGATGGTAGAAATATATTAGGTCATGTGACCGTGTTTTGAGCAATAACAAAATAAGAAGTTTTGTGATTAGGATATAACATAATTTACATTACACAGAATATAAATTACATTTTTGTTTATAGATTTCTTCAGCAATAATTACACTTTCCCCTTTTCCAGATTTTTGTCTACTTCATGTGCTTTTAAAACTGAAATTACTTGCGCTTCTTGTTTTGGGATTTTACTGTTGGTGTTGTTGTTCAATATTGGGACAAATCATTTGTATACATTCAACTTCTTGTTCTTTTTTAAGTTGTTGAATTCTAAATAACTTTAAACATGTGCAGGTTGAGCAAAGCCAAAAGTAAACTTAACTTTTGTATAATATTATTGTCCTTACATTCATCATATTCAGCAGACGATCAAGATGTAATTCTAGAATACTGAGTGTTAGAGAAGGTGAGGTGGCACACCTTAACTTCTCATACCCATTTGATAGTACAAAGACAACACTGCAACATGGATATAAACCACCATTTTACAGCTCAGCCAATCCAGAATCTATTGCACTGCCTCCAAGGTATGAACTTGTAAATCATAATGAGAGTGATAGTGACGTGTGCTTTATCCAACTAATCATCAATCCTGTTTTGAGACAAGATGTAGGTACATACATTCTCTTAGTATATAACAATGGTGAACTAATACCAGAATATCCAAGGATCGGGTTACGTGTTAGCTATCCACCCGGTAAGGCATCATGTGAATCAAGTAGTACTCATGTAGATTAGATAGGGGATAGAACCACTGAGTGGATCGAACTCAAGTGCATAGATTCCTTTTCTTTTCAAGTTGTTTATATATGTAAAATATGTTATGCTTGATTTTTTTTTTTTTTTTTTAGAAGTTATAGTAGTTTTGAAGCATAACATATACTTGTTAACATACTTGATTTACTAATGACTTATTGCTGATTTCTGTTAATTTATGTATATGTATGTGTATATATATATATATATATATATCGTGAGGAAATAACATATACAACAGCTTTGGCAACTCTCGTGGAAATATATATACAATGCGAAAGGAAATGAGAGAATAATGGTTGCGTCACTTAAATCAGAGTTCCCCAGAGCTGTCCTCCCGTTTTGAAATTTTTGCAAAGGCTGAAAAAATGTCTCCGCCGGGAATCGAACCCGGGTCGTTGGCTGAGGCACGCGGCTTGTCTTTGTTCAAACTCATCTGCCCCCGACAACGGAATAAATTAATAAGGTTGAAGATTTGTCAATCTGTCGGTCAATTGAATCTGGTGTCGCCGAAACCACTGACCCGTCTCCGTGGTCTAGTGGTTAAGGCATTGGCGTTCTAAGCCAACGACCCGGGTTCGATTCCCGGCGGAGACATTTTTTCAGCCTTTGCAAAAATTTCAAAACGGGAGGACAGCTCTGGGGAACTCTGATTTAAGTGACGCAACCATTATTCTCTCATTTCCTTTCGCATTGTTTATATATATATATATATATGTGTTGATTGTTATGTATTGTTTTTGATATCATATGGAATCAATAAAAGATTACTGAAAAACCAAAAAAAGTTACAAATTTAAAGTTGTAAGCGATCAAACCCAAGGAGTGAAGAATACCACTGAACAAAAGTAAGAAAGATAATGTAAGAAAGATAAAGTAAGAAACTATATATAATGCACTCATAGAGGTAGAATCATTTAGTCAACAACCAGAACGGATAGACTTGTAAACATGTCTTATACAATGTTTTATCGGGGTAACCTCGCTAGTCATAAGGGCCCCTAGTCATAAGGACCAGTGGCTCATAAGGACCGTTATTCATAATGTGTAATTTCCTATACCTGTAGGGTCGCTATTCATAAAGCGAAAAGGGGGTCACTATTTATAAACTCATAAGGACCATTAGTCATAAGGATTGCTATTCATAATAGGAGAAGAAAAGGGTCATTACTCATAAGGACCGCTATTCATAATAAGTCATAAGGGTCGCTATACATAATACCAATCGGGGTCGTTAATCATAAGGGTCGCTACTCATAATAGAAGAAGAGGGTCGCTATTCATATTCAAAGAAGAGGGTCGCTCTTCATAATCAAAGAAGAGGGACGCTATTCATAATCGGAGAAGAGGGTCGCTATTCATATTCAAAGAAGAGGGTCGCTCTTCATAATCAAAGAAGAGGGACGCTATTCATAATCGGAGAAGAGGGTCGCTATTCATATTCAAAGAAGAGGGTCGCTATTCATAATCAAAGAAGAGGGTCGCTATTCATAATTGAAGGAGAGGGTTGATATTCATAATCGGGGAGGAGGGTTGCTATTCATAATTGGAGAATAAGATCGCTATTCATATTCGGGGAGGAGGGTCGCTATTCATAATCAAAGAAAAGTGTCCCTATTCATAATTGGAAAAGAGTGTCGCTATTCATAATCGGAGAAGAGGGTCGCTATTCATAATCGGAGAAGAGGGGCGCTATTCATAGTCGGAGAAGAGGGTCACTATTCATAATTGGAGAAGAGGGTCGCTATTTATAATAGGAGAACAGGGTTGCTATTCATAATCGAAGAAAAGGGTCATTAGTCATAAGGACCGCTATTCATAATAAGTCTTAAGGGTCGCTATACATAATACAGATATAGGGTCGCTATTCATAATACCAAATCGGGTTCGTTAATCATAAGGGTCGCTACTCATAATAGAAGAAGAGGGTCGCTATTCCTAATCTGAGAAGAGGGTCGTTATTTATGAAGGTCAGTATTCATAAGGGTTGCTATTCATAATCGAAGAAGAGGGTCGCTATTCATAATCAGAGAAGAGGGTCGCTATTCATAATCGGAGAAGAGGGTCGCTATTCATAATCGAAGAAGAGGGTCGCTATTCCTAATCAAAGAAGAGGGTCGCTATTCATAATCGGAGAAGAGGGTCGTTATTCATAATTGAAGAAGAGGGTTGCTATTCATATTCGGGGAGGAGGGTCGCTATTCATAATCAAAGAAAAGTGTCGCTATTTATAATTGGAAAAGAGAGTCGCTATTCATAATCGGAGAAGAGGGTCGCTATTCATAATCGGAGAAGAGGGTCTCTATTCATAATCGAAGAAAAGGATCACTATTCATAATTGCAGAAGAGGGTCGCTATTCATAATTGGAGAAGAGGGTCGCTATTCATAATCGAAGAAGAGGTTAGGGTAGGATTATTTGTAAAATATTGAAATATGATTTTCATTGTTCAACACTCAAATATGAAAGAATTAAATTAGCAAACAAAATGATAATATTGCACGTGAGACACCCCCACGGCTGTGTCGAAGCAATATGGGGAGGGGCGATGAAACAAATACACCCCATGCTTAGCCCCTCTTTTGTACATTTTCACTACAAAAATGTCGAAAATTTTCCTCTCTCGCTTCGCTCGCTCATACATAGAAAAGGGAAACTTGAAATTCGGGCAAAAAACTTCAGCCCCTCCCAAAATTATGCATTTACGCCTATGGGGAGGTCGAAAACGCAATTTTCCCCCACCCTTTTATTTGGGGCGATCGTTCCCCCCCCCCCCACCTCCGGCGCCTAAGAACACATCCTATGTATGTTATGAATGTGTATTATGTCGCATTTTTCGTTAAAAATATTACTTTGTACACTTATATTGAAAAGTTGGAAATAAATGTTTTGAAATTGAATTCAAATTGAGATCTCAGTTGGGTTTAAATGACGTCACAGTTTATGGCAGGTTTCTTCGCAAAAACCGCACCCTTCTGGAGAAAACTAGAAGAGAAATATAAAAATCATACAAAATGATAAAGGAAGAAAAAAAAAGAAAAATACTGAAAACATATTAAAAGGAAAGAGAAGATGATGCTAGAATAAGAAAGACAGAATAGAGACAGAGGGAAGATAAAAAAGAAGATGAAAGAAGAATAATGAAGAAATACACGGGGTAGGGCAGAACAAAAGACGAAAGAGATGGAAAAAGCAAAAAATAAAGGAAAACATGAGGACAGAAAAAAGACAGTGACGGAAGGACAAAACAAAGAATAACATTTATAAGGGAAAGACAGCAAGAGAAGATAAAGAAAGGGAACAAAGAACAATATATGGAAAGACAGAAAGAGAAGGTCCAAGAAAGATCAAAATACAGAAAGAGAAGAACAAATAAAGATCAAAACAAAAAGGAGCATGAGAGAAGACAACAAAAAAAGATGAAGAAAGATCAAAACAAAGAATAACATAAGAAAGGACAGAAAGAGAAGATGAAAGAAAGCCAAAGACAAAGAATAACATAAGGAAAGACGGAAAGGAAGAAGAAAATAAAGAGAGATGAATGGAAGGATAGAAGTAAAGAAGAAGGGGAAAAGATAAGGGAAAGGTAGAGATAAAATGATACTAAAACAAATAATAACATAAGCAATATTAAGTTTAGGACAGAAGAAAAGATGAAAGGATAAAATATGAACGAACATAAGGAAGAGATGTCCTGGGGGTAGTTGACCTCAGGGGGTAGTTGTCTGGGGGTACACTCTAAAAAGTGAAGTGCTGAAAAACGAGTGCTAATTGGAAGTTTGCACTTGACATGCTATTTCTAACACCTCACGTGTCATTTGCGTCTGGGAGATGATAAGGTGCAGAAAATTGAGTGCTAAAAGTAAGTGCTGAATGTTAGGGCGCTCGTTTTACACTTTAAGTGCTGACCAACGTCCCGTGATAGCACCTGCACAATTCTGTACTAATAAGCGATTTCGAAATTAGGATTTGCGCATGAGCAGATAAAGGTCATTTGACATAAACTGGAATGTTCGTTTAAAATTCACTGAGATAAGCATCGACTGTGTAATGATTATTCATATATTCATTTAATTATACTTTTCATTGAAACCACTGAAAAGCAACAAAGTGTTCATTGATGGTCGGTATTTGACAGTCTGCCAAATGATAGCCAACTTGCAAACAATGCGCTTTCCCAAGTGTTCATTAACGTGCTATTCTAGTCACCTGGTCTACGATGTCTTTCTTTCATAGAGTTTGAATTCTGTAGGTTGCTATGTCGGGCAAGCTTACGTATTATCTTCCTTTGAAAAGATGCCTTTCCAAATGAACGAAGGGAAAGGTCATTTGCGAAAAGTTGCTCATGGGCCAATTACGAAATCGCTTATTACGCAACTGTAGTTTGTGCAGTCCCTATGCGTGCCCTTACAGGTGCTGCCTCCAAATCTTGAGGTGCTAAAGCACTTGAGTTTTTAGAGTGCAGTTGTCCGGGGGTAGTTGTCAGGATACGATATAACATGTATACCCTGCACTTTTTTCAAGATGGGGGGGGGGGGGGGGGGGGGGGGGGGGTCATAAACGACGGTTCTAGTAGTAAAATTTGTATTTTGTGATATATTCCCCAAATAATTCGGGAGGGGGGGGGGTGGCCTGTAGGATTGGCCTGTATCATCCCTCCGCAATAATTCACCTTCAATTTATAGTCTATATACTTCCTTCTATTTGCCTCAATTTTATGTTTAAAATAAATATAATAAAGCTTATTTTTATGATTTATAGATTTCAGAAGACCCTGAGTGATCCAGGGTTTTCTGCACTTCTTTATCATGCTCAACTGAACAAGAGGAAAATGAACTTCATACAAGTCTAAAAAAACACTTAAGAAATAATTATAACTTTCATCTACATTATTAAGACTATAAAGAAAAGACCAATCAGTAACAAGAAGAAAAATTTTGAACTCTTTCATCTGTAATCACACGCCTAAAAACTTTATCATTTTTCTTCGTATTTATGAGTGATTCCCTTTATTAATACTAAAAATTGGCATATGATATGATAAATCAGAGCAAAATATTTCACATTCAAAATCATCTTGAACACAGTTTGTGAAAATGTTATCTATTAATGTTGAAGAAGAAGAAGTAATACAAGTCGGTTTAGTAATTAGAGCAAATAAACCGAAAGATGTTAAAAAAACCCAACAAAATCCTTTACTCTGCCATTAGAATCGTAATTTATTAAATTTATATTAAGTCACCCATAAGATACACATCTTTCTTTTCCCGGTTAATAATTTGCATGTGATCATTGTCAGGTGATCTGTAAACACAACCAACAATAGATTTCACATTATCAATAGCACTTTCAACAAATATAGATTCGAAACTAGCATACTCGCCCGATAAATCATTACGCAACTTGTGCTCAATGCCATCTTTAATATAAATTAAAACTCCACCACCTCGTTTATTGGATCCAAATACTTGCAAAAGAGAATCAAGTGACAGTTATGGAGTTCATTTACACATATATAGAAGGGGAAAACTGTAGGCCTAAGTCCTGTGGTTTAATATCATCACTTCCTGCATGCTTCATGTTCAAGTACCCTCTTAAGCAGAGAGAGAGAGAGAAAGAGGAGAATGTGTATCTTTTCAAATAAATACCGCAAGCTGTAAGTAATGATAGTTTTGACCAAGTCACAGTTATGGTAGACCATTTACACATACATGTATGCAGTGGTACGGTGGCGAAAACAGTCTTAATGAAGAAACAGAGAAGACATAAATATAAGGTTGAAGTCCAGTCTTTAATAATAATAGCTTTCGTCAAAATACATGTAGAGTTCAAGTGTGGCTGTTTTACAAATAAAACTAGAAATATCACTGAAGATGATGATTAATACCCCGCTCCGTGACAACAGCCTTTCTTGACTATTGGTCGAAAACTGAGGAAGTAGTTCGATCTGCAAGATTTTCCCCTGATTTACTGCCATAGATATGCCGTTTCCATGGCAACGCAGCTTCCGAGACATCAAAAAAATATGCTGTACACATCTTCTCAGTAAGACCAATGTGTGTACCAAATTTCATGACTTTCGGTCAAAAACTGAGGAAGTAATTCGATCCGCAAGGCGTTTCCTTGATTTTCTGGCATAAATATGCCGTTACCATGGCAACGCAGATTCCGACAGATTCCGACAGATTCCGAAATATATGTCTTGCACATCTTCCCACCAAGACGAATGTGTGTACCAAATTTCATGAGCTTTGGTCAAAAACTGAGAAAGTAGTTCGATCCGCAAGATTTGCAACAAACAGACCGACCGACCGACCACCGACCGCCCAGCCGTTGACTTATTCCTATATACCCCCTTCAAACTTCGTTTGGCGGGGGTATAATAATCTCTTAGAGGCTGGGCGGCCTGCCTACAGATTACGGTTGTATTTAGAAGCACATCCTTCTGGCGTAGCTGACAAAACAAAAATAATGACCGAGACCACCGTGGGCAAACCCAACTTTACCCAACCCCAACCCAACCCCAACATACCACACCCGAACCTCGCCTTTCCTTGCGACTTCCCAATTACCAATTAAAACCCGAACACATCCCCTGTTAAATATAAACAACCAATAGGAGAGTACCTAACTAAAAATAACTCGAAAAGCACGTGCCGAGAGAGCAGAAAGTAGGCGGAGCCTACGCCCCCAAAAGAATGTGACTCTCCGGATAGAGCATCTTTGTCCCAAAATAGTACGCGCGTGCCAGCAGAGGAATGAACATCTACAACACCTGTCATGCCTGTGATTAACTGTAATTGATTCTGAAACATTAATAACATTTGAAAAAGCTCAAACTAGATAAACTACATGTATATAGAATGGGACAAAACTGAAATGCCTGTGGTTTTAATATCCTGCATACATCAGTACATAATTATTGTATTATTGCGACTTACCCACAGTCGACTAATTATATGGTATATTGAAATCTGTTCGACCATACAACAGAGCAGTAATCAAATCGTGGTAACACTAGACTGTTATAAAGCAACTTTAAGGACTGCACAGGCAAAAAAACACTTTGCTCTCTTTATTATGCCTATGTTTTTCTGGGTAAGTTTACATACGTTTTCAATTTGTTTAGACCATTTCAATTCTTCATCTATCAAAACTCCTAAGCATTTGGTGAATTGAACTTTTTTTTATCAAATTACCATTTAATGAAATGGTGAAAGATTCAATTTTCCTGAGAGTAGCACGAGAGCCTATTGCCATGACACAAGTTTTTTCAGTGTTAAGGACGAGACGATTTTCTTTAATCCATGCCAAGACTCTGTTTAACGCCACAGTTAATTTTTCTTCCAAAACTGTTGCATCATTTGCACTGACGGTAAGTGTCGTATCGTCAGCATACATATCAATGATACCTTCAGGAATACATTCAGGTAGACTATTAACATATATTGAAAATAAAAGGGGACCTAGAATTGAACCTTGTGGCACGCCTAACTTGATGGTTGAAGGGTGCGACTTGGCCCCTTTGAATTGGGCCACTTGTTGTCGATTACCTAAATATGATTTGACCCAAGTGATAGTCCTGTTACTACAAC
Organism: Heliocidaris erythrogramma; assembly: GCA_025617745.1. NCBI lineage: Eukaryota > Metazoa > Echinodermata > Echinoidea > Camarodonta > Echinometridae > Heliocidaris > Heliocidaris erythrogramma. Next base: position 38,643,968 of record CM046864.1, on the reverse strand, counting down.
CTAAACAAGCTAATTTATGTAAAAGTAGCTCATGGTCCACAGTATCAAAGGCCTTCCGAAGATCTATGAAGGCAACTCCAGAAATTTCATTGTTGTCAATATTCAACGACCATTGATTTGCAAGTTTTGCAAGGGCAGTAGCTGTTGAATGCATAGGTCTGAAACCAGACTGATTTGGGTGTAATAAATCATTCTCTTCCAAGAATTCACTCAGCTGTTGATGAACGGCCCTTTCTATGATTTTACTCACGATAGGTAATACAGAAATGGGGCGGTAATTATTCAACGAAGAAATATCTCCAGATTTAAATATCGGTACTACCCGAGCCTTTTTCCATTCACGTGGAACAACTCCCGTAGACAGGGATTTGTTAATGATATCGCAAAGAGACTCTGCGATAACATTCTTTGTCATCTTTAAAAGTTTACAGCTGATGTGATTTTCACCAGTAGCTTTATCTATACTCAGATTATCAATCTGTTTAGGACCCCCCCCCCCCATATATAAAGAAAAAAAATCACAGCAGCTTATTTATTGCTCCGATGGCAAGAGATGGTGCTTACTCTACCACTTGTCAGAGCTGTCTTGATCTATTGACGAGAACTTGAGGGATCTTCATAACAGTGCTCTAAATTACATGGTTATCACATGAGGGGTAGTATTTATTGGACACCTGCACCTTTTCTGGTCAGAAAATGAACCATTTTCTTGAAAGTTTCAAAAAGCGTTTGGCACAGAAGTCTTGCAGCAACCAGTCCTCTCGCTAATTTGACATTCAGACTTTCAGAGTAGTCTTCTTGATGGAGGGACACCTCGGGGCCATTTGAACCTAGCCTGTCGCATTATAAAGAAAATGTTTTACAAGACCTGCCTTTGCAACAACAAAAAAACAACCCCCCCCCCCAAAAAAAAGCATTCAAATTGGATCATAGCACTACTTTGATGATATGGACCACGGTAAAATACATCATTCCATAAGACAATTGAATGTTGGTCTAGTGATTGAAATAGCAAGAAAATCCCAGATGGTCTTTAACTTTTGCAAATATAGTGGCATAACTCCCAAATATTCTACATGTACATGCCATAGTTAAAACTTGAGGCAAATTAATTTCAAAAGGTCAGAGAGCTCAAGCTCTGCATCTTCCAGTTTTGTTCTTTGATAAATTCTGCCGTTTCTTCACGGGAAATTCCTGGCAGTCAGGATGCCGGGAATGCCCGTTTTCCACAGTTCATATACCTCGGTTTAAGTTAAACCGGAGTTCAGACTACGGGCTATTGTGCTTTCTCACGGACTTGGGTTGTTCAAACAAGGAAACTGTTCGCATACAGTCATGTTTCTGTTAAATACTAGAAACTTTAATTTCTAGCAGGAAAATCTATGTAAATTAAGACGGAACCATGAAATTTGTAATTTAACAGGGTAAACTTGTTAAGATATGAGAAAAAAAATTTTAACAGTGTTTTGTGTCGGGCGATTGTAAATAAATTTATGCTTATTTCCGGTAAAGCAACAACTTGCTCTTGTTTTACAGGAAAAAGAAAATTGAAATAACGGCAATAACTTTTAATTTCAAGGGAAAAAGAGCCTGAAGTTTTACAGTTATTTTTTACAGTGCGGTATTGGAAAACAGATTTAATTTCCTGTGGTATTATTCCTCTTTTAAAGAACACTCATATTCAAATCGTTTCCGTCCTGCAATAATACCCGATTTCATGAAAGAGATTTATCTCACACATGGTTTAACCCTCCATAAGCATGATGTCCTCATGCCTAATGGGAAGATAGTAATGCGCTTAAATACGCTTATGTACGCTAATTTTCCACGTGTAAACCACCTCTTTTTTGAATTCTGGCCTTGGTGTTTTAAGACTTGCAATGAAATGTAACGTATAGAAAGAATGAAAGCAAGAAAAAACAACAACAAAACCGACGGGTAACTGGACTTCCAAGAGATTGGTTTGACATTTTTAAACTGAAAAGTTGAGTTCTCCTCCTTTGATAATGGTACCGGTAGTCATTTTCTGCAGTCATGTATCCTGTAGGATGGGGGGGGGGGGGGGGGTACATTTCCGGACACTTTAAAACTTTAAACAAAAATTATCCTGTCAATTATGCCGTCAGATTTTATGAAAAACATGCATAAAGAAACGTTAAAGTAGTGAATATTTGCAATTCACATGATTTTCAACCTATCCTGTGAAAGATTTAGACAATTTGCATGAAAAGTTGTTCGATTTACTGTTTAAAAATGACCTGTCCGGATTAACAACCAGTCCGGAATTACAACGTCTGGGAATACATGTGCACTATACAGAGTGATAAGGCAATATTTTTGTTCATTAGTTTACCACCCTCCGAAAGGGGGGGGGGGGGGGGGGGGAATTAATTAATTCCTGCATCTAGCCAAGTTATTATGTTGTTGCAAAAATATATGTATAACATTCCTTTTTTCTCCAGACTCATGCACACTGCTCACATCTTTCGAACCGATGTTAAAAGAACAGAAGTTTTGTATGCCACGTAGAAACGAAGGACTTGAAACTGCAGTATCTCTTTCCTCTGCGATGCGATGAATGACGTTGGATAACCGTACCTAAAATAATAAACTGGATGTAAGCAATCAAGCTCGAATACATTTAAATGCATGCACGTGTAATAAATAAACCTCCAGAAATAAACAGGAGAATTTTGACTTCTTAAGCGGCACATGATTGTATTTGATGCTGGATTCTGATGAAAGTGCTACCCGGAGCAAGGCCTGTCTGTGCTAATTTGAGAGCAGAGATAAAGATTGTATTCACAAGATCATTAGAAATCCGTTGTACACAAACAGATCGCAAAACTCTTGGTGTGCGTTGACTTTCTATTCGTCACCATCAAGCAGAACATAAGGCCGAAGTACCAAACATCATGCTCATACACAGCATCAAACCTATTTTATTTATAACTTCGAAGACATCACAGAAGATCATCTTACGCAGGCTGAATAATCAAGGGAAGACCAATTTCGATGCCTGACAATACTCTTCGAAATCAACATAAATCAATCACCGACGACTACCAAAGACTTATCAAAATAAAATAAATGTACAGATATATTTTGAATGTAGACCGTATATCATAATTTACATGATACGGAATATAAATTACTATTTTTTTGAGATTTCTTCAGCAATAATTACATTCTCTCCTTTTCCCACATTTTTGTCTTCTTTATGTGCTTTTTAAAACTGAAAATACTAGCGCTTCTTGTTTTGGGATTTTACTGTTGGTGTGCTTGTTCAATATTGGGAAAAATCATTTGTATACATTAAACTTCTTGTTCTTTTTTTTAAGTTGTTGAATTCTAAATAACTTTAAACATGTGCAGGTTGAGCAAAGCCACAAGGAAACTTAACTTTTATATAATTGTCCTTACATTCATCCTATTCAGCAGACAAGCAAGATGTAATTCTAGAATATTGAGTGTTAGAGAAGGTGAGATGGTACACCTTAACTTCTCATACCCATTTGATAGTACAAAGACAACACTGCAACATGGATTTAAACCACCATTTTACAGCTCAGCCAATCCAGAATCTATTGCACTGCCGCCAAGGTATGAACTTGTAAATCATAATGAGATTGATAGTGACGTATGCTTTATCCAACTAATCATCAATCCTGTTTCAAGACATGATGAAGGTACATACATTCTCTTAGTATATAACAAGACTGAACTGTTGCCAGAATATCCAAGGATTGGGTTACGTGTTAGCTATCCACCCGGTAGGGCATCATGTGAATCAAGTAGTACTCATGTAGATGGGGTATGGATCAGGCTACATTGCACAGCTCCATTGGGGAATCTACCAGGTCAAATTTTATGTTATCAGAATAATGAAAGGCTACCCCCATTTACAACGCCTGTCGAAAATGGTGGATCTTTAAATCAGGAAATCTTGGCTAGACAAGCAAATCATTCTGTGTGCTGCTGTTCATCCACATTTTACCAAGCAAAGACTATGCAGCAATGTAACGATTGCGGGTGGGACCCCATTCAGAATATAGCATTAACCATGTTAACGAACATTTCAGACTCTTTCACTATACCTACACAATACTACAATTCATCAAAACACTTTACACAGGATGGTGATATCCCTTCTTCCAGTCCACCAATAACAAACAACAGCAATGTAGTTTCCAAGACATCCCTATGCATCATTCTTGGAATTTTTAGTTTAACGGTCGTGCCATGGTCGTTCGTCAGCAATATTGGTATGAGGAATCAATTTAGAAAATTTTGAAATTAAATTATTAAAGAATAATAAAGTTACGAATTTAAAGTTGTAATCGATCAAACCCAAGGAGTGAAGAATGCCACTGAACAAAAAGAAAGAAAGATAATGTAAGAAAGATAAAGTAAGAAACTATAATGCACTCGTAGAGGTAGAATACATTTAGTCACAAACCGGAACGGATAGACTTGTAAACGGCTGTAAACATGTCTTATACAATGTTTTATCGGGGTAACCTTGCTAGTCATAAAGACCCTTAGGCAAAAAAAAAAAAAAAAAAAATTGTTGTATAGGCGTAACCCGCCCGACCCTAAAAATGTCGTCGACCCTAGGTTTTTTTTTGTTTTTTTGCTATCGATATCGCGTATCGTGCTGCCTTTGCGATCGCGATCGCGATCCAAAAACCCGGAATAGGATAGGGTCGCTATTCATAAAGCGAAAAGGGGTCACTATTTATAAACTCATAAGGACCATTATTCATAAGGATTGCTATTCATAATACCAAATCGGGGTCGTTAATCATAAGGGTCGCTATTCATAATCGAAGAAGAGGGTCGCTATTCATAATCAGAGAAGAGGGTCGCTATTCATAATCGGAGAAGAGGGTCGCTATTCATAATCGGAGAAGAGGGTCGTTATTCATAATGGTCAATATTCATAAGGTTTGCTATTCATAATCGAAGAAGAGGGTCGCTATTCATAATCGGAGAAGAGGGTCGATATTCATAATCAAAGAAGAGGGTCCCTTGTCATAATCGAAGAAGAAGGTCACTATTCATAATCGAAGAAGAGGTTAGTGTTAGGATTATTTGTAAAATATTATCATGAATAACGACCCTGTTCTCTGATTATGAATAGCGACCCTCTTCTCCGATTATGAATAGCGACCCTCTTGTCCGATTATGAATAGCGACCCGCAATTGATTGAGATATGAACTTCGACGAGTAAGCACTCGTGTGGAACTTTCTCCTCTGATTTGTATTGACTTGTGTGTTCATTTGGAATTTGAAGCGATGAACCGAGACGCTAAGAAAAGACAACGACTGTCCACCAGCCCTGCTAGCCAGGAGGGACCCTCTGGACCTAGATACTTCGATGCTGAGTCTGAATCTATACGAAAGCTCATGAAGGATCATTTCACAAAGATTGAGGAAAAGTTAGAGAGTTTTGAAAGGAACATTGAGGCCCAGTTGGTAGATACGAAGACTCGGGTTCTTGAAGTGGAAACAAAACTCAATGATATTATTGCTTCAATTTCGTTTAACGCGAATGAAACTGAAAAACTTAAAAATGAGGTGATATATAATACCGCTCATGAAAGATCAATTTAGAGAGGAGATAGAAAGGGTCACGAAGGAGCTGGAAAAGATTAACATTTACGCAGCACGAGAAAACCTAGTTTTCATTGGAATCCCTGAAACCGGCAGTGAAGAAGAACAAGGAGATACAAGGGAAGTTGTTTTGAAGTTCCTGAAAGATAAACTACACTTTACTGAGCAGGAGAGTCAGGGAATCGAATTTCAAAGAGTGCATCGCTGTGCAGCCCCAATGAGATCCCGCCCAATCAAACCCAGGATACTCCGTTATGGTGACAAGATGAAGATATTGAGGAACGCACGACATTTGAAGGGGACAAAGATCGTTATTACCGAGGATTTACCGAAAGCGGTCAGGGAAGCTAAGCCCAGTTTCGTCTACTTCATGCCGCCAAATCAGCGGGGAAGACTGCCTTCTTTTGAACTGATTTTTGATTTGATTTGATTTATTTCTGCATTTTCCCAAATATACAAAGCATAACTGATAAGTGAACGGAACATAATAACACAATACATGATAATATAATCATCAATACAAATATTATATACTTTGACGTAACAAATTATAGAACGCAAACTAAAGGAAAACAAAGGTTTGATGAGGAAAGAAATGCAGGAGGTTTCCATCATAAGCATACAGCTTGACTGGGATTGGAGCCTCGAGAAGATTTTATACGATTTTTGGACATTGTAACGGTTTAATAATTTAAAAAAAAAGGAAAAGAAAAGAAAAGAAAAAAAATACATCTGCAGTTTCAGGCGTATGGAAGTAAATGTAAAAGTGTGTGCACGTGAGTGCATACGTGTAGAGATGTGTGCATGTGCATCTTGGTTGATCGATTGTTTTATTGTTTTATTATGTAGGGTGTGTATTGAAGAAGTAGTTCAACCCTTTTTTCATAATGAATGTATCAATATCTAACGAGAACCCTGAATAATTGTTATTATATAAAGAAAGAAAAAAAAAATTGGGTTGACCAAGAGTAAATTCTTTTTTCCAGTGGCATTTTTGTTAAGTTAGATTAGATTAGATTAGATAGGTGTACTTTAATATTTAAATAATAAATATTATAATAAATTATTATTATACTGTGGTAGGGCGCTCCAGACATCCGGACCATGGTGCCTGATTGACTTTTGTGCTAAAATAATTCTGGGATTTTCTAAATGATAATCTATGGAGTGACGAGTAGGATATGCATGTATATTTGAATTCAAGTTGAATATGTTACCAAATTACGAAGGGAGTTGCTTAAATGTGAATTTGTACATAAACATTCCTGTTTGAAAAGCATGTATATCCTGTATCTTTAATGTTTTTAGACGCTTAAATAAAGGATCAGTGTGAGAAAAATAAGTAGAATTAGTTGCACAGCAATTTCCCCAAACAATGTTGCAGTACATTATGTGAGATAGTGTTGTAGTTTGTAAAGAATTCCGATGTTTCTGGATATTGATGTATGAATGTTACGTGTGTGTTCTGCCCAGGTTAAATTTGAGTCAGTTGTAACTCCTAAAATTTTTGTAGAGTGTTTTTCTACCAGAGGCAATCCATCAATTAGTATATTACAATCTACATTCTGTGCGTTTGCCTGTCTAAACTGAATAAAATTAGTTTTATTAATATTGAGAGCCAATTTATTACATTTAAACCATAAAGATATGCCTTTTAACTCAAAATTAAGCCTATTTATAAGTACATTTGAATCATGGTGAGAATAAAGTATACTTGTGTCGTCAGCAAACATAACGAAATTCAAGGATAAAGAAGAATTAATTATATCGTTTACATAAATAATAAATAATAATGGACCCAATATTGATCCCTGTGGTACGCCACATTTTATATATTGTCTTTGGGAATTATAAGATTGTAAATTAACATATTGTTGTCGGTTATGTAGATAATCTTTGAACCAAGATAAAGCTTGTCCTCTTACACCATAATTATTTAGTTTATATAATAATATTCCATGATTAATTGTGTCAAATGCTTTCGATAAATCCATGAATATGCCTATATAGTATGTTCCTTTTTTGCAAATGATTCTATAATTTTTTCACACATGGTAAAACAGCATAATCGGTAGAGTGTCCTGGTCTAAAACCAAAATTGATTAGGGATCAATAAATTATTTATATTCATAAAATTATATAATCGTTTATAAATTATTTTTGTCTAGGATTTTAGAGATACTGGGTAACAGAGATATTGCCTATAATTATTCATTAATGATGAATCATCCTTTTTAAACACAGTGATTACTTTTGCAACTTTGAGTTAGGGCATTTACCGTTTAATAGTGATAAATTAAAAATATGAGTTAAAGGGATAGCAACGTAGTTAATAATTTGTTTCAATAAATAAACACTTATACAGTCATGTCCCGTAGATTTACTCGACTTAAGTTGTCCAACATTATTTAATATTTCCTGATTATAAGTTGGATTTTCCCTGGCTGAACCAAGGAAGCTGTGCATCGAGCGCAAGTACATTCTAAAAAGTGAAGTGCTGAAAAACGAAGTTTGCACTTGACATGCTATTTCTAACACCTCACGTGCCATTTGCGTCAGGGAGATGATAAGGTGCAGAAAATTGAGTGCTAAAAGTAAGTGCTGAATGTTAGGACGCTCGTTTTACACTTCAAGCGCTGACCAACGTCCCGTGATTTTAGCACCTGCACAATTCTGTGCTTATAAGCGATTTCGTAATTAGGATTTGCGCATGAGCAGATAAAGGTCATTTGACATAAAATAGCATGTTCGTTTAAAATGCACTGAGATAAGCATCGACTGTGTAATGATTATTCAGATATTCATTTAATTATACTTTTCATTAAATCCACTGAAAAGCAACAAAGTGTTCATTGATGGTTGGTATTTGACAGTCTGCCAAATGATAGCCAACTTGCAAACAATGCGCTTTCCCAAGTGTTCATTGACGTGCTATTCTAGTCACCTGGTATACGATGTCTTTCTTTCATAGAGTTTGAATTCTGTAGGTTGCTAGGTCGCAAGGGAAAGCTTACGTTTTATCTTTCTTTGAAAAGATGCTCATGGGCCAATTACGAAATCGCTTATTACGCAACTGTAGTGCAAGAGCCATCATCTACTGCACAGGCATGGCTAGCCAGGATTAGCTTCGTGAATGTAGAAAAAAAAAAATGGCTATACGCCTTCTACACACGAAGCTAGGCGTTATTACCCAGCAATCAGATTCCGCACGGGGTAGTACGACATGAAAAATGCCCTGAAATCACACTTTTCTGATAGTTTCCGCGACCCACAGACCCTTCCCCACAGCGTTTCCTCCTAGGGAAACGTTTGTAATGACAATTTTTTTTTGATTGACTCTAATTTTGGAAATATATCCATAAAAAGATGATAAAAATTTCAGAAAACTCACCAGCGTTTGCGTATCCATGCCTCCGAGGTCATGCAGATCAAAATGGCGGCACGATCGCCGTAATCGAAATCATGAAAACTATTAGGCGCCGTTTATTATTTAGCTCAATTATTTACATATAATTCACTATTTAGCTCTTTTCTACGATTATTATACGATAAAATGACATAAAGGATACAATGTTTTATAAATAATGAATTTTGCAATTTCCATTTTTTTTAAATAATGATTTTACAATATTCATCATATATAAATAATGAATTTTGAAGTTTCCATTATTTATAAATAATGATTTCACAAATTCATTATATATCAAATATTATGGAAATTGCAAAATTCATTATTTATAAAACATTGTATCCTTTATGTCATTTTATCGTATAATAATCGTAGAAAAGAGCTAAATAGTGAATTATATGTAAATAATTGAGCTAAATAATAAATTTACAAACGGCGCCTAATAGTTTTCATGATTTCGATTACGGCGATCGTGCCGCCATTTTGATCTGCATGACCTCGGAGGCATGGATACGCAAACGCTGGTGAGTTTTCTGAAATTTTTATCATCTTTTTATGGATATATTTCCAAAATTAGAGTCAATCAAAAAAAAATTGTCATTACAAACGTTTCCCTAGGAGGAAACGCTGTGGGGAAGGGTCTGTGGGTCGCGGAAACTATCATCTGACTGATTTCAGGGCATTTTTCATGTCGTACTACCCCGTGCGGAATCTGATTGCTGGGTAATAACGCCTAGCTTCGTGTGTAGAAGGCGTATAGCCATTTTTTTTTCTACATTCACGAAGCTAATCCTGGCTAGGCATGGCATGGTAAATAAAATTTAAGACATTAAATTTAGAACTTCTGTAATTTTATGCGAATGAAGGTATCAAATAATATTATATTTACATTAATTTTTGTGGATATGAAACATGATGAAAAGCAATGAAGTGGAAATGCCATGTTTCAGCATGTGTGGTGTGGCCAACCGTCTACGGTACGCGTTGTCGTTTACCTGAAAATTGTTTATCATGCGGGGTCAGCCAGGCATGGGGCGCGATCGACCGTGCCAGCCGGGCCCGGAAGTTTGGAAGGCGGTGTGTGTGCTTTTTTTCGTCACGATTGTGGATTGCCGAAATGGAACATTGAAACCTCCGAAATTGCCACTTCTTAGTCTAAAGTAATTCTCAGATGATTTAATCAACATGCCATGGTTTTAGTCCACATCATCTATGTATACAACCAGTTCATATCAATCTAAAAATAAAATCTAGACCTAAGTGTAGGGCTGTTTAGCAGACTATAGAAGAGTGAGTTTTCAGCACTACAGGTGTGATTTTGTGCATAATGTTTGTGTGTGTTCTTTATTCAGCACTATATTGGGTAGAAAAGTGTTGGCACTAGTAGTGCCGTTTAGGGGGCTCTAAAATGGGTTATTTAATGCACTAGAGGTGTGGTTTTTGCGAGCTGCATGCGTCTAATAGCACCAGATATGTAAAACGGCTTACACTTAAAGTGTGTAAAGTAGCACTTGTACAAGTGCTACTTTAGCACAATTTGTGCAGTCCCTATGCGTGCCCTTACAGGTGCTGCCTCCAAATCTTGAGGTGCTAGAAATAGCACTTGATTTTTTAGAGTGTATGTCCCTGTAAGTGTTCAGAATGCCTTACTTGAAGAATTTCTAAAAAATCAAAATAAAGGAAAGCCAATCCAGTTTCTTCAAAGAGATTAAACTGCAGAAAGAAGAAGTGTAAAAAGGTGCACCCAATAATGGACAATAGAGCAGATTCAAGAGGAAGACAGATTTTCATTTTTGATATATTTTCTTTTCTTGTGCGTGTACGTTTGTTGGCTTCAAAACAGTAAACTTGCAAGTCAGTTGGGAATGCGGCTGATTCGAGATATTACTGAAATGTAAGAAAATTTGGATAAATAGAAAGGGAAAACGGTTCGCACCAGACATGATTATAGACAATTTATTTTCAAAACCATGCAAATGAACACATGTAATGCTGAAATTGCAGAATTATTGCTGACCAAACCCCCTTTTCATTAGTGTATGCCTATGTTTCTACTCAGTGTAAAATGGTCATATTGAGTGATTTCTTGAATATTCAACACTGGAAGTCTATAGAATTATAACCATCATGACCATGAAAACAGAATTGGGGTATGTGAAATCGGTCGCAGAAGATTAATTATCCTAAGTTTCCTTAGATTACAAAAGCGTCTATTTCCCATTTACTGGTAGAAAACAGATTACTGATGTGTTGTTTGCTTCAAAGCAGTAAACCTGCAAGCAAGCAAGGAACGTTGCTGATCTGAGATATTAATGAAATGGAAGAAAATTTGGATAAATAGAAATGGAAAACGGCTTTCATCAGACATGATTACGGACATGTTTCTTACTTTTAAAATCATGGAAATAAACACATATGATGTTGAATGCACCAAAATGCTAAGCAAAACACCCCTCTAATTATTATACGCCTATGTTGTCTATGCAGTGTAAAATGTCATAGAATTATTTTTTTTTTAACATTCAGTATTATGTGGTACGCGAAATTAGTTGCCATAGATTGATTACGCTGAAATTATCGTTCAGGAAAGTGGTATTTTCCCACTTACTGTATAGGGCTGGTAGAAAAAAAGATCACTGATCGCTGATCACTTTTTGTAATGTAAAACCCTGAGATTTTTTCCCTCTCTCTCTCTTTCTCCATGCACTTTGATATTGAACTGCTTTAATCCAAAACGATGCTAAATTCACAGTGGGATTTCTTTGTCACTTATAAGGGCACTTTTAACATGTTTAAGTAAATTTACGAAAGTGTTGAAACTTTATAGGTTATTGCCAGTAATGTAAACTGTATTTTTTTCTTTTATTCGTGTTATAATTCAAAAATAAATTTGCCTATCATAGTGTGGAAAATATCATCGTAAAGGGTTACCAGTTGTCTAAGGAATCGAAATTGCACACGTTGCCAAAGTAAAAGTAGTATTGCTGTGTAAATCATGCTGATGTTTGACAATTAATGAAATAGTTGGCTCTACTATACACGTAACTTGAAAAGGTTGAAATATCAATGGTATTGGTATTTGTTTTTCTCTATCTCAACATTTTTCAATGTGGGTGTTTAGTGTTATGTTACACAAGAAGGAAATTGCTTACTCGTCGAAGGTCATAACTTGTAAAAAAATAGTAAATTGTACATTATGATTTAATTTTGTTTTTGTTGATGGATGCATTCAATAATGAAATTGTCGATCATGGCGAGTTACTGGTTGCCTAAGGAAATGGAAATTGCACATGTGCCCAAAGTAGAGATATGTTGAAACATGATTGGTATGTGTAAATTGCATGTAGTCTACACTCTAAAAAATCAGATGCTATTTTTAGCACCTCAAGATTTGGAGGCAGCACCTGTAAGGGCACGCATAGGGACTGCACAAATTGTGCTAAAGTAGCACTTGTACAAGTGCTATAATTCCACACCAGTCCAAGTGCTACTTTAAACACTAAGTGTAAACCATTTTACACTTCTGGTGCTATTAGACGCATGCAGCTCGTAAAACCACACTTCTAGTGCATTAAATAACCCATTTTAGAGCCCCCAAAACGGCACTACCAGTGCTAACACTTTTGCACCAATATAGTGCTAAAGAACATACACAAACAGTATGCACAAAATCACGCCTGTAGTGCTGAAAACTCACCCTTCTATAGTCTGTTAAACAGCCCTACACTAAGGTCTAGATTTTATTTTTAGATTGATATGAACTGGCACACACACCGCCTTCCAAACTTCCCGGGCCCGGCCGGCGCGGTCGATCGCGCCCCATGCCTGGCCTGGCCGACCCCGCATGATCAACAATTTTCATGTCAACGACAACGCGTACCGTAGACGTTTGGCCACACCACACATGCTGAAACATGGCATTTCCACTTCATTGCTTTTTATCATGTTTCATATCCACCACCACAAAGATTAATGTACATATCATATTACTCCGTTTACTCTCCCACCAGGGATAAAGAAGCTCAGCAAAGACAACTTTTATGTAAAATAGTACGATAGATAGATAAAATAAATATAAATAAAACGTTAATAATAATAGGAGGAGATTTTAATATGATAAGGAATTTCGATTTAGATTATATGGGGAATTCTTTACATAGAGTTCAAAATAGTTTTAATGCACAAATGGATGAGTTTATGGATACATATAATCTTATAGATATTTGGAGGAAAAGAAACCCGCTTAAGAGACAATTTACATACAAACAGAAAAATCCTTTTATGCAGAGTCGTTTGGATTACTGGATCATATCCGAGTGCTTAGAGGGCTATATTGCAAGATCCGAAATTATTTCATCTGTTGCATCAGATCATTCGTCAATTAATGTGTTTTTGTTTATGAAAAGTAAGAATAATGAAAAGAAAAACGGACATTCATATTGGAAATTTAATAGTAGCTTATGCAATGACATTACATATGTTAACCAAATGAAACAGGAGATAGTGCGGCTAAAAAGTGAGTTTAAATCAGAAATAAATGACAAGCGAGTGTTATGGGACTTTATTAAAATGAAAATAACAAGCTTTACTCAAAAATACTCTAAACAGAAGGCAAAAGTTAGGAGACAATGTATTGATACTTTAGAAAAGGAAATTCAGGAATTAGAAAGGTTATTGTTAGATGGGACAGATGCCCAGATTTTGGAATCGTTAGATTGTAAACGGAGAGCCTTACAGGCGCTATATGATTACACTTATGAGGAATTAAAAATAAGATCGAGGGCATTGTATAAAAATGGGGAGAGAAATGTTCATTATTTTAATCAGCTACTAAAGTCCAATAAAAAGAAAATCATGATACGGAGATTGTTTGTAACTGGTGCATGTATAAGTTGTGATGGGAAGGAAATTAATCAAGAAATTAAAACATTCTATAGTCAATTAGATGCGAAGCCACATATATTAGAAAAGGATATAGATGCAGGGTTACATCCCTTTTTGAAAGATTTACCCAAGTTAAGTAGAGAATCAAAAGAGCACTGTGAAGAAATTATTACGGAAGGGGAATGTTTAGCAGCACTTAAGCAAATGAAACTTAATAAGTCACAAGGTAATGATGGCTTAACACTGGAATTTTATAATATAATATTTTGGCCTGTGGTAGGGATTTTAGTGGTAGGATCCTTGAACGAAGCATTTTGTCATGGTGAGTTTGCTGCATCTCTGAGGCAAGCGATAATTACTTTAATTGAAAAAGAAGTGAAGGATCCATTAATAATTAAAAATTATAGACCAATATCCTTGTTAAATTTAGATTATAAAATTCTTTCGAAAATTTTGTCAATAAGAATTAAGGAAGTTTTAGAAGTGGTAATTTTACCGGATCAAGTTGGTTACATGCAAAATAGGAATATCGGTGAAGCAATAAGGTTGATTGATGATATGCTATTTCTTACGACGCATAAAACATACCCGGATTTTTAGTAGCAGTGGATTTCGAGAAAGCATTCGACTTGGTTTCACATATGTTTTTACAAAAAGAGTTTGGATTTGCACAATCGTTTCGCAAATGGATCAAAGTAATGTATAATATTGCTCTTATTTGTGTTTTAAATGGGAGAATTCAACAGGCTATTTTAGAATAGAAAGGGGAGTAAGACAAGGTGACCCAGTATCACCGTATCTGTTTATTCTATGTATTGAGGTTCTTGCACATATGATACGAAATGATAATCATGTTTTAGGTATTCGATGAGGTAAAACAAATATTGTACGCAGATGTTTTTTTTTTGTTCGAAACATGGAATCGCTGAAAAGATTGGAGGTTTTGATTGAAAAATTTAAGAATGTGTCTGGTTTGAAATATAGGAAAGATAAAACATACATTATGATGATAGGTCCTACTAAAGTGATAAGTAGGTCGCTGCCTTTTGGAAAGGAAGTACCACTCGTTGTGTATTTCAGTTTAGATGTAAATGTAAAGGAGTCTATGAACTACAAAGAAATTCTGAGTAAAATAAAGAAAGTCCTTAACATGGTTGGAACAGAGAGATCTAACGTTGATCTCTCATCCCTGTTCCAGAATGGGTGTTTCAGTCTTTGGACAAAATGTGTTTTGAATTTTGATGGAAAGGGAAAGATAAAATTAAAAGGAGTACCTTGTTCTTGAATTATAAGAAAGGGGGGCTTAAAATTATGGATTGTCGATTATTTATCAAAGTGCAAAGCATCATGTGGGTTAAGAGACTCTTAAATGGAGATCAACGAATGAAATGGAAACAATATTTTGAATATGCAATGCACCTTTATGGAGGAAAATTTATTTTTCAATGCCATTACTTTGTTAGAATGTTAAGGATATATCTACATGAATTTTATTCAGAGTTATTAGATACGTGGTTAGAAGTAAGAGATTTAAGAGAGAAGTATGATGATTTTAAAGGAAATGAACTTCTTTTTAATAATAAGTACATAATTTTTCGTGGTTCTAGTATATTTGATCACTTTTCGACTGGAGCACATTATTGAAAAGAATGATAGATTAAGATCGGATGATTATTTCATCAGAAAAGGCTTGTTTACATTGGAACATATGACGAATACAATATATTTTTGGAAGGATCCCAGATATTTGGAAGAAAAAAATGGTGAGAAAAGAAGAGGTGAAAATAGGATTAGATAAGGGAGAAATCAACTTTGTATTTGGTGACAGAGTAATACCCTTAAGTGAAATCCCATCAAAAAGATTATATCTACAATTCTGTTCTGAATAAGCTGAAAGATTCGTTTAATATACCCATTATATATGCAGAAAGAGCATTTATTAATTTAAGGAAATGTACGCTTAATAGCAAGCTACGAGAATTTCAATTAAAAATGTTAGCATTATTTATTACAAACCATCATTTGTACCGTTTTGGTGTAGTTCAAAACAAATGTTCCTTTTGTAAGAAAGAAGAGGAAACATATAGTCATGTTTTTTACAAGTGTGTTCACATTCAAAATATGTGGGAAAAGGTTAGCATTGAATTCAAGTATCCTATTTTGAAAGATTTGAACTGGGAGAAAATTTATTTAGGAATTAATATAGAAAATGTGGGGAGATAAAATTTAGTAAATCATCTTAGTCTATTAGTTAAATATATGACATTCCAATGTAGGAAAAGAGCGATACCTCCGACCGAAAAAGAAATGATGTCAGACAATCGATTAGAAGAGGAAGAGAAAATTGGAAAGTACTAAGCAAGTGGGGAAGATGCTGCTGGGAACATCGAGTCTATCTCTCTCTACATTTGGTTTATTATTACTTTTCAGGACTTCAGCTATCCACAAAGAATACCTTTCATTCTAATTTTCTACTTCTCTCTAAGGATTCACAAGCAGTCTTCTTTAGGACGATAGAACAAATAATTCTTTCTCTTCCTGTCTCCTTACTCATCTATCCTCTTTCAAGCACAAGTTACACAATAGTTCTCTTCAGGATTAACCACATGGTGAAACGTAAACTAAGTAATTGTTCGATATGCCACCATGCAAACCTCGACATTTAAGGAGCATCCATAGTTGTATATTAATGAAAGTATGTACAGTCCGATTTTGAGAAATCATTGATATGCATTCTTTTAATTTTACCTAACTGTAGGAAGGATTTCTAATTCTATATTTCATTATGTGAAATTAGAGAACAATCATGTAATAATATTATATCGAATGTATGAAATGTTTTATAATGACATGATTTAATTTTGAAGTACTGTTTCAACTTTCAATTATTACAATGGTGAAGTTTTATCATGTCGTAATGTATCGTACATGTAACTCTATAGAAAATTGCCATATTTCTGCTGTGAAACAAGAATATACAATTTAATCTTGTATCATACATAATCATAAGAATTTGTGTTACTTCATTTCAAATTGCTGGTATGCTCGTAAGCAATGACTCTCTATCCTTTTCGTATTTCAAGCGTCCCTACTAGCCCCTAGATAAATCTGCTCCATATTCCTGGCAGCCACTTCTATCCAATAGTTTAGGGTTAGAGTTAATATTAACCCTTTGACCACTGAATTCTTTAACCCCCATAGTCTTAATACAGGAGCCACCCGGTTCCCGTAGTCTATGGGTTAAGAATGCATAAAGTGTTAGGAACAAAAACAATACAGCCTACATAGGCCTATATCTTCATAATTTCTCTTAAGACTTTTTCTTCTCTATTTTTTTTATCATCACTTATTTTCTCTATTAATTCAGATAAAAACCAGAAAGAGCAGAGGTAAAAAAAAAAAAAAGTTATGGGAGATTTCTTTAACCACAATTCTTATCACAAGGGCCTTTCTTTCTTTGTTAATAGAACTGTATGTTAATGGCTATATTTTGTAGAAATTGTAATCCACGAAAAAAAAATCAGACACTGAAAGCAAAAACAGACATGAACTCTTCATGCCAGATAATTATTAAAGCGATATGTAATATGTAGATTTATAAATTTGTAATTACAATTCATGCACATGCATAGTTACTGAAATTGTGAGTTATGAATATATAAGCAGGTAGCATTTATAACCTATCATTGTTATCAATTATTTAGACAGAGTATTGGCTGAAATGAGTTGTGTAGATGCACATGTAGTCAAAAGAAAAGTAAAAAACTTAAAATGCATATTTAAAGAAATATACATGCATGACTGCTCTTGCTTTGAAAACGAAGACAACACGCATGAAATGAAGATTGTATGATAAGCCGTCTTTGGCACATTTCTCGCTGATTCAAGCATGACTACGGTTGCAAAAGGAGCAAATTTTGAAAAAAGACATTGCTTCACAAAACATGCAAAAATAGCCGTCTAGAATCAAAACGCCTTAAAAAAAATTGATGATTTGGTGCCACTTTACTCGGTGAAGAGTTTTCTACCCAATGCAGCCAAAACTAATGATATTGTGTCAATGACGTTGTTGAAATTGCAGATTCCATATGTTGCATTCTTTGTAGGCCACCCTGTATTGCAAGGTAGTAGAAGTAAACATCCTTAATTCATTTAATATACTGCTCAGTTTAGAAACATTGCAGACCTACATGTATAACTGGTGTGAAAAATATATGACTCTCTGGTTGTTTAAGCTTAATAAATACACTTACTACATGCCGGTAGAGGCAACTAAAGAGGTAAAGACATAGCAAGATGCTGATGTAATGAAAGAATAGTATAAAAGTGAGAGGGAGAGAGAGAGAGATGGAAACCAAGAGGTAAAGACAAAAAGAACAATAAATAAAATGAACATGAGTAACCTCCTACGAGTAACCTCCTACTCAAGCCTCATCTACTCAAACCTTCGCTACTCAATCCATCGCTGCTCATCCATCGGTCATCAACCAAGTCTTCTCCTCTCATCTCATCTGGTCTACAGTCCTTTTCAGGACTTCACCCAGTGTCACGAAAGATTATTTCTTCTTTTCTCTCTTGTCATCCTTTCTCGTCTATCCATCTCCAATTTTCTTTTTTTTTTTTTTTCCCTTTCCTCCTACCAACACACATGGTGAACCGTAAACCTTCTCCACGTTATAAGCTCCACCATGCAAACCTTCAAAGATCATCTAAAATGAACATGGTTGTCATTAATCCTGGGTAAAATAGTTTAAATAGTTTGAAAGATAGTTCAAAGTCTCAAAAACACACCTTTTTTTCAAGTTTGTTCCTATTCATTCGAGTGTTCACAGTCACGTTTTACAGTTTAAAAGAATATTGAGTAAGGGAGAGTGGTAGAGTGGAAATGAGAGAGAAAAGACGACAGCTGACATAACATATAAAATACATGTTTAAACAAACAGATTGGAAGTAATCAGGAGGAAAGCATGAAATTCACAGAACAACTTGTGACTAAAAGAAACCAATGTCCAAGTACAAAATGATATGCAATCAATTTTACTTGATAGCAAAAGCCATGTGATAATTTTAAAAACATTGAACACATGTTCTGTGGAAAATGTGATCATGTAAACCGTGTCTTCTTTTTCCTTCATGGTGACATAACTGGTTTACAAGTGGATACCCTCCCCCCCTCTCTCTCTCTATTTTTATGATGAAATTTTAACCACTTTCCCTTTCCTGAATTCATAGAGATCTCTGGTTTCTTTTTTGTTACAGTATTTCATCACCTGGAACAAACTACGTCATACCATTGTCGGCGGAAGCACCAAAATTTAGGGGGGGGGGGGGGACGCCAGACCATATTTTAACACTTAAAATACTTAATTGAAATTGCGGATAATTCAGTAAAATAAGTGGAGCAATAATAATAATAATAATAATAATAATAATAATAATTAATGATATTAATAATGACAATAATAATGAAAATGATAATAATGATAATGATAATAATAATAATTATTATTATTATTATAATAATAATCAGAATTATTATTGTTTCGATTTATTTAGCGTCTAATAATCATCAGGTTCCCAAGGCGCTCTTTAATGTATTTTTTCCCTTCCTTCAATAGTAAAATAGTTACATCATTCACGGAATCACGGTATATCATAATGTTAAGTTTACTGTGATATAAATCCGAGAAATAAATCAGAAGTTAGACGGTGAGCTTAATAATGGGTTTACATGTATCACACAGTCACATTGCACTATGCCATCGGGGGGGGGGGGGGGGGACTAACCAGTAACCATCACGCGTACGGTGTATACCACATCTGCGTCTGAAAAATGCGAATATAGGTGTATTTTTCATTATTAGCTTTGCAGGCCAATGCACGCAAGGCCAAATGTGCATCTCTTTGTTCCCCATTATGACGGATAAGGCCCCCAAATTGACAATTTAAAATATTAGCCCCCGAATTTCGGACGAGGCGCCACCCTGCAAAAGGACCCGTTTTTGTTTTGTATTGTTTAGAAGGCCTAATTCTCCCACTATATATTTTTCGTTGGACTTGCGCTGTATGAAATATTGATTCTGCTCATGAAGAGAATCAAACGCGGTGAAAAAGTGCACCCCGCCTATATACACTTTCCGAACTTGCAATGTTCCCGCGGTCTTCCCACCTCCACTCTGTGATATTATTTATCAGTGATATTTGGGTTTGCTTAAAGAGCTGAAATTTTTGCGATGGTTTTATTTTCGCGAATTTCTCGAGTCAAACCCAAGCGAATTAAAACTTCCACTTCTGTTTTATAGTAATATCAACATTATCAAAATCGCGAAATTATCCCCTCGCGAATCATTACACCCAGTATGACCCAGACCAAAATAACAATCAGTAAAGTTTCCTGTTTTTTTCTACATGTTTGTTGGTTTTTGTTTTTAAAAAGAGAAAATTGGATAAAACAATATTTTCAAATTGTTAGAACTTTGCGAGTTCCGTGTAATATTCGAAGAATACGTAAAGTTGTTACTTCTATGACGATTTGAACAAAAAGAGAAATTCTCCTGCAATCTAGGGGTGCATGATTGTGATTTGAAAGAAAGTCATTCTGGGCGCACCCCTCCCCCCTCAGAAATGTACCCCGCATCCGCATTACGAAACCTATTGCAAATGTATCGGACGCACGTGTCGCATGTTGTATACCTGACTGTGGATGTCCCGCCCCCCGAGACCAGGAAAATATTTAGACTAGACTAGTCTATAGTAATCAGCTGATCTAACAGTACACATGTCCTGGTTTGATTTTCTAGGTCACTTGTCTAATTTGGCTTACACGATTAACCTACCACGAGACTTCAAAAATGATAAAAACTCTGACTCAGGCCCGTAACTAGGATTTTTGCGGGGGGGGGGGGGGGGTTCAACATTGGAAAAAGTGGACCTTTCTGAGGGAGCGAATCGACCGAGTAGGGGTGTCGGGTCAGGGGGTGTGCCCCTACAAGGGTGTGGGCATGAGCGTATAGTCATAATTATTTGACAGGGGTGGGTCAAATGTGAAGCTCGAACATATAATACCACATGTGTAGGATTCCCAATACTGCGAGCGAGCAAAGCGAGCGAGAGAAAAATAAAAATATACTTTTAAATGGCAAACTTTTATTGCATTAGTCACCAATAGGTGAAATGTAAAGCTATATCTCCGGTCATCTAGCTGCCATATGCAGGCATCATTCATATTAAAGTTTTTAGGAAGTGAAGCGAACGGGGGGGGGGGGGGGCACTTTGCTGTTGTTCGTTTATGGAAAGGTAACCCTAATATCTGGGCGCTATGGCGATAGGGCAGTGACGTGCCGAAATTGTCATAACATTGAATATTTCATTATGGACCTTGCTGCATGAAACATCTCGTTTACAAGGTTTGCGAGCGAGCGAAGCGAGCGAGGAGAAATGCAATTTACTTTGCTATTGCATATTTCAATATAAAAAGTGGACCAAACAAGTATTCGGGTTCCATGGCGATAGGGCAGCGACGTGCCTGAATATTGGAATAACATCCTATATAAATATTCATGGACCTCGTTGCCTGAAACTATCTCATTTCTAAGATTTGCGAGCGAGCGAAGCGAGCGAAGAAAAATGCACTTTAATATGTTGTTGCTCATAACATTTCAATATAGAAAGTAAGGTAACCATAATTTCTGGGCGCCATGGCGATAAGGCAGACGTGCCCGAAATTGTCATAACATTGAATATTCATAGACATTTTTTTATTACAATAACATACTATGGAAATATTCTCGCTGCCTGAAACTCGTTTCAGAATTTTGTGAATGAGCGAAGCGAGCGACGGAAAACGCACTTTACCATATCCCAAATGTTTCCAAAACACCCCAAGTGTTATATTGGGGCATCTTGTTATTTCTGATTATAGTTTCCAAGAAGTCGATGTTTTATAAAATACTCCCATGGCACTCCGGTTGAACAGGCTGTATTAGAGGGCCATGATTTAAGGGCCTGAATGACTAGACCGGGTCCGCCAGGAGTATTCAACTTGAGAGCGGGAAAATTGTCCATTTAAAAGTGAACAGACACATTAAATACCCCTCTCTCTTTTCCAGTAATATTTTGAATCCTATACAGTGGTAGTATATGTTCGGGCTTCACATTTCACCCACCCCTGTCAAATAATTCTGACTACGCTCATACCCATACTCTTGGAGTGGTACACCCCCTGACCCGACACCCATACTCGGTCGCTTCGCTCCCTCAGAAACGTCCACTTTTTCCAATGTTGAACCCCCCGCCCCCGCACAAATCCTAGTTACGGGCCTGAGTATGGTTTCTATATTTCACTTTTATATTCCATTACCACAGATTTCATTTGAGTCTTCTCATAATTGTCACTGCTTAATTATCTTCCCACGTTATCTTTGTATGGTGTTTTAAGCAATCTATCTCCTTGTATTGTCAGGATTTCCTGTCCAATCTAACACTTCTCAAAGATCACATTACCCTTCATTTTCGTCCTATAGTCTGATAGGAATCAATAATCATCCAAATGTCAGATGTCTAAGAAAGTTTAATAATTAAAAATGTCATTCAACAGTTTCAATGGTCAAGTGGATTTCAACTTCAACATATCTCCATTCCATTTTCGTCAGATTTCATTCGAATTCATCCGACCTGGCAATCCGCTGCAAAATTTATCATCAAATCCATCTTTGCATGGCAAGTGGATTTCAAGAAATTGTCATTCAAATTCGTCACATAGACAAGACCTTACAACGAGCGGGTGACGATTTTGAATAACTCTTTGAACTCTTTCAGTCTTTGACAAAATCGATAGCAAAATGAAAAATAAATTCCAAAAATGAATGGCCAAAGACGTATGTTGACTTGGCCTTATTATTAAGTTGCAGGACAAATTAAAGCAAATAAAAAAGTGTTCAAATTGATTGGAAAACCGGTATTATCTCACATTAATTTCCACTTTCCTTCCTCTCTCCCCCCCCCCCCTTTCACGTGACCCCTTGTGCGCCCTCCCCTATTTAAGCCAGTTGGTATGAAAATTTTAAAAAAATTTAACCTAAAATTCACTATTCTCATGTCACTTTGGATAATTTTTTCGCCTTATGATTTCTGCTCGCCAGCTTGGGGACGATACTACAAACGAATTTGAATAATTCTTTGAATGACGCTTTGAAAAAAATCGATTCCAACATGGCATAATGTACAAATTCGAAAATGAATGGTGACAGATGACATTGATTAATTATAGATTTGCCAGATTAGGAAGTTACGGGACAAAATCCAAATAAAATGTATTAAAATAGACGGAAAGACCGATATTTTATCACGTTATTTTCCATTTCCATTATCTCTCCCCTCGCTTCTTTTTTTTTTTTTAAGCGGAACTCTGCTCGCCAACGGGGGGGGGGGGGGGGGGGGGGGGGGGGGGGGGGGGGGTTCGTTGGAACCCCCTGAACCCCCCCCCCCCCCCCCCCCCCCCCCCCCCAGTTACGGGCCTGTGACTCATAATCTATTCTTAGCCATTGGCGGCGCGCCGGCGCGTCGATGTGTAATACTACGCTTTGCAGTGTGTGTCGAGATACACTATGACTATGTATCATTGACATTGTAGAGGCAATATAACAATTATGTTATTCTTAATCTTAGTCCTAGTACTCCTAGACCTGTTACTCTTACCGTCACCTGCTTAAGAATAAGACTGAGTTAAGTTACAGTTTAATAATAAAACGTTCCAGTTTACAAGGGTAGGCCTACTTCATGGCGCATATAGTATACATACCTCTGATCGGGCCATATCCAGGTACTAAGGCTAAATCTAGACCCCTTGCAGGCCTCAATCATCCACCGTCCTTTGCGCTCACCTGATGAGGAAGACTCGATGAGGGCGCGCATGCGGCATATTCTCATACATAATTTCAAAGAAGCATTTACACAGTCATAGGCGCACATCATAACAGTCAACCGCGCTCACTTAGGGAGGTCAAATGAGGGCGCGCATTTTCTTAACCTCGCAAACATCATGGTATAAAAATTATATATATATATATATGGGAAAGGGGGGACGTCCCACCAACCCAAAATTTAGGGGGGGGGGGGGTCCCCCCCCAAAGAAAATTTAGGGGGGGGGGGGACACCCCCCCCCCCCCCCCGTCCCCCCCCCCCCCCCCCCCCCCCCGCTTCCGCCGCCTATGCGTCATACATACAGCCAGTCCGCAGCCCGTGCGAAAAGCGCTTCTTCTACGGAACTCGTATTCATAACGGTCGAGTTTTATGAATATTCATGAGCAGAAGGGTACGGTATAACACTGACAATTACTTCGTTGTTTCTGGACGGATTTTTACGATTTTTATCACAAATGAAAGAAGAATAATAATTCTACTAATATCTACTTAAAACTTAGCAGTTTGACTTGGCAGACTTTTTAAAATGAATCGACCATTAACGAGTGAAAATGAACGACATAACCTTGACGGAAAAGGGTGATAAATATTAGATATCTTGCTGCAAAAAACCCCTTAGATCATTGGACTCGTGAAAGATTACTCTTTCAGAAATGACGAACAACCTGATGATTTAGCTTTTATACCAGTCAGGAGTTAGGCAAGTTCAAGCATGATATAGATGATTTCCCATCCGAAATGAAATCATGCCTAATGACGCAAGATGATTGGTCCGCTCACCAACACGTCACACAAAGGGTCGTCTGTTCGATGCAGTCGAACGAGTTTAGTGCTATGGATCACAGAACTCCAAAAGACGTATGTCCATCGACTCGTACACCTATTCACACACGATCTTGTACAGCCCACTTTCATGACTCTCACACATTTGGGTAATAAGCCACTTCGGAGATGCAATCTGAGCATGAGCAGATAAAGGTCATCTGTACCAAATTCTAAAACCCACTGACACTAATATTCGATATGTGCTCATGAATGTCATGTAATCATTATTCAATTATGCACTAATGGTGCATTCCATGATATCCAGGTGGAAGTATTCTTTTTAAAGGGGGAAACAAAAGCTATTCATGAGGCACCTCTATCACTCCCAGAGTTATTTTTCTGAAGTGCATATAAAGGGACCCTCCATGTCTAAAATATCTGTGGATATTTGGGGTCATTTGTACCATGCGCTAACCCCGAACTGGCTTATTCCATAAATAAGGGAGCCAATTTGTGACATTTTTGGTGTCCCTTTTACATATGAAACCCACATGTTTTTATGGCTCATAATG
Organism: Heliocidaris erythrogramma; assembly: GCA_025617745.1. NCBI lineage: Eukaryota > Metazoa > Echinodermata > Echinoidea > Camarodonta > Echinometridae > Heliocidaris > Heliocidaris erythrogramma. Next base: position 38,618,800 of record CM046864.1, on the reverse strand, counting down.
AAAACACCAATAGTGGAGTGAGATTGTAAAGTGATCTCCAAGCATAATGTTGCATTGTCATGCTTAGAATCACCTTACAATCGTACTGCACTATTTGAGTCTTTACTCAGAGCCACACAAACATGTGGGTTTCATATGTAAAAGGGACACCAAAAAATGTCACAAATTGGCTCCCTTATTTATGGAATTACCCATTTATTAGCACAAGTAGTGGGTTGAATTTGATGTAACATTGTACATGTAAACAATGTAGGCCTACTGTACGTGTACCCTGCATTCATGATAACTTTTGTGTGAGCAGGGAGATCTTTCACCTCCCTGGTGTTAGCGCTAATGCCATTCATGAGGGAGGGGAAGATATCATTCATTGTTAATACTTCATTTTCATCTTGGAAACCCAAATTTTGCAGCAGAGAAAACTAAAATAGTCCTAAAATCACTGATAAGTTGGCGATTGTTGATGAATTATATCCTCCTTACAGTTACATTGATTTTGGTGTACCTTTTACGCTATTGCAACAATGAATGTTCGACGGGACTGAAGTAACTAACCACATCAGCAGCTTGGAGCATTGCAACCCACTGCACCCGGCGTAGCGTACCGGACGTTCACCCCTCAGTGGCTTTCACGGGGTATTTTGTTCGGAAAACGGTTGAAAGAAAACCATATTTTCTTCGACAAATACATTTTGCTGCAAAATTATTTTTAATTCATTGTTGGCGCCAATAATCCAACTCAACGTTCATCGACATCACTTAGATTTTAAAACTTTATACCAGTCTGGAGTAAGGGGAAGCAAATAGAGGCTAAAATTGCTCCCCAAAAAGTACTAAATTTCATCATGTTTGGACGATATAAAACTATCCAAATCCCATCGAATATAGTCATGCTAAATACCAAACTAAAGAGCGAAAGGTCACGGAGAAGTTCCTTTATCATAGCCGAACGATTTCTGCATTATTCTCGTTTGAGAGATACCTTATTGACCCCTTGCGAACATCTCGCCAAATCTCACGCTATCTCGTTTCGCAAGGCTCGATATTCAGTGGAGAGGAAATCTCCGCAGGAATCGGCATTTGGCTCATTAAAGCCTAGGTCACAAGCCGCCGTACTTGCAAGTGCGTGCGGTCTGCGTGCAAAAACGTGGGCAAAATTTGTGGATCCGTACGTGGTGAGTACTGCCTCCCTACGGATTTGGGGCACGCAGACAAGACGTAGAATTTTTAGTGCAGGAGGAACTTTCGCTGCGTTCAGGCTACTTGCGGTCTACGGATTCACCCCCAGTACGGGTGACGTGTGTTGACTTGCGTGCCCTCTGCTGCTAACGAGCGCACAACGCACGGACTCCGTGAGTTTTTGAAAAATTTTCCCACAGTTACTTGCTCTACGGACAACGCACCTAGCACGTGCGTGCTCCGCACATGATAAGTGCGGGGTCCGTGCTTATTCGGCGCTTCTCCAGTTCAAATGTCCAGTGAGCACGCAGAACTTACGTAAACCGCACCGAGGAAGTACGTGCTATGCACTTACAACGCACGTTGTGCGCGCTGATTTCTGCAGCACTTGCATCATCAGAACCCGGAAGTCTCTGCGTTGGAAAGGGCGGCATGTCTAGCAGCAGCAGCTTTGACTTATAATGAACGTCGAAAGTTCTTATAATGTGCCCAACGACATAGGGCGGGAAAAACTCACGTTTATCGCACTTACTCCCTGCAAGTCAGTAAGGACACCGTACGTGAAAGTACGGCCTCCATACGACAACGAGGCAACCGCACGGCGATCGTACGTCGTAAGCACGTTGTAAGCACGTACAACTCACTTACCAGGTGCCCAACGTACGATGCACGCAACCACTCACATCCAGGGGTGGCGTGCGGGCCACGTACTTACACCTTGCGTTGTAGTGCGTGTGAAGTGCGTTGACGTACTCCTTCCGTGCTCTTGCTACTCCCTGCGGGACGTGGCCTCCGCAGAACACGTACGGACTAAAAACACGCACGGCGGGTTGTGACCTAGGCTTTATAAGGAATTAATGCACAGACAGAGGAATGTCAGTCGTATTTTTAACAGACTCATTGTCCGCACTTCAGGCTATAGAAAACAATCAAATACAAAATAATCTCATAGGTGAAATACTATATAAAATACAAATACTACAAATGTCAGATGTAGCTGTAAATTTTGAATGGGCACCTTCCCATTGCGGTATTCGAGGTAATGATATTGTGGATAACCTAGCCAAAAAAGGAGCGTCAAAAGAAAATATTGATCTAGAAATGAGGAATTAACAAACTATATGTCATCAATTTACAAAGAAACTTGGCAGGTTCAGTGGGAATCTTCATTAAAAGGTAGACATTTATTTGATATACAGCCTGACGTTACAGAAACTGTAAATTTTCAAGGTCTTAACAGAAATGAGGAAGTAATAATCCATCAATTTAGACTAGGAAAATGCAAATTAAATCACTATTTATATATATGTAACCAACATGAAAATGGTTTTTGTACATATTGTAATGTCTCAGAAACAATAGAACATTTTTTTCTTCAATGTAAGAAATACGAAAGAGAAAGAAGAACAATGCAAAGAAGACTTAAATTAGTTACGTTGGATTTAGTGAAATTATTGGGAAGAGATGCGAATTTTAGAGTCATCTTGAATTATATTAAAACAACAAAAAGATTTGAATAGCTATTTTACTGCTCCATATTAGCATATTCTTACATTTCTAATAAGGAATATAGTCAGGAGAGAATGTTATCCTCAATGTAAGGTTGTAGTTTGAACGCCCAAAAGCAATGGACATGCGTAGACCAATATAATTGTACCTTATTTAAGTGCAATAAATAAAGGAATTCGAATCGTCATTATCCTCATTATTTTTGGTACGAAAGTTTAATTACTATAACGCACAATTAATGGTGATGGGAAACTAATTTTGCACTTCGCAGAGGCAGGTGAGCCAGTTCAAACCCGAAGACATTGGCCGGGAAAAGCAAACCCACCTCAACAATTTGGACAACACAACGATATGTAACATGGAACGTCAGTGGCGCAGATAATCTGTTAAGATTGAAGAGCGCCATCAGCTCCAACAAGCTTGCCTCGTACCTCCTTGGAAAGACTTTATTATTCATCTTTCCAGTTACAGGATGTAATACCAGACAAGCTGTAACCTCTTGGCTCTCTACACACGAGCCAAAATCGGCGGTGCCAGCAAAACGATTTTTTTCTTCCTCTAAACGAATTTAGATCGTGGATTTCAGACCATTCAATAATCATGAGGTAAAAATTCTTCTTGATATTTAAGTATAGAGTTTTATCTTGCCTTATAATATGTTACATTTATATATAGTCATTACGTGAAGACTTGAATTCGCTTTACAATGTTACTTACTCTCTTTTGAAATTAAAATATATTGGAACCAAACTAAGTTGAATTGAATTGAATCGAATTTTTTTAAACATAATTGATTTACATCAATATTTTGTTCATAAACATATAACAAAGTAACGTGGAGAAGGTTTACGGTTCACCATGTGTGTTGGTAGGAGGAAAGGGAAAATAGGAAATTAGAAATGGATAGACGAGAAAGGATGACAAGAGAGAAAAGAAGAAATATTCTTTCGTGACAATGGGTGAAGTCCTGAAAAGGACTGTAAACCAATAGGAAGGTTTACTGGTTCACCAGGTGTAAGGATAGGTGATGGGTGATGGATGATCTGTAAACCAGATAAGATGAGATGAGAAGACTTGGTTGATGATCGATGGATGAGTAGCGATGGATTGAGTAGCGAAGGTTTGAGTAGATGAGGCTTGAGTAGGAGGTTACTCGACGTTTCGGACAGGTTGCCTGTCCGTCATCAGGACAGTCCTTCTACCAACACACATGGTGAACCGTAAACCTTCTCCACGTTATAAGCTCCACCATGCAAACCTTCAAAGATCATATAACAAAGTGTTGTCATACATGTATTTATAACAAAAATATAGATACAAATATTCAGAGTGTATAACAGAAGTATAACATACATGCATGTAAAATTGAACATAAGAACAAAAATAATACAATGAAAACTATTATCTTCATAAACATATAACATTATCATATATAATATACAAAAATATAGTATGACGTATGTCGAATGAAAGGTAATTAAGTACAAAAATAATAAAAGAGGTAAATTTTGCTTGCTGTATTTGTACCTGGAGCTCACTGGTGTTGCCCCAACAGATTTTGATTTTGATTTTGATTTGGGAAACTTCCCAAACGTTCTCTTGATCCATTATCAGTAATGGTACAAATTCATGTAAGTGCGTGAAGTGCACCATTACACGTACATGAAACTTTGCCTGTATATACACGTAATATGATGTAGAAATGTGAGAAATGGTGAGCAGTTTATAACATTAGGCCTACTGGACAGTTCAATGCTGCAGTCACTGGAGGTTGATGACATTGTCAGCTTTTGTTCATGAACTTTATAAATAAATCACGGTTATCTGTAATTTTACGTTGGTGATTTACATTATATACGTGCACTCCATATAATTGTCAGGAAAACTGTTAGGATAATGTAATATGCAAAGTATGAAATATAAAAAACACTTTATTTTTCAGACCAAAAGACATCAACCCCATCTATATCTGTCCAACCAGAGTAGAAGAGATCAACATAAACAAGCATTAATTGACGAAACACATTCAGGAAGTACACCTTCTTCGTTCGACAAAGAGGAACACAGCTGGACAGCTGGATCTTAAGCTGATTTCAAGCTATAGATGAGACTTGGAAGCAATCAACCTCACGTGTAAACCTACAAAAATACAGAGGATAGTGTCGACTTCTTTAGCTGCATTGGATTGTATTTGATGCTGGATTCTTAAAGCTAAGCGAGTGCAGGTTCGGTACTTTGGAAACAGTGATAAAACATTACAGTCACACCGTCATCAGTTATTTTGATGGGTACATGTACAAACACTTGTTTTGGGAGAACTTTCGTCTTGTCACCATAATACCTAGCTACAGCCAAGCTTCATACTTTGTTTTATGTGGTGGAATATAAATGCTACTTCTCACAAAGAATAATCTTCCATGCACTTAAGAATCAAGGAAACACTGCTTATATAGGATACACGTGATTATTCTTTGTAATAAACGACAAACAATCAACGACGACTTCCAAAGACTTATCAAATAAAATAATTATACTGATTAACTTTGAAGATATATCTTGGTTCCTATAATTCAGAGTAATAATTACATTTTTATTCACATGACCTCTTTGGCATTTTTCACAATTTTAAAATTTAACAGTAATTACTGTCATATCTCGTGTATTTTACCACCATTTGGACAAAGTGTGTACATTCAACTTCTTCAGTTCATTCTTTTCTGAGTCCTTTGGATCTATAAGTAATCATGAGCAAGCTGTACAAAGCCACATGTACAGTGAACTTCTACATAATTTTCATTACATTAACCATATTCAGCAGACGATCAAGATGTGATTCTAGAATACTGAGTGTTAGAGAAGGTGAGGTGGCACACCTTAACTTCTCATACCCATTTGATTGTACAAAGACAACACTGCAACATGGATATAAAGCACCATTTTACAGCTCAGCCAATCCAGAATCTATTGCACTGTCTCCAAGGTATGAACTTGTAAATCATAATGAGAGTGATAGTGACGTGTGCTTTATCCAACTAATCATCAATCCTGTTTTGAGACATGATGAAGGTACATACATTCTCTTAGTATATAACAAGACTGAACTGTTGCCAGGATATCCAAAGATCGGGTTACGTGTTAGCTATCCACCCGGTAAGGCATCATGTGAATCAAGTAGTACTCATGTAGATGGGGCATGGATGAAGCTACACTGCACAGCCAGATGGGGAATCTACCAGGTCATCTATTATGTTATCAGAATAATGAAAGGTTACCGCCATTTACAATGCCTGTCCAAAATGGTGGATCTTTGAATCAGGTTATCTTGGCTAGAACAGCAAACCATTCTGTAAGGTGCTGTTCATCAACCTTAGAACAATCAAAGAACGTGCAGCAATGTAAGGATTGCGGATGGGACCCCATTCAGAATATAGCATTAACCAATATTTCAGACTCTTTCATTACTGTCTCACCTACACGAGACTCCACATCATCACGATACATTACACCAGCTAACATGGTTAAAGAATTCCCTTCTTCTGGTCCACAAATGATAACAGACAAGGATATCCACCAAAATGCAAGTAATTTCAAGCTATCCTTCTATGTCATTCTTGTCTTATTTTGTTTAACAAGTACGACAGCTGTTTGTGTAACATTATGGAAAACAAGGTGTTTCCATGTAAAAAAGAAGACAGCTAAACACAGTTGGTTCAGTCGAGCTTGTTTAGATAAACACTAACTGGTGAAAAAATAAATAAATAAAAGACGAGTAAGGTCATAAGAATGCAACATGTAAATGGTTCTGGACAGCATGCGATACCCTTGGTGCCTATACTATAAGCGTGGTGGTCTCAGAGAAAAAAAAAAAAAGATCAACAGCAATTCTCCTTGGTACCGACAACAGTTATGAACATGTAATAATGAACTGCATTTCCAAGCTGCAAATTTATTTTCGCACTCCCATAACACCATCTAGGAAAAATTTGTCGAAAACTGTACGTTTCAAATGAACATTTTTTTGTCCCATGAAATATAGTAATAAGTGACCATGCGTAGGCCTATATGTTTATGTATGCATTTATTATATGAAAGTAATATGACTTTACAAAGTTTTGATAATGTACTCTATGATGAATAATTGATCGCCATGTACATTTAGACAGGCTTCTCGCCAGGACTTTGCTTACCCTAGGTCAAAACTGAGTGAAGCATGGTCATGTGGTTTCCAAGGCGGTGGTCTGGAAGGATAAAAGAAACTTTGTTAAAGATCACATTCCATCGAAGTAAATGTTGGCTTAATACTTTTTATTGCTTATATGGCATAGATTAAACAAGGTTATCCAAATTCAACGCTTGGAAACATTTGAAGTAATGATTATTATCAATTATAAAACGGTAAAACACAGCCCCCGATATAGCAGCTGAAGAGCTCCTCGAACGCTGCTGAGATGTGTGACGACACACCAGGGGCCAGTCCTGTTTAAGCAGACGATGTCCCATAACATCTTACACATTTTTCAGTGCCTGTTTTGTCATCTCCTCTTCACTTATTTCTCTTACTTGACTAGCGTCAGTCTTAATGTTAGTCTGTTGCCTCACTCTTAACTTCGTGTATGGTATTATTTTGATGAAAAATGCAGCGGTAAAAAAATAAAGGAATCAGTCACTTGTAAACAAAATAAGACGCCATTGTATATTCAGCTGCTTGCACCGGGGCATGTTCGGCGTTTCAAGAGGGAACGAATACCATCCGTGCTATCTTCAATTTGAAAATGGGGCTTATTTCATTGATCATTGACCCTTCTCCTGTGTATTTAAAATCAAACGGTTTTAGTTATCAGAATCAGTTTCACTTTCCCTTTATAATGGTGGGAAATAAGGTCATGTTTAAATACACCAAACTCTTTATAATTTGATAAATAATTGCATTGCAATTACGTTCATTCATTATAGGACGTCGTCTGCTTAAGCAGGATCGATCCCGAGTGTGACGACATCAAAACATCGCTATATTTCTGGCGAATCCTCGGATATTCCAGATGCTTAGAAGAGCTTTTATTTATGTTGTTTTTATATAATCATCATCATAATCATCAATTAATTGCCATATTTGTGATTTTCTTGTAATGTGACCTTTAAAACTCTGCGTATAACCCGTGTATGTACCCTTGTCAGGGAGGAATGTGCCCGTTGTACTAGCGAATTAAAATCGGGGGGGGGGGGGGGTTGACTGCTCCTGACAGCATTTTAGCAATGAACAGAAAAAAAAACTGACTCTTTCACAATCACGAATCGTTTATTTCAAAGGAAATTGTATAACCAAGTTGTTTTTTCGTAAATTCACTATGTAACAATATGATCTGCTCTAAATCGTACGATGTGAGTTAGTCTAGCGGTAATGCCAGCAATTCTCGATCAGCGGACCCTGGTTGGAGGCTCGCCAGAATCACGAATTTTTTATTTATTATTATTTTTTTTTTAATGAATGTTTAGCAGTTTAAGGAGCCGGTCCAGCTCCCGTGAAAGTGCTGAAATAGCACGCTGTGTGCATTCCAATAGCACTCTGAGTGCAGTCCCTATGCAAGCCCACAGAAAGTGCTAAATTCAGCCGTCTTGGTGCTGAAAACAGCACTTAAGTTTTTAGAGTGTAGTTACTGAAATTGTGAGTTATGAATATATAAGCAGGTAGCATTTATAACCTATTATTGTCATCAATTATTTAGACAGAGTATTGGCTGAAATGAGTTGTGTATAGATGCACATGTAGTCAAAAGAAAAGTAAAAAACTTAAAATGCATATTTAAAGAAATATACATGCATGACTGTTCTTGCTTTGAAAACGAAGACAACAAGCATGAAATGAAGATTGTATGATCAGCCGTCGTTGACACATTTCTCGCTGCTTCAAGCATGACTACGGTTGCAAAAGGAGCAAATTTTAAAAAGACATTGCTTCACAAAACATGCAAAAATAGCCGTCTAGAATCAAAACGCCTTAAAAAAAATTGATGATTTGGTGCCATTATACTCGGTGCAGCCAAAACTAATGATATTGTGTCAATGATGTTGTTGAAATTGCAGATACCATATGTTGCATTCTTTGTAGGCCACCCTGTATTGCAAGGTAGTAGAAGTAAACATCCTTAATTCATTTAATATACTGTTGCAGTTTAGAAACATTGCAGTCCTACATGTATAACTGGTGTGAAAAATGGCTCTCTGGTTGTTTAAGCTTAATAAATACACTTACTACATGCCTATATACTTCAGAGTGTTTCGCGTGTCTTACAATTTGATTGGCTAAAGAGTTTGACAGTCTTAAGATGGATAGAAGCAACCAAAGAGGTAAAGACATACCAAGAGGCTGATGTAATAGTATAAAAGTGAGAGGGAGAGAGAGAGATGGAAACCAAGAGGTAAAGACAAAAAGAACAATAAATCAAATGAACATGGTTGTCATTAATCCTGGGTAAAATAGTTTAAATAGGTTGAAAGATAGTTAAAAGTCTCAAAAACACACTTTTTTCAAGTTTGTTCCTATTCATTTGACTGTTCACAGTCACGTTTTACAGTTTAAAAGAATATTGAGTAAGGGAGAGTGGTAGTCCAGTGGAAATGAGAGAGAAAAGACGACAGCTGACATAACATATAAAATGCATGTTTAAACAAACAGATTGGAAGTAATCAGGAGGAAAGCATGAAATTCACAGAACAACTTGTGACTAAAAGAAACCAATGTCCAAGTACAAAATGAAATGCAATCAATTTTACTTGATAGCAAAAGCCATGTGATAATTTTAAAAATATTGAACACATGTTCTGTGGAAAATGTGATCATGTAAACCGTGTTTTGTTTTCCTTCATGGTGACATAACTGGTTTACAAGTGGATACCCTCCCCCCCCCCCCCCCCCCCCTCTCTCTCTTTTTTATGATGAAATTTCAACCCCTTTCCCTTTCCTGAATTCATAGAGATCCCTGGTTTCTTTTTTGTTGCAGTATTTCATCACCTGGGACAAACTACGTCATACACACAGCCAGTCATAATGCCATTCATGAGGGAGGGGAAGATATCATTCATTGTTAATACTTCATTTTCATCTTCGAAACCCAAATTTGGCGGCAGAGAAAACTAAAATACTCCTAAAATCACTGATAAGTTGGCGAATGTTGATGAATTATATCCTCCTTACAGTTACATTGATTTTTGTGTGCCTTTTACGCTATTGCAACAATGAATGTTCGACGGGCTGAAGTAACTAACCACATCAGGAGCTTGGAGCATTGCAACCCACTGCACCCGGCGTAGCGTACCGGACGTTCACCCTCAATGGCTTTCACGGGGTATTTTGTTCGGAAAACGGTTGAAAGAAAACCATATTTTCTTCAACAAATACATTTTGCTGCAAAATTATTTTTAATTCATTGTTAGCGCCAATAATCCAACTCAACGTTCATCGACATCACTTAGATTTTAAAACTTTATACCAGTCTGGAGTATACGGGGAGCAAATAGAGGCTATCATTGCTCCCCAAAAAAGTCCTAAATTTCATCATGTTTGGACGATATAAAACTATCCAAATCCCATCGAATATAGTCATGTTATATACCAAACTAAAGAGCGAAAGGTCACGGAGAATTCCTTTACCATAGCCGAACGATTTCTGCATTATTCTCGTTTGAGAGATACCTTATTGACACCTTGCGAATATCTCGCCAAATCTCACGCTATCTCGTTTCGCGAGGCTCGATATTCAGTAGAGAGGAAATCATTTGGCTCATTAAAGCCTAGGTCACAAGCAGCCGTACCTGCAAGTGCGTGCGGTCTGCGTGCAAAAACGTGGGCAAAATTTGTGGATCCGTACGTGGTGAGTACTGCCTCCCTACGGATTTGGGGCACGCAGACAAGACGTAGAATTTTTAGTGCAGGAGGAACTTTCGCTGCGTTCAGGCTACTTGCGGTCTACGGATTCACCCCCAGTACGGGTGACGTGTGTTGACTTGCGTGCCCTCTGCTGCTAACGAGCGCACAACGCACGGACTCCGTGAGTTTTTGAAAAATTTTCCCACAGTTACTTGCTCTACGGACAACGCACCTAGCACGTGCGTGCTCCACACATGATAAGTGCGGGGTCCGTGCTTATTCGGCGCTTCTCAAGTTCCCCGGTCCAGTTCAAATGTCCAGTGAGCACGCAGAACTTACGTAAACCGCACCGAGGAAGTACGTGCTATGTACTTACAACGCACGTTGTGAGCGCTGATTTCTGCAGCACTTGCATCATCAGAACCCGGAAGTCTCTGCATTGGAAAGGGCGGCATGTCTAGCAGCAGCAGCTTTGACTTATAATGAACGTCGAAAGTTCTTATAATGTACCCAACGACATAGGGCGGGAAAAACTCACTTTTATCGCACTTACTCCCTGCAAGTCAGTAAGGACACCGTACATGAAAGTACGGCCTCCATACGACAACGAGGCAACCGCACGGCGATCGTACGTCGTAAGCACGTACAACTCACTTACCAGGTGCCCAACATACGATGCACGCAACCACTCACATCCAGGGGTGGCATGCGGGCCACGTACTTACACCTTGGACGTGGCCTCCGCACAACACGTACGGACTAAAAACACGCACGGTGGGTTGTGACCTAGGCTTTATAAGGAATTAAAGTAGAACTTTAATGATTTTAAATATTGGCTTAATACTTGTTATTGCATAGATGGCATAAATTAAACAAGGTTATCCAAATTCAACGCTTGGAAACATTTGAAGTAATGATTATTATCAATTATAAAACGGTAAAATACAGCCCCCGATATAGCAGCTGAAGAGCTCCTCGAACGCTGCTGAGATATGTGATGACACACCATGGACCAGTCCTGTCTAAGCAGACGATGTCCCATAACATCTTACACATTTTTCAGAGCCTATTTTGTCATCTCCTCTTCACTTATTTCTCTTCCTTCACTAGCGTCAGTCTTAATGTTAGTCTGTTGCCTCACTCTTAACTTCGTGTATGGTATTATTTTGATGAAAAATGCAGCGTTAAAAAAATAAAGGAATCAGTCACTTGTAAACAAAATAAGACGCCATTGTATTTTCAGCTGCTTGCACCGGGGCATGTTCGGCGTTTCAAGAGGGAACGAATACCATCCTGCTATTATTCGGAGGGCTTTTCAATTTGAAAGTGGGGTTTATTTCATTGATCATTGACCCTTCTCCTGTGTATTTACAATCAAACGGTTTTAGCTATCAGAATCAGTTTCACTTTCCCTTTATAATGGTGTGAAATAAGGTCATGTTTAAATACACCAAACTCTTTATAATTTGATAAATAATTGCATTGCAATTACGTTCATTCATTATAGGACGTCGTCTGCTTAAGCAGGATCGATCCCGAGTGTGACGACATCAAAACATCGCTATATTTCTGGCGAATCCTCGGATATTCCAAAAGCTTTTATTTGTGTTGTTTTTTATTTTATTTATTTTATTTTATTTTATTTATTTGTTTCCACAATCGGTTTACATATGTACAAGAGAAATATAAACATAAGCATATGGCATAATACAAAGGATAAAACATATATCATGACAACTCAGTATAATAAATATCTTCCAGTAAAAGTAATAAACGTATACAGTATATACACTTGTGGGGGAACCTATTAAAAGCGAGGCTTGTCGAGTTAGGTCCCCATTTAGCGATAAAAGGAGCTGGAAAGTAAAATGGAGAGATTTAGATGAGAAGAAACAAAGAAAGGACGGGAATCAGCAGATGGAAACAAAAGAAAACATATAAAAATTAAGTAGCTATAGAGTGAAAGAGAGATAGAGAGAGTGTGTGTGTGGAGAGAGAGAGAGAGAGAAAAGAAAAGAGAGATAGAGAAGAAAGAAGAGAGAAGGGAGAAGAGAGAAGCGAAGTACAGATCGAGATCAGCAACCATGCAGCATTCTAGTATAAGGTTTCAGCAAAAGAGATTTCAATTGTTTTTTAAAATGGTGCAGTCTCTCTATTTCCTTAAGGTCTGGATCGAGACTGTTCCAAAATTTGGGACCTGTAAAGACGAATGTTTTGTGTGCTAGGAGCGTTCTCGTGCGTGGAAGATGGAAAAAGTTTGATTGTCTCGTTGGATAGTTGTGGAGTGTATTGTTAGTTGTGAAAAGGTCCGAGAGCTAGAGCATTCGGAAGTTCATTATTTATTAGTTGGAACATAAATTGACCCAGATTATAAAGGTATAAGTCAGACACTTTGAGAACTTTATTACTATGAAAGAGCTGGTCAGTATGTGAGAGATAACCTGTGAGAGATACAATCCTCATGGCCTTTTTTTTGAAGTAATAGTAATCTGTTTAGTTGTTGCGCGGTAGAGTTGCCCCATGCTAGAATTCCATAATTAAGATGTGGAAAACATAAGGTTAAGTAAAGAGACAACAAAATGAAGGATGGGAATTGATATTTCAACTTATTAATTACTCCTATGTTTCGCGAAATCAAATTTGACAAGTTATCAGTATGTGGTTTCCAAGAGAGCTTATCGTCAATTATTATACCTAAGAATTTAGTAGTTTTCACTTTTTCGATAGGTATATTATCAAAAAGAATATTACCAGGCAGGGATTGAAGAGTATTGCTGAAGAGCATGTAATTTGTTTTATTTAGGTTTAAAGACAACTTATTCGCTTTTATCCAATCCGTAACACGTTTCAGCTCCGAATTTACTGTTGAAAGTAAAATTGCTGGGTCTCGATGGGAAAAGATCAACAGATACGCAGTTGACATAAAACTTATACGATTGCCATCTGTAAGCTTCCTAGTTTCTAGTGATACATTAATTGCCATATTTGTGATTTTCTTTGAATAGCTACTTTAATGCACAGACAGTATGTCAGTTTACCTACCCACCGCTGTTTGGTGCCCTTTGGCTACTACCGTGAACTAGGCAAGCTTGCCTCGTACCTCCTTGGAAAGACTTTATTATTCATGAGCTTCATACAACACGCGTGCGCGTGCATGTCCTATGCGAAATGTCCTATCCTTCCAGTTACAGGATGTAATACCAGACAAGCTGTAATTACCTCTTGGCTTTACACACGAGCCAAAATCGGCGGTGCCAGCAAAACGATTTTTTTTTCTGCCTCTAAACGACTTTAGATCGTGGATTTCAGACCATTCAATACTCATGAGGTAAAAATTCTTCTTGATATTTAAGTATAGAGTTTTATCTTGCCTTAAATTAATAATATGTTACATTTATATATAGTCATTACGTGAAGACTTGAATTCGCTTTACAATGTTACTTACTCTCTTTTGAAATTAAAATATATTGGAACCAAATTAAGTTGAATTGAATTGAATGGAATTTTATTAAACATAATTGATTTACACCAATATTTTGTTCATAAACATATAACAAAGTAACGCGGAGAAGGTTTACGGTTCACCATGTGTGTTGGTAGGAGGAAAGGGAAAATAGGAAATTAGAAATGGATAGACGAGAAAGGATGACAAGAGAGAAAAGAAGAAATATTCTTTCGTGACAATGGGTGAAGTCCTGAAAAGGACTGTAAACCAATAGGAAGGTTTACTGGTTCACCAGGTGTATGGATAGGTGATGGGTGATGGATGATCTGTAAACCAGATGAGATGAGATGAGAAGACTTGGTTGATGATCGATGGATGAGTAGCGATGGATTGAGTAGCGAAGGTTTGAGTAGATGAGGCTTGAGTAGGAGGTTACTCGACGTTTCGGACAGGTTGACTGTCCGTCATCAGGACAGTCCTTCTACCAACACACCTGGTGAACCGTAAACCTTCTCCACGTTATAAGCTCCACCATGCAAACCTTCAAAGATCATATAACAAAGTGTTGTACAAATATAGAAATATTCAGAGTGTATAACAGAAGTATAACATACATGCATCTAAAATTGAAGGTAAGAACAAAAATAATACAATGAAAACTATTATCTTCATAAACATATAACATTATCATATATAATATACAAAACTATAGTATGACGTATGTCGAATGGAAGGTAATTAAGTACAAAAATAATAAAATAGGTAAAATTGGCTTGCTATATTTGTACCTGGAGCTCACTGGTGTTGCCCCAACAGATTTTGATTTTGATTTTGATTTGGGAAACTTCCCAAACGTTCTCTTGATCCATTATCAGTAATGGTACAAATTCATATAAGTGGGTGAAGTGCACCATTACACGTACATGAAACTTCGCTTGTATATACACGTAATATGATGTAGAAATGGTGAGAAATGGTGAGCAGTTTATAACATTAGGCCTACTGGACAGTTCAATGCTGCAGTCACTGGAAATTGATGACATTGTCAACTTTTGTTCATGAACTTTATAAATAAATCACAGTAATCTGTAATTTTGCGTTGGTGATTTACATTATATACGTGCACTCCATATAATTGTCAGGAAAACTGTTAGGATAATGTAATATGCAAAGTATGAAATATAAAAAACACTTTATTTTTCAGACCAAAAGACATCAACCCCATCTATATCTATCCAACCAGAGTAGAAGGGATCAACATAAACAAGCATTAATTGACGAAACACATTCAGGAAGTACACCTTCTTCGTTCGACAAAGAGGAACACAGCTGGACAGCTGGATCTTAAGCTGATTTCAAGCTATATATGACACTTGGAAGCAATCAACCTCACGTGGAAACCTACAAAAATACAGAGGATAGTGTCGACTTCTTTAGCTGCATTGGATTGTATTTGATGCTGGATTCTTAAAGCTAAGCGAGTGCAGGTTCGGTACTTTGGAAACAGTGATAAAACATTACAGTCACACCGTCATCAGTTATTTTGATGGGTACATGTACAAACACTTGTTTTGGGAGAACTTTCGTCTTGTCACCATAATACCTAGCTACAGCCAAGCTTCATACTTTGTTTTATGTGGTGGAATATAAATGCTACTTCTCACAAAGAATAATCTTCCATGCACTTAAGAATCAAGGAAACACTGCTTATATAGGATACACGTGATTATTCTTTGTAATAAACGACAAACAATCAACGACGACTTCCAAAGACTTATCAAATAAAATAATTATACTGATTAACTTTGAAGATATATCTTGGTTCCTACGATTCAAAGTAATAATTACATTTTTATTCACATTTGGACAAAGTGTGTACATTCAACTTCTTCAGTTCATTCTTTTCTGAGTCCTTTGGATCTATAAGTAATCATGAGCAAGCTGTACAAAGCCACATGTACAGTGAACTTCTACATAATTTTCATTACATTAACCATATTCAGCAGACGATCAAGATGTGATTCTAGAATACTGAGTGTTAGAGAAGGTGAGGTGGCACACCTTAACTTCTCATACCCATTTGATAGTACAAAGACAACACTGCAACATGGATATAAACCACCATTTTACAGCTCAGCCAATCCAGAATCTATTGCACTGCCTCCAAGGTATGAACTTGTAAATCATAATGAGAGTGATAGTGACGTGTGCTTTATCCAACTAATCATCAATCCTGTTTTGAGACAAGATGTAGGTACATACATTCTCTTAGTATATAACAATGGTGAACTAATACCAGAATATCCAAGGATCGGGTTACGTGTTAGCTATCCACCCGGTAAGGCATCATGTGAATTAAGTAGTACTCATGTAGATGGGGCATGGATCAAGCTACACTGCACAGCTCAGATGGGGAATCTACCAGGTCAAATTTTATGTTATCAGAATAATGAAAGGCTACCCCCATTTACAATGCCAATCCAAAATGGTGGATCTTTAAATCAGGTCATCTTGGCTAGAACAGCAAACAATTCTGTACGGTGCTGTTCATCCACCTTTTACCAATCAAAGACTATACAGCAATGTAACGACTGCGGATGGGACCCCATTCAGAATATAGCATTAACCAATATTTCAGACTCTTTCATTACTGTCTCACCTACACGAGACTCCACATCATCACGATACATTACACCATTCTCTTCTTCTGGTCCACAAATGATAACAGACATGGATATCCAAAAAAATGCAAGTAATTTCAAGACATCCTTCTATGTCATTCTTGTCTTATTTTGTTTAACAAGTACGACAGCTGTTTGTGTAACATTATGGAAAACAAGGTGTTTCCATGTAAAAAAGAAGACAGCTAAACACAGTTGGTTCAGTCGAGCTTGTTTAGATAAACACTAACTGGTGAAAAAATAAATAAATATAAAAGACGAGTAAGATCCTAAGAATGCAACATGTAAACGGTTCTGGGCAGCATGCGATACCCTTGATGCCTATACTAAGCGTGCAGGTGGTCTCAGAGGAAAAAAAATACCAACAACAATTCCCCTTGGTACCGACAAAAGTTATGAACATGTTAATGAACTGCATTTTCAAGCTGCAAATGTATTTTCGCACTCCCATAACACCCCCTAGGAAAAGTTGTCGAAAAATGTACGTTTCAAATTAACATTTTTGTCCCATAAAAAGTAGCAATAAGTGACCATGGGTAGGCCTATATGTTTATGTATGCATTTATTATATAAAAGTAATATGACTTTACAAAGTTTTGATAATTTTCTCTGTGATAAATAATTGATCTCCATGTACATTTAGACAGGCTTCTCGCCAGGACTGTGCTTACCCTAGGTTAAAAAACTGAGTGAAGCATGGTCATGAGGCTTCCCAGGCGGTTGTTTGAAGGGATAAAAGAAACTTTGTTACACCACTGCGTATCCGTGTCTGTACTTTTGTCAGGGAGGAATGTGCCCGTTGTACTTGCTAATTCAACAGCATTTTAGCAATGAACGGGGGAAAAACAATAACTGACTCTTTCACAATCACGAATCGTTTATTTCAAAGGAAATCGTAACCAAATTGCTTTTAAAACCTCATGAATTAAGGAAAATTTTCAAAACCATATATTGTACGTACTGGTGAGAACCCTGCAGGTTGATGTGACTTGTTCAGTTTCAATTCATCTCACCTCTGCCCTTTAGCTTCCGCTTGTCTTTCTCTTGTTTTCCTGAAGCTCATCACGTTCTTTGTCACGCTCTATGTATCTCTTCCTGTACTACAGGAAGCTCCTTTCCAATATCCAATTGCAAACTACCGGTTTACAAATGCATGCATACTTGTGTGCCCAGAAGAATGACGTAAACACAGTCACTTTTTAAACATTCTTGAAGTGCTGTTATGATTAAAGAATAAACAAAAAATATAGAGAATTGGGTTACGCGTTAGCTATCCACCCGGTAAGGCATCATGTGAATCAAGTACGGGGTATGGATCAAGCTACATTGCACAGCTCAGATGGGGAATCTACCAGGTCAAATTTTATGTTATCAGAATAGTGAAAGACTACCCCCATTTGCAATGGCAATCCAAAATGGTGGTTCTTTAAATCAGGTCATCTTGGCTAGAACAGCAAACCATTCTGTAATGTGCTGCTCATCCACCTTTTACCAATTTTTTTGTATCAAAAATTTTGTCATCAATTGTAAAGCATTTTGGGCTTTTACATATTTCTTATTTTCAATTTATTGTAAAGTATTTCAGAATTTTTAAACATTTACTTCTATATTTATAATAACGTAATATCGATAATTTACAAGCAGGCCTATATGCATTTCATTTTTTGTACCATTTAAAGTTTTGATGCACCATCTTTGAATGAATGTCATGTGATGATGGTAACAGAATGAATTCACTCTGAATTCAAGAATAACTTTACAACTTTATAAAAAAGTATATCATATTTTTGCACATTTCTGTGATTGATAATAAATGGAAACCTGAAGACGCTACCTGATTTTAAATCTTTTGTTGTATGTAATGCATTTTATTGGTATATAATACAATATATTTGTATTTAATGCATCCAGAATTAATTTTTTTTAATTTCAGATTTCCTTTATCTGAAGAATTAACAGACGAATCTCGTGTTTGAAGGAACATAGGATTTGAATCTGTATCTGATTCAGTATTTGTGACGATTGTTTGGATGGACAAAGGCATTAACAACTTCTACTCTATAAATAAACCTTTGCCCTCTTGATGGAAACTGATCTGAAGCTCTGCAATTATAACAATTATTATAAATATCAAAATATTCTTTTTCCACTGAGCTGAACAAGCTGAACTACCTACAGTTTAATGCAGGAAAGTGTACCAATTTGAGGGCCATGATTTGAATATTTCACTCAAAGGCTGTATGAAAAGTACTTCAATTGATGACTCACCAATCTTCGTTGAATGTGGATTTGCATTTCATCGTGAAGTATAACATCAGCCCAAAGAAATCATAACGCAGCTTATGTTCACTAACATTAGGTAAATAGTGTTAATTTTAGGCTACATCTCGAGGCAGCAGACAGCAAGACAACTTTATGAATAATCACTTGGCTTGAGAAAGTCCATAGGAGTTAAAATACATGTTAATGTTAAGTTTGTCATAGGAACTTTTTTTCAACTAGAAGGAAGTTTCAGTCAAAATAATAATAATAATAATAATAATAACGTTTTATTTACCCAAGGTAGCCACTTCCAGCGGGCCCTGCATAACAAAATCAAAATGAGCTATCTAATAATTATGATGTGCATAACAATTTTTATCTATCAAGTTTCATGTCGTGATGGAATACTAAATGTATTAGAGGGAGAAAAGGCAAAATTGGATTTCCCATATCCTTATGACAGCACAAAAGTCACATTGCAATATGGATATCGGGCGCCATTTTACATTTCAGCGAATCCACTATATAACATTGCCTTCGAGGTATGAACTTGCAGATCATAAGAATGATAGTGACCATATTTGCTCTCTCCACCTAACCATCAATCCTGTTTCAAGAAATGATGAGGGTACATACATTCTCACGGCATACAAGAATGGTGTCCTTCTACCCAACTTCCCACAGATAGGGTTGTATGTTAATTATCCTCCTGGTAAAGCATCGTGTGAATTAAGCAATTATTATAATGATGAGGAAAGGGTCTCACTGCAATGCATAGCACCGGTTGGTTATCTACCAGGGCAGATTGTATGTTACCAAGACGACATGAAGCTACCTTCATTGACACCACCAGAAGAAAATGGTAAAACATTAAATCAGATCATACTGGCAAGAAGGTTCGGTATACTGCTGTTCTTCTACTTTAAGACAAACAATAGACAAGTGCGAATGTAACGATTTTAGATGGAATCACATTCAAAATACCGACCTGAGCAATAACACTAACCCCTGAGCTACAACTATTCAAACAGCAGAACAAGAATCAACAACATCAGAAGATATTAGACAGAACAGTACCAACTAACCCATGCTTTCAGATTCACTACCAGCTAAGAATACATGTAACGCGGATTACTGGCTATATGTCATTATTGCTGTATTAGTTTTAACAATCACTGTATTATCATTATTTCTTTGCAAAGCTAAAAAACAGGAAAAGCTTTCAAAGAATCAAAATGAGACATGTAGTAGAGACGATGAGCGACAGGTGTTGGATGAATCGTGAGCAAGAGCTTGTGTGGTAAAAGTTTTCAAGGAGCAAGATATTCATATGATAGCAAATACAAAATGATATGAATTTGTATATCTATTGCATTTACATTCATAGTAAAGAGAAAACAAGTTCTGCTAGTGGTATAAAAGTAATATATAAAAAACTAAAACATAGTTGTGAGAGAATTTCTTTGCATGGATATTGTAATGATGCACATTATTTCAAATGTGCAAAATGATTTGTATTGATGTTTTGATCACAGAATAGGCATTGTGCTTGATTCTATAAACATTGAATGTGTAGTTTAAGATGTCTTGTTCAAATGTGACCAAATTTAATTGTCACGATGTTATAGGTAGGCTATTGACATTGTTTCTACACGGTAATGCATACAGTACATTGTAAATTCGCCAGCCTCCAACCAAAGTCTTTCGCTATTTCCTGCCATTGAAATGCGTTCTGAAGATAACAGTTAACTGAAAATTGACTATTCAATTAATCTAGATTTTTAAAGAAATATTTAACGGTGTTCTGTTTTTCTTCCTTCTATACCTTGCTGTCCAAATGCTACCGAAACATTTTTTCCATCATTCGACTGCCAAAGAAATAGCTGAATTTAATGTATGAGAAAATTTGTGACTCAAAGTAGAACATACATGAACGTAAAAATCATGAAATGACCATTTCATCTCCTGAATATTACAGGGGTGGTTGTCATCCTACCCCTCTCATACCACTTTGTCTGCCTATGTCTTCAAGCATATACTATGTACCTTTATGTACATTAATGTGATTCGGTGGCAAATGTCAGTCATTCAAAAAAATCATATTGTATTCGACTGGTTATATGTACAGTCATTTCTGTTTAAAGAAATCAAAGAATAAGTCAAGTGAGTCTAGATAACAATAACATTAGTTATGCAGTCACGCAGTAACCAAAATGTATTCAACTGGTTAAACATAAAATCGTAACTGTTGATGAAAGGTTTTATGCTTAGTCAATAATTAGGATGTGAGTGAAGATAAAATATTATTGGTTACGCAGTATCAAAATTGTATGCAACTCGTTAAATATACAATCATTGTTTTTTATTGAACTATTTATTGCTAAATCATTGAATAAGGATGTCAGTCAAAATAAAAAATATTATTGGTCACGTAGTACCCAAATTGTATTCAACTGGTTAAATGTACCATTATGACAGTTTAATTATATATTTAATGCTTAATCATGAAATAAGGATATGAGTCAAGATACAAAATATTATTGGTTCAAAGTTAAGTAGGTATCTCACCGGGGTTGAGAGCAGTTGGCGTAAGCGGCCAACAGGCCATTTCAGATATTCGCCAGATTCATCAATTATTCTTTGAATAATCTGGAGATATTCCTTAATTATTTGCCATGTTCACCAAACATTCGCCGACCTTCCGAGGAAACTTTGTTCAAACAGGACTTTTGGTCTCATATGCGCCATAGTCATCAACTATTCTTCAGGTGGTCTGCAAAACGTTCATTTGATCGTCGGCTATTCTTCAACTATTCAAAAATAACGTTTGCAGACCAGTTGAAGAATAGTTGATGACTTTTGCGAATATTATTCTCAAGTCGTTCGCCGCTTAGTGGGATACCTACATGCCTACTTTACAGACGCTGTGGCTTGTGCTAAAAAGCAGATGAAAAGGTGTAACACGTGAAAAGTGTAATTTACTTTAATTTTCAAAGAGTTGACATTGATATCGGAAGAAAAGAAAAGGAAATAATATGAAAATTAGCGCCTCATTACAACAGTTAGGGCACAGTTTATAAAACCAAAACGACCTAGATTATCCATTCTTCAAAGCAGCTCTCCTCAATTGTATGCTATTGGATGTCTGACTACGAAACTGAAGTTTTCCCTGAAAAGTTTTAAAGAACAATTCTGCAGACTATATGTCGTGTACGGTGAAACTTGTCGTGGATTGATATAAAACCATGAAAAATGTAGAATAGTTGGATACTGGTTAAAGATGGCTAAAGGGAAGCAGCAGAAGTATTCAAATATTTATATAACTTAGATACATGCATAAAGACAAAGAGTCGTCATTCATATCACTTTGGTTTCACTTTAGTGAAGATACTTTTCAATACGCAGGCTTAGGGAACGTCTGGTTTTCTGAGATTAGTGGTTATAGATCTCAACGGGACATGTTCCAACAAGCATGTAAATCGTCAATGTGGTCAAACCGTATCTGTACAAATCACAGAATGTTAGAAATGACCTTAAGATTGAAAGATACTTTCTTGTCCTTAATTGGAGAAAGAGTTATTATTACTCGCAGCAAATTCCATTGTAGGTCGCATGCATTACCTGTAAATTAGGGTAAATTGAAGCAAATTTGTTAGATGAATTGAAATGTTCACTCTTCAATTTCAGGAGATGAGTTTAACTATACATCTTCGAATGTCACTTTCTTCAGACGAAAAGGCGCATGTGTTTATCAACAAATATATATATAAAGTAGACCAGTTGGGTTGCAAATATCCCAGTTATGCAATTCTTCTAGTACTTATATATATATCAGCTTAATAAAATGGCAGAATGTGCCAAACTATTATGATGCAATTTACTCGGAGTCCAAAAGAGAAAAGAGTAAAGAATGCCATTGTACAGCAAGTTAGAGGGATGAAACTGTATGCACTAGTAGTGGTAGAATAGTCAAATAGCCAGAACGGTGAACAGCTAGTCGTGTAAAATGTTTTTATACTTTTGTTTTATCTATTATAATTACATTTATACACTGTAAAAACTAAAGTGCTACTTTTTCGGGGCATGTATAGTGACTGCACCTGAAATGCTGTTTTAGCACTTGTCGTGTGCTAATTTACCAGCAAAAAATGTGACCGTGGCGAGCCTCGAACCAGGTTCCGCTGATTGAGAGGCGCTGACGTTACCGATAGACTAACGAATGCTTCTTGCAATCCAGTTTAGTCATGGGAGTCAAGTAGATAACATGAACTATGTGGTGTCGTAAATTCACTATGTAACAATATGATCTGCTCTAAATCGTACGATGTGAGTTAGTCTAGCGGTAATGCCAGCAATTCTCGATCAGCGGACCCTGGTTCGAGGCTCGCCAAAATCACGATTTTTTAATGAATGTTTAGCAGTTTAAGGAGCCGGTCCAGCTCCCGTGAAAGTGCTGAAATAGCACGCTGTGTGCATTCAATAGCACTCTGAGTGCAGTCCCTATGCATGCCCTCAAAAAGTGCTAAATACAGCACTTAAAGATCACATTACAAGAAAATTTCATCAAAATGAATATTGGCTTAATACTTATTATTGCATAGATGGCATAAATTAAACAAGGTTATCCAAATTCAACGCTTGGAAACATTTGAAGTAATGATTATTATCAATTATAAAACGGTAAAATACAGCCCCGATATAGCAGCTGAAGAGCTCCTCGAACGCTGCTGAGATGTGTGACGACACACCAGGGTCCAGGGACCAGTCCTGTCTAAGCAGACGATATCCCATAACATCTTACACATTTTTCAGTGCCTGTTTTGTCATCTCCTCTTCACTTATTTCTCTTACTTGACTAGCGTCAGTCTTAATGTTAGTCTGTTGCCTCACTCTTAACTTCGTGTATGGTATTATTTTGATGAAAAATGCAGCGTTAAAAAAATAAAGGAATCAGTCACTTGTAAACAAATAAGACGCCATTGTATTTTCAGCTGCTTGCACCGGGGCATGTTCGGCGTTTCAAGAGGGAACGAATACCATCCGTGATATTATTCGGAGGGCTTTTCAATTTGAAAGTGGGGTTTATTTCATTGATCATTGACCCTTCTCCTGTGTATTTACAATCAAACGGTTTTAGTTATCAGAATCAGTTTCACTTTCCCTTTTAGAATGGTGTGAAATAAGGTCATGTTTAAATATACAAAACTCTTTATAATTTGATAAATAATTGCATTGCAATTACGTTCATTCATTATAGGACGTCGTCTGCTTAAGCAGGATTGGTCCCTAGTGTGACGACATCAAAACATCGCTATATTTCTGGCGAATCCTCGGATATTCCAGATGCTGAGAAGAGCTTTTATTTATGTTGTTTTTATAATCATCAGATACGCAGTTGGCATAAAACTTATACGATTGCCATCTGTAAGCTTCCCAGTTTCTAGTGATACATTAATTGCCATATTTGTGGTTTTCTTTGGATAGCTACTTTAAGTTTTTAGAGTGTAATGTATCATAATTGTAAATATGTTTCTTTGTTTGTATTATGAAACCCCGAAAAGGGTCGATTAAAATCTTATCTTTTCTCATCTTATCTTGTCATATGTGGAAGTCAGATAGGTCGCTTATTCCAAATAAATCCTGCATGTTGAAATGTATAAAAGTTTTGACTTTTGTTGTGTCTCCAGATGAATGTTAGAGTAGAGAGATACATGTAAGCCTACATCAGGTGAGGATCCAGGATTTTGTGAAGGACATGAAGGAGGGGCCTCAATATTCAGAAAATTTTCTGACAAGCAAAAAGAAAAAAAGGGGGGGGGGAAGGGTGATGTAGGCTTACATGTATCTCTCTACTCTAACATTCATCTGACTTCCACATAAGGACAAGATAAGAAAAAATAAGATTTTAATCGACCCCTTTCGGGGTTCATAATAAAAACAAAGAAACATATTTACAATTATGATGTTATTTCAGTAACTTGTGTTTAGTTGTTAAGGGCGTTTCCAACACTAGCTTTGCTTTCCGGGTTTTCGCCTCCTTCTATTTTCTAAATTATTTACTGTAGTTTACTATATGTTCACCACATAGCTATATGTGTATCTAATGTATATTAAATTGTACCGATGGGAAGGAAATAAATGTTAATTTCTTCATTCAATCAATCAATCAATCAACAGAGAGATATCCATGTTTACGGAGATAGGCGAACAAAATTATAAAAAATGAAGTGTAAGGAAGAGAGAGAGAGAGAGTGAGAGAGAGAGAGAGAGAGAGAAACAAAGTAGATTAAAGTGGGGATGATTCAGATGTGCATTAGAGGGAAGTGTAATAAGAGGAGAGTGTGTATCATTTCAAATAAATCCTGCAAGCTATAAATACTGATAGTTTCGATGGAGTGACAGTTATGGAGTCCATTTACACATATATAGAAGGGGGAAAAATGGAAGTCATGTGGTTTAATAGCATCACTTCCTGCATACTTCATGTTCAAGTACCCTCTTAAGCAGATTTTAATATCCTGCATACATCAGTACATAATTATTGTATTATTGCGACTTACCCACAGACCCCCATATACAAAGAAAAAAAAGCAGCTTATTTATTGCTCAGATGGCAAGAGATGGTGCTTACTCTACCACTTGTCAGAGCTGCCTTGATCTTTTGACGATAACTTGAGGTATCTTCATAACAGTGCTCTAAATTACATGGTTATCATAGGAGGGGTAGTATTTATTACACACCTGCACCTTTTCTGGTAAGTAAATGAACCATTTTCTTGATAGTTTCAAAAAAAGTCGAGCAAAGAAGTCTTGCAGCAACCAGTCCTCTTGCTAAATTTGACATTCACACTTTCAGAGTAGCCTTCTTCTCGGGGGCCATTTGAACCTAGCCTTGTCGCATTATAAAGAAAATGTTTTTAGACCTCCCTTTGCAACAACAACAAAAAAGAAATCATTCAAATGGGATCATAGCACTACTCTAATAATAAAGACCACGGTAAAATACATCATTCCATGAGACAATTTAATATTGGTCCAGTGAGAGAAATAGCAAGGAAATTCCAGATGGTCTTAACTTTTGCAAATATAGTGGCATAATTTCTGAATATTCTACATGTACATTCCATACTTAACACTTGAGAAAAAATAATTTAAAAAGGTCAGAGAGCTCAAGCTCTGTATCTAGCAGTTTGCTTTGGTAATGGAAAACAGAGCGGTATTATTCCTTTTGAAAGAACACTCATATTCAAATCATTTTCTTCCTTCAATTAGTGTTTAGACTTGTAATGAAATGTAACGTATAGAAAGAAAGAAAAAAACGACAGGTAAGTGGACTTCCAAGACATTTGTTTGAAATTATTAAACTGAAAAGTTGAGTTTTCCTCTTTTAAATGGTAGTCATTTTTCTGCAGTCATGTATACTGTACATATGCACTGTACAGTATGTCCCCCCAAAAAATTACAATCGCACTTTTAGCATTAATAGCTTTCAAAATTGTGAATTAATTTGTATACAGTATGGTTTAAGATTATGAATCTATTAGTAATTATCTAAATTTTGGCGAAAATCCCATTTGATTTGGTTTAGTGGTCTTAAAGAAATATTTGTAACGTAGGTCATTATTCCCTCCCATCAAAGTTTCGACAAAAGGGAGGCTCACAAAGCACATCGGCATTTGGGTAACGATTTGCAATATGAAGCGTCATACTGGATTATGAAACTACAACTATTTCTCTTCCAGTCAGTGAAGATCCCATCCAATTTGGGCTAGTTGTCAAAAAGAAATGGGAAATATCCTAAACATGTCACGCGTCCCTTTCTTCCATCTTTTGTCACTTGGATGTTCTTGGCATCCACATGAATAAAAAATATTTTGTTCAGAATAGACAAGTTCACCTACATTTAAAGTTTATGCATACCACTTTAACAAGTGTACACTGCAAAAACTGGGGTGTTAAAACTGACACCAGTTGGTGTTAATAGAGGACCACACCCTAGGGTGTTAAAATTACACCCCAGAGTTTCAACATAACAGCAAAGAGTATTAAATAACAACCAAAGATGTTGTAATAAAACCACTGGGTGTTGATTTAGCACCACAGATTTAACACCGGTGTAAAATGGCTGGTGTGGTCCTCTATGTACACCAGTTAACACCACAGTTTTTGCTGTGTACAAAATATTGTAAAAATAGTATCTTCCTATAAAGATCAAGACAAGTCATTCATTGAAAGGTTAATGATTTTGTTTAACCATTTATTTACAAAAACAAATTACCAACGTCTTTTAACCTCGGAAAACCGCTTATTTTTTTTTTCATTCATGTTTATATAGTTTTGGAAAAGAACCACCAAAATGCACTTTATTTGCAACAATAACAACGAACCAAATCGGATGGGATTTTCGCCAAGATGCAGATAATTAGCTATAGATTCATAATTAATCTTACACCATATCTAAATTAATTTACACTTTTTAAAGCTACTAATGCTGAAAGTCCGATTGTATTTTTTCTGAGACATACTGTACATAGTGACAAGGCAATCCTTTTGTTCATTAAGTTTGCCACCCACAAAAAGGGGGGGGGGGGAATGAATTCCTGCATCTAGCCAAGTTATTCTGTTGTTGCAAAAATATATGTATAACATTCCTTCCACCCAGACTCATGCACACTACTCATATCTTTCGAACCGATGTTAAAAGAACAGAAGATGTGTATGTCACTTGGAAACGAAGGGCTTGAAACTACAGTATCTTTTTCCTCTGCGATGAATGACGTTGGATAACCGTAGCTAAAAGAATAAACTGGATGTAAGCAATCAAGCTCGAATACATTTAAATGCATGCACGTGTTATAAATAAACCTCCAGAAATAAACAGGACAATTTTGACTTCTTAAGGGGCACATGACTGTATTTGATGCTGGATTCTGATGAAAGCGCTACACGGCGCAAGGCCTGTGCTAATTTGAGAGCAGAGATAAAGATTGTATTCACAAGATCATTAGAAATCTGATGTATACAAACAGATCGCAAAACTCTTGGTGTCCGTTGACTTTCTATTGGTCACCATCAAGCAGAACATAAGGCCGAAGAACCAAGCTTCATACTCATACACAGCCTCAAACTTATTTTATTTATAACTTCGAAGACATCACAGAGGATCATCTTAAACAGGCTGAATAATCAAGGGAAGACCAATTTCGATGCCTGGCAATACTCTTCGAAATCAACATAAATCAATCACCGACGACTTCCAAAGACTTATCAAAATAAAATAAATGTACAGATATATTTTGAATGTAGACTGTATATCATAATTTACATGATACAGTTACATGATACAATTACAATTTTGTTTAGAGATTTCTTCAGCAATAATTACATTTTCTCCTTTTCCCAGATTTTTGCCTACTTTATGTGCTTTTAAAACTGAAATTACTTGCGCTTCTTGTTTTGGGATTTTACTGTTGCTGTTGTTCAATATTGGGACAAATCATTTATATACATTCAACTTCTTGTTCTTTTTTAAGTTGTTGAATTCTAAATAACTTTAAACATGTGCAGGTTGAGCAAAGCCACAAGTAAACTGAACTTTTTCATAATTGTCTTAACATTCATCCTATTCAGCAGACAAGCAAGATGTGATTCTAGAATATTGAGTGTTAGAGAAGGTGAGGTGGCACACCTTAACTTCACATACCCATTTGATAGTACAAAGACTACACTGCAACATGGATATAAAGCACCATTTTACAGTTCAGCCAATCCAGAATCTATTGAACTGCCTCCAAGGTATGAGCTTGTAAATCATAATGAGAGTGATAGTGACGTATGCTTTATCCAACTAATCATCAATCCTGTTTTAAGACAAGATGTAGGTACATACATTCTCTCAGTATATAACAAGACTGAACTGTTGCCAGAATATCCAAGGATTGGGTTACGTGTTAGCTATCCACCCGGTAAGGCATCATGTGAATCAAGTAGTACTCATGTAGATGGGGTATGGATCAGGCTACATTGCACAGCTCCATTGGGGAATCTACCAGGTCAAATTTTATGTTATCAGAATAATGAAAGGCTACCCCCATTTACAGCGCCTGTCCAAAATAGTGGATCTTTAAATCAGGAAATCTTGGCTAGACAAGCAAATCATTCTGTGTGCTGCTGTTCATCCACCTTTTACCAAGCAAAGACTGCAGCAATGTAACGATTGCGGATGGGACCCCATTCAGAATATAGCAGTAACCATGTTAACGAACATTTCAGACTCTTTCACTATACCTACACAATACTACAATTCATCAAAACACTTTACACAGGATGGTGATATCCCTTCCTCCAGTCTACCAATGACAATCAACAGCAATGTAGCTTCCAAGACATCCCTATGCATCATTCTTGGAATTTTTAGTTTAACGGTCGTCATGGTCGTTCGTTAGCAATATTGGTATGAGGAATCAATTTATAAATTTTTGAAATTCAATTAAAAATAATAAGGGGGGGGGGGGGGGTGGGGAGGTTAGATAGGGGAAAGAACCACTGAGTGGTTCGAACTCAAGTGCATAGATTCCTTTTCTTTTTAAGTTGTTTATATACATGTATGTACAATATGTTATGCTTGATTTTCTTCTTTTTTTTAATAGAAGTTATAGTAGTTTTGAAGCATAACATAGACTTATTGCTGATTTCTGTTATGTATATATATATATATATATATATATATATATATATATATATATATATATATATATATAAAGTGCTAAAAGCGTTTGTAATGCATTGTGGCCAATTTTATTTTTACACTCGAATTTTCGGCGCTCCCTGGCGTCTTCTTCAGGAGAACAATAAATGATTGTTCATTGTTAATAAATGAACAATAAATGATCATTTATTATTCTCCTGAAGAAGACGCCAGGGAGCGCCGAAAAGAGGGTTGCTATTCATAATCGAAGAAAAGGGTCATTACTCATAAGGACCGCTATTCATAATAAGTCATAAGGGTCGCTATACATAATACAGATAGAGGGTCGCTATTCATAATACCAAATCGGGGTCGTTAATCATATTGGGTCGCTACTCATAATAGAAGAAGAGGGTCGCTATTCCTAATCGGAGAAGAGGGTCGTTATTCATGAAGGTCATTATTCATAAGGGCTGCTATTCATAATCGAAGAAGAGGGTCGCTATTCATAATCGGAGAAGAGGGTCGCTATTCATAATCGGAGAAGAGGGTCGCTATTCATAATCGGAGAAGAGGGTCGCTATTCATAATCAAAGAAGAGGGTCGCTATTCATAATCGGAGAAGAGGGTCGCTATTCATAATTGAAGAAGAGGGTTGCTATTCATAATCGGAGAAGAGGGTCGCTATTCATAATCAGAGAAGAGGGTCGCTATTCATAATCGGAGAAGAGGGTCACTATTCATAATCGAAGAAGAGGGTCGCTATTCATAATCGGAGAAGAGGGTCGCTATTCATAATCAGAGAAGAGGGTCGCTATTCATAATCGGAGAAGAGGGTCGCTATTCATAATCGAAGAAGAGGGTCGCTATTCATAATCAAAGAAGAGGGTCGCTATTCATAATCAAAGAAGAGGGTCGCTATTCATAATCGGAGAAGAGGGTCGCTATTCATAACTGAAGAAGAGGGTTGCTATTCATAATTGAAAAAGAGGGTTGCTATTCATAATTGAAGAAGAGGGTCGCTATTCATAATTGGAGAAGAGGATCGCTATTCATATTCGGGGAGGAGGGTCGCTATTCATAATCAAAGAAAAGTGTCGCTATTCATAATTGGAAAAGAGGGTCGCTATTCATAATCGGAGAAGAGGGTCGCTATTCATAATCGGAGAAGAGGATCGCTATTCATAATTGGAGAAGAGGGTCGCTATTCATAATTGGAGAAGAGGGTCGCTATTCATAATCAAAGAAGAGGGTTGCTATTCATAACCGGGGAGGAGGGTCGCTTGTCATAATCGAAGAAGAGGGTCGCTATTCATAATCGAAGAAGAGGTTAGGGTTAGGATTATTTGTAAAATATTGGAATATGATTTTCATTGTTCAACACTCAAATATGAAAGAATTAAATTAGCAAACAAAATGATAATATTGCATGTGAGACACCCCCACGGCTGTCGAAGCAATATGGGGAGGGGCGATGAAACAAATACACCCCCGGCTTAGCCCCTAGTCTGCTTTTTTGTACATTTTCACTACAAAAGTTTTCCTCTCTCGCTTCGCTCGCTCATACATAGAAAAGGGAAACTTGAAATTCGGGCAAAAAACTTCAGCCCCTCCAAAAATGAAGCATTTACGCCTATGGGGAGGTCGAAAACGCAATTTACCCCCTCCTTTTTATTTGGGGCGATCGCCCCCCCCCCCCCAACCCGGCGCCTAAGAACGCATCCTATGTATGTACCATATGAATGTGTATTATGTCGTATTTTTTGTTAAAAACATTACTTTGTACACTTATATTGAAAAGTTGGAAATAAATGTTTTGAAATTGAATTGAAATTGAGATTTCAGTTGGGTTTAAATGACGTAACAGTTTATGGCAGGTTTCTTCGCAAAAACCGCACCCTTCTGGAGAAAACTAGAAGAAAAATATAAAACAAAATCATACAAAATGATAAAGGAAGAAAAAAAAAAGAAAAATACTGAAAACATATTAAAAGGAAAGAGAAGACGATGCTAGAATAGCAAAGACAGAATAGAGAAGATAATAAAAGGAGAAACATTAGAGACAGAGGAAAGATAAAAGAGAAGATGAAAGAAGAATAATGTGTGTGTATGTGTGTAATTGGGTTTTTACAGACGTGTATCAATCAGATATGATTGTTTACGTCTGGGACCGACCTTTAACGTCACCATCCGAAAGACGTGACTCAGTCTCGAACCTGGGTCCGCTGAATCAGTTTATAACTTCCACTGTTAGCTGGATTACAGGCGCACGCCACAACGCCCAGTTAATAAAGAAATACACGGGGTAGGGCAGAACAAAAGACGAAAGAGATGAAAGAAGAAAAAAATGAAGGAAAACATAAGGAGAGAAAAAAGACACTGATGGAAGGATAAAACAAAGAATAACATTTATAAGGGAAAGACAGCAAGAGAAGATAAAGAAAGGGAACATAGAACAATATATGGAAAGACAGAAAGAGAAGGTCCAAGAAAGATCAAAATACAGAAAGAGAAGAAAAAATAAAGATCAAAACAAAAAGGAGCATGAGAGAAGACAACAAAAAAAGATGAAGAAAGATCAAGACAAAGAATAACATAAGAAAGGACAGAAAGAGAAGATGAAAGAAAGCCAAAGACAAAGAATAACATAAGGAAAGCCGGAAAGGAAGAAGAAAATAGAGAGAGACGAATGGAAGGATAGAAGTAAAGATGAAGGGGAAAATATAAAGGAAAGGTAAAGATAAAATGATACTAAAACAAATAATAACATCAGCAATATTAAGTTTAGGACAGAAGAAAAGATAAAAGGATGAAAATATGAACGAACATAAGGAAGAGATGTCCTGGGGGTAGTTGACGTCAGGGGGTAGTTGTCTGGGGGTATTGTCTGGGGGTAGTTGTCCGGATACGATATACCCTGCACTTTTTTTCAAGGGGGGGGGGGGGGTTCATAAACGACGGTTCTAGTAGTAAAATTTGTATTTTAAATGCTATGGAAGCATTAGTATCAATATCCCAGGAGGGGGAGGATGTGTGATATATTCCCCAAATAATTCGGGAGGGGGGGGGGGGGGAATGGCCTGTAGGATTGGCCTGTATCATCCCTCCGCAATAATTCACCTTCAATAAATGACATGATCAAATAATATGATCAGGAGGAGGAGGATGACCATGATGATTATTATTTTTATAGGATCAGGATCGCTCAACATGGTCATAATTTCTGTCATGAGTTTTGTTAAAAATTATGATTAGGAAGACCGAAATAAAGATTTCAAAGAAAATAGTGAAATTAAGCCAGTTACCGATAGTAATTGCCATGAAACCACACGCACCCTTCAAATGCAACACTGGCAGCACCTTTTTGGGTGCAACTTTGCACCCAAAAAGGGGGGCGGTTGTGAGCTCGCGAAGAGTGCGAAATTGGTGATGCACGTTTTAGAGCAAATTTGAAAGATAACTGCTCGTAGCACCTTTTTTAGGTAGAAAGTTATTTCAACGTCAGGACTGCTTTTCAGTTATTTCAACGTAATACTGCACTGTAACAGGGATAGGTGCAGGTAGGGTGGGGGGGGGGGGGGGAGTTTTCCCTTGCCGCGAGAAGCGCAAAAGCTCTGACGCTTTAGCAAATTTGAGAGAAAGATAACAGCTTGTAGTAAACAATGTTTTAGGCGGAAAGTTAAAGTTCGACGCCCCCAACTGCATTTCAATTACTTGGACGGAATATTGCACTGTATGTAACAGGGGTGGGTGCAGGAAGGGGGAGTCCCCCCCCCCCCCCTCCCGCGCGTAGGGCGAAAGCCCTTAGGTTTTACAGCAAATTTGAGAGAAAGATAACGGCTCGTAACACTTGTTTTTAGGTTCGACGTCTTGGCTGCTTTTCAGTTATTTGGGCGTAATACTGCACTGTATGTAACAGAGGTGGGTGCAGGGAAGGGAGTTTCCCCCTTACCGCGCAAAGCTCGAAAGCTCTGACGTTTTAGCACCTTTTTTAAAGGCGGAATGTTAGTTCGACGCCCTGGCTGCTTTTCAGTTATTTTGGACGTAAATACTGCACTGTATGTGACAGGAGTTGGCGCAGGGAGGGGGGGGGGGGGGGGGGGGTCCCCCTTCCCGTGCGAAGCGCGAAAGCTCTGACGTTTAAGCAAATTTGAGAGAAAGATAACGGCTCGTAGCAACCAATTTTTTTAGGCGGAAAGTTATAGTTCAACGCCCGGACTGCTTTTCAATTATTTGGCAGCAACATTTCACTGTATGTAACAGGGGTTGGTGCAGGCTGGGAGAGGAGAGTTATTTTCCCTTTCCCTCGCAAAGCGCGAAAACTTTGACGTTAGCAAAATTTGAAAGAAACATAACGGCTTCTAGCGCCTTTTTAGGCCTTTTCCCTTACTTCACCCGCTTTTTCGCTCTTGGTTTTATTTTTAAGTGGCTGAATAGGGGGGGGGGGGGGGAGGGGGGGGTGGGCATGGCCAGTGCCTACGCCAGTGCCTACCACTAATCTCCAGGAAAATTACCCCCTACGACGATCCCACTTGAGAATTGGAACTTGAGATAAAGGCTAAGGATTAGGGTCTCCACATGCAGGAGTTGAGAAACGGGAGGATCTGGATCTGTGCGTGTGTGGATGTGTGGAGGGGGAGGGGGTCCTCTCCTAAAAAAAAAAAGACCCTCTTCTCCGATTATGAATAGCGACCCTCAATTGATTGAGATATGACCTTCGACGAGTGAGCACGTCTGGTATGGACCCATCTCCTCTGATTTGTATTGACTTGTGTGTTAATTTGGGATTTGAAGCGATGAACCGAGACGCTAAGAAAAGACAACGACCGTCCAACAGCCCTGCTAGCCAGGAGGGACCCTCTGGACATAGAGACTTCGATGCTGAGTGTGAATCTATACGAAAGCTCATGAAGGCTCATTCCCAGTTGGTAGATACGAAGACTCGGGTTCTTCAAGTGGAAACAAAACTCAACGATATTATTGCTTAAATTTCGTTTAACGCGAATGAAACTGAGAAACTTAAAAATGAGGTGATACCGCTCATGAAAGATCAATTTCAGAGAGGAGATAGAAAGGGTTACGAAGGAGTTGGAAAAGATTAACATTTACGCTGCACGAGAAAACCTAGTTTTCCTTGGAATCCCTGAAACCGGCAGGGAAGAAGAACAAGAAGATACAAGGGAAGTTGTTTTGAAGCTCCTGAAAGATAAACTACACTTTACTGAGCAGGAGATTCAGGGAATCGAATTTCAAAGAGTGCACCGCTGTGCAGCCCCAACGAGACCCCGCCCAATCAAAGCCAGGATGCTCCGTTATGGAAACAAGATGAAGATATTGAGGAACGCCCGACATTTGAAGGGGACAAAGATCGTTATTACCGAGGATTTACCCAAAGCGGTCAGGGAAGCTAGGAAGGCCCAGTTTCGTCTACTTCATGCCGCCAAATCAGCGGGGAAGACTGCCTTCTTTTCCCGGGCTGAACCAAGGAAGCTGTACATCGAGCGCAAGTAGGGCCTATGTCCTGTAATTGATCAGAATGCCTTACTTGAAGAATTTCTAAAAAAATCCAAATATAAAGGAAAGCCAATCCAGTTTCTTCAAAGAGATTAAACTGCAGAAAGAAGAAGTGTAAAAAAGTGCGCCAAATAATGGAGAATAGAGCAGATTCAAGAGGAAGACAGATTTTCATTTTTGATATATTTTCTTTTCTTGTGCATGTATGTTTGTTGGCTTCAAAACAGTAAACTTGCAAGTCAATTGGGAATGCGTCTGATCCGAGATATTACTGAAATGTAAGAAAAACTGGATAAATCGAAATGGAAAACGGTTCTCACCAAACATTATTATAGACAATTTATTTTCCAAATGAACAAATGTAATGTTGAAATTGCTGAATTGCTGACCAAAACCCCTTTTTCATTAGTGTATGCCTATGTTTTCTACTCAGTGTAAAATGTCATATTGAGTGATTTCTTGAATATTCAACACTGGAAGTCTATATAATTATAACCATCATGACCATGACAACAGAATTGGGGTATGTGAAATGGGTCGCAGAAGATTAATTATCCTGAGTTTCCTTAAATTAGGAAAATGTGTATACATGTAGCCTACGGCAGACAGTGAGGCCTAGTTTGGGCGGGAGAATTTTGAAGGGAGGGGCCATATTGAGTTAAATTCTTTCTTTTAGTTCGCATAAAGTATTTAGATTCCTTCATTCATTCAGGCTAGCGAAAGATCCTTTCCATCACTAATATCAGTACCATCTGTCTCAAACAGAATGACAATACTTAAAAGTCATTAGTATACGGGGATTTTGAACTTGTTACATTTACATATCCATTAAAAAAAGTCCCGGGGGGGGGGGGGGGTATGTCTCATTGAGGCCTGTACGGCATCCGCGTCCGTGACTTTCTGAAAAGCACCCTGAACGAAGATTTTATATAGTGGAAGATATTTGATACCCAATTCAGGGAAACCCGCGACAATTTTCAGATTTTTTAACAGGGATTTTTTAGGTTTTGCAAAGTATTGTACACCCTATTCGAGAATTGGTTCTTCTTGGCCCTTATTTTGTTAAAAAGGAAGAGTTCAAGGCAAATATTTAATTTGGAACACAGGCTTACAGAATGATGTTTTTATTGAAAGAATAGAAAAGAACCTCTTTGGATTAATGAAAAGATATCCATTGGAAGATTTTCAGATGCCGCTTATTTTGTTAGTTTATAAAGCTAGTATTGGGACCTTTCACAACAGGAACAAATGAAAAGATAGGGAGCAGGTACAAAAAAAAACACTCATTCAAATTCAATGATAAACATGGGCCATGAGGATATTCCTGTAAACACTTGTAGAACTTGATGATTTGAAAAAAATCGTATATGCACGCAAACTTCAACACTACATCAATGGATCAGTCACCAAAAACCAAATTGACAAGATGGCATAATATATATTTTATGAACAATATTGCCCTAAGCCTTTTGAGATGTTTATATTTCCTGGAGTTGTGATATACATGTACATGTGATAAATTAAAGACAATTGCTACACTTTATTACATAAGATCAATACTATGTATTTCTATTTCAGCAAAAAAAGGATTTCTAATTCTATATTTCATTATGTGAAATTAGAGAACAATCATGTAATAATATTATATCGAATGTATGAAATGTTTTATAATGACATGATTTAATTTTGAAGTACTGTTTCAACTTTCAATTATTACAATGGTGAAGTTTTATCATGTCGTAATGTATCGTACATGTAACTCTATAGAAAATTGCCATATTTCTGATGTGAAACAAGAATATACAATTTAATCTTGTATCATACATACTCATAAGAATTTGTGTTACTTCATTTCAAATTGCTGGTATGCTCGTAAGCAATGACTCTCTATCCTTTTCGTATTTCAAGCGTCCCTACTAGCCCCTAGATAAATCTGCTCCATATTCCTGGCAGCCACTTCTATCCAATAATTTAGGGTTAGAGTTAATATTAAGAATTTACATGTTCATGCATAAATTGTTTATGTACAAAAACAATAGAGCCTACATAGGCCTATATCTTCATAATTTCTTTTAAGACTTTTTCTTCTCTATTTTTTTTTTATCATCACTTATTTTCTCTATTAATTCAGATAAAAACCAGAAAGAGCAGAGGTAAAAAAAAAAGCTATGGGAGATTTCTTTAACCAAAATTCTTATCACAAGGGCCTTTCTTTCTTTGTTAATAGAACTGTATGTTAATGGCTATATTTTGTAGAAATTGTAATCCATGAAAAAAAATCAAACACTGAAAGCAAAAACAGACATGAACTCTTCATGCCAGATAATTATTAAAGCGATATGTAATATCTACATTTATAAATTTGTTTGTAATTACAATTCATGCACATGTACATAGTTACTGAAATTGTGAGTTATGAATATATAAGCAGGTAGCATTTATAACCTATTATTGTTATCAATTATTTAGACAGAGTATTGGCTGAAATTAGTTGTGTAGATGCACATGTAGTCAAAAGAAAAGTAAAAAAACTTAAAATGCAACTTAAAATATACATGCATGACTGCTCTTGCTTTGAAAACGAAAACAACAAGCATGAAATGAAGATTGTATGATAAGCCGTCGTTGGCACATTTCTCGCTGCTTCAAGCATGACTACGGTTGCAAAAGGAGCAAATTTTGAAAAAAGACATTGCTTCACAAAACATGCAAAAATAGCCGTCTAGAATCAAAACGCCTTAACTCGGTGAAGAGTTTTCTACCCAATGCAGCCAAAACTAATGATATTGTGTCAATGACGTTGTTGAAATTGCAGATTCCATATGTTGCATTCTTTGTAGGCCACCCTGTATTGCAAGGTAGTAGAAGTAAACATCCTTAATTCATGTAATATACTGCTCAGTTTAGAAACATTGCAGACCTACAATGTATAACTGGTGTGAAAAATATATGACTCTCTGGTTGTTTAAGCTTAATAAATACACTTACTACATGCCTGTATACTTCAGAGTGTTTCGCGTGTCTTACAATTTGATTGGCTAAAGAGTTTGACAGTCTTAAGATGGATAGAGGCAACTAAAGAGGTAAAGACATAGCAAGAGGCTGATGTAATGAAAGAATAGTATAAAAGTGAGAGGGAGAGAGAGAGAGAGAGAGATGGAAACCAAGAGGCAAAGACAAAAAGGACAATAAATCAAATGAACATGGTTGTCATTAATCCT
Organism: Heliocidaris erythrogramma; assembly: GCA_025617745.1. NCBI lineage: Eukaryota > Metazoa > Echinodermata > Echinoidea > Camarodonta > Echinometridae > Heliocidaris > Heliocidaris erythrogramma. The sequence goes on along the minus strand of CM046864.1, from coordinate 38,580,440 downwards.
GGGTAAAATAGTTGAAATAGTTTGAAAGATAGTTCAAAGTCTCAAAAACAAACTTTTTTTTTCAAGTTTGTTCCTATTCATTCGAGTGTTCACAGTCATGTTTGACAGTTTAAAACAATATTGAGTAAGGGAGAGTGGTAGAGTGGAAATGAGAGAGAAAAGATGACAGCTGACATAACATATAAAGTGCATGTTTAAACAAGCAGATTTGAAGGAATCAGGAGGAAAGCATGAAATTCACAGAACAACTTGTGACTAAAAGTCAAGAAACCAATGTCCAAGTACAAAATGAAATGCAATCAAATTTACTTGATAGCAAAAGCCATGTGATAATTTTAAAAAAATTGAACAAATGTTCTATGGAAAAAGTGATCATTTAAATAGTTTCTTGTTTTTCCTTCATACTGACATAATTGGTTTAGAAGTGTTCTAAACGTGGATACCCCTCCCCCTCTCTCTTTTTATGAAATTTCAATCCCCTTCCCTTTCCTCAATTCATAGAGATCTCAGGTTCCCTGTTTGTCACAGTGTTTCATCACCTGGGTCATTTTCCCCCTGCCCAAATAGGTCATACACAGTCAATGTGTCAGTTTACCTATCCACCGCTGTTTGGCGCCCTTCCCCATGGTAGGTAGGGGCTGTTTGAGCACCAATGCGAAGACATTATTATTCATGAGTTAAAATGATAACGAAGCTTTTCGATCTGCAACTCATCAGGTTATCACGCAGATATGAACAAATAACAAGAAAATCAACTAGTTTTACTGAAAGCTAAACTGGGCACATTTTGCATAGTTAAAACAAACGCAATGCTTGGACGAACTCCCTTTGTCTACACAAAAGAGGGTGTGTGCGTGTGTAATTGGGTTTTTACAGACGTGTATCAATCAGATATGATTATTTACGCCTGGGACCGACCTTTAACGTCACCATCCGAAAGACGTGACTCAGTCTCGAACCTGGGTCCGCTGAATCAGTTTATAACTTCCACTGGTAGCTAGATTACAGGCGCACGCCACAACGCCCAGGGTCTCTAGATTGAATGTAGGCTGCTTGCAAGAACCGGAGGTGGGTTAAGCTCCTGGCTCTACTGACAATAGAGAACTGATCGTCTGAATAGCTTTGCGCACAAAATGTGTTAGCAAGCAGGTGTTGGTCTGTGGCTGAGTCACATTTTGTGTTAGATCTACTTGTAGTAGTGGAATCTGATTTGCAAGCGCGGGCTGGCTGGGCACGTTGATTGGCTGAATGTTTACGCACAGTCAGTGGAACATGTTGTTTGATGCCGTCCGCCAACCGCATTTTGTGTAGACAAAAGGAGTTCGTTTTAGGAGTTTGTTTTAACTATGCAGGATGTGCCCAGTTTAGCTTTCAGTATAACTAGTTGATTTTCTTGTTATTTGTGCATATATCTGCGTGATAACCTGATGAGTTGCAGATCGAAAAGCTTCGTTATCATTTTAATTTGTTATCGTTTTAATATGTTACTTTTGTAGTACCAATAAATTGTTTATTCATGAGTTTCATATACATTTAACAAGCGCGTGCGCTTCGGCGAAGTGTCTTATCTTTCCAGTTACAGGATTTGATACCAAGCAAGCAGCAACTTCTTGGCTCAACACATGGGCCAAAGTCGGCGGTACCAGCAGCAAAACGTGTTTTCTTCATCTAAGCGACTTCAGATCGTGTATTTCGTACCATCCAATACTCATGAGGTAAAATAATTTCTTGTTATTTGGGGCTTTCACATATCCACTCTGGGGCCCGTATGGCGAGTAAAAACAGACATTTTGGTTAATTCGTACGGTGCATTAACATGTACTCCATAATATTGTCAGTAAAGAAGTGTAGCAAACCGCAATTTTTGTAAAATATTTGAATTGAGGAAAATGCTGAAAAACGAGTCTATGCTTATCTACTAATCAAATCAAAAATGGGGCGCTATTACAGGCAAGTCAGTGAAAGAACTTTAATTCATATGTAAACTTCGAATAAGTGGCTAGGCAGCCATCTGTTTAGCGACGGGTATTGCCGGGCAAAGTAATTTGCACTACAATTGTTTACGGAAATTGGTACAATCAAGAATTCATGACATGTGGGAATTTACATACCAAACCAACATTTTTCCGGGGCCTTAAGCTCCGCCCATTTTGGGCCCGATAGGTCACGCATTGGGCGTGGTTTGTGAACGAAACTGGTATATTATTGGTTGGGGATCTTCACATGGGCTGCTTGGAGGGACGTCTTTCCAATCTTTGATTGGTCCGGTCTATCTCTCCGTGCAGGGCACGTGAATTTGTTAGACATGTGGTTTTTCCATATAAAACGTGTAAGATTCAGTTTTAGGTTAATTTTAGTTTTGGATTCCGTTAGTGAACATGTCTTCGCTGTAGTTCTTGTTTGGGGCCGCCCAGCCTTCAAATGTGATAGACTGCGGATTTTTCTTTAATTCTTATCAGACTTTGATTCCACGGTTTTGTTATAATAAAGGACTAGACTTTTCAACGCAATTTATTTTCTCCAATTTGCAATTTTGTTATTTATATTGTGGTGAACGGAGAGTGTGACCATCATACAGCTAAGATCAGCCTTACCACTCAACTCTCCGGTACCACTACAGAAGTAAACATAATGCATTGGCGGATCCGGGGGGGGGGGGGGGGGGGAGGGGGCACTTCCGGCCCGTGCCCCCCTTTTAGAATGAAGACCTTTTTTTTTTGCTTGCCAGAGAATTATGGAGGGAAACTGGACCCGCATCTCTTAAATTGGTCGTTTTTGTCGTCTAATCATGCATGCCTCCACCCATTATCAGTGTATATTATGTTCTTTCCCCTTCATCATGGCATTGTTTTGTCTACATAGCCACCCCCCCCCCCCCGTCATATATTACAACCCACCTCCATCGCTTCTGTATACAATGTTATGTTTTACTGCTCTTAGTGGACGTTCTATTAATATTTTTATTATATTGTTCCACACGTGCCTACCAAATGACAGTTTTCTGTAATTTATTTCAAATCATGTATGAATTTATTTTAATGCAAGTATATATTTTCTTTTGCTTTTAATTTACTTGTTTGTTAATTAATATGAGTACTTTTCCAGTATTTGTTTTTTTGTTTTTTGTTTCGTTGTTTTGTTTTTGTTTTTGTTTTTGTTTTTATAGCAATTTTTTTCTCTTGCATCTCTAGAGAATGTGAGCGTTACCTTCCTCCAGCCCTCATGATATATTTACCTTTTTTTTCCTTTTGTAAATATATAACCGTACGTAGTTCTCGATGTTATTTTTGTTTTGCTATGATCATAGTTATCAATTGAAATATTTTATAGACGATGAATATAATTCTTGCTATTGAGATTTAATACTCTATTTGCAATGTACTTATTTATACTATACAACCGTTCAGAGGAAAAAGTATGAATGAATTGCATTAATTGAATACTGATGTTTTGTACTTGTTTTTTTGTTTTTTGCTCGCACATTTATTATTATCTCATATTATATTTTATAATATTCTAGTTACACTATACCTCAATATGATATGCCCTAGGCTATTCCATTTCATTTCATTTTGTCTTTGTCTTTTTTTTTTTTTTTTTCCCCCGTTTTATATATATATATATATGTTTCTATATTATGTCTGTTTTTGGTTTCTCTTTTTATTTTAAATTGTTCTATTGTTCTATTTGTTTCTTCATCTTAGGGAGTCGCGTTGAATTTGCGTCGCATTTGCAGTATGTCTAGTTGCGTTTTTGTTGATTTAATCGGTTATTTTTTGTTCAAGCCTACGAAGATTTCCTTCAGTATGAATTTTTCTGTCATAGTCTATTTACTACATCATTCATTTGATGTTTCTGTACATGATATTCAACTTCAATTTTTCTCTTTCTCAGCAACCTGCGACTGTAATTTTGTTAATTCGCGCTAAGCATGACGTCAGACACGTATTTGTTTTATTCACTATTATTTATTATCACACTTTAGTATCAACCATTAAACCATGGCTGATAATATAGCTGATAATATAGCATTCAACTCCCTTAATGATGATGACCTTTTTGACCTGTTTAGACCATCCCTGAATGATATTAATATTGACACTCAAACTGGTAATTATGATAGTATTATTGTTGATTCATTTAATTCTTCATCCGAAGAATTATCTTTTGATTTTCATACTGAAGACCCAGCCCAAACTAATTCTTTAACTAAATATGTAACTGACAATCAATTTAAACATAATGGCAGATTTTAGACTGGATACCTTTTCTTTGTTACATTTGAATATAAGAAGTCTAAATAAACATTTTGATGAATTGCAGTTACTTTTAGATAATTCAGCCCAACGTCTCCCTTCTATAATCGGCCTCACAGAAACCTGGTTGTCCTCCGACCCTAACCCACCCTTTGCTCTTCGTGATTATGATTTTATTTTTAATAGTAGACAGGATAGATCAGGGGGTGGAGTGGGTCTATATATTTCTAAGGATTATAATTATAATATTTGTCAAGAAATTACATTAATGAATAATGTAATAGAATCTCTATTTATTGAAATTATTGTTCCAGGTCATACAAATATAATTGTTGGTGTAGTATATCGATCACCAAGTAATAACTCACAAGACTTTTTTATACAATTGACTGGTATAGTTAAAAATTCTTTATTTGATAATAAAGATTGCTTCGTTATGGGTGATTTTAATATCAATTTATTGCAACACGACACTAATAATGCATCGCAGGAGTTTCTTGAGATATTCCTATCTGCTTCTTTCTTGCCTCTAATTTCTAAACCCACCCGTGTGGTTAATCACTCTGCTACATTAATCGACAATATTTTTAGTAATGTAATACCGCACCCTGACTCATGTGTTGTTCTTTCCGATATAACTGACCACTACCCTATATGTGCTCATTATAAAATATCTCATTCTGTTAAAAATGGTGGACCCCTTCCCTCAAGACGTCGAGTTACACCAGAAACTTTAGCGCGGCTCGGTGCCAGTTTAGAACAAGTTGATTGGTCTGACGTACACAATAGTAATGTTAATATTTCATATGAACATTTTTTGAATACTTTTAATGAAAAATTAGACATTTATATCCCTGTTGTAAGAGACAAACGTAATTATAAAGTTTCTCCTCGACTTCCTTGGATTACTAAATCTCTATTACGATCCATTAATAGAAAAAATAGATTATATTATACATATAAATTGAAACGTACAGGTCATGCTAAATTTAAATATACTTCTTATAAAAATATGCTGACTAAAATTTTACGTTTTGAGAAAAAAAAATATTTTATGAATCGTTTGGAATTATATAAGCATGATATGCAAAATACATGGAAAATTTTAAAACAGGCAATGAATTTATTGAATAATCGAATTGATATCACTAAAATTAAACACGATGGAAAGATTATTGAAGATCCTGGTAATATTGTTAATATTTTTAATTCGTACTTTTCTTCAATTGGGGAGACCCTTGCTCATGATATTCGACCGTCCGATAAACCCTTTGTTGATTTTTTAGGCCCCACAAATTCAGAATCTATATTTTTTGTCCCAACACATAGAACTGAAATATTGGATATAGTTGCAAATTTGAATAAAAAGAAAAGTTCGGGCTCCGATGGCATCAATAATGTTATTCTGAAAGGCATCATACCGTCTATCGTCGATCCCTTGGTGCATATATTTAATTTATCTTTGTTAAATGGTGTAGTACCCGACATTATGAAAATTGCAAAAGTTATTCCTTTATTTAAAAAAGGGGACAGATTAGTTCTTAATAATTATCGCCCTATTTCTCTCTTGTCTTCCCTTTCAAAAGTCTTAGAAAAAATTATTTATAAAAGAACAATTGCTTTTTTGAAAAAACATAATATTATCAGTGATTCTCAGTTTGGATTTCGGGAGAACCACAACACTTCTCATGCCTTATTGTCATTTGTAGATAAAGTTGTTCATGCCCTCGATTCATCATCTCATATGATCGGTATCTTCCTGGACTATTCCAAGGCCTTTGACACGATTAACCACAACATTTTACTTTATAAACTTTCCCATTATGGTATACGCGGGAAGGCCTTGGAGTGGTTCAGGAGCTACCTAACCAACAGAAAACAATATGTTTATTTAAATGGTCATAGCTCAGAACTTCATCATACAAACTGCGGAGTTCCCCAAGGTAGTCTATTGGGACCGCTTCTCTTTATATTGTATATTAATGATTTTCATAGATCATCTAATATTTTGTCTTTCATATTGTTTGCTGATGATACGAATTTATTTTTCTCGCATAGTGACCCTCATTATTTAATACAAACAGTCAATTTAGAATTGCGTAACCTTTCTCAATGGATACGAGCAAATAGGCTTTCTTTGAATTTACAAAAAACAAAATATATGCTTTTCAGTCATTCTTTAGTTTCTTTACCAGGCAATATAATTTTTGATGATTCTCCTTTAGATAAAGTTTCTGATATTAAATTTTTAGGAGTTATGATTGATGATAAACTTTCATGGCGACTTCATATAGATAGCATTTGTAAAACGATCTCGCGTAACATTGGTATTATAAATAGATTAAAGACGCACTTTCCATTAAATTCCTTACTTACATTATATTCGTCATTAATTTTACCGTACTTAAATTATGGATTGTTGACTTGGGGTAACGCATGTCATTATTTATTAGACAAATTGTTATTATTACAGAAGAAGGCCCTCCGAATAATTTGTCATACAACTTTCCGCGCCCATACAGACCGTTTATTTTTTGATAATAAAATTATGAAAGTAACAGATTTATATTGGTATCAGTTAGGTCAGTTTATGTATAATTTTAATAATGATGCTTTGCCTGTAGTTTTTAAAAACATGTTTTTGAAAAATTGTTCACTTCATAAATATTCAACAAGACGTTCTGATGAATTACATTTACCCCTCTTTCGAAAAGTCCTGGCCCAAAATACATTCATCTATGATGGTCCGAAATTTTGGAATTCCCTTTCTGAACACATTAAAAATGCCCCCTCTTTATATTCGTTTAAGAAAAGATTAAAGTTACATTTATTGAAATCATACGCAGATGTTCATTAATGATTATGTTGTTATGATTGAATATTCTCACCCCTTTCCCATTGTCCGCTGTCCACTTTTCTTGTTTTGTGTTAAAAAGGTTATCATCAATGTCCATGAGTCGCTCAAATCATGATTTTTCTTTTTTTTAAGCGCGCTTTTAATTAGTTCTGTTTCTCTCTTGGTCGAATAATCGTTACTTTGTAACGTATTGTATAAGTTTCCCGATTCATATCCTATATCAAGTTTTGTTGTTTCTATGGTAGCTCTATTGTGTCCTTTTGAATGTTCTCTTCGTAGGCATTGTACTGGTATTTTTTTGTTTTTATTTGTTTTTTTTTTAATTATATGATTTATTATTTTACTTTAATGTGTTTCGAGGGATCCTCATTTTACAAGCTTCGGCTTTTTAGTGGATCCCTCCATTTCTGCAGATTTGTTAACTCCATACAATTATTTATTTGATTATTATGTTGATATATGTATACTAACTTACTGAATAATGTTCTACATAATTATGTCAAAGTTTGTTTATCTGTGGAAATGAAAATAAATTGAATTGAATTGAATTGAATTGAACACAGGTGGACAGCTGCATCTCAAGCCAGATGGACACTTGGAAGCAATCAAACGCACATGCAAACCTACAAAAGTCCAGAGGATAATGTTGACTACTTTAGCTGCATGGGATTGTATTTGACGCTGGATTCTTAAAGATCACCTAGTGCAGGTTAGCTACTTTGGAAACAGTGATAAAACATTGCAGTCATACGGTCATAAGTTATCTTGATGGGTACATGCACAAACATATCGCAAACACTTGTTGTGGGAGAACTTTCGTCTTGTTACCAAATACCTAGAGCCAAGCTTCATACTTCGTTTATGTATGTGTGACCAAAGGATCATCTTACATGGACTGAGGAATCAAGGAAAGACTGCTCAGGATACGCGCCAACATTCTTTGGAATAAACAAACAATCAACGGCGACTTCCAAAGACGTATCAAAATAACATAATTCTACTGATTAACTTTGAAGATATATGTCGGTTTACACGATACAAAGTAATAATTACATGTTTTTATCCACATGATCTCTTTGGCATTTTCACATTTTCTAATTTAACAGTAATTACTGTCATTTGTTGTGTATTTTTTCACCATTTGGACAAATTGTGTACTAATTGAGTCCTATGAATCTATAAGTTAACATGAGCAGGCTGTACAGAGCCACATGTACACTGAGCCTTTACATAATTGTCCTTACATTCCTTATATTCAGCAGGCAAGCAAGATGTGATTCTAGAATACTGAGTGTTAGAGAAGGTGAGGTGGCACACCTTAACTTCTCATACCCATTTGATAGTACAAAGACAACACTGCAACATGGATATAAACCACCATTTTACAGCTCAGCCAATCCAGAATCTATTGCACTGCCTCCAAGGTATGAACTTGTAAATCATAATGAGAGTGATAGTGACGTGTGCTTTATCCAACTAATCATCAATCCTGTTTTGAGACAAGATGTAGGTACATACATTCTCTTAGTATATAACAATGGTGAACTAATACCAGAATATCCAAGGATCGGGTTACGTGTTAGCTATCCACCCGGTAAGGCATCATGTGAATTAAGTAGTACTCATGTAGATGGGGCATGGATCAAGCTACACTGCACAGCTCAGATGGGGAATCTACCAGGTCAAATTTTATGTTATCAGAATAATGAAAGGCTACCCCCATTTACAATGCCAATCCAAAATGGTGGATCTTTAAATCAGGTCATCTTGGCTAGAACAGCAAACAATTCTGTACGGTGCTGTTCATCCACCTTTTACCAATCAAAGACTATACAGCAATGTAACGACTGCGGATGGGACCCCATTCAGAATATAGCATTAACCAATATTTCAGACTCTTTCATTACTGTCTCACCTACACGAGACTCCACATCATCACGATACATTACACCAGCTAACATGGTTAAAGAATTCCCTTCTTCTGGTCCACAAATGATAACAGACATGGATATCCACAAAAATGCAAGTAATTTCAAGCTATCCTTCTATGTCATTCTTGTCTTATTTTGTTTAACAAGTACGACAGCTGTTTGTGTAACATTATGGAAAACAAGGTGTTTCCATGTAAAAAAGAAGACAGCTAAACACAGTTGGTTCAGTCGAGCTTGTTTAGATAAACACTAACTGGTGAAAAAATAAATAAATAAAAGACGAGTAAGGTCATAAGAATGCAACATGTAAATGGTTCTGGACAGCATGCGATACCCTTGGTGCCTATACTATAAGCGTGGTGGTCTCAGAGAAAAAAAATAAAAGATCAACAGCAATTCTCCTTGGTACCGACAAAAGTTATGAACATGTAATAATGAACTGCATTTCCAAGCTGCAAATTTATTTTCGCACTCCCATAACACCATCTAGGAAAAATTTGTCGAAAACTGTACGTTTCAAATGAACATTTTTTTGTCCCATGAAATATAGCAATAAGTGACCATGCGTAGGCCTATAATGTTTATTTATGCATTTATTATATGAAAGTAATATGACTTTACAAAGTTTTGATAATTTACTCTATGTTGAATAATTGATCTCCATGTAGACAGGCTTCTCGCCAGGACTGTGCTTACCCAAGATTAAAAAAACTGGGTGAAGCATGGCCATGAGGCTTCCAAGGCGCTGGTTTGGAAGGATAAAAGAAACTTTGTTTGTTAAAACTCTGCTTAATAACCCGTGTATGTACCCTTGTCAGGGAGGAATATACCCGTTGTACTAGGGAATTAAATGGGGGGGGGGGGGGGACTGACCCTGACAGCATTTTAGCAATGAACGGGGGAAAAACAATAACTGACTCTTTCACAATCACGAATCGTTTATTTCAAATTGTAATCAAATTGCTTTTAAAACCTCATGAATTAAGGAAAACATTTTCACAAACGTAAATTGTACGTACTGGTGAGAACCATGCATGTTCATGTGACTTGTTCATGTGACTTGTTCATGTTCAATTCATCTCACCTCTGCCCTTCAGCTTCCGCTTGTCTTCCGCTTCGTTCTCTTGTTTTCCTGAGGCTCATCCGTTCTTTTTCACGCTCTTCCTGTGCTATTGTAATCTCCTTTCCAATATCCAATTGCAAACTATCGGTTTACAAATGTATGCATACAGAAGATGCCGTAAACACTGTCACTTTTTAAACTTTCTTGAAGTGCTGTTATGATTATAGAATAACATAAATATAGAGATGGTATAAACAGCTGTACAGACTGAAAGGTGTGCGATTTGTTTAGAATATAGTGCATCCTTGTCGACTTATACTTCAGATTTGACCTTCTTGCTATTTTTTAAGGAATATAAAATACCCATTAGAAGTGGAACTGATTTAATTTTCCCTCTTCAGTCATTTTATCTTTGGTTTTCACTTCAGAAATTTTTGGCTCTTCCTTTGCATCAACGTCTTATGAACTATGTTTTTAATTATGTTACTTTGTTTTATGTTTCCATTCTTGAATGTCCAGTCAATGTCATAAATACTAGGGTGAACTCTCCAACAAGGAGATGGTTTATCCCTCAGGGCACCAAGCTAGCTCCAATTTTATTTCCTATCATAATTCATGATGCTTGCAAAAATAATTCGTTTCTCTATTTTCAATACGTTGACGATTTTTTAGTGGAAAGTCGCATGCTCTCCCAGGTTTCTACCATGCAACAAGCTCTGCATGAATTTCAAAATGGACCTTATATAACCACATGACGTTGAATGCAGCCAAAGTTTTGCAATGAATATATGCTTCTCAAAGCAAGTTGATCGACCTATAGGAGTCTTACTGTGAATGATATAGAATTACCTTATGTTCAGCAGACCAAAATATTAGGTGTGACAATTCAATCAAATCTAAAATGGAAGCTGTAATAGGATGCTCCGTATCCTGAAACAATTTACCCCTACAAGATCTCATAACCATGAAGAAATGATAAAGATAGATTTTCCTTTTACTTTATGAGTTATTGATTAAAGCATTTATGAGGGAAATTTAAGGATCATTATCTTGTTAGCATGTATGTTTGTAGACATGATGAGAGACTGATAGATTATGTCTATCCTTGATTATGTAATCATTGTTTCTTGAATTGTTTTGGAAAGAACCTAGTTAATAAATCATTCTTATTGTTGATGCCTAATAACCAAGTGACTGACCATTATCTTCTCTTCTTACTTTTAATTAAAGTTTTAATACCATCCCTCTGGGGAGCGGTAACAATGGAAACAGTAAAAATATATTTGAAACAAACCACGATGTTACCGAAAAAGGTAAATAATATATAATACATTTGTATTGTACATGATTATCTTCTCTTTTACAGGACACTCACTTATCAAAATTTGTTTAAGTAAAGGGATGATGGAGGAGACCACTACATTATGTAGGCCATTACCATGGTAACAAATATATTTATTGCATTTCTAATGAAATACAGAACTATATTTGTTTTCAACATGAAATAATGGTAAACATCTAATAATTTTTGCCGCCTGCTTGATTATGTTCAAAACTTTAGTTTGGAATAGAGCTAAATTTGATTTATAAAAAAAAATCTGTTGCCATGGAAACAGAATTAATGAAGATGACATCTTTCAACTAAAGAAGGAAATGTAAGTAACCAATCTAAAATATATAGCAATTAGATTAACAAACACCGTCAGCGATTAGAATCTGCTCGTTGGCTGTGAATGTGAGTGTTTTCTTTCTACCAGAATTTCTGTTTACTTGATTCAAATCTAGATCCAGAAGACTTGTGTCCCCAATAGAATGGGTGATACCAACAATTTTACATTGAACATGACAAGACCTGCTACTTGATTCACTGAAAATTTTATTTATATACAGTGCGTATCAAAAAAGTATACCAAACTTTGGTAGTTTCTAATTAAAAAGTTAGTCAGAGTAAAGAGCAACTTATATTCTGTGCAATGATACCTTATTTATAACTTTTCTGCCACGGATGACTGAGCAGCAGGCTTTTCAAAAAGTATTGTCAAACTCCTCTTATACCAAGTTTGGGCTGAAGTAGCGAGTGTGGGTCAAACCAACTATGCATTAGTTACTTCAGTTGGAAAACAATTACCGAGTTATTTTCAATTGATTTGTGCATTTGAATAGAAAAGGTGTTAAAGTCAACTCAAACTCAAGAATGGGCTCATTACAAGCTAAATTTAAGATATTTTTTTGCCATTTGATAACACATTGTTGGCTTCATCTGCATCCCATTTTTAAGGAAAACCTTTTTACTGAGTCATTAAAAATGGACATTTATTTGGGAAGCTATCTTCTTTCTTGAAAAGTCTTCTATCAATTACCTTGTTAATTCTTAACACGTATCATTCCTTTTCTTCTTTTTAGTCTTTATGGTCAGTAAACCTTTCAGTCCATGTGTTATTCGCAAAAAACACCGTGTGCACCGTATGCAGGTGAAATGGTGCTATTGACGAATGAGCAGACAGTTTTTAGTTATCACAGGACAAGAAGTTAGAAGGCTATTGAAATAAATTAAAGAATGTCATATGGATTGAAACATGGTCATATGCAAGCTTAGATACACTGGATCACTTTAAACAATGAAGCATTGAAGCACAAAGGAGAATTCCTTAAAATAAACTAAAGTAGCACATTCATATGGCTTGACTCACATTCGCTGCATCAGCCCACACTTGGAACAAGGAGATTTTGACTTTTTGACTCTTTTTAAAAACCCTGGTGCTCAGTCATCCATTGCAGAAAATGTCAGGAATGAGGTACCACTAGACGAACAATAGGCTATTCTTCACCATGAAATAAATTTCAAAGTCACATCGATTATAGTATTTTAATTAGAAGCTATCAAAGTTGGGTATATTTTTTTTGATACGCACTGTATTTATGTATCCATTAAAAACCATGATCAGTATAAAACTGTTTTGCATCACGGCCCTGATGCAACAGGAATAAACAATAAGGTATAGCATAAATTGGTAACAATGTTATAGGAGTTATTTTATACGAGTTGGCAACTAATCAATATTGGTCACAGACCTGGGCGACAAAGCGTGATAGGGGGGGGGGGGGGGGGGTAAAGTACACACCAGCAGGAAAAGAACATCTGGGGGAAAGAAGGCATGCACAAGGGGGCATTAACAGAAAATGTATTTTTTTGGGGAAAAGGGAAAGGCATAAATGGAAACGTTAAATTGAATACATAGGTTTTAGATCCCTGATAGCAGAAAGTGTTAAAAAATGACGTGATATTTACGTCGTGGTTTTCGTCTTTTTTACGTCCTGTAATTACGTCAATAAGACGACAACTTGCACCAACGCAAGACGTCAAGAGAACGTCTTATTTTGACGTCATCTCTACGTATTCATTCCTCTTCCCTTATAGCAGAAAGTGTTAAAAATGACGTGATATTTACGTCGCGGTTTTCGTCTTTTTTACGTCCTGTAATTACGTCAATAAGACGACAACTTACACCAACGCAAGACGTCAAGAGGACGTCTTATTTTGACGTCATCTCTACGTCTTGTACACCGTAAAAACTATAGTGACTGCACCTGAAATCCTGTTTATAGCACTTGTAGTGTGCTAATTTACCAGCAAAAAAAAATGTGACCGTGGCGAGCCTCGAACCAGGTTCCGCTGATTGAGAGGCGCTGACGTTACCGATGGACTAACAAATGCTTCTTGCAATTCAGTTTAGTCATGGGAGTCAAGTAGATAACATGAACTATGTGGTGTCGTAAATTCACTATGTAACAATATGATCTGCTCTAAACCGTACAATGTGAGTTAGTCTAGCGGTAATGCCAGCGATTCTCGATCAGGGGACCTTGGTTCGAAGCTCGCCCAAATCATTTTTTTATGAATGTTTAGTGGTCCACTAGACCACGAAACTTCTATCTATTTAATAAATTTAATTGGAATATTTTTTTTCTTGCCAATTTCTAATTAAAGCACCACCTACAATCATTTGTTCCACATCAAATGAGTGTTAATTTCATATTCGCGAGCGAGCCCCTTTTTAATGTTCGATTTTAATAATTATCATATTTAAGGGAATGTTCATTTATAACCGGTCGAGCGAGTGTAGAGAGCGAGCGGAAAAATAGTAATACTTCTCATTGAAAGAAATTATTAGCATAAACGGAATCAAGGGGCAGGCCGGGCACAATCGTATTTAAGGGAATGTTAATATTGATTAGGCGAGTGAGCGTAGCGAGAGATCAAAACGGGGCAATTATTACACAGAGGGAAAAGGGACACCTATTAAATTTTGATGGGGGCATTTTGTTCACGGGAAAGAACTTTTATTAAAAAAACCCTGATAGCAGAAAGTGTTAAAAATGACGTGATATTTACGTCGTGGTTTTCGTCTTTTTTACGTCCTGTAATTACGTCAATAAGACGACAACTTGCACCAACGCAAGACGTCAAGAGGACGTCTTATTTTGACGTCATCTCTACGTCTTCATTCCTCTTCCCTGATAGCAGAAAGTGTTAAAAATGACGTAATATTTACGTCGCGGTTTTCGTCTTTTTTACGTCCTGTAATTACGTCAATAAGACGACAACTTGCACCAACGCAAGACGTCAAGAGGACGTCTTATTTTGACGTCATCTCTACGTCTTGTACACTGTAAAACTAAAGTGCTACTTTTAGGGGCATGTATAGTGACTGCACCTGAAATGCTGTTTATAGCACTTGTAGTGTGCTAATTTACCAGCAAAAAAAAATGTGACCGTGGCGAGCCTCGAACCAGGTTCCGCTGATTGAGAGGCGCTGACGTTACCGATGGACTAACAAATGCTTCTTGCAATTTAGTTTAGTCATGGGAGTCAAGTAGATAACATGAACTATGTGGTGTCGTAAATTCACTATGTAACAATATGATCTGATCTAAACCGTACAATGTGAGTTAGTCTAGCGGTATTGCCAGCGATTCTCGATCAGGGGACCTTGGTTCGAAGCTCGCCCAAATCATTTTTTTATGAATGTTTAGTGGTCCACTAGACCACGAAACTTCTATCTATTTAATAAATTTAATTGGAATATTTTTTTTCTTGCCAATTTCTAATTAAAGCACCACCTACAATCATTTGTTCCACATCAAATGAGTGTTAATTTCATATTCGCGAGCGAGCCCCTTTTTAATGTTCGATTTTAATAATTATCATATTTAAGGGAATGTTCATTTATAACCGGTCGAGCGAGTGTAGAGAGCGAGCGGAAAAATAGTAATACTTCTCATTGAAAGAAATTATTAGCATAAACGGAATCAAGGGGCAGGCCGGGCACAATCGTATTTAAGGGAATGTTAATATTGATTAGGCGAGTGAGCGTAGCGAGAGATCAAAACGGGGCAATTATTACACAGAGGGAAAAGGGACACCTATTAAATTTTGATGGGGGCATTTTGTTCACGGGAAAGAACTTTTATTAAAAAAACCCTGATAGCAGAAAGTGTTAAAAATGACGTGATATTTACGTCGTGGTTTTCGTCTTTTTTACGTCCTGTAATTACGTCAATAAGACGACAACTTGCACCAACGCAAGACGTCAAGAGGACGTCTTATTTTGACGTCATCTCTACGTCTTCATTCCTCTTCCCTGATAGCAGAAAGTGTTAAAAATGACGTGATATTTACGTCGCGGTTTTCGTCTTTTTTACGTCCTGTAATTACGTCAATAAGACGACAACTTGCACCAACGCAAGACGTCAAGAGGACGTCTTATTTTGACGTCATCTCTACGTCTTGTACACTGTAAAACTAAAGTGCTACTTTTAGGGGCATGTATAGTGACTGCACCTGAAATGCTGTTTATAGCACTTGTAGTGTGCTAATTTACCAGCAAAAAAAAATGTGACCGTGGCGAGCCTCGAACCAGGTTCCGCTGATTGAGAGGCGCTGACGTTACCGATGGACTAACGAATGCTTCTTGCAATCAAGTTTAGTCATGGGAGTCAAGTAGATAACATGAACTATGTGGTGTCGTAAATTCACTATGTAACAATATGATCTGATCTAAATTGTACAACGTCAGTTAGTCTAGCGGTAATGCCAGCAATTCTCGATCAGCGGACCCTGGTTCGAAGCTCGCCCAAATCATTTTTTGTTATGAATGTTTAGCAGTTTAAGGAGCCGGTCCAGCTCCCGTGAAAGTGCTGAAATAGCACGCTGTGTGCATTCAATAGCACTCTGAGTGCAGTCCCTATGCATGCCCTCAAAAAGTGCTCAGCACTTCAGTTTTTGCAGTGTACAGATGACGTCAAAATAAGAAGTCCTCTTGACGTCTTGCGTTGGTGCAAGTTGTCGTCTTATTGACGTAATTACAGGACGTAAAAAAGACGAAAACCACGACGTAAATATCACGTATTATATATATATATATATATTATATATTATATACCCTACATCACAGTGTGCAGTTGAGTGTGAGGGTCTGTATATTCCTTTAATTTCCAATCGACCATAGCGGGCTGTGACAGCCATTGGTGGATCGGGGGGGGGGGGGGGGGGGAGGGGCTTTTGGCGGAGCTTTTAAATATTATCCCTAATTTACATCTAGGACTCCGGCCCCCCTATTTTGGTGGCAGAGGCCTTTCTTTTTTTTCTTTCGTTTTTTCGCGTATCTCTCTTTCACATCGAGACTTGCCACCCCCCCCCCCCCGAAAAATCCTGGATCCGTCGGTGACATCAGGTTCTTGAAGAGGAAAAAGTCATCTTGGGGTTCAAATTACAATGCCATCATGAAAGACTGGATAGACCCGTGGGCGTCGCTAGGCCTTTCTCAGTTGGAGGGGGGGGGGGGGGGGAGTTGGCGAGATCACTAATTTACCGACGAACCTGAGTCTGTGTGCCACCGATAACCGATAAACCTTTGCTTGTGAACGACAACATTAATTTTTTTTTTTGTGGGGGGGGGGGGGGCAGGTGCAGAAGCAAGTAATATAATAATTGTTCTCAACCTGTATCAATCGTGAGTCTATTTTCATTTAACAATGAATAATGAATAATACATAAAATCTATATTGTGCTTAGTACATATGTTTCTAAGCGCCGAAGTAGTATTATTACCCTGGCTTTAGCCCAGCTGCCCTATAAGGCGTTGAAAGCATTCAAGGAATAAATTCCTACCATGTGCCCATTTACTACACCTGGGTGGAGAGTGGCAAATCTAGACTAATGTCTTGCCAAAGGACATTAGTGCCGTGGCGGGACGCGAAATTTTTTTTCCTGTACCTTTGGGGCTATCCAATATGAATATTCATGAAAGAGACTACAAGTATAGGACTTGTATTTTCTTATTCAGTTTCACCTTATTTTTAAATCAGCAAAAGAAAATTTCATAATATATTCCTCTGCCGAGATTCGAACTCGCTGTCCTTTCATCAATAGCGCACCAGATTATCCGATTGCGCCACAGAGAACAGCTGCTCAATGGCCTTGCTCGTTTTACCATATCCCTACAGTTCGTTTTCATGAATATTCATGCCGACTAGTCTTGACGGAATAAACCGTATTACTTGTCATGCGCATGCGTACTCTCATCTCTTAGACCCAAGTCATGAATATTCATATTGGATAGACCCAAAGGTACAGGAAAAAAAATTTCGCTGGCGGGACTCGAATCGCGAACCACGAGATCCACCATGAGATCTACAGTCCCGTGACGTATCCACTAGACCACGAAACTTCTATCTATTTAATAAATTTAATTGGAATATTTTTTTTCTTGCCAATTTCTAATTAAAGCACCACCTACAATCATTTGTTCCACATCAAATGAGTGTTAATTTCATATTCGCGAGCGAGCCCCTTTTTAATGTTCGATTTTAATAATTATCATATTTAAGGGAATGTTCATTTATAACCGGTCGAGCGAGTGTAGAGAGCGAGCGGAAAAATAGTAATACTTCTCATTGAAAGAAATTATTAGCATAAACGGAATCAAGGGGCAGGCCGGGCACAATCGTATTTAAGGGAATGTTAATATTGATTAGGCGAGTGAGCGTAGCGAGAGATCAAAACGGGGCAATTATTACACAGAGGGAAAAGGGACACCTATTAAATTTTGATGGGGGCATTTTGTTCACGGGAAAGAACTTTTATTAAAAAAACCCTGATAGCAGAAAGTGTTAAAAATGACGTGATATTTACGTCGTGGTTTTCGTCTTTTTTACGTCCTGTAATTACGTCAATAAGACGACAACTTGCACCAACGCAAGACGTCAAGAGGACGTCTTATTTTGACGTCATCTCTACGTCTTCATTCCTCTTCCCTGATAGCAGAAAGTGTTAAAAATGACGTGATATTTACGTCGCGGTTTTCGTCTTTTTTACGTCCTGTAATTACGTCAATAAGACGACAACTTGCACCAACGCAAGACGTCAAGAGGACGTCTTATTTTGACGTCATCTCTACGTCTTGTACACTGTAAAACTAAAGTGCTACTTTTAGGGGCATGTATAGTGACTGCACCTGAAATGCTGTTTATAGCACTTGTAGTGTGCTAATTTACCAGCAAAAAAAATGTGACCGTGGCGAGCCTCGAACCAGGTTCCGCTGATTGAGAGGCGCTGACGTTACCGATGGACTAACGAATGCTTCTTGCAATCAAGTTTAGTCATGGGAGTCAAGTAGATAACATGAACTATGTGGTGTCGTAAATTCACTATGTAACAATATGATCTGATCTAAATTGTACAACGTCAGTTAGTCTAGCGGTAATGCCAGCAATTCTCGATCAGCGGACCCTGGTTCGAAGCTCGCCCAAACCATTTTTTGTTATGAATGTTTAGCAGTTTAAGGAGCCAGTCCAGCTCCGTGAAAGTGCTGAAATAGCACGCTGTGTGCATTCAATAGCACTCTGAGTGCAGTCCCTATGCATGCCCTCAAAAAGTGCTCAGCACTTCAGTTTTTGCAGTGTACAGATGACGTCAAAATAAGAAGTCCTCTTGACGTCTTGCGTTGGTGCAAGTTGTCGTCTTATTGACGTAATTACAGGACGTAAAAAAAGACGAAAACCACGACGTAAATATCACGTATTATATATATATATATATATTATATATTATATACCCTACATCACAGTGTGCAGTTGAGTGTGAGGGTCTGTATATTCCTTTAATTTCCAATCGACCATAGCGGGCTGTGACAGCCATTGGTGGATCGGGGGGGGGGGGGGGGGGGAGGGGCTTTTGGCGGAGCTTTTAAATATTATCCCTAATTTACATCTAGGACTCCGGCCCCCCTATTTTGGTGGCAGAGGCCTTTCTTTTTTTCTTTCGTTTTTTCGCGTATCTCTCTTTCACATCGAGACTTGCCCACCCCCCCCCCCCCCCCGAAAAATCCTGGATCCGTCGGTGACATCAGGTTCTTGAAGAGGAAAAAGTCATCTTGGGGTTCAAATTACAATGCCATCATGAAAGACTGGATAGACCCGTGGGCGTCGCTAGGCCTTTCTCAGTTGGGGGGGGGGGGGGGGGGGGGGGGGGAGTTGGCGAGATCACTAATTTACCGACGAACCTGAGTCTGTGTGCCACCGATAACCGATAAACCTTTGCTTGTGAACGACAACATTAATTTTTTTTTTTGTGGGGGGGGGGGGGGGGCAGGTGCAGAAGCAAGTAATATAATAATTGTTCTCAACCTGTATCAATCGTGAGTCTATTTTCATTTAACAATGAATAATGAATAATACATAAAATCTATATTGTGCTTAGTACATATGTTTCTAAGCGCCGAAGTAGTATTATTACCCTGGCTTTAGCCCAGCTGCCCTATAAGGCGTTGAAAGCATTCAAGGAATAAATTCCTACCATGTGCCCATTTACTACACCTGGGGCACTTTTGATAAAATAAATGACTCTTTTTAGAGGTCAAAAGGGCGCTTAATGGAAGGAAAACGCCATGTATCAGAATGAAAGGTGCAATAGTATTGAGGATAAATAGGGCACTCAAAAGATATGAAAAGGAGCACATATTAGAGGGAAATGAAAACAAGGCATTAGCGATAATGTGTCTCGCCCACATGCGATAACTAGAAATATCCTGATCTCTGTTGCCATGCAACAGGTCCCCCAAGTGGATAAATCTCCATAAGTTATGCTTGCATATATCTACATTATTAATGTTTGGAAAGTGACGTTTACAAAGTTATGTCATAACTATAATGTTTGACCTGAAATGACCTTTGACCTAATACCATGTGACCTCTGATGGCAGCATAACATGCAGGTCCCCCAAGTGCTTCTAAAACCCAAGTTTGGTTGAAAAGTGAGTGATGGTTGCAAAGTTATCTGTCATAAGAGAGTCTTGCAGGTAAACTTTAACGTATGACCTCAAATGACCTTTGACCCTACCATGTGACCTCCAACGGCACCATAACATGCAGGTCCCCTCAGTGCATCTACAACCCAAGTTTGGTTGAAAAGTGAGTGATGGTTGCAAAGTTATGTCATAAGAGAGTCTTGCAGGTAAACTTTAACGTATGACCTTTGACCTTATCATGTGACCTCCAACGGCACCATAACATGCAGGTCCCCCTTTTTTTTGTTGTTAAAGGGAGAACCAAAAGTTAGCACAAGTGCTAGTCGAGAATGGCCCTCCCATTTTACTTACATTTCAAATGCTCACTGCAAAGTCTAAAATAACTATCCTTCAAAAGTGCATCTTAGTGCAGCTACAACCCAAGTTTGGTTGAAACGTGAGTGACGGTTGCAAAATTATCTGTCGTAAGAGAGTCTTGCAGGTGAACTTTAACGTATGACCTCAAATGACATTTGACCCTATCATGTGACCTCCAACGGCACCATAACATGCAGGTCCCCTCAGTGCATCTACAACCCAAGTTTGGTTGAAAAGTGAGTGATGGTTGCAAAGTTATCTGTCATAAGAGAGTCTTGCAGGTAAACTTTAACGTATGACCTTTGACCTTATCATGTGACCTCCAACGGCACCATAACATGCAGGTCCCCTTAGTGCATCTACAACCCAAGTTTGGTTGAAAAGTGAGTGATGGTTGCAAAGTTATCTGTCATAAGAGAGTCTTGCAGGTAAACATTAACGTATGACCTCAAATGACCTTTGACCCTATCATGTGACCTCCAACGGCACCATAACATGCAGGTCCCCTCAGTGCATCTACAACCCAAGTTTGGTTGAAAAGTGAGTGATGGTTGCAAAGTTATCTGTCATAAGAGAGTTTTGCAGGTAAACTTTAACGTATGACCTTTGACCTTATCATGTGACCTCCAACGGCACCATAACATGCAGGTCCCCTTAGTACATCTACAACCCAAGTTTGGTTGAAAAGTGAGTGATGGTTGCAAAGTTATCTGTCATAAGAGAGTCTTGCAGGTAAACATTAACGTATGACCTCAAATGACCTTTGACCCTATCATGTGACCTCCAACGGCACCATAACATGCAGGTCCCCTCAGTGCATCTACAACCCAAGTTTGGTTGAAAAGTGAGTGATGGTTGCAAAGTTATCTGTCATAAGAGAGTTTTGCAGGTAAACTTTAACGTATGACCTTTGACCTTATCATGTGACCTCCAACGGCACCATAACATGCAGGTCCCCTTAGTGCATCTACAACCCAAGTTTGGTTGAAAAGTGAGTGGCGGTTGCAAAGTTATCTGTCATAAGAGAGTCTTGCAGGTAAACTTTAACGTATGACCTCGAATGACCTTTGACCCTATCATGTGACCTCCAACGGCACCATAACATGCAGGTACCCTCAGTGCATCTACAACCCAAGTTTGGTTGAAAAGTGAGTGACGGTTGCAAAGTTATCTGTCATAAGAGAGTTTTGCAGGTAAACTTTAACGTATGACCTTTGACCTTATCATGTGACCTCCAACGGCACCATAACATGCAGGTCCCCTTAGTGCATCTACAACCCAAGTTTGGTTGAAAAGTGAGTGGCGGTTGCAAAGTTATCTGTCATAAGAGAGTCTTGCAGGTAAACTTTAACGCATGACCTCAAATGACCTTTGACCCTATCATGTGACCTCCAACGGCACCATAACATGCAGGTACCCTCAGTGCATCTACAACCCAAGTTTGGTTGAAAAGTGAGTGATGGTTGCAAAGTTATGTCATAAGAGAGTCTTGCAGGTAAACTTGAACGTATGACCTTTGACCTTATCATGTGACCTCCAACGGCACCATAACATGCAGGTCCCCCTTTTTTTTTGTTGTTAAAGGGAGAACCAAAAGTTAGCACAAGTGCTAGTCGAGAATGGCCCTCCCATTTTACTTACATTTCAAATGCTCACTGCAAAGTCTAAAATAACTATCCTTCAAAAGTGCATCTTAGTGCAGCTACAACCCAAGTTTGGTTGAAAAGTGAGTGACGGTTGCAAAATTATCTGTCGTAAGAGAGTCTTGCAGGTGAACTTTAACGTATGACCTCAAATGACATTTGACCCTATCATGTGACCTCCAACGGCACCATAACATGCAGGTCCCCTCAGTGCATCTACAACCCAAGTTTGGTTGAAAAGTGAGTGATGGTTGCAAAGTTATCTGTCATAAGAGAGTCTTGCAGGTAAACTTTAACGTATGACCTTTGACCTTATCATGTGACCTCCAACGGCACCATAACATGCAGGTCCCCTTAGTACATCTACAACCCAAGTTTGGTTGAAAAGTGAGTGATGGTTGCAAAGTTATCTGTCATAAGAGAGTCTTGCAGGTAAACTTTAACGTATGACCTCAAATGACCTTTGACCCTATCATGTGACCTCCAACGGCACCATAACATGCAGGTCCCCTCAGTGCATCTACAACCCAAGTTTGGTTGAAAAGTGAGTGATGGTTGCAAAGTTATCTGTCATAAGAGAGTCTTGCAGGTAAACTTTAACGTATGACCTTTGACCTTATCATGTGACCTCCAACGGCACCATAACATGCAGGTCCCCTTAGTGCATCTACAACCCAAGTTTGGTTGAAAAGTGAGTGGCGGTTGCAAAGTTATCTGTCATAAGAGAGTCTTGCAGGTAAACATTAACGTATGACCTGAAATGACCTTTGACCCTATCATGTGACTTCCAACGGCACCATAACATGCAGGTCCCCTCAGTGCATCTACAACCCAAGTTTGGTTGAAAAGTGAGTGATGGTTGCAAAGTTATCTGTCATAAGAGAGTCTTGCAGGTAAACTTTAACGTATGACCTTTGACCTTATCATGTGACCTCCAACGGCACCATAACATGCAGGTCCCCTTAGTGCATCTACAACCCAAGTTTGGTTGAAAAGTGAGTGGCGGTTGCAAAGTTATCTGTCATAAGAGAGTCTTGCAGGTAAACTTTAACGTATGACCTCAAATGACCTTTGACCCTATCATGTGACCTCCAACGGCACCATAACATGCAGGTCCCCTCAGTGCATCTACAACCCAAGTTTGGTTGAAAAGTGAGTGATGGTTGCAAAGTTATCTGTCATAAGAGAGTCTTGCAGGTAAACTTTAACGTATGACCTTTGACCTTATCATGTGACCTCCAACGGCACCATAACATGCAGGTCCCCCCCCCCTTTTTTTTTGTTAAAGGGAGAACCAAAAGTTAGCACAAGTGCTAGTCGAGAATGGCCCTCCCATTTTACTTACATTTCAAATGCTCACTGCAAAGTCTAAAATAACTATCCTTCAAAAGTGCATCTTAGTGCATCTACAACCCAAGTTTGGTTGAAAAGTGAGTGACGGTTGCAAAGTTATCTGTCGTAAGAGAGTCTTGCAGGTGAACTTTAACGTATGACCTCAAATGACCTTTGACCCTATCATGTGACCTCCAACGGCACCATAACATGCAGGTCCCCTCAGTGCATCTACAACCCAAGTTTGGTTGAAAAGTGAGTGATGGTTGCAAAGTTATCTGTCATAAGAGAGTCTTGCAGGTAAACTTTAACGTATGACCTTTGACCTTATCATGTGACCTCCAACGGCACCATAACATGCAGGTCCCCTTAGTGCATCTACAACCCAAGTTTGGTTGAAAAGTGAGTGATGGTTGCAAAGTTATCTGTCATAAGAGAGTCTTGCAGGTAAACTTTAACGTATGACCTCAAATGACCTTTGACCCTATCATGTGACCTCCAACGGCACCATAACATGCAGGTCCCCTCAGTGCATCTACAACCCAAGTTTGGTTGAAAAGTGAGTGATGGTTGCAAAGTTATCTGTCATAAGAGAGTCTTGCAGGTAAACTTTAACGTATGACCTTTGACCTTATCATGTGACCTCCAACGGCACCATAACATGCAGGTCCCCTTAGTGCATCTACAACCCAAGTTTGGTTGAAAAGTGAGTGGCGGTTGCAAAGTTATCTGTCATAAGAGAGTCTTGCAGGTAAACATTAACGTATGACCTCAAATGACCTTTGACCCTATCATGTGACCTCCAACGGCACCATAACATGCAGGTCCCCTCAGTGCATCTACAACCCAAGTTTGGTTGAAAAGTGAGTGATGGTTGCAAAGTTATCTGTCATAAGAGAGTCTTGCAGGTAAACTTTAACGTTTGACCTTAAATGACCTTTGACCTTATCATGTGACCTCCAACGGCACCATAACATGCAGGTCCCCCAAGTGCTTCTACAACCCAAGTGTCAGATGCTGTCCTGTTCTTTGCATTAATTACATTCTTTATCTTTTTATCTAGATTCAGTCCAGAGAGGAGCTACAATTTATTTAACTTTGTGATGCAAATGAGACTATGACAGTGAGTGAGCTTGATAGCTGGTTGAGTGCACTTGAATGAAAGAATGTGAGAGTGAGTTGGCTGGGAGTAAGGTGATATGTGAGGGGTTTCTCTGCCTGTTTTAGTGCTACTGGGCAGAAGCATTTGATTTTTGATAGAGGAAAGACCTGTTCCTCCTGTTGGCCAGCAAAGCCATGCTGGCAGGATTTGCCAAGCTCAGAATTGTCAAGTTAAAATTGTAAGTTGTATCCAGTCTTATTTTCAACTTTAGCATTTTAAATTTCTGCTCATACATTTATATCCGAGTGAATTAAATACTTATTGAATTTAGATATTTCTTCCTATGAAAGTAAATTTGTGTCAGAATTAGCTATTAATTTGGATCTTTAACTTTAGTATAGAAACAAGACAGTAATATTCAAATTCAGGATTTTTGCTATGATATTTTTAGTCAGACTTGAAAGTAACCTGTGTTTGAAAATGAAATGAAATGTTATATTTGAATGTAAATGTCATTTAGATAGGGCATAGTTGATGTATAGCTTGTTATGTGAAGTTTGGGTTGTGATATTGCAGGTGGCTCCTCTTTTATGGGGACTTGGACACTGCCGCCACTGACCGTCTCCAGGCTAGACTGTATGAAACTGGGCGGAGCTCTCCTTTCCTGTGTGAAGCCAACTTAGTGACTGGCAATTCGGCTTAGTGATCTCCTTCGTGACCCACCTTGGATCTGTGTGATCAGGGTAATCGATTTCATGCTCCTCACCCATAGTCGCATGCAGGAACCTGGCTCCGGTCGCTGGTCTGCCATCCCTGCATATCTTCATGTGAGAGACAAAAAGACCATTCTCTATCGCGGTAAGCCCTATCATACCTATTTGGAAACAAACCTACAAGGACTTGAAACGGCTATGAACTTGTAATGATATTGCGGATGATTGAGGCTAATTATCTTCACTCCAAAACGGACTTAATGGACAATAGGGAACACCCTTCCGAGATAATTGATATCTCTCCAGCAATTCAGTGTATTTGTATTCATTACATGTACTGACCATTATATGTGTTATAAGTTTCTTGATTAAATTCTAATATTCTGTATTACTGTTTTGAGTTAAACAACCCAATGCAGCAAGGAATCTTTGTTTAGTTTTCTTTGGATTGTGTATACTGTAAATTTCCACTGAGTTTAAGTAACAATTTTTTTTGTACTGCCGGCATTAAGTTAAGTGACCATTATTATGTTATATATGCTCTTCATTTGTGAAATCTCAAACAAGAAATGTGTACCACGATGAATGGATTGAAGTAAAATTCAATTATATTAAATAAGACTGGAATCGTACAGCTTATAATGACTTGTACTTTGTGTTGTCCAAGCTCAAATCTGACACCAAGTTTGGTTGAAAAATGAGTGACTGTTGCAAAGTTATCTGTCATAAGAGAGTCTTGCAGGTAAACTTTAACGTTTGTGACGGACGGACGGACGCCATTTGGATCCCTTAGTCTCGCCTTCACCTCCGATGGGCGGGACAAAAAGGGAATAGGGGTAATCTTAAGCTTATGAAAATGAAAAAAAAAATGTTGTCGCAAAGGAAAAGACGCACTGATCGAAAGAAAAGCGGCAACTATCAGATTTGATTAGGGGTTTTATTGAAAAGGAACGTATATTTACAGAGGGACTTTTCAAAAGGGAACATTTATTAATAATTAGATAAATTTATATAGTGTTGCTACTATATTAGTTATTCTGCTGTGCTGTGATGTAATGTAACAGAACTCCCAACAATTCTACTGAATAAACACACATTATAAAGAAACTATGGGGGATACTTGCAAGAGTAAATGTAGAGCCTGTTTGATTAAAATAGGGATTGTAATCACAGTTAAGGGTGGCTTTTATCATAGGTGGTAAGGGAGACTTTGATAATAATGTGGAAGTGGCACCGGTTAGAAAGAAAAGGAGACACTTTTCTAAAGTAAAAGGGTTCACTTTTCCTATCTAAAAGGGGTACTTTGGGGATATTTTAAAAATGAGAAACTATTCACCCCCAGAAACGTACCACTTTTGCACGTCTCCGACTGTCAGATGTATAACATCTTGGTGGGTTGGTTATATATTTCCCCCTGAAAATTGAGGTGGGGGATGGCCTGTATTATCACCCCCGCAATATTTTTTGGATGTGAGAATTACGATACTTTAACTTAAAACTATTAAAACGTATACAACTAAGGATTTATTTTGTAATATATACGATCTATTACAAATAAAAATCATCTCTGTCTTACATTTTGAAAACATAAAATCATACAACAAAGATTAAATGTGCTGACTGTGTGGTAACTTGTTTTGCACAGATTCGCACATTGATTGACATGCATAATTAGGATAAGTCCTGCTTGTTATATTTGTTTTACATAATACAATACACAATATCATACAGAGCATTGTCTTCACATAACCCTCTTAATAATTAAGTCTGCTCTTCCCAAGAGTATAATTCCATTATCTCTATATGGATACATGACACATCATTCTGTCACTTTCTGCTATGATGTTCTACCTCCTGGAGTTTGACCCATTGCATTCACATAACTTTATATATTTTTAATGGAAAATTCTATGTGGACCGCACAGGGAATATATAATGAACCATAATGATATGTATAAATGTTATAATGTTCATATAACATATATCATTTTTCCAGTTATAGTTAAGGATAACTTATATTATAAATCGTACAGCTTATAATGACTTGTACTTTGTGTTGTCCAAGCTCAAATCTGACACCAAGTTTGGTTGAAAAATGAGTGACTGTTGCAAAGTTATCTGTCATAAGAGAGTCTTGCAGGTAAACTTTAACGTTTGTGACGGACGGACGGACGCCATTTGGATCCCTTAGTCTCGCCTTCACCTCCGATGGGCGGGACAAAAAGGGAATAGGGGTAATCGTCTAAGTAAAACAGAATTAATAGGGGAATAATAGATGAAGGGGTAATTATCAGCTTATGAAAATGAAAAAAAAAATGTTGTCGCAAAGGAAAAGAAGCACTGATCGAAAGAAAAGCGGCAACTATCAGATTTGATTAGGGGTTTTATTGAAAAGGAACGTATATTTACAGAGGGACTTTTCAAAAGGGAACATTTATTAATAATTAGATAAATTTATATAGTGTTGCTACTATATTAGTTATTCTGCTGTGCTGTGATGTAATGTAACAGAACTCCCAACAATTCTACTGAATAAACACACATTATAAAGAAACTATGGGGGATACTTGCAAGAGTAAATGTAGAGCCTGTTTGATTAAAATAGGGATTGTAATCACAGTTAAGGGTGGCTTTTATCATAGGTGGTAAGGGAGACTTTGATAATAATGTGGAAGTGGCACCGGTTAGAAAGAAAAGGAGACACTTTTCTAAAGTAAAAGGGTTCACTTTTCCTATCTAAAAGGGGTACTTTGGGGATATTTTAAAAATGAGAAACTATTCACCCCCAGAAACGTACCACTTTTGCACGTCTCCGACTGTCAGATGTATAACATCTTGGTGGGTTGGTTATATATTTCCCCCTGAAAATTGAGGTGGGGGATGACCTGTATTATCACCCCCCGCAATATTTTTTGGATGTGAGAATTACGATACTTTAACTTAAAACTATTAAAACGTATACAACTAAGGATTTATTTTGTAATATATACGATCTATTACAAATAAAAATCATCTCTGTCTTACATTCTGAAAACATAAAATCATACCCCAACCAAGATTAAATGTGCTGACTGTGTGGTAACTTGTTTTGCACAGATTCGCACATTGATTGACATGCATAATAATTAGGATAAGTCCTGCTTGTTATATTTTTTTTACATAATACAATACACAATATCATACAGAGCATTGTCTTCACATAACCCTCTTAATAATTAAGTCTGCTCTTCCCAAGAGTATAATTCCATTATCTCTATATGGACACATGACACATCATTCTGTCACTTTCTGCTATGATGTTCTACCTCCTGGAGATTGACCCATTGCATTCACATAACTTTATATATTTCTATTCTATGTGGACCGCACAGTGAATATATAATGAACCATAATGATATGTATAAATGTTATAATGTTCATATAACATATATCATGTTTCCAGTTATAGTTAACGATAACTTATATTACAAAAATGAAATAAAGGTTGGCTTTTGCACGACAAATTAAAATAAAAACCGAGATATATAAGAGATCTGCATTGGTTACCCATTTGGCCATTAGGTCTCGTATCCACTTCAAGACATTATTAACCTATCAATGTTTACAACAGCTAGCTTCATCTTATCTTACTGAATTGTTAACTCCATATAAACCACAAAGAATGCTACGTTCCACTTTCAAGTCTCTGCTTTGTGTTCCACCATGACAAAGTCATACGGGGAAAGGTCTTTCTCATACGCAGCCATTATTTTGTGGAACAACTCAGAATTATAAAACCTATGACACCTTCATCACTACCTTGAAAACGTATATTTTTACCACTTATGAGTAGCCAGAAACATGAACCCAGTGCACTTTTTCCTTTTCTTGCTCAAAATCAGCTTTACAGTTTTTAAAGTTTGTGAGCAACAATTTTGACACTGTTTAGTCAAATCACTTCTTTCTAATATCTAGAAAGATTCGAATTGAAAGCTCAGATTATATATATTAAGAATCTGACATTTGCTTGCACGTTCTTCAATAAGGAATGTGTGGTAATTTTCAAATTCCAATAGTCGATGATGCCATATAAGCTCAGTTTTCTTTTTGCATTTTATGAAATTTCAAATATTTCAATTTTCTTCTCGAAGAATGTAAACAACTTATTACAACTTATTGTGATACAATGAAGAGAATCTTTATAAACATCTATGAAAAAATGAAATATTTGAAATTTCATTTATTAAAAACAAAAGGAAAAGTGAGCTTATGACATTATCGGATCACTAATTTGCATACAGCCCATGTTATGCAAATCACTGTTTTACGAAACAATGCAAAACTTAAAAATGCCGTAAAATTCTTATTTTTATCCGATTTTGATATTTGTACTGTTTTGTTTAATTTAACTCTACTGATTCACCTCAACTCATTATTTGGGTGGACTTGGCCTTTAAGGCAAACAAGCTGATTCTGATAGCTACGGTGAAAAATAATATATGATTCATTTGATATTGTTCAAATTCATTTTTTAAACATATATTTTGTATTGGTAGGTCACATTTCTTTCTTTGAAATATTTCATCTTTATTAACATTCTGTTTCCATGGCAACAGTTTTTATAAATCAAATTTAGCTCTACTCCAATTAACTAAAAGTGTTATTATAATCAAACACACAGCAAAAACTATTAGATGTTTACCATTATTGTTTACCATTATTCATGTTGTAAACAACCATAGTATTTTGTTAGAAATACAACACAATGAATATATTTGTTACCATAGTAACGGCCTACACATGTAGTAGTCACATCCATCACCCCTTTACTAAAATAAGTTATGATAAGTGAGTGCCCTGTAAAAGAGAAAATAATAATGGTCAATATTAATACTTACCTCTTTTTTAGGTAGCATCAAGGGATTTTGCTCAAATATCAGTTTTGTTCTTACTTTTTCCATGGAAACAGCCATTTTCAAACATGATGGACACTTTTAATCAAGTGAGAAACTTTTGATACATTATTCTAATATGTTACAATGTGTTTTTGTACCCAAATGTTTTTTTGCCCAAAGCGCACAAATTTTATGTTTTAGTGGTCCGCAATTGTTGTAAGCATTTTAGACCAAACCTTGGAGCTAAACACTTTCGTTTGTTGTAGAAAATTCAGTATTAGCAATAAAAGGAAGTATGGTGATGATTAAGATCCACAAAAGCCGACAGGGTTCCAAAAGGGCCCAAAATGTCAGCTACTCACTACACTCAAGAAAATTTAAATTTAAACTATTTTCTCGAGTTAATAGGGAACAGAAATTCTCCATTTCCCTATTAAAATAAAAGGATTGCCAACAATTTTATTACGAGGTTTGGTTTTCTTGATAGAAAAATATGTCTCAGATGCTCTAATTCCGATTGTAAGGGGCCGAATGTAATTTAAATGAGTTAGGACCATCAAACTATAGTGAGATGACAAATTATCTTTTTAAAGATATTTCAAAGTGACGTGCTCTAGGAAGCTACTTTTCGAATCAATCAATATTGCATCAGTTTGGGAGCACTAAGAAGGATCTGGCAGCCCTGATGCAATATCTCACGACGCAATGGGAAAAGCATAATTAACAAATATATATTTTACTGAGTTAAATACAAACAAATATGCTATGTGATGTACTGGCTGAACCCGTTGACGTCGATAATAAATGATACACGGCGGCCACCTACACCTTCCATTAATATATTTGACCCGTTCACTTAATTGATAATGTCATAAATATGGACTCATGAAAGGGTCCAATAGTCTTGCTTAAATATTATTTATATATAAAGTACCGTATTTCGAAATTCAGTTTTTCAGGAGAAATTTTGAACACTAAAATCACAGCTTGAAAACACCTCTCTGGCTGGTAGTGAAAGATTTCGCTGAACAGTCCCGTGCCTTGGTTTTTTTTTGTGTGCTCTAAGTCATATAGAGTCCTTGTGGAATTATTCATAAACCAACGGTAGTTATCAACTAACTAAATAGGCTTTTGTTCATTATGAATTATTTACTTGACAACTATATGCCTTGTATGGTTTTATGAATATAGGGCAATCGTGGTAAACTGAAAATTTTCAAAGTATTAACTCTATACAGCGAGAGACAGCCGTAGCATTTCTATACTGAATTAGATCTGAAATTATAATTATAGTTATTCTGATACTCTTTGAGAAGAATCTAAATATAATTTCAATATGGCACGAAAAACAGACATGATAACGAAGACTTTCGACCTGCACTTATCAGGTTATCACGCAGGTACGTAACAAATTACTCGAAAACAACTATACTTGATAAACCCGGACGCAACCCGGACGTCCGGGTTGCGTGTTTTTTACCGTGTTTTTTACCGTAACCCTAATGCGTCAAATTGCTCATAATTCGGTTTATTCCGTCAAGACTAGTCGGCATAAATATTCATGAAAACGAATTGTAGGGATATATTAAAACGAGCAAGGGAATCAAGCAGCTGTTCTGTGTGGCGCAATCGGATAATCCGGTGCTTTCTCGGTGAAAATTTCGAATCCCGGCAGAGGTTTATATTGCGAAATTTTCTTTTGCTGATTTAAAAATAAGGTGTCTGAGTAAGAAAATACAAATCCGATACTTTAAAAGTCTTCAAAAAGGGGTTTCTGACTCGTTAGGGATACGGAAAAAAAGACGCGTCCGTGTTCATCGAGTAGATTGGAGTTGATTTCGAGTAATTTGTTACATACCTGCTTGATAACCTGATGAGTGCAGGTCGAAAAGCTTCGTTATCATGTCTCTTTTTCGTGCCATATTGAAATTTTGTAGTACCAGGAAATTATTTGTAATCTAAATATAGTAAATAGTAAGAGCTGAACCCCAATATTTTTAGATTTAAGAGTTCATGGCTTTTGCCCCTTTGATTTTGTCTAAATTTGTGCTTAAGAAATTTCTACGTTATAGATTTATTCATGAATGTTTCGTGATGTTGTGCTTTCCCTCTGTCATTTTCATTGTCACTGAAAGTTGGAAATAAATGTCATTAAAATTGAAATAAATATGGAAAACAAGCTGCTGAAAACTGCTTATCCAATAATAGCGAGCCAATGGAGTAAAATGGAGTCAAAAGGGGCCTGAGCTTTCGATCTTAGCAGAATCTTCGTCAGAGGCAAAAAGACAAACATAAAAAGCAAGACAAGCATATATATAGACTACAGACACAAAACAGTATACATGTAACAGGAACTGTAAGGGAGGGGCTGGGGACACAAAACAATGGAAACAAAAGGAGAGTGTGGGGAGTCAAAAGCAAGGAGTCAAGTAGATGTGGAGGGGGATTAAAGCAAACACAAAGGCGTGGAGATTCAAGGACAGTAACGAGCCCCAAGCTCAAGTGTGGGTAACCTGTGGAAGCAAAGGATAAATGGGGAGGCAACATCAAACAGGATAAGGAACAATGCAAAATTGAAATAGAAATAGAATCCCTCCCACCAAAAAAAAAAAGGTAAAAAAAATTGCCAAGGTCCAGTTACGCCATGCTTTGGTCCATGGTTGTCTCTTTGTTTTTCAAAAACATAATAACAGATGGAAGTCACGAGCAAAATGATTTTCGAATGCATTTTTCTACGTCTTCTTCCTAGTTATCATAATGATTGTTACTGTTATCCCCCATTATTATTATTATTATTATCATTATTAATGTTCATTATGTTTTAATGTAATTTTTTTTACTATCATCAATACTATTACCACTTTTATAATTATCATTATCATTATTATTATTATAATTTCTCTTATTATTATTATTTACTTATTTATTTTTTACTATGAATATTTTTTATTAATTAAATTTTAGATATTATAATGATCATCATCATCCCCAGAGTTTTCTGGAAAGTGGGGGAGGGAGGGGAGTATTTAAAAAGGATTGGTACAAGGTTTGAAAAATAAAAATTTCGAGACAATATCCTATTCTATTCTAGTGCATCATCATTGTGTCATCTTCTGTCTTTCAGCAGTTCTAAATATTATATCGTAAAAAACTACTATGAAATTATGTCCAGCAGTCATTTACACCACCTCTACGGCTTGCTACTACAATTCTGTCCATTCTTTTCTAAAAAGATTGACATGACAAAAGCATTTTAGTAATTTTCTTATATATATGTACTTTTTCCCCTTTCAAAGTTCTTTATCTTAATATTTGTGTATGGAAATTCCGGTGCTTGGTTTGAGCATGAAGTAGCTTCAGGGTTTGAGGAAATATCACTGAGATTTGTGACAAATGAGTATGGCATCATGTACAGAAAAGAAAGTACCTGAATTTGCTTCATTTACTCGTGATATTAAAATCATTGTCCATTCTTTTCTAAGAAGTTCATAAAAGATTAATTCTTACAATGTATACTATTTCTCCCCTTCTATGTTCTTTATCTCATCGTTTGTGTAATCTATAGGGCTGCACGTTGAGGAAATTTCACGCTGATGTTATGACAAAAGAGG
Organism: Heliocidaris erythrogramma; assembly: GCA_025617745.1. NCBI lineage: Eukaryota > Metazoa > Echinodermata > Echinoidea > Camarodonta > Echinometridae > Heliocidaris > Heliocidaris erythrogramma. The sequence continues at coordinate 38,546,394 of CM046864.1, read as the reverse complement.
AGGGTATATAATGTATAGTTTGCGAAATTATGTATGTGAACTTTCTCCATAAAATTATTCATGATTTTAAAATTATTGTCCATTCTTTGTATTTGTAAAGAAGATCATAAAAGACGTGTTTTTTTAAATGCTTACTCTATATACTATTTATACCATCTAGGTTATTTATTATCTGATCGTTTGTATAATTTATAGAGCTGCACTTCGTTTGAGGAAATATCACATTGAATATGTGACAAAAGAGAAGCGTAATGTATAGTTAGAGGAAGTATGTGACTTTTCCTCATCAAATACTCATGATTTTAAAACATGATTGTGTTTCAAAGGTCACAAGGCCTGTGGAGATTTATTCATCCTGTGTATAGACATACAGTAAGTCTATGGGATTCCTTCTTTGCTTCTTGGGCTGGACCTGATGTGCGGCGGGGAAATGTATTTTAACTTGAAACCTGAATTTTAGGAATTTGAACAAAATCTAAGGAAATTCCAGCCCTCGTTGGAATTTTGATTTGTGGAAGCACTGAGTCACACATAGAAATATTTCCCATTAGCTCTCACCCCTCCCCCCTCTCTCTCTCTCTGGCTTTTTTTGTTGTTGTTTTCTCTCCCCCCCCCCCCCCCCTCTCTCTCTCTCTCTTTAGCAGCACTGAGTCTCACTGTAGTATTAATTTATATCTGCGTAAATTAAGGGAAATCCATTTATCAAAGTTTCTTTTCAAATATTTTATAGTCTGCCCTTTCTTCAATATTTATTAACTTATCATTCGTTTGTATCTGTGTATATAGGATAATTAACTGCAAAAGAAAACAGAAACCAAGGAACTGAAGATAAAACCAAAGGAATTGTAGGTGAACTTAATTGAGTTGTGATATGTGAAAGCATGCATTTTCTTCTCACGAATCAGTGCTGAGATATTTTTGCCAGAACTTTTTTGCATAAACTTTGCATAAAAAGAAGGATTAAAAGAAAGCGGGAAGAAAGTAAAACAAGCAAAACGAATCACTCGGGTAAAGCGAGATTTTTGAGAAGAATGTGTAAAGAATATCATCAAAAAAGGGCAAACTAAATCATAAAAAATTGCGATCATCTTCTTATTTTCCTTTCATGAGTTTTCAGATCAAGGAGAAGATTATGGCCACTGCGATGGATGACACAACCGTACGGTTCAAAGATACATTCCTCCCTTGCCCAATCAGGGCATTAAAACGTTTTCTTCACGTGTTTGTTTGTTGATTGTATTGGGAAATGTCATTAAAATGTGAGAGTAAAGAGTTATATACATAATGTAAAAGAGAAATAACTATTTCGGTGTTGAAGTAATTAATATATTGTTTTAAATATAAGTATGTTTACATGAAACAATCCATCATTTTGGTTGGGTGTAGAGGTTTAAAGACCTACTCATGATCTTTACTCATTGAATACTCAAATCAATATAGCCAAATCATAAAATTACTTCGTTTCTATACTATATACATGTAGGCCTAGTACATGTATATTTGTCCAAGAAAACCTTGTGATTGTGTAATATTCACTTGAAGATATTATGGTAGTATTTTTTACTGTTGCAGTTTAGTATAAAGACACATATATAAGAATATGATTGTTTAAATAAAAGAAGCTATTATGGTGGTTGGTTTATCTATTCATATAACCATTATTTGTTAATCACTCAAATTAATGGAAATCCAAAAATTCGTTTGCCTTTTTCAATTGAGATAATCAATGAAGTAAATAGATTATGTAAGAAAGTCGTTTGACTATATTTCTGCTTCTGTTAGCATTTAAACCTCAATACTTGTTCATGTTCATTTTGTGACTCTATTCATTTCGATAAACATAAGTGTATTCCAAGATTTTCCTGTTCTAGTATGGGAGAGCCAATGCAAAGACAAAGATTTTGATTTTCAAGAGAGACAAGGAAATAACAAAAAGAAAGGAGAAAGTCCGATACCTAACCAAAGGTCTATATTATATCATTCTGTTAGGCCTACTCAACTTAATGTATCAGTCTTTTGTATGATCATTTCTGCCCTAGTAGGCATACATGGCTGTCGGAGCCCTTTATCTGAATGTGAGAAAAACAACAAATACATTAATTAAATGAAATACGTCATCACAGATTCGTGTGACAACTTTTTGTCCAATAACAAAGACCTGAATTTCAGTATACGCAACGTCACGACTAATACTTCAAAAATGGTAAAGACAAAAATGATTCTTGTGTTGACTGATTTTGAAACATGTGCAAACACGAGAAGGCCTATAATATATACATTTTTTGATACGACTACTATAAATGCACTTTCGTACTTGTTACATCATTATTTACCTATGGAAAAGATAGTCATTCGAGTTGTTACGCATAAAGTATTTTAAAGACTTAAAAACCAGAGATCCTCTTGACGCCACCCCTTCTAGCTAGTCGACGGATGGCAGACTTGGTGATGGATAATGGATTTCCCTTCTATAATTTTACGCAGATATATACACTGATACCGTCCCAGTAAAGAGAAACTCAGGGCTGCGAGACAGAGAGAGAGAGAGAGAGAGAGAGAGAGAGAGAGAGCGGGAGAGAGGTGAGAGAAAGCATTTCAGTGTTTAAGATCAAATCTGTGTGTCATGTGTTGTAGAAGTTATCTCCTTGGCAGAACCAAGGCATGCAAGGAGTATGACGCCTTACCTAGTACCTCCTTGGTAGAACCACATTTGCCAAACGTCCACTTTATTCGATGATGCCTTCAGCCCCCCCCCCCCCCCACCCCCCCCCAAGTCCACGCGCTTGCGCACCTCAGTCTTGCAGCTCAGCTTATGAATAATTCATGACAATTTGCATTCACATATGTGTGGAAATTTGATTCGCCTCCCCGTTCCGTGGCCCATGTGTATCTCGCTTATCAGAAATCCGAAGAAGGAAAACTATCAAAAGTTTGTTAGGAAATCGTTACTTCTAAATCAATTCTTGTAGTAATTTCACCACCTCTCTCCTTCTCCTCTTTTTCTCTCCCCCCTCTCTCTCTCCGATGTCTATCTCCCCGCTCTCTCTCTCTCTTTCTCTTTCTTCGTTTCCCTTGTTGTTAAACCCGAAACAACTTTGTAATGACTTTGTTCAAACTGCAGTAATTGCGCAAAGTTTTGTACGAAAGGACTATTTTTGCTTATTATTTTGATTAGTACTTAGTTTATTAAACAAAACGTGGTAATTGTTTATTTGTTTAAAGAAATTCTGACTTGTTCAATATATTTTCGAAGAGGCCTGTTTTTTTTATGAAGAATTCATTTAAAGCGGTCAAGAGTTTTTAAAAAAATATTCTGTGTACAAATAATTTACTATTTTCGCATATTATTGAGTTATGCATTAACGTATGTTATTACAATGCGTATTTCGAGAAAATGAAAATTAATTATCAATTGAAAACGAATTCAAAACTAGGCGAGGGTGAACATTCATTCACGTAGGTATAATTCATAATTCAAAATGAATCATTTACATCGAAAATATAACTTGTTTGTTTATTCTTTCATGATAATTGCAAACCTAATAAACCCCGAGTAATAACCGTGCGGACTTGGAATAGAGTGTGGCAGATGCATAATTTAATCAACAAACCAAGTTTGACTTTAGATCTATACGAAACAGGTGGCCGATTTATTATTTTTTTAAAAAATTCAGTTTGGGCTCTCTCTCTCTCTCTCTCGAGACCAAATCTTATCATCCATCTATTTATATTACCTAATGTTTGTCCATAGGTGAGGCACCAGGGGTGGGGGTACATCAGTGTCATATCTAGGTAATCTGGTGCCCGGGCAAACTATCAAATCTGCCCCCCCCCCCCCACCTTGCCAAAACTCATTGGGGATTGGGGAGCAAATAACCCACAAAGACCATAAAATTTATTGTATTTTTCCCACTTTTCTTTCTCTCTTTTGCGTTTTTGTGCCCCCTTCAAGTGTCGCCCGGGGCACGTGCCCCCTCAGCCCCCCCCCCCCGTGGATACGCCACTGGGGTACATGGCCGGGGCTGCAACCGCCCAAAGTATTTTGAAAATACCAATATCTGGGCAACCGTCACCTCATAAATGCGGGCAGCAAGATGCCAAACTGCGTATTTTTAATATCCCATCAAATGTATTTAGATGAGGAAAGTATATGTACTGTACATTATATATTTTTTTTACCATTATATATGTTTTTTCTCCCTTGAATATTTCACAAAATTTAGAAACACAAAGTTGATATTCACAAAATACGTCTATGTATATCGTAAATTTGATATGGGCAATGCTTCTTTCGGCAAAGAGAGAGAGAGAGAGGGGAGGGGGTTGTCGTTGTTGTTGTTGTTTTAAAATAGGCAAACTAGTCAATTTTGACTATTGTTTGCCTTACTAAATTGCTATTTTCACTTATACTTTATTTGTTGATCCGTGGGTCTAACTTTTAGTTATGAAGGTACAGATTCCAGGATACCATGCAGGACCGCCACTCCTGCCCTGATTTTACAACGTTATCCTGACAAGCCCGCTCGAGGTGCATTAGGAATTAGGAATACAAGTATTCCCTACATGTATGTCTCTCAAACGTGAGCAGGGGGCGCTCTTTCTGATTCCTCATAGAACCTGATTAGAAAATCCGAATAGATAAAAGCAAAATAAATACGTACACATATTTTGTTTGTTTCTTTTTTTAAAAAGTAGAGTATATACTGACATTAAAGGGCCTGTCAATTAAGTGACATGACAAGAAAAGTGCACCTATACCTATAGTTAGTATATAACTAAGTGCTTCATCTTTGAGCAGCGTATAAAAAACGGGGGGGGGGGGGGAGCAATAAAGTTTCCTTCTTTGTTTGCCTTCTAGCAGTTACCATCAAGTTACTGCCCGACCCCCCTGGCGATTTCTTAAAACGCTGAAGTTTCGAAAACATTAATTAATGTTTCCCAGTCCTGCCTGGTTCAATTTTTGTTTGATATGATTTTAAGGAGGACAATTGCAAGTTTACGACGTGTTTCAGTTCTTAATCGCCATTTTTGTGGCGTTCAGCAAACGTCTGTTCCCGTACGTGCTTTGAGCGGAATGGCTGTGAACGATGACGGGAAACCTACGGCGGGGATCATAAGTGAGTAGCCTATCCGTTCTGCTTTTTTGCGGGGTGCAAGTGAGAAATGGTAGAACTAGATTATGGATAGAAGGGCCAAGGGGTGTCTTAGTTCGGGAGGGGGGGGGGGGGACGGAATGTGGTGTTATCATTGCACAGATGTGAAGTCCTGAAAAGGACTGTAAACCAGATGAGAAGGCTGAGAGTGGAGAGGACTCGACGTTGCGGACAGATTGACTGGTTGACGGACTGGTTGACGTACAGGTTGACAGGTTTACTGTCAACCATCAGGAGACAGTCAACCTGTCCGAAACGTTGAGTCCTCTCCACTCTCAGCCTTCTCATCTGGTTTGTTCATCGTGTTTGTTATGTAAATCCATAATAAAGGAAATAATTTCACAAATGAAAGACCCTAAGTGGATAATTCTTCACTTTTGATCAATGATGATATGGGTTGGTTAAAAAAAAATCCAAGTTAAATTCCATTGTGTCATCTTGTTATGATGTATCCAGCTGAGACATGGAGTTAACAGAGAAGCAACATTTTATTTATCTGACGAGTGTGTGGAGATTAGAGATTATTTCTGAATCAGAGTCCCTATCAAAGTTTGATTATATCTTACACTCAGTTATTGGTGATGAGATTCTGAAAGGCCAAACTATGGATACCAACTCTCACTTCATCTGCAGTGAACTCTACAAGCTGGGGGTCAAGGTTCAAAGGGTTTGATATATATTATATATTTTTTCCCTCCTAACCTTCAATAAGTTCTTTATAAAGATCATGATTTACCACAAGGACTACATGTACATGTATATTCATGTAAAATCTGCTAGAAAACTATTACTTCTTTTACAAATAGGTGCTCACACATACTGTAATGAATTCTACTTTTACTGTATATTTCTTCTAATATGTATGCCATTTCTACTTGAAAAAACTTAATTAAAGTAGCTGGGCAGAGACCATGGGGATAAGACTCTGGCAGATGATTTTAGATAGCTATGCCTTGTTATTATGGATGTTAGCATCTGGACAGCATGGAATATGGCACTAAAAGATACATGTATTCTACCTCCCAACCAACAGCGTGGAAATAAATAGATTTAGAAATGACAGTAATAAAAATAACAATAATAATAACTGTTTTTTTTACATATAACGCCATTCCAAAGCATTTATTACCGTGGTTATAGGACTCATAATTCACAATCCTGCACTTATAGTGCACATTCTCCACTCCACTTGCGAGCATTCCAGTCTGGCAACCAGTTTACAGGCACACATACATGTAATTATGCTGTTCCATCTACAATGATGATGATGTATATGAAGTTTGCATTATTAATTTTCGTAAAATTTCTTTCTAGGTTTCTGTGATCCATGATGATTTATCGGTTATTGCAGATGAGGTGGCGTCTTTCTCCAAACGCTACACCCATGTTATCACATCAGGGGGGATCGGACCAACACATGATGATGTGACCTTTGAAGGTCAGTTAAACTGGGGAGCATTTCATCAAGCGTCTTGTCAGTGATTTTTACTGACAAATTTGCTCTCAGCCAATCAGATGCAAGGATTTCAGTAGCTTATAACAGTTGTCGGTAAAAATCACTGACAAAACGCTTGATGAAACGCTCCCCAGTTGACTACTGAATGCTCTAATTGCCCTAGGCTCCGGTTCCAGTAGGCTAAGGGTTAATCCTTATTATGAATCCTTATTCATTAGAATGTTGGTTGTGCTTTTTAGTCAATATGATTTCCATGTTTGCGTTATCTTATATTTTCCTTGTCTGAACGACTTGCCTACATGAGCTGCATGATATAAAATTCAGAAGTCCTACAACCCTGTTTTCATCAAAATATAATTCCATTATCAGAACATAATACTAACTAGCTTTATGATTCAAATTGACATTCATTTTCACTTATTTTGCAGGTGTAGCCAAGGCATTTGGAGAAGAGATAATACCTCACCCTGAGCTGGTTAAGATTTGTAGAGATTACTTTGGTGCAGACAGCTCAATGGATTCCCTCAACTCAAAATGGCTCTGGTATTAGACATGACAATTGACATCTTTTTGAAAAAAATATTTTGTGCTGTGTTTTTATTTAAATATATAGCACCTTATACATTACCAAACCAAACTCAACCGAACTCAAACGCAATATCAATTTTTCAGTATTCCCAGCAGCAATGCGTATTTATGTTGTAAAGAATGAGAAAATGTCAGATTGATCGCTTTCAGTTTCAAGTCACTAAACATATATCTTCCCAGATCCTACGACTGCCAGCAAAAATGACTGAGCTGGCAGATGTACAGCATGTTTATTTTATGTTGTCAAATGACGTACTGTCCTTTTTTGTTGAAATGATACTGGCCTTCCTAAAAATGTTCAATTTGAAATTTTCATACCTGCAAATACAGGTAAATGGTATCGCAGTCGGACTGTTTTATATGCCAAGGGCTACAGTTTATGCAAAATGTCATCAAGAATTTTATTTATAAGTTTCACTGCTCTGGTTCTCAGGTTTTTCTGCTTTCCCTCTAAGCAATTTAATATAGTGGAGACTCTCCATATCAAGGACCTTGGGACCATGAAAAATGCCTTGTCATATAAGGAATCTCCTTATATCAGGGTAAAAACCAAAAGAACATAAAGACCTGGGACTTGCAAAATGACCTTGTTATATTATGAACCTTGTTATATCTGAGCTCTTCATAGCGAGTTTCCGCTGTATTAAGTTAAGATTTCACTTTAATATTGGTTGTGGTCCATTTCCTTGTATCAGATTCCAAAGTCTTCAACCCTCACATTCGGCACCAACCTCAAAACAGGACAGAAGATGCTCTACCCTCTCATCTCTGTCAGAAATGTCTACGTCTTCCCAGGCATTCCAAAGCTCTTAGAAGGAGCTTTCCTCTCCCTCAAGGTTTGTGGTTTACTCTTGGCTTTGCTCAGCTCTTAATTCATTATTGAGGAAGAAAATTTAGAATATGCTGTTCCTCCTCAAATTGGCACTAGTTATAATATCTTTCACTTTTACATTCTTGTGACAGAATAAAATGTGTATGAAATGAATCTGTATCAATGGAAAATACAAAATGAAAAGAAAAAAAAAGGCCAGTTTGTATGCCGTAGTAATGGTTCTAATTTCCGCTATGCATGTCCAGTTTAAAATTTTTTGCATTTTCATCCAAAATGTTCAAATTCATGAACGGCATGAAATTTATCACTGATTTTATATAGAAATGTGACTGCATGCTATCGCAATTGCATTCTCATCTACAACAGATACCTTTTTGACACCTGGATCGAGAGAAACAATGCAGATAAAATGCCTTTCTTAAGGGCCTCACGACCTCTGCATCCAATTCAAGATTCCAATCCATTCCAATTCAATATCTCTTTTGAGACATAACTGTGAGTTCCTAAATTACTCTTCCATTCGAACAGGAGCAATTATTCCAGGGATCTCAGGTCCATTTCCATCTGAGGGAGATCTACATCGGCACACATGAGATTGCTGTAGCTCCATTTCTTAACCAATTCAATGCCAAGTATAAAGGAGTGGTACATCTTGGGTCATATCCAAAGCTTAGTCACAGGTAAGTTGTTTTAGGAAGCTTAACGAAACGCAATAGCGCATAAAGATACGAGGAAGACGCAAGGAGGAAAATTGCTAGTTTTGTCTGTGCTTCTAAAATTGCAATCAGACATATCTGAAATAAAAGTTTTCATATTATTTTGCTTTGAAGTGTTCAAAGAGGTAAATACTAATTCTACATCGTAATATTTTGGTTCTGCCTCTATAGAATGAATTTTGATTTTGAATAATTTTGTCATATGCGTCTTTCCCGCGTTTTTATGCGCCACAACGTTTCGCTACTAAAGCTACCTTACTTTGAGGCAAGTCCAAGATATCTTGTTATTATGTGTCCCATTTTCCTTAATAAATGGTCTGCTCTGAGCTATATCATGGCTATCGATGCAATCAGGTATACTAAAAATATGTAGTGAAGTTTAAAATTTGGGACAAATTCCTTGAACTTGCCTTGTAGTATAAAGTCTGACTTTCATGTTGTGAAACTCTTTGTTCTTTATCATACCATTCTTTAAAGTGATTTGGTAACTTTGAGCTGCCTGGCCTTACATGTACATGCTATCAGTGGGGGGGGGGGGGGGGGGGGGGGAGCACTTCAAAATCATCATATCCTTCACAAAAGCATGTGGCCATACACTTTCGTAAATGGGAGTATTCAGTCATATATATCTTAATAATAGCATTATATATATATTTGAAAACCTTTCTATGCCTGCTATTTATTTATCTTTCTGGACATCATTATACAAGACAGATATCAAAATTCAACAATTTATGAAATCAAGCCTCCACAAAGTTACCGAATCCCTTTAAGGTAATACACAGTGCTGTAAAAATTCAAAGGGCTGGACAAAGATAGATCCCTTGATATTGTAATTTTTGTGTACACCTATATTTACATGTATGAAGGCATTACCTACTCTAGTCCAGCTTTAAATCAAGTTTAGTTGATCTAGTGTTTAATTTAATTTTGTTGTAAGAAAGCATCTTTCCATCTGTGAAAGAAAAGGCAGGAAAACTTGATAACGGGGCTTAATAACTATGCGTATGAATTTACATTGTCCAGGCAAGATGTACATGTACTGGCTAAAATGTAGCGCTATACATCTTCTTTTTTTCCCATTTAGTTATTATACAGTGAAGCTCACATTAGAGTGTGAAGATGAAGAGACATTAAACACAGCTTACAGTGAACTTCTGTCTATGCTACCTCAAGGTGAGTAAACACCGTTCACTGCAATTATGTGACACCTGTTCTACATATTTTTACAGGATAACAATGAATGGATGTTCTTTTGTTAACCAGTGCAATTGTGAAGGGTACAATGAGGAGCAGCATAAATTGTCCGCTTCTTTGTTCGTCATGTTCATAGTGCTAACGCACACTATATGATAGACTGCGATCCGATTCTTAGAATAAATCGCATTAGCATTAAATATGGGCATCTTAACAAATAAAATCTGCCTGATTTAGGTTCTGAACAGTAATATGAATACCCATATGAATTTGGTGCGATATCAACCTTATATCCAGGATAAGGTCCACATCAGTTTCAAATCGTAGACAATGGCAGGACTCCTCTGACATCACTACGACTCGGAGCCGATTTGGCCTATCCTCCGACTAGAAGGCTCATAGGCCGCTATATCGATTTTACTACCTATATGACTTTTCAGAACCTCAATCAAACATAAATTATGTGTTGAAATGCTTATATACAATGTTTTTTACATTTTCTTCCCAAATCGGATCGCAGACTGATCGTATAGCATGCAGTGGGCTTTAAACATCTATCCTTTGATTTAGCACCCCTTGTATGTCTTCATACTGATTTGATACTCTCTTTCACACCCCCATGGCACCCATTTAGAGTAGAGATTCCTGACATACATGTACACATATATTCAAGTGAATTGACATCCGTGTGATACGCCGTCTTTGAATAAAACCCTTCATTTTGTTGTTACATCAGTAGCATATCCAGACAATTCCCCCCTTAGGAAACATACCCACAAGTGATTAGTCCCTGATAATGCTCTTCTGTCCATTGGGTATCCTTAGGGGCATGTTGAAATATTATCACATTATTGTTTTTAGGGCCTTTTTTTGTTTAAACTTGAAAGGAGGCTCAAGCACATAATGGGGGAAGGGGTACATTATTGGTTGTTAACTGGGGGGGGGGGGCATGGGCTGGTTGTGCCCCCTCCCCCCTTAAACATTAATCTGCCCCTGTACCAACCCCAGTGCCACAGTGCTAATCCTTATTTTGCCAACCACTAACCCCCCCCCCCCCCACACCCCCGTGCCGGGTTTAGTTTTTGGGTGCTTAAGCGTGAACAAACAATGCGACTAAACATGTACGTGGCACAGCTTTGGAGGCTACTATACGAGGTTGTGGCACGTGAGCACAGGGTAGTGCACATGTACGTAGCACGTACTGATATGCAGATCAATACACAAGGTTGTGGCATCCTATGGGTTAACCTTTGAATCGCCCATAGCTTTTAATTTCTTTCTTCATTTTTTACTACTCTTTGCCAGGTGACAGGAAATGACTTTATCCCTTGCCTTTTTTCCTTTCTGGCCACAGAGCACATAGTAAATTTTGAGCAAGACCCTATAGGCAAGGCACCCGATGCTGTGTACAGCCTAACGTCTCTCCTTAACCAAACTAGCCCCGGAACTACCCCACTGGAATCCAGCACAAGTAGTCCTGCTACCTGCCTTGCCAACGACAGCCTCTCAGGATCAAAGGATTCCTTGATAGCTAGTGTCACAACAGCAGTACAAGGTATCGTTCCCATTTTGGTTGACCATTTGTGTAAAGTTGGCAGTAAATCCTGCCCAAGAATTTCAATTTTGTATTGGTATAATGGGACTACAGATGCATGTGGCATTAAAATGTTGTCCCAAATTTTAACTGTATTATACTGTATTTTGAAATATGAGGACATTTTAAGTGATTCTTTTCATGTGACATAACTAATACAATAGTCTTCTAGATAAGAATAAAAAGAATGAAGAATCTCACAAACACTGGGCGTTGTGGCGTGTGCCTGTAATCCAGCTACCAGTGGAAGTTATAAACTGATTCTGCGGACCCAGGTTCGAGACTGAGTCACGTCTTTCGGATGGTGACGTTAAAGGTCGGTCCCAGACGTAAATAAACATATCTGATTGATACACGTCTGTAAAAACCCAATTACACATATAAACACACACAAATTATTTTTGTACTTTACTGGAAAATCAGCATTCTTTCCCTTTCGAGACCATTGACCACATTTTGTGGTTTGGCTCAATAACTTTCGATTCAGAGCCCTACCAAATATACCAGATGCATGAGTAAAAAGAGCAAAAGTTTCTGCACACACTGTGGCCATTTCTATTGCATGCCCATCCTGCAATTGATGCCAGGAATTTTTAAAAGGAGAATAAGCTTTATAATCCTCAAATAGGCAACACATTGAGAGGTTCAAAATCATTGTTTTTTTATCCAAATTCACAAATTTTTCAACTTTATGTCAAAGTCCCTAACCATGTAAGTTGTTTTCAAAGAAACTACATTATATTAGAATCATGTTGCATTGAAAGAAATAGTATTGTTGCCAATTTGAAGGACAAAGTGTGATCAATGTAGCTCTTAAATAATTCCTATCATGAAAGGGTTAATGTAATTTTCTTTGATGTGCTGTACAGTGATTGAGGAAGCCCTAGAGAAGTACAAAATGGATGAGATATGTGCAGGATTCAATGGAGGCAAAGATTGCACTGCTCTTATACATCTCTTCCATGCTGTAGTGAGAAGGTAAGCATTACTGCCAGGATGAAAATTATCTCTTCAGTATCTCATACTGGAATATGAGAATAATAAAGAAGGCTTCATAAAAAAATTCTGATTAAAACATAAAATAAAGGCCAATATTCTCTCTCCTTTGACCACTGAATTCTCTAATTTTCATAGGTTTTAATACAGGGATGGCCCGGTTCCGATAGGCAATAAAAGTAAAAAGACAGCTTATAGTAAACCTAGTTGAACTTTATTATACTGTACTATTAATACATGGTTGGGAGTGCGTTGGTGCGATCTGGCAACACAAAGGTTTCTATCGTGGTGTTATAGTACACCACGATAAAAACCTTTGTGTTGCCAGATCGCACTAATGCATGAACTCACAACCATGTATTAATAGTTTTATAAAACGGGTCGGCAATATGATTATGAAGTCTATAAAAACGGTTACGAACCCCACAAAAATGCCAAGAGTCGCACAGTCATGGAGGCTGCCATTTGCTTTTGTGGATGACATCACAGAAGCGCAGCCAACAAAAGTCATGCGCGTTTCAGTGCGCGCATGTAATCCCTGCGCCAAAATGACAATTAAACTACACGATTTCATTGCGTTTTAAGTTTGCACGCACCAGAGTTACGCGTACGCGCAGCTCATCCGTGGTTTAGAGCATTTTTGCCGTTTTGTTATCACTTTTTTTTTCCACGGTCACATGGTGTTATTTGACCAATCAGGATGGCTACATTCTTGAACCCGTTTTATAAAGTCTTCTGGTATATGATAGGCCAATTGTCAACTCCTAACTTCTGTACTGGAATTAGGTAACAATTATAAGTGAAAGAATTTAATTTGGTCATGAAATGAAAGTGAAAAAAAACAACTTCAGAGTTTTGGAATATTCCTTAAAAGAAAATAGAATTATGACGATTTACAGAGGCTGAAGAAGATGATATTTGACACTCCATAGACTGGTGGACTAAATCTATTCACTCAGGCATGTTTAAGTCTGGCCCAAAATTAGATTTAAAAAAAAACCCTGTTGAATGGTGTTTCATCTATATCTACATGATAAATGATATTTTTGTTGTGATAATAGTAAAATTTCACTGATTGCCATTATAAAACGTACCAACAAGAACAACAACGTTGACAATGATCAGTTGAGTGCTACATGTATAAGTTCTCATTGTATTTAACTTCTTTTTTGTTGTTGTTGTTGCTCATTTCTCCAAATTCTTGTGTAGAAAATATCCTGATTACAAAGGCCAGTTGCAAGTCTTGTACATACAGCACCCACATGGAACATTCCATGAAGTAGATGAATTTGTAGAGGAGTCTACAAAAAGGTGAGCAAAACTGGTTGGATAGATGTCCATAAAAGAATTTGTGAACATGTGATTTAGGCAGAGAGAGAAGGATGGAGGGAGGGATGGAAGGATAAAAGATGAAAGATTTCACAAAACAGAGGTGGTAAGCTATAAGAAAGAAAAAAGAACAGACAAATATCAGACACAGGCAGATAGAAAGAGATAGATAGAGAGAGAGAGAGGGATGGAGGGGGGGAAAGATGGAAGGATAAAAGATGAAACATTTCATCAAACAGAGGTGGTAAGCTATACGAAAGAAAGAAAAGAAACAAAAATCAGACACAGGCAGATAGAAAGCGAGAGAGAGAGAGACGGGGGATGGGAGAGTGAGTAAGAGAGAGATAGAGAATATGAGAAAGAAAGAGGCTTGCAAGATAAATATGGAAACTGTTCCCTCCTGCTCCATCAACACTTTCATTGAGAGAGAGAGAGAGAGAGAGAGAGAACAATGCGTTTCATGTATTCATGACTAGAAAGAGACAGAAACAGGAAATAATAAAAAATATCATTTCTGAAAGAGAAATGGAGAAAAAAAAAAGAATCGTGTTGCATCCTTGTTTTCATGATTTATAATAAACCGGTTTCAACATCGCTTCATATACACAGGTACAACCTGAAGATCATTTTGATACAGGGGCGTATCAAAGATGCATTATGGGAATTGAAGAAGAGTCATCCGTCAATCAAAGCTGTATTAATGGGGACAAGACAGACGGACCCTCATTCAGGTATATCATAAGAAAGATTTGGGGAGCGTTTCATCAAGCGTTTTGTCAGTGGTTTTTACTGACAAATATGCTCTCAGCCAATCAGATGCAAGGATTTCAGTAGCTTATAACAGTTGTCGGTAAATATGCACTGACAAAATGCTTGATGAAACGCTCCCCTGGGCCCCTTTTCATAAAACTTAAATCAATAACAAGTTGTGATGACTGATATAGGCTGATTGCATCTGATTGGCTGAGAGCAAATTTGTTATAGAACTTTGACAGTAGTTATTGATAACAAGTTTTATGAAACAGGGCCCTGATGCTCATCTGATTGGTGACTTGACTTTGCTCCAGCAATGTGACCCGGGTTTTATTCCACCACAGATATAGGGTTATAGTCGACTTGACACAACCTAGAAAAGTTATTTCCGTAGAATTGTTTTGTGCATTTGTGATCCCATGTTGTCTCTGACCATTTTCAACTTTGTTGCTCAAAAAAAAACTTTGAGCATGTGCACATGTCGTATAACCTCGTTATTTGTTTATTAGTTTGGCTGAATTATTGATATATACTCAAATTATTTTCTTGCATTTTTCAGTTGTGTAACATATTTTGGTGGCTTTACAATGTCCTAATAGACTGTCAAACCTGCTTTTATAGCAACCACTTGTCTATAAAGACCCAATCTGTGTTTCTCTTAAAAAGTGTTTCTCATTGAAACATACATGAGAGGAACCTGTACATAAAGACCACCTGCTCATAAAGACCGCTTTTCTTGTCTCTCTTGAATGGTCTTTATATACAGGTTTCACTATATTTGGTTATCTTCTCTCTTTGCAGCAAGCCTTAGCGCTTTCTCTCCCACCGATGAAGGCTGGCCTGAGTTGATGCGAGTCAATCCTATGTTATTCTGGAGTTACCATGACGTCTGGGCATTCCTGCGTCGTCTTTTTGTGCCTTACTGCAGACTCTATGATAAAGGGTGGGTAAAAGCCCATTCACACACATGATGTGGTACATGCACAGGGGAGGGGGGGGGTGTTTTAGGTGTTCAAACACCCCCTTTTGGTGTTATTTAGAGTTTGCGGTCGTCTACATAGCACCCCCCCCCCCCCCTTTAGCAGTGCTGATAACCTTTTTTTTTTTTTGCTTGTCAGATAATATTGGAGTACAAGGCACCCCAAGATTGCTGATAACCTTTTTTTTTTTGCTTGTCAGAGAATTTTTGAGTAAAAAACACCTCCCTTTAAAAAATCCTGGATATGCCACTGATGTGGTATACTGCCTTATAAAGACATTGCTACAGCAAAATAATAACCATCTTATGTGTATCTGAATTGCAAGTGGGGTAAAGTAAACAATAGCTGTGTGCAAAAAAAAGGCCCCACATGTACTCTGCATACTGTTTGCTGTAATTGTCGGATTTGTGATGCGCAATATGCATATATCAATATATTTTGCCTCAGCATTTGTTTTTGGTGGTTAACCTCATATTTTGAAGGATGCTTAGAGACGTTTGTTATTAGTTGACTGCTTTGTACATTAGACTGGGGATGCAAAGGTCTTGGGTTCGAATCTCAGCAAGGCATGAATCTTCTTTGACCAATACAGTATGTGGGGATTGTATTGTTTTTGCCTGCTGTTGATTGTACAATTATTTTAAGAATTACTAAGTGCAATTTTCTATTTGTGTCTGACACCTCTCCCCCATCAACTTAGTCATTTCAGATTTATTCATTTTTTCATTTCCATTTTCCTCTGACAGGTACACCTCCCTGGGCAGTGTGTCCACCACGTCACCTAACCCCGCCCTCATGTACACCACCGAGAGGGGCGAGTTGAAGTACCATCCAGCCTACAAACTGGTAGAAGAGGAACATGAGCGGTCGGGGCGGAAGCCGTTCTCCCCCAAATGATCATGCTTTCTTCTTCTCTTCAAAGGGACAGGTGTCCATCTCAAGGTGCATTAGGTTAACAGGGGGGTGTTTCATCAGGTGTCTTGTCTGTGATTTTTACCAACAAATTTGCTGTCAGCCAATCAGATGCAAGGATTTGAGTAGCTTATAACAGTTACTGCAACTTGTCATTGATGACAAGTTTTATGAAATGGGGCCCAGATCTCTGCCCTATGGGATTTACTATGCATCCAATGCTGTGTATGTTTGAAATGAATGTTTTCCCCCCTAAAACAAAATAAAAAAATAAAAAAATAAGATTGTGTATCCAATGCAGTTTGATTAAAATTAATGAGTTTCTACCCCTTCTGGATCTTGTTTTTTTTTTTTACCTGCCAATGATTTGGGATAAGGAAGCTTCATTGTTTTCAACCACTTGCCTTGTCAGGGAAGTAAATCATCTAATTATATGCCCAGATACAAAATCCATTTGTCCCCACTTTATCTGAAGATATGTCTAATTTGATAAACTTGTGAGTGTTCATATGAGCAATGATTACCTCTTTGTCTTCTTGCATCTCAACCTATACATGTACAGAGCTGCCAAATAGTAAGATTTTATCGTATTTCGTACAATTTTTCAGTGACAATACGACACTAGGATTTTTCTCCATAAAATACGATTTATCAAAAAAATGACTATGTATCTCCGTGCGTTTATGTACTGTATCTCTCATTGACATTGTACATGATTGCGTATGCGTGCGTAATTTGCTGCAGCTGTGAGGCGCGCGCGCGCGGCACAGCACTAACACTACAGCTGTTTCGCGCGCGCCTCACCGGCAGCTAGCGAGCTAACTCCCGGGGACGTCAGGCGGTGCTGGCCAGCAGCAGCCGCTCTCGATCTCAAGGACCGGCCAAGTGAGTTTTGTGTGGAATCGAACTTCGAGCTCCGCTATAATTCTGTGATCGTCGCATGAAATCCAAATATTTTGATCATGACATCGAAATCGGGATCTGGAATTCGGAAACAAACATTCTTATCAGAGTTTTTCTTCGAGATGGCCTTTCATAGCCAGCAAGAAGGACAATTTTAGTGCTCGATGTACGGCATGTGCATGTGACTTCTCCATTTCACATGGTTTCATTGCACATTAGTCGAAATGAAATTTAGTGATAGACTGTTATGAGTGTAAGGGAGCAGCAACAACAGCGGCAGCAGCGGCATCAGGGTCTCAAAAGTAAATGAGGTAATTGTTAAGTGAAGTTACCTTATTAGAATAGGATCATTCATCATCAATAACATGTACACTGTACATGTAGTTTAGTCACTAAATAAATTACTTACTTGTATACATGTATAAATTACTATAAAATTAACAAAATTCGCAATCCTTGAGATATTGTGTATGAAAGTACACGACAGTTAAGAATAGGATTTTTTTTCTGAAAATAGGATTTTTATGGTAAAATCATAGGATTTGTGGTCAAGTGAGGTTGGCAGCTCTGCATGTATAATTAAATTGTACAATCTGCTTTTTCTTATAACTAACTTCTCTCTCTGTAAGTGTTACTCTATTCTAATTCCATCTATTTTTCAATTACTCAATTTTATTTCCTTTTGCCTGTCATTAATTCAAATTTTCATCACTACATATATCTCTCGCTCTCTTTGTTGTCACGGTATCAATCTTTCTCTTTCATCAGTAACTCTTTTCTCTCATTCTCTTTTTTTTTGCTATCCCCTCTCTCACTGCCAAATGTTTTCATTTTGATTTGGTCATTATATTAAACTGACCTATTATGGGCAATTATATGTGTGTGATTATTTGTTCATTTCAATAGACCATTTTTGTAATGCACTCAAAATTAATGCTTACCTCTTTGTCAAACTCCTAGTAATGAGCTGTTACATCCACCTGTTACATCCACCTGTTACAAGTCATTGTATTTCAATAGTCACTAGTCAGAATGCAGATTGCATACATTAAGTGTTGGTGGGTTGGGCAAGCCACAATGTTTGTCCACCCTAACAACAACTAATGCATGCAATTCATGTTCTGATTATTGAAAAAGAATAGCTTTTCACAGGTGAATGGAATAGTTTGTCACAATGCAAACCTGTATAGATTTGAATACATAACAAAAATGGCCTAATGACACAAATGCCTTGATTGAATTTGCAGCATGTCATGTCATTGTATTGTAAATGTTGATTACAAAGTCACTGTCAAAATTTAAACCAATGATAACGCAAGGCCGATTTCGAGAATTTTTTTTTTGCATCACTTTCTTGAACTGTATTAATTTATACGTCTCAAGATATAATTATAGACTATGTATTAGCTCAAAGAAAAGTTATTTTGATTGAAAAAAATATTTTTAACACGCTAGTTTTTATAGCTACTAATAAAATCACCTGTTAATTCAATTTTTTATCTTCTATTTGAAAGTCAAAAGATGTCTTTGAAGTACTTTTATGCAATGTAATGTTCATGGTAATTAATGAAGATATGTTTATGAGAATGTATTGTAAAATATGACAAGAATATGATGCTATGTATGCATGCAGGTATACATGCATTATTTTCAGCTATTGATGGTTATTTTGTATGAGGAAATATTATCATTGCAGAGATCTGATTAAAGATATACATGTATATGATTAAAATAAGTCTGATATTATTATTTAAAATTGGACTTTCTAGTGAGTAAACAAACTAATGTTGTATTATGCTTTCTCCAGACACAACAGAATAAAATAGCCTTTAAAAAAATGCTGCAGCAAAAAAAAAAAAAAAATGAAAAAAGTTTAGAGCACTTTCACAAAACTGTATTCTGTATTACAGAGTGCACATGCAGCTATTGTTTTTCTATCCTCATTCATTTACATGTAAAATCATCTTTATTTTGTTTTGTACAGTGGAACCTCGTGAGAACAAACTCCTCCGGAACAAGGAAATTACCTCTTTATATCGAAACCTTGCTATATCAGGGCTGAAAAAGAATAGAATACAAAGAAGTGGGACGGGCAAAATTACCATGTTATAACGAGTTTGTTATAACGGTGTTCTTTTTTACAAGGTTCCATAGTATACATGTATGGCGGCCATTTTTATGCTGGAGGCATTATGTTTTTGGGTTGTCCGTCCGTCCGTCCCACTCCTCGTTACCGCGATATCTGAAGAATTATTTGAGGTAGGAACCTCAAACTTGGTACTAGTATGTATCCCCATACGAAGATGAACTGATTAGATTTTGCGGTAAGGAGGTCAAAGGTCAGAGGTCACAGAGGTCAATTTACATGAAATTACATGAAATTACTGGTTTTTAGCACCGTTACCTTGATATCTCAAGAACTGTTTGAGGTAAGAACTTCAAACTTGGTACTAGTATGTATCCCTATACGAAGATGAACTGATTAGATTTTGGGGTAAGTAGTTCAAAGGTCAGAGGTCACAGAGGTCAATTTACATGAAATTATATGAAATTACTGGTTTTTAGCCTCATTACCGCGATATCTCAAGAACTGTTTGAGGTAAGAACTTCAAACTTGGTACCAGTATGTATCCCCATAGAAAGAGGAACTGATTAGATTTTGGGGTAGGTAGGTCAAAGTTCAGGTAAATTTACATGATCACAATTTCGCAATAACCATTAATTTTTGATGAATGCGCATCTATATTATATTTGTAGGTGATCAGGAATTATCTGAATACAAGTGGAGGCATATTGAAGACCAGTTGTATCTTTTGCTTGTTTTAGATAGTTTAGCGTTTCATGACACCTTGAACAGGGCTTTAGCACTCTATAAATCATTGGACGAACTCTATTCACTTAGGTAGCTTAGTGATACGTGATGGCGCGTAAAACGCGGGAAAGACGCATATGACAAAATTATTGAAAATCATGATTTTACTCTATAGAGGCTCATCAGCAATGATTTTGTTGATTACAAACACTTGTATACAGATGGTTCAAAGGATGGGAACAGGGTAGCTTGTGCAGTCGTCTCAAGTGGCTTGCACCCTAAGAGCTATTGTCTCCCTAACCAGTTCTCTATATTCTCGGCTGAGCTCACAGCTATCATTTTAGCCTTGGAAACTGTAGAACAATCTGACTATAGGCAGTTCTTGATATGTTCCGACTCGATCTCGGCATTACAAGCTATCCACAACAGGTTAGTTGATCACCCTCTTGTTCTGTACATTGTTAAACAGTATTTAGCCCTCTCTGACGATAAGGACATTGTGTTTTGTTGGGTTCCCGGGCATGTAGGCATAGCTGGGAATGAACGGGCAGATGCTTCTGCCCAAGCTGCTCTAGTCCAACAGGCAGTGCGGTGTTTTATCCCTTCATCAGACTTGAAACCAATTATATCCTCTTACATACTGAATCTTTGGCAGACTGAATGGGATGAGTGTATAAATAATAAGTTCCACTCAATTAAACCAATCCTGAGTGAACCTCTGATTACGTGCCCATTGCCACGTCGTGACCAAGTTGTCCTTACTCGATGTCACATCGGACATTCTAGAATCACCCACAGATTTCTTTTATGCGGCGAACCACCCCCAATTTGTGCTGGCTGTCATGTTCCATTGACAGTGAAGCACTTATTGTTGGAGTGCAATGACTTCGCACACATCAGGAATTACTATTTCCGTGCTTCCTCCTTGAGGCAGCTCTTCTCTTCTGTCAAAATACCTAGTATTTTGGGATTTCTGAAGAGATCTCGTATCTTCTATGAAATATAAGCTTGGTCCTTTTTTAGATCTTCTCTTATCTACTGTTCTTAGTATACTGCTCTTGTTCACATTGGACTGTAAGCTTGTCTATCTTATTAGTGTTTATGGAATATACTATTAATGGAACCAAACATATGTGTTAAGCCCGGATATAGCCCACTTATATAGGTGCTGACAGGGCTTTAAACCACATATCACTCACTCACTCACTACTCTATAGAGGCAGAACCAAAATACATGTATTAGGATGTAGATTCTATTAACACTTACGCCAAATAATATGAGAATTTTTATTCAGATAATTTTAGATGCACAGACAAAGCTAGCAATTTTGCTCTGCGGCGTCTTTTCGCGCCATTACCCTAGAGTCTAAACCTGTGTTGTATTCGAGACCAATACGGGGAGGAAAAAATAATTATTACGTTCATTTCATGTTAGGTCTCTGGGGGGGGGGGGGGGGGGGGGTGTTGATACCACGACCAAGACACCAACAAATTAGAGAAAGAGGTTAGCCTCGGGGCCCCCTCGCTGGTTGGATCCTTGATCAAAGTTTGTACCCTTATCTGAATACAAATGAAACCTCGTTATACTGATACAACAAACTCATTATAACAAGGTAATTTCGCCTCAGTCCCACTTCTTTTTATTCTATCGTTTTTGAGCCCTAATATAACAAGCCTCTTATTATTTTGACAGGGTCGGCTATTCACTTAGAATAGCCGACCCTGTCAAAATAATAAGATTAAGAGGCTAATGAACGAGAAACAGAATTTTCAGTCTAGTTAAGTTTGATCCCGGGGGTTGTGCCTCATTGAGGCCTGTACGGCATCCGCGTCCGTGACTTTCTGAAAAGCACCCTCAACAAGGATTTTAGTCAAAGAAATTTGATACCCTATTCAGGGAAACCCGCGACAATTTAAAGATTTTTAGATCCTTAACAGGGATTTTTTAGATTTTGCAAAGTATTGTACACCCTATTCGAGGATTGGTTCTTCTTGGCCCTTATTTTGTTAAAAAGGACAACATAAAGGCAAATATTTACTTTGGAACACAGGCTTACAGAATGATGTTTTTATTGAAATAATAGAAAATAACCTCCTCGGATTAATGAAAAAAATATCCACTGGAAGATATTCAGATGCCGCTTATTTTGCTAGTTTATAAAGCTGGTATTAGGACATTTCACATTAGGCCCAGCGCTTGCTAACATTTTTGTTGGCTTTCATGAAATGCGCCTGCTACAGAACGCCACCGATCTTAAAGGGATACGCCACCGGGCGGCCGTGGGGAAAGTCAAGATTGCGTAAGCCCCATACACTCCTACACAAAGTTTGTGCGTCGAACGCGTCCGTTGGACTAAGTGGGATTACATTTCGACTGCACGAAGCAGACCGAATCTCGCACGAGAGCTCGAGCTCAGGCGGACGTGCATGTTCCAGTCTATCCGAGGTTTGCGCCCCGCGGGGCAACGGCTTGATCCGGTACCGATCACGGTGTCCTCTCGCGGCATTAAAACGTCCACAATCTGCGGTTGAGTATCCCTCATGTGTATTGTCGGTATGTTGATGATACGTTTGCAATTTTTGATAACCGCGCAGCGTGTGAGGTTTTCCTTACACAACTGAACCGGCTCCATCCCGCGCTAAAATTCACATGTGAAATTGAACTGTCCAATGCGCTCCCATTTCTCGACGTTCTCGTGGAGAGAAGTGATGGGAAATTCATCACTTCCGTCTACCGCAAGCCCACATTCACCGGGCAATACACGAGATGGGACTCGTACAGTGCAACTTCATACAAGATTGGGCTCATTAGAAACTTAGTGTGCCGCGCCCTTAGGATTTGCTCTGCGTGCAAATTAGCTCCCGAAATCGCGAAAATCAAAACTATTCTCCTTGACAATTGTTACCCTGAGCATGTTATATCACGCACCGTAACACGGACGCTTGAGGCACAATCCAAATCTGACACCAGATTTGGACCTGCCAAATGCCCCGTGTATCTCAAACTACCCTGGAGGGGTAAGGTATCTGACAAATACGCCAGTCAGATCAAACACGCAGTGTCACGTTGCTATTACGCGGTTTCCACACGCATTGTGTTTTCTACACACAGGATGCTACCGTCAACTAGCAAGGATGTACTACCCACCCCCCACTTGAGTAATGTTATTT
This sequence comes from Heliocidaris erythrogramma, assembly GCA_025617745.1. Taxonomy (NCBI): domain Eukaryota; kingdom Metazoa; phylum Echinodermata; class Echinoidea; order Camarodonta; family Echinometridae; genus Heliocidaris; species Heliocidaris erythrogramma. Next base: position 38,523,002 of record CM046864.1, on the reverse strand, counting down.
ACCAATTTCAGTGCCGGTGCGATGCCAGGTACGTGGGCCGTACTTCTCAGCGGTTGGCTGATCGCATTAAACAACACATTCCCCTCGACTATTCGGAACCGTACAACCAATCAGCGCACGCAGCCCGTCCGTGCCTGCAAATCTGAAATGCACGCTAACAGACCAAAGATAGCCAAATGCGATTCAGCGATTGGTCTCCACTTGCTGAACAATCCAGCTTGCGCACAAAGCTATGCCGACGATCAATTCTCAATTATGTCCCGGGCCAGAAGCTCAGCGCATTTACGCTTTCTGGAAGCTGCTTACATTCAATCGCATGAATCTCTTCTGTGCAGACAAAAGGAGTTCGTCCAAGCTTTGCGATTGTTCTGAAATTACGGCGTCTAGGTTGCGTCCGGGTTCACCGAGTATAATATAGTTGATTTCAAGTAATTTGTTATATACCTGCGTGATAACCTGATGAGTGCAGGTCGAAAAGCTTCGTTATCATGTCTCTTTTTCGTGCCATATTGAAATTTTGCAGTACCAAGAAATTATTTGTATATATATATATAATTTTATATAATATCATTCTAATATATTCTAATTCTAATGTATACATTTATCTCAAAACATTCGCTGAGGCATGAAGCTTGTCCTTGTTCAAAACTCACCTGCCCCCGACAAAGGAATTAATTAAAGGTTGAAGATTTGTCAGTCTATCCGTCAATTGAATCTGGTGTTGCCAAAATCACTGGCGCTAGTGGTTAAGGCATTGGTGTTCTAAGCCAACGACCCGGGTTCGATTCCCGGCGGAGACATTTTTTCAATCTTTGCCAAAATTTCAAAAAGGGAGGACAGCTCTGGGGAACTTTGATTTAAGCTACCATTATTCTTTCATTTTCATTTCTCACAATTATATTATTTCCACCGGAGTTGTTGCGAAAGTTGTTGTATATGTTTTTTCCTTACAATAATATATATATACATATATAGATATTTGACTAACGGGTACATTAGGTCGACAGTTGACAATACAGTTTATTTCGTCATAATAGAGACCCCTACATTAGGTCGACAGTTGGTACATTAAGTCGACAGTTGGACAAAGAAAAAGAACAAAAACTGTCCTCCTAATGTACCCGATAGGTGTTTATATATATATATATATATATATATATATATATATATATATATATATACATACATATATATGACTAAAGGGTACATTAGGAGGACACACAACAATGCGGTTTATTCCGTCATAATAGCGCCCCCTACATTAGCGGGACAGTTGGTACATTAGCTGGACAGTTGAGCATAGAAATAAGACAAAAACTGTCCAGCTAATGCAGCCTTTAGAGTTATATATATATATACGTACACAAGAGCTTTAACCACCCCCCCCCCCCCCGCATTCTGAATCAAATACCATTAGCCGTGGGAAAACGGATATCAACATTATCGTCGAACGAAACAATCTTTCGGAAAGCAGCCCCCCCCCCCCCCATATAATGAGGCCCTTAGAAACAGTGAGTATGAAAAAGAAATCGAGTATGGAAACCAGAGAACCGAACAGGGGGAGCCTAGAAGAAGAAAAAAAATAGGAGCAGGAAAATCACGTGGTTCACTCCCCCCCCCCCCCACAACACAGAAGTCAAGACTAATGTGGGCGGTAAATTCCTGAAACTAATAAACAAGCATTTCCCCAAGGGCCACAAACTGAACCAAATATTTAACAGAAATACAGTTAAAGTAAGCTACTATTGCATGAGGAATATGGACGCAGTTAATTAAAATCCCATAACCAGAGAGTGATTACACAACCTAAGTCAACCGAGAAAAAAAACAAAATAGAAATGCAATTTCAGAGTGTACCTTCCAAGGAAAATGCCTAGAAACGGCCCTCGTATATAAAGCTACGATTCGGCATGGCAATGAGAAAAAGCACTACTATGGACTAGCGGGGCACTTTCAAGGACAGGTACAGAAACCATGCATGTGAAATCCATGAAACATGAAAAATATAGAAACGAAACTCAACTTTCCAAATATGTATGGAACCTAAAGGAATCTAACACCGAATTCACACTATCTTAGAGGATCGAAAAGAAATCCAATCTAAACATAAGAAAAAGTGGGCTCTGCAATCTCTGCCTGGAGGAGAAGTACACGATTATCAGTAACAGAGAGGCACTAATAAAGAAAAGGTCAGAGATCATCTCAAAGTGCAGGCACCGAAAAAGGCCGCCAAGAAAGCCACCCATTGAAGCGTGACTCCGATCCATTTCAGCAAGCAGATGCACAAGCCGAGTCGAGTCATCAGTCTGCCTGAAGATCGCGTCGAGCGTGAAACCGACGGTAGCGGACAGGACCCAGGTACAAATATATATATATATATATATATATACATACATTTATATATATTCTTTTCAATAACTACAGTACGGGTCGATGTAGATTCACCGAAATAATTGTCCTTTCGGCAGGTTCAGACGATGAACCTTGTTCATCTCTGAGATGGCGCTGTCCATTTTCACCTTGCGCACACATCGTTCATGTCAGTTTCTTTTCGGTAGGCCCTTGAATACCATTTGTAATTATGTGTAAAAAAGACGGCATTAACATTATTGTACAATACAATGTATTGGTAAAACCCCATTTTGATTACTGCAGCACAGTATGGATGAAACCTAATTCTGGCAATATAAAAGCGCTTCAGACGGTTCAAAACAGAGTTCTAAAGGTGGATTAAATTTGACAAAAAAAACTTATCGCACGTTGGAAAAGATTGTCGGAGTGCAAAGCTTAAAAAGAATCTTGTTCTAATTTATAAGATTTTGGATAACCTATTACCCGACTTTCTCTCTTCACAACTTACTCTGAAAGTATCACAATATAGTCTCAGAAACTCATTATTTATTATCCAATTACCCAAGCCAAACACTAACTTTGGTAAAAAAATAGCTCAATTTATCTAGGTGCCCAACTATTCAATAATCTCCCAGAAAATGTCAGGAATGAGAGCAGTTTCCACAATTTGTTTAAAAGATAGGAAAGATCGCTGAGCTTGAATTGTAGTACATGTATATGTTTTTCTTCCTATTATATTTGATTTACCTTTATTTTCGTTTTTGTTTGACTTATGTAAAATTGTTTTGATTTATTATATATGTTTGTATCTAGGTTTGTAACGACGGACTTCCTGAAAAACAGCCGAATGGCTGATAGCGATTTTTTTTTTATCCGTGCTTAAATAAACAAAACAAACAAAATAAACATTATTCATGTTTCATGTCAGTCCGATGAGGAAGTTGGTCCTATCTCGATTTCAAAGGGACTTTAATTTCACACTTAGGGCAAGAAACCTCATGCATGGAGCAAGATGGTGGATCTATAAACGAAAAATGGGAGGAAAAAGAAGAAAAAAGAAATCAATTATGCCTTGTCTTGTTCTAAAATTTTGTGTAGTATTGGCGCTTTTCATTGTCAATTCTCCCTACTCTCTCTCTCTCCTCGAATCCTCCCTACTCTCCTCCACCCTCCCTACTCTCTCTATCTCTCCTCCACCCTCCCTACTCTCTCTCCTCCACCCTCCCTACTCTCTCTCTCTCCACCACCCTCCATCCCTCCCTCTCCTCCACCCTCCCTACTCTCCCTCTCCTCGTATCCTCCCTACTCTCCCTATCCTCCACCCTCCCTACTCTCTCTCTCTCCTCCACCCTCCATCACTCCCTCTCCTCCACCCTCCTATTTCCCTCTCCTCCACCCACCCTATTCTCTCTCCTCCACCCTCCATCCCTCCCTCTCCACCCTCCCTACTCTCCCTCTCCTCGTATCCTCCCTACTCTCCCTCTCCTCCACCCTCCTACTCTCTCTTTCTCCTCCACCCTCCATCACTCCCTCTCCTCCACCCTCCCTATTCTCCCTCTCCTCCACCCACCCTACTCTCTCTCCTCCACCCTCCCTACTCTCTCTCTGACCCACCCTCCCCACACTCTCTCTCCTCCACCCTCCCTCTCTCCTCCACCCTCCATCCCTCCCTCTCTCCACCCTCCCTACTCTCCCTCTCCTCGTATCCTCCCTACTCTCCCTATCCTCCACCCTCCCTACTCTCTCTCTCTCCTCCACCCTCCATCACTCCCTCTCCTCTACCCTCCCTATTTTCCCTCTCCTCCACCCACCCTATTCTCTCTCCTCCACCCTCCATCCCTCCCTCTCCTCCACCCTCCCTACTCTCCTCTCCTCGTATCCTCCCTACTCTCCCTCTCCTCCACCCTCCCTACTCTCTCTTTCTCCTCCACCCTCCATCACTCCCTCTCCTCCACCCTCCCTCTCTCCTCCACCCTCCATCCCTCCCTCTCCTCCACCCTCCTACTCTCCCTCTCCTCGTATCCTCCCTACTCTCCTATCCTCCACCCTCCCTACTCTCTCTCTCTCCTCCACCCTCCATCACTCCCTCTCCTCCACCCTCCCTATTTTCCCTCTCCTCCACCCACCCTATTCTCTCTCCTCCACCCTCCATCCCTCCCTCTCCTCCACCCTCCCTACTCTCCTCTCCTCGTATCCTCCCTACTCTCCCTCTCCTCCACCCTCCCTACTCTCTCTTTCTCCTCCACCCTCCATCACTCCCTCTCCTCCACCCTCCCTATTCTCCCTCTCCTCCACCCACCCTACTCTCTCTCCTCCACCCTCCCTACTCTCTCTCTGACCCACCCTCCCCACACTCTCTCTCCTCCACCCTCCCTCTCTCCTCCACCCTCCATCCCTCCCTACTCTCCCTCTCCTCGTATCCTCCCTACTCTCCTATCCTCCACCCTCCCTACTCTCTCTCTCTCCTCCACCCTCCATCACTCCCTCTCCTCTACCCTCCCTATTTTCCCTCTCCTCCACCCACCCTATTCTCTCTCCACCCTCCATCCCTCCCTCTCCTCCACCCTCCCTACTCTCCCTCTCCTCGTATCCTCCCTACTCTCTCTCTCTCCTCCACCCTCCCTACTCTCTCTTTCTCCTCCACCCTCCCTACTCTCCCTCTCCTCGTATCCTCCCTACTCTCCCTCTCCTCCACCCTCCCTACTCTCTCTTTCTCCTCCACCCTCCCTACTCTCCCTCTCCTCCACCCTCCCTACTCTTTCTCCTCCACCCTCCATCCCTCCCTCTCCTCCACCCTCCCTACTCTCCCTCTCCTCCACCCTCCCTACTCTCTCTCTCTCCTCCTCCCTCCCTACTCTCTCTCTTTCCTCCACCCTCCCTACTCTCCCTCTCCTCCACCCTCCCTACTCTCCCTCTCCTCCGCCCTCCCTACTCTCCCTCTCCTCCACCCTCCCTACTCTCTCTCTCCTCCACCCTCCCTACTCTCTCTCTTTCCTCCACCCTCCCTACTCTCCCTCTCCTCCACCCTCCCTACTCTCCCTCTCCTCCGCCCTCCCTACTCTCCCTCTCCTCCACCCTCCCTACTCTCTCTCTCTCCTCCTCCCTCCCTACTCTCTCTCTTTCCTCCACACTCCCTACTCTCCCTCTCCCTCCGCCCTCCCTACTCTCCCTCTCCTCCACCCTCCCTACTCTCTCTCTCTCCTCCTCCCTCCCTACTCTCTCTCTCTCCCTCCTCCCTCCCTACTCTCTCTCTCTCCTCCACCCTCCATCCCTCCCTCTCCTCCGCCCTCCCTACTCTCCCTCTCCTCCACCCTCCCTACTCTCTCTCTCTCCTCCTCCCTCCCTACTCTCTCCCTCTCCTCCACCCTCCCTACTCTCCCTCTCCTCCACCCTCCCTACTCTCCCTCTCCTCCGCCCTCCCTACTCTCCCTCTCCTCCACCCTCCCTACTCTCTCTCTCTCCTCCTCCCTCCCTACTCTCTCTCTTTCCTCCACCCTCCCACTCTCCCTCTCCTCCGCCCTCCCTACTCTCCCTCTCCTCCTCCCTCCCTACTCTCTCTCTCTCTCTCCATCCTCCCTCCTCCCTCTCCTCCCTCCACCCTCCCTATTTTCCCTCTCCTCCACCCACCCTATTCTCTCTCCTCCACCCTCCATCCCTCCCTCTCCTCCACCCTCCCTACTCTCCCTCTCCTCGTATCCTCCCTACTCTCCCTCTCCTCCACCCTCCCTACTCTCTCTTTCTCCTCCACCCTCCATCACTCCCTCTCCTCCACCCTCCCTATTCTCCCTCTCCTCCACCCACCCTACTCTCTCTCCTCCACCCTCCCTACTCTCTCTCTGACCCACCCTCCCCACACTCTCTCTCCTCCACCCTCCCTCTCTCCTCCACCCTCCATCCCTCCCTACTCTCCCTCTCCTCGTATCCTCCCTACTCTCCCTATCCTCCACCCTCCCTACTCTCTCTCTCTCCTCCACCCTCCATCACTCCCTCTCCTCTACCCTCCCTATTTTCCCTCTCCTCCACCCACCCTATTCTCTCTCCACCCTCCATCCCTCCCTCTCCTCCACCCTCCCTACTCTCCCTCTCCTCGTATCTTCCCTACTCTCTCTCTCTCCTCCACCCTCCCTACTCTCTCTTTCTCCTCCACCCTCCCTACTCTCCCTCTCCTCGTATCCTCCCTACTCTCCCTCTCCTCCACCCTCCCTACTCTCTCTTTCTCCTCCACCCTCCCTACTCTCCCTCTCCTCCACCCTCCCTACTCTTTCTCCTCCACCCTCCATCCCTCCCTCTCCTCCACCCTCCCTACTCTCTCTCTCTCCTCCTCCCTCCCTACTCTCTCTCTTTCCTCCACCCTCCCTACTCTCCCTCTCCTCCGCCCTCCCTACTCTCCCTCTCCTCCGCCCTCCCTACTCTCCCTCTCCTCCACCCTCCCTACTCTCTCTCTCCTCCACCCTCCCTACTCTCTCTCTTTCCTCCACCCTCCCTACTCTCCCTCTCCTCCACCCTCCCTACTCTCCCTCTCCTCCGCCCTCCCTACTCTCCCTCTCCTCCACCCTCCCTACTCTCTCTCTCTCCTCCTCCCTCCCTACTCTCTCTCTTTCCTCCACACTCCCTACTCTCCCTCTCCTCCGCCCTCCCTACTCTCCCTCTCCTCCACCCTCCCTACTCTCTCTCTCTCCTCCTCCCTCCCTACTCTCTCTCCTCCTCCCTCCCTACTCTCTCTCTCTCCTCCACCCTCCATCCCTCCCTCTCCTCCGCCCTCCCTACTCTCCCTCTCCTCCACCCTCCCTACTCTCTCTCTCTCCTCCTCCCTCCCTACTCTCTCTCTCTCCTCCACCCTCCATCCCTCCCTCTCCTCCACCCTCCCTACTCTCCCTCTCCTCCACCCTCCCTACTCTCCCTCTCCTCCGCCCTCCCTACTCTCCCTCCCTCCGCCCTCCCTACTCTCCCTCTCCTCCACCCTCCCTACTCTCTCTCTCTCCTCCTCCCTCCCTACTCTCTCTCTTTCCTCCACCCTCCCTACTCTCCCTCTCCTCCGCCCTCCCTACTCTCCCTCTCCTCCTCCCTCCCTACTCTCTCTCTCTCCTCCATCCTCCCTACTCTCCCTCTCCTCCACCCTCCCTATTTTCCCTCTCCTCCACCCACCCTATTCTCTCTCCTCCACCCTCCATCCCTCCCTCTCCTCCACCCTCCCTACTCTCTCCCTCTCCTCCACCCTCCCTACTCTCCCTCTCCTCCACCCTCCCTACTCTCCCTCTCCTCCACCCTCCCTACTCTCTCTCTCTCCTCCATCCTCCCTACTCTCCCTCTCCTCCACCCTCCCTATTTTCCCTCTCCTCCACCCACCCTATTCTCTCTCCTCCACCCTCCATCCCTCCCTCTCCTCCACCCTCCCTACTCTCTCCCTCTCCTCCACCCTCCCTACTCTCCCTCTCCTCCACCCTCCCTACTCTCCCTCTCCTCCACCCTCCCTACTCTCTCTCTCTCCTCCTCCCTCCCTACTCTCTCTCTCCTCCTCCCTCCCTACTCTCTCTCTTTCCTCCACCCTCCCTACTCTCCCTCTCCTCCGCCCTCCCTACTCTCCCTCTCCTCCACCCTCCCTACTCTTTCTCCCTCCTCCACCCTCCCTACTCTCTCCCTCTCCTCCACCCACATGTTTTTCTACATGTTTCTCATCATGAGACATATAAATATTTTCGATATCCCTGTTGAACCTACTTCTACTGGTGAATCAAGCTGCTTTTTGTTGCGACCCGATATTGTGTGGATTTGCTTGAAGTTATTGTTATAACATCAAAGAGTGGGGGAGCCAGTCAAAAAATAGATTTACCATGTAAATATTGCCCAACATGACGTTACTTATCTGTCAGACCAACTTTCGAGCAACTATTTGCCTAACTCGGGTGATTTTTGCTGAAAATGTAGAAAGAGATTGTTTGGGCAAAGCATTACCCAAGATAGGGACAAAATTGCCCCAAAGTGTTGTGAAGCACATGATGATTTTGAAGTGCTTTTTTTTTTTTTTTTTACTGGGCTTCATTTCTACACCACACATGCACGGATAGCATGTAGGGCCAGGCAGCTCATACTTTATCAACCCTCTACAAAGTTACCAATTCACTTTAACAAACCAAAAATTTTATTGTAATATGTATGATTTTATGTACACACATTGATGCTCTTGTTGCTAAGGATATTCCTTGCAATCAATAAAAAAGGAGTAATTCTCATCAAAGAAGTTGTCATTTGACTAGTTAGGTCTTTGAGGTATGATAACAACAAAGCGTAAACATGAGTTCCTACGCATTAAGATCTCTAAATATGATTGAAAATCAGTAATTGATAGGAGAAATGCTGTTTCTAGGCAACAGAATGGTCTCCATGGACAATCAAAATATTCCATATTTTGGTCTTACTCACCATTTCCCACACACAAAAATGTGAGCGAGCTATTATCAAACTTACGGATGCACTCGAATTTGATAGAAAAATAGCATTTTGCCGTAATGTGAAAGGTTTGGTAACGCAATATATCATTGTTGTTATGTTTTTTTCTTTCCTGTAATCGATCAAAATCTGCATCATTTCACTCATAAAAAACTTTTTTAATTTCATTTCACATAGTTTAAAAACTTAAAAATTGTGGTTGTAATTGAAAATTCACTTATTTGTACAAGGAAGAAGTGGCAAAAATTTCGGATTCATGTTTATATCAGTTTTATGCTAAGATATCAGGCAGCATTTATTCTTTTATTATAGTGGCTCCATTTATAATGGCTTTAACCTAGGAAAAGATACATAAATGTCTAATTCATTTTCATAAACAAGCAAGTAACTTGTAGTGATGACTCTTATGCGAAGTGTGGTAAAAGTGGGCGTGGCCTATTCAAAACCGGATTCCATGGTGATGCTACAAGATGCATCAATTTTTATGCTCATTTTAAAAAAAAATCCGAAAATTTCCTTCAAAACAATGTATGTTGTTGCTGTAATCCAGGTGGGGGATTACAGTCAAGAAATAAGCCAATTATTGGCCTCTCGCCGCTCACCTTAATGCTGACTCGACCCAAGACAGGCAGTTTCTCATGTCTGTTAAGAGAGGGCGCTGTGAAGAAATGCTTTTTACAATAGAAATCTAATTCCATAAGCCCACAGATAGGGATTTTTTTTTAATACAAAATGTTGTATTCTCACTAAAAACTACATGTCCTGAAAATGCAGCATTTTCTCCACAAAATTATTATATGAAAGTATACCTTATGATGATAATCAATTTTCAGGGTCTAATTTGCCTAAAATATGTAAATATATGTAAATTAGGATAATAATTTCTCAATAAAATTTATATTTCATGCTTGAATTTATATGTTCCATCAAGTAATTTACACCACATGGTGCAGAAAAACCTATTCTGACTTTAACATTTACCTATGGCTTGAACACAAGTCAGGCAACTTACTGTAGGTTTTGTTTTTCTATGGAGGTGTTGTGGATCAGTGGATAAGTCCCCGGACTGTGAATCACGAGGTCCGCAGTTCGAATCCCACCGCAGCACTAGCGTCCTTTGGCAAGACGTTAATCTACATTTGCCACTCTCCACCCAGGTGTTAAATGGGTACCCGGTAGGATGGCGAAAGGTAATGTCCTTTGCTTAGCATGTGTGCGCTTAACAGACGCCTGGCTGGAATGCTCCCCAGGGAGTGGAGAATGTGCATACACTGTGTGCGGGCGTGCCAGAATCCAATGACCGGGGATAATAATAATATTCTGCGCCATGAGCATCTCTCATGATGGATACCGGCGCAATACAAATGTTCATATTATAATTATTATTACATGTTTCCCATCATGAGACAAAGAAATTAATATTTTCGATGTTCTTATCGAATCTATTTGTGTTGCGACCCAATAGTGTGTTGATTTGCTTAAGTTATTGTTATAAAATCAAATAGTGGGGCCGGAGCCTGTCCCGAAATAGATTTACAATGTATTAAAGGTTTGCCCAACTACCAGGGGGCATGAGAGGTTTACCTGACATGGCAAGAGATACAAACTACATAGGTTTTAATTTGTCTAGTGGGGTCTAATAAACACTTTTAGGGTGGACTACTCAAAAAGATCTCCTGCACAAGGACAATAAATGGCTGTCTGACATAGCGACGACTGTCAAATTCTAAACATAGTTCAAGGTATGTCATGTTTGTACTCAAATTAAAGAGAAATCAATTTTGGACATGAATTTTGCCTATAATTTTGACTATAAGTCACTAAAACGGAGTTATAATGCTGTAAATGTTGAAAAGGCACCAAATACAGGTCTATTTACTTTACAAAACAGCAGTTCAATTCAATTTCAATTCAATTCAAATCATTTTTATTTCCAACAATAACACTTACAAATAATACAGAACATTCATTATATCAATTACAAAGTACACAAAAAGTACAACAAATTTCGTTTAGAATGTTCAAAATACAATGGAAAATAACATATGAATGAAAAGAGAGACCCACTAAAAAGACAAGCTTGTAGTTTGTGGGTCACTCAAATAAATAAATATGAAGTGTGACGGACTACGGGGATAAAAAAAAAAGAAAAAAAAGTTAGCATAGAGTCATTCAGTCATTTTTATCAAGTAATAGTAAGGTGTCTGGAGAAAAAGAAAACCATCACACTTATTTCATAATAACATTGAAAGTTCATTTTGGATTTCGAAAGTAATAACCCTCTAAATAACAGAAATATGATATTTAATGACAAACACCAAAGAATAAATTATTTCAAAGGAAATCAAATTTTTGAAAGCTTTGGTAAATAGGTCTAGGAATGTCGATGAATCCAGATTAAGTGAAACAATTTTATGCTCATTTACTGGTAAATTCACTCTAAAAAGTGAAGTGCTGAAAAACGAGTGCTAATTGGAAGTTTGCACTTGACATGCTATTTCTAACACCTCACGTGCCATTTGCGTCTGGGAGATGATAAGGTGCAGAAAATTGAGTGCTAAAAGTAAGTGCTGAATGTTAGGACGCTCGTTTTACACTCCAAGTGCTGACCAACGTCCCGTGATAGCACCTGCACAATGAGCAGATAAAGGTCATTTGACATAAACTGGCATGTTCGTTTAAAATTCACTGCGATAAGCATCGACAGTGTAATGATTATTCATATATTCATTTAATTATACTTTTCATTAAATCCACTGAAAAGCAACAAAGTGTTCATTGATGGTTGGTATTTGACAGTCTGCCAAATGATAGCCAACTTGCAAACAATGCGCTTTCCCAAGTGTTCATTGACGTGCTATTCTAGTCACCTGGTCTACGATGTCTTTCTTTCATAGAGTTTGAATTATGTAGGTTGCTATGTCGGGCAAGCTTACGTATTATCTTTCTTTGAAAAGATGCCTATCCAAACGAAAAAAGGGAAAGGTCATTTGCGAAAAGTTGCTCATGGGCCAATAGACCTGTTTACTAAGTGATTCAAATTTATGGATGTTTCTTTCCTGGGGACCTAGTAACGAGGTATTCCATTAACCTGTTATTAATGAATGAACTACAATACTTGGAATCCAGTTTGCATACATTACTTGTTGCTATGTCTGACAAGCCTCTGGCAAGCTTTCAGGTTGTCAAGAACAACCTTTGTTTCAAAAGTATGCATAAAATTTGAATAACTTAGTAAACAGGTCTATTACGAAATCGCTTATTACGCAACTGTAGTGCAAGAGCCATCATCTGCTGCACAGGCATGGCGTGGTAAGTAAAAATTTAAGACATTAAATTTAGAACTTCTGTAATTTTATGCGAATAAAGGTATCAAATAATATGATATTTACATTAATTTTTGTGGTGGTGGATATGAAACATGATGAAAAGCAATGAAGTGGAAATGCCATGTTTCAGCATGTGTGGTGTGGCCAAACGTCTACGGTACGCGTTGTCGTTGACATGAAAATTGTTGATCATGCGGGGTCAGCCAGGCATGGGGCGCGATCGACCGCGCCGGCCGGGCCCGGGAAGTTTGGAAGGCGGTGTGTGTGCTTTTTTTTCGTCACGATTGTGGAACAATTAAACCTCCGAAATTGCCACTTAAATCCACATGCCATGGTTTTAGTCCACATCATCATGTATACAACCAGTTCATATCAATCTAAAAATAAAATCTAGACCTTAGTGTAGGGCTGTTTAACAGACTATAGAAGGGTGAGTTTTCAGCACTACATGTGTGATTTTGTGCATACTGTTTGCAGTGTTGCCACAGCTAAAAATCGGAATTATGCCAAATCTTGTCACAAATTATGCTAAATTGAGGAAAATTATGCTAGATCCATTTGAAGCGTAACTCAGGCGCCTGGGAACGATTTTCAGTCCAAAATTCTCTGACAAGCCCAAAAAAAAAAAAGGTCCTCAGCATTTTAGTGTCTCCTTTTCAGTCCAAAATTCTCTGACAAGCAAAAAAAAAAAAAAAAAAAAAAAAAGGTCCTCAGCCTTAGCTAATTAGATCAGCCGCAAATTCTATTCAAAGTCCGAAATTCAGAATTATGCTAGGTCCTAGTGAAAATGTGCTAGATTTGGCCAAATTATGCCAGGAATAATGCTAAATTCTAAATAAAGAGGGTCAAAATTATGCTAAAAAGCATAATTATGCTAGATGTGGCAACCTTGACTGTTTGTGTATGTTCTTTTGTACTATATTGGGTGCACTGCAAAAGTGTTAGCACTAGTAGTGCCGTTTTGGGGACCCTAAAATGGGTTATTTAATGCACTAGAAGTGTGGTTTTTGCGAGCTGCATGCGTCTAATAGCACCAGAAGTGTAAAAAGGCTTACACTTAAAGTGTTTAAAGTAGCACTTGGACTGGTGTTGAATTATAGCACTTGTACAAGTGCTACTTTAGCACAATTTGTGCAGTCCCTATGCGTGCCCTTACAGGTGCTGCCTCCAAATCTCGAGGTGCTAAAAATAGTGTTGTTACTGTCGCCCTATACTAATGTACATCGTAAAAACTACGTCTCTCTCAATATATTTTGCCTCTAAATTGATTTATTTAAGAAACTTGTGCCCATTCATTGCTAAATTTCTTTTACATCTCATTCCAAGTCCCAACTCTCTCTTTATACTGTATATAATGATTGCAATACTCATTCTCACTTCTCAATTGATTCATCTGTCATTATCATGCACAGTATAATCACAACCACAATCAAATGAAAGAAATGTAATGAAATGATATATGCTGAGAAAAATTGAATATTTTTATTGCTTACAAAAATAAACAATATCTGTACAAGAATAATTAAATAATTAACTACAAATCCAGTAATATCTATCATTTACAAAACTGAATATGAATTATAAACAAATAATAAATAAAATAAATAAAAATAATTAAAATATACAATAAATGATTCCATTTGCATTAGCCAATAACAAAACGATGTCACGAAAACCGGAAATTTGTATCTTCTTTCACCAAATGCCCCAAACCGGATATTCGTATTCCCTATGAACTAATGCCAAATCCAGTATCATTTATTATTTACAAAAATAAATTAATAGATACAATTATATACAAATGATTCCACTTGTGTAAGCCCATAGAGCAATATTTTGTCACCCCAAACCGGAAATTTGTATCCGCTTTGACCAAATGCCAAATCCAGTATCATTTATTATTTACAAAAATAAATTAATATATACAATTATATACAAATGATTCCACTTGTGTAAGCCTATAGAGCAATATCGTGTCACCCCAAACCGGAAATTGTATCCGCTTTGACCCAATGCCTAAAACCGGACTTGGAATGAGATGTAAAAGAAATTTAGCAATGAATGGGCACAAGTTTTTAAATAAAGCAATTTAGAGGCAAAATATATTCAGAGAGACATAGTTTTTGCGATGTACATTATAAGAAATCATATATTTGTCAGCTTTTTTGCCATAGGCTATGTAGCTAAGGAATGACACACATAGCAGTGTGAAGTTGGGGCTTTCGACATCTGATTATGACTCGGCACCTCATTAAAAAAAAAAAACAACTCTTGTCGTTTCTCAATAGATATATCATTAGAGTTGTTCATGAAACGCACAAGCTATTGGTCTCACAATGTCTTCTCTGCCCATTACTCAGCTATTTACATTTTCTACCAAATTCGTAATGTGGAACATTCAGCGTAAGTTTGTTTTGTTCTTTTCTGTCACTACCAGATCACAAATTACCTTTCTCACGGCAGGTAAATGTTTTATCAGCACAGCCTGAATTATGTTTGTAAAAATGTAACCACATTCCAATTTTCATACATGGTTGTATAACCTCTCTTAAAGTGTATACATGTAAAATCACATAAGAACATTATATTCAGAGAATTATATACCGCTGGAGATGTGTGTGAGTGGGGGGGGGGGGGGGGGGGGGGGAAAGGGAGAGAATTAAAGTGAAAGAGGAAAGACAACACAGAAAGACGACGATGCGACTCCTTCCCTCATATTCTATGACCTCTTTATCTACTATTTCTTGTGCCCCCATGACGCCACTCAGTTTGTCCAAATCTGTGATTAGTGCTTGGAACTTTTGCTGATAAAGTTGTGCATATATATTCAATTGATTGAAATTCTAGTGATTCTCGAGGACACCTGCGCACCCCTATTTTCTATATTTCGAGGAATATTCTGTCCGCGGACGTTCCTTGAAATTCACCCCTATATCCGCGATTTTGGTAACGACCATGCACACTAAGAAATAGGGGTTCAAATTTGAACCCCTAGGGGTTGGTACAATAGCAGCACCCCAAGGGGTTCAAAATTTGCACCCCGGTATGGGGTTCAAAATTGCACCCCAATATAGGGTGCATTTTTTTATAATGTGTGCAACGTCGATGACAATCGATCACCATTCTCGCCTCTTCACAGCTTGGCGACAGACCATTTAAAGTTGCCGTTATTTCATATTTCACGCACATAGAACACAGACAGTACAATACACGCCATGAGGGGACCTCGGTGAAATCTATCAGGCCACGCCCGAGGGCTTCTACAGTCTCACATTTAGGATTACTTATTCAACTTTTAAGTTGCAGTGTATAGTCTACTATCTATTCCTATAACAAATCAGTGTAACTGTTAGTAAAACTAGCACTTTCCCTTAAAATGATATAATCCCGACTGAATTATCAAATGTAAACACGTATTCTTATTTCAATAACTTTTTTTACAAAGAAACTATCAAAATGAGCCGTGATAAAATCCCCATATAATTTAAAAATGCGAATTATGCAAATTTTCCTGCCTTAATCCCTACGAGTAGCGATACGTTGGTTGCTGTCAACTTGCAAGCCGGTTACTGTTAGTCTTTGCGCGATTACTCTTTTGAAACACGTCACTACGGAGATGTTCAATTTAAGCAAATTTACGACACAAGCTGATCGAAATGGATTTATTATTTCTTTTTCTAATTAATTTCATTTCTATGCTTTTGAATAATAAGTCTTATACTTCATGATATATTGTGACATAAGTGTCAACAATGCTAGTGTGGGTATTCATGTAAGACTAATACTTCTGCTCGAAGGGTGCAGAATTCAACCTTACACAATTTTGAACCCCGGTTTCCGCAAAGCGCACCCGTAGAGGTGCAAAATTCCACCCGAGTAGATATACGGGTGCTCCGCCAAAATTTGCACCCTAAAGTGAACCCTTATTTCTTAGTGTGTGCGGTCCCCAAGTCACACTGAGTGGGTCCACCGGGAGTAAGGTAGAGATGGCAGACATGGAGCTCCTTGCAGTCTACCTTCAAACGTGGAGACTCAAGCTGAGCGTTGCAAAGACTACTGCAACTGCCTTTCATCTTAACACCAAAGAAGCCAACCGACAGCTGACTGTTCTTCATAATGGGGCACCCCTATCAAACAACCCCCACCCAACATACCTTGGAGTGAAACTGGACAGACAGCTGACCTAGTAGCATGGGCGTCGGAAGGGATTTTTGATTGGTCCGGCTCCGCCTGCCGTGCCGTAGGGACGGTGCGTGCCGCAGGCACTGTAGAAAAAAAAAGGTAGATTATTGGTCCGGCTCAAGCCGGGCCGGCCGTGCCGGCTCTGACGCCCATGTATAGTCAGCACCTCGAAGTCCTGCCAGCAAAAGTTTCAGCAAGGAACAACTTGTTGCGTCGCCTGGCTGGTACATCATGGGGCGAATCAACATCCACCCTTCGCACAGGAGCTCTAGCCCTGGTTTACAGCTCTGCTGAATATGCGGCACAAGCGTGGTGCCCTACACCCACAGATCTCCTCCCAGTCCTCGCTGGAATTGCGCCACCAAGGCTGATGATGATCACCCCTACACAAAATAACAGAACCCCAGGACCTTGGTCGCCAACGCCTCCGATCGCGTCGACCTTTCTCCCGACATGCAGCCGCCCTCAGTTGATCAGACTTCAGCCTAATTCAAGAGTGGGAAAAGAGCTGGGAAGGGACGGTTCGCCCACGGCAGTTCACTGTTCCCCCTGGCATCAAAGCTCCTGCTGGCTGTGAACTACCTCGGAGGGAGTGGGTAACACTCAACCGGCTGCTAACATGTACCAATGGAAATTTAGGGAATCACCGGCATGTACCTGTGGTGCAGATGAGCAGACGGCAGACCATATTATCAACAACTGCCCCGACCTCCTGACGGGATGACTGACTTATCAAGCCCAAAGGACGCACAAATCAACTGGCTTACCAAGCTTCAACAAATGGCCTGATGTACTACCTCATACGAAAGAAGAAGAGAAGAAGACATTTCAAATCAAAGACGGCTTGTGTGACTGCTCTGGTTCATTATGATTTTTTACTTTGATACCCAAATATGATAAAAATGTAAAATATTTTTTTAAATACAATATCTTTATTTCCTGATCCATTTTGGTCTCTTTAAAGGGTTTTTGAGACCAGCTATGTCTGCAACCTTTTGAATGATTTATGGGATAGTTTTGAAAGTAGAAATAATTAGTCCATTGCATTTGTTGTCTGTAAGTCCCTTTGAAATGAAGAACATGACTGAAGGGAAAGAAATCATTCAGAGGGAAATTAACATTCAATTGGAAGTTGAATATTAAATGAGTTCATTGTTGACAACTGTTCATGTTTAAGATTGAAATGACTAATCAATCAACTGGGTACTAGCATATTCACTTGGAATTTTAATTATAAATCCGTTTTAATGTTGATATCAGTCAATATAATGACTGAACTGAGTAATCCATTGGTTGCCCATTAGCATTCTCTTGGAAGGAGTCTGATATTGACAGCAATTAATATTTGGTGCAATATCTTGTCAAAGGTCCATTTTGCACAAAAGTGTTGGCAAAATGTTGACTTGAATGTCATTTTTTTAATCCATGTACACATCTTATAACCATGTAATGTTATTGGAAAACAATAACATGATAAACTTGTTCATGAATTATCTATTTGTGTTTTTTTCACATAAAAGATGGACTGTTTATGACATTGTATTTTTAAAATTGTTGTGGTTATGTCACAATAACAACTTAAGTAAACAGAGGAACAATGTCCTCAGTACTTGCAAGAGAGAGGTCCAAAACAAGATTTCTATCTCAGTATAATTTCGGTGAGGTGTTTTGTTATTATTTAACAATGTTTAATCACATAATTTGGTTATCAGCACTCAAATTTCAAGGAAATAATATGCTTCCTTAATTTACCTTTTCCAGTTTCAATCCCTTATAAGGTTATTACCCACGCCGATGAAATCGGCAGGGTTATGTAAAGGGCTCCGTATGTTTGTTTGTTTGTTTGTTTGTTTGTTTGTTTTTTTGTTTGTGTACAAGATAACGAGAGAACGGATTTGCACCAAATTTTCAGGGAATGTTCAGAAAGTGACAGGAAAGAATCGATTAGATTTTGGTGATGATTGGTTGACCCCTGCAAATTCTGTGTGACCTTGAAGTTTTGACCCTGTAGTAAAGTATAGGAACTTCAGTTCGGATAGTGACAGGAAAGTTTGATGACCCCAAACTTCGCCTGCCGATGCAGAAATATTTTGGCCAATCAAAACACTCATTACTTCGTCTCACCAAAAATCTATTTCAGGTTTATGAATTTTAGAAGACCCATTATTTGCCATATCACTTCAAATCCGTACGAGCCTGCAATGAATATTCATATCTATTGTTCCCTACCAATGTATCCCAGCAACAACGGATTTTTCGCGCGCTTGAACTGCGAAATCGAAAGCGGCTATCGCGCGCGATACCTTTTTTTTAATCTACAACTTACATTCAGGCTACCCTAGCACGTCTAATTTCTCCTCTATTTCTTATCTTCTGTGCATTTCTGTTTATTTTCCCCGGTTTTTTCCACTTTGTTGTGGAAGTTTTTGTGATTTATTTTATCCTGGTGGACGTGTAGTACGTGATTTAAAAATTGTTTTCGGTGAAAATCTGGTGAGTTTGTTCGACGTGAGTGAGTCTATCGCACTCACGAGTGTTCGCGTGTGTTGTGCATGGGCAGTGTGGTTGTGAGAGTACGCTAGGCTAGGGAGTACAGTGCCTGTGCTGTGGCTGTGTAGTAGGATTGAACTTTTTTCTTTGGATTAAATTACGGTCTTGTCATTTGAGCTTTGAGTTAGTTTATAACTCATTTATGTCTGTTTGAGTGGATTTCGTAGTTTTAAAATATATACAAAAACTGTATGTATTTTTTTATATTCGTGTGGATTTGCAAAATTTGTCTGGTGGCTGAGGTTCGCCGAATGTACGCCAGTATACACTTTGACTTTGTTGATGGGTGGTGACTGAGCTGAGTGAGTAAGCTCTGTGCCTCGCATCAATTCCTCAACATACTAAAATCAATTTATACCTTTGACCAAGTGCAAAAAATAATATAACACCATGTTAACAATTGAATGTCACCCCCGAAACAAAGCAATTCTTTCCTGGTGCTGTGGGATGAAATGTACTGAGAGCAAAGAAACATGATTAAAATGATCTTACACCCTAATTTCAATTTAAGTTAGAATGTGGAGTGGGCATGTTCTTCAGCTGACAATATTTAGCTTATGTCCTTCACCCATAGGATAGGCAAACTACTCATGCAAATTATCAAAATGTCAAAAATACTGGTTCTGTGTGATTTTTCTACTTGAAATGGAGTTAATTTCTTGTTCTTGAATTGTAGTTATTAAAAACATTGATAAAGATGAAGATGTTTTGTCTTATTGTCACTTATTTACAACAGAAGTGAGTGTTAACATTGTTGTCACCTCCGAAACATCTGAATACTTTATAAGCTGTTATTTTCGCGAGGGTTTTATTTTCGCGAATTTCGCGAATGAAAGATCATCCGCGAATTTAACAACACGCGAAAATATTCTCATATGAAGATGCAACATTACTTTACGAGAGCACATTTTGACAAGGCGAACAATACAGTGCTGTATACATGTACATACTGTAGTAGTACTAGTATGTGACGGGAGTTGTGTGTATAGCGAGAACAAACTTGTGAGCTTAGTGTTTACAAACAACATGATCGTAAACTGGTTGATGTCAGGGAATTTCTCTAGATCTGTTGTGTGGTGGTGAACGCGAATTTAACAACACGCGAATATTATGTGGCAGAGGTCGCCATTGGCGAAAATATCTGTACGCGAAAATAGTATGTTAACTGTCACCTCCGAAACATGTGTGAAAAATCTGAGTTCTTAAGAAATGATTGGAATTTCGTTTAACCTACATAGGGAGGTAGCCCTTCTTGAAGAGTTCTTGTGGTAAGAGTTTGACCGGGCCTGTCCTCTGGGAAATAGTAAAAATCCTAAAAAGTAACATGTCAATTTGCATTTTTACTGAAAATTAGTCATCAAATTATCAAATTATTTGTAAATTCACTTAATATTCAACCCCAAATCATTTTGATTCATAAATTATATATTGTTATTCACCATAAAAACTTTGCATGAGAAAATTTTGTCAATATGGTGCAATTCATGAAAGTAAAATTTAGCTTGAATTTACTTCAGGTGCATTAGTTAGGAACATGAATAACCTATGGCGAATTTGAATGACATTTTTACACTTTTGCTTGCTCTATGGCGAATCTGACTGCCCATTACGAATTTTAGGCTGCCCTATGGCGATTTTGAATGACTAGTTTGACTTTTGAATGACCTATAACGAAATTGAATGAACTATTTATACTCTTGCGTGCACTATATAAGTGCGAAATTGGACGGGAAAACCTATATTAAAAAAAAATACATGTGCTAAATTGGAGGAAAAAATTGTATAACTGGATGCCCAATAGCGAAATTGAATGTTCTAACTTGGCTCGAGGGGGGTTTCACGGGCGAACTAGGTTGCACTATATATGAATTTATATGACAACTGGCGAATGTGGCCTGGTTGCCCTAAAGCGAATGCGAATGGCAATTGACCATCTTGGCTGCACTATAGCGAATTTGAATGGCGATTTGTGGTGTTGGCTGCCCTATCCGCGAAATTGAATGACCTATTTACTTTTTCTCATGCACTATGGGCAGAATTGAATGGCCTATCTTTACTTTTGCATGCACTAAGTGCGAAATTGGACGGGAAAACCTATTATAGTTTGCTGCATGGATGCAATTTCCTGTTGAATTCCACAGGTGCATCTGTTTTTTCTTTATTTAATTTTTAATTTTTTCTTTATTGTTTTGAAGGTGTGTATAGGCAATATTTAAGTCATACTATATTACTACTCTAGTTAGACCTAGATCTATAGTAGGCCTACAATGGCACCTATGATATTTTATTATCATCATCAATCAAATGACGCATAATAATAATAATAATAATAATAATTAATAATAATAGTTAGACCTAGATCTATAATAGGCCTACAATGGCACTTATGATATTTTATTATCAATCAAATGACGCATAATAATAATAATAATTAATTTTGTTTACCCGGGGTAGCCACTTTAGTTCTAAGAACTGTTCTCCCAGCGGGCCCTGCATAACAATTACCCCATAGTCACCAGGTACAATTCAAACCTGCCCAATTATCTTGAGCACAATCTCAACTCCACGGGGAGCATGCAAACCAGGCTATCAGATGACGCTCGCGGCTTAGTTACCACCCGACCAAAGTTCCCATCACTCATGGGTAAAAAAAGCGAGCGGATAAAATGCCTTGCCCAAGGACATAAACACCAGACATAGTAGGGTTCGAACCCGCGACCCTCAATCCAAAGACGAGAACCGCAATCCACTACACCACAGCGCATCCGCAATTATTCTTATTGAATGGTAATGAGGTGGGACACTACATCGCGCAGGCGCGGCGGTTCACTGTTGCTAAACAGTATCAATCTAAGTCGCTGCCCGGCAAGCAGTAGATCACAGGTTCGAATCCCGCTGGTTCCAATTTTTTCTGACTTGTGTTTTTCATTACAAATCGAGCATACGATCTTTAACACTGGGAGTAAAATGCCTAAAAATTTGTTTACAAAGTATCAATCTAGTTTACTGGGTTTCATTTCTACACATATAATTAAGATAATATTATAATATTAAGAGCTCTAAATATAATTGAAAATCAATAATTGATAGGGGAAATGCTGTTGCTAGGCAACAGAATGGCCTCAATGGACAATCAACATATTCCACATTTGCTGCACTTTTTGAGATTAAGGTCTTACACTGTATTTCTAATCCTTTTTGCTCTTAATAATGTTACGCACCATTTTCCACACACGAAAAAAGTGAAGGAGCTGTTATCACACTTACGGATGCACTCAAATTTGGCAGAAAAATAGCATTTTGCCCAAATGTGAAAGGTTTGGTAACGCAATATATCATTTTTTTTTTCTTCCCTACAATCACTTTTCGATCAAAATCAGCATTATTTCACTCATATTAAACCTTTTGAATTTCATTTCATATATATAGTTAAAAACTTAAAAATTGTGTTTGTAATTGAAAATTCACATATTTGTACAAAGGAAGAAGTGGTCACCGTGACGAAAAAATTACGTTGCAAGGCAAAAATTTCGGAGTCATATTTATATCAGATTTATGCTATTAGATATCAGGCATCATTTATTCTGTTATTATAGTGGCTACATTTATAGCGGCTTTATCCCTGGAAAAGATACATAAATGGCTTATTCATTTTCATAAACAAGCAAGTAACTTGTACTGATTCCATGGTGATGCTACAAGATGCATCAATTTTTATGCTTATTTTCAAAACATTCCGAAAACTTCCTTCAAAATAATGTATGTTGTTGCTGTTATCCAGGTGGGGGATTAAAGTCAAGATTAAAGCCAATTATTGGCCTCTCGCCGCTCACCCTAATGCTGACTCGACCCAAGACAGACAATTTCTTCATATCTGTCAACAGAGGGCGCAGTGAAGAAATGCTTTTTACAATAAAAATCTAATTTCATATGTCCCCCAGATTTTTTTTTTAGTACAAAATGTTGTTGTATTCTCACAAAAACTACATAATCATGAAAATGCAGCATTTTCTCCACAAAATTATTATTTGAGAGTATACATTGTGATTTACCATGAGAAATCATGTGTTTTCTCCGATTGATCAATTTTCAGGGTCTAATTTGCATAAAATATGTAAATAAGGATAATAATTTCTCAACAAAATATCTGTTTCATGCTTGACTTTATAATGTTCCATAAAGTGATTTAGACCACATGGTGCAGAAAAACCTATCCTGACTTTCACATTCACCTATGGCTTGAGTTATATGGAATGAACACAAGGGAGGCAACTTTACCCCCCTGGTAGGGGTCCCCGTGCCGCGAGATGGAAGAGTAGTCCACCCTAGAGATGTTGCTAATGGACCATAGAATGAACCTATATAGGACTACTTTTCATATCTCGCCATGTCAGTTTCACAGAAAAAGTGGGTGTTTGCCCCCTGGGTAAATGTGATGTTACTCATGTGTCAGACAAACTTGAGCGACTATTTGCCTAACTCGGATAATTTCTGCTCAAAATGTAGAAGGAGATTGTATGGGCAAACCATTACCCAAGATGGGCACAAAATTGCCCCAAAGTTGGTCGGACACATAATTACTCTCATGTTCGGTGACTTTTACCGAACATATTTACTGTAGTTACCGGTTACCCCAGCAAGCCAATGAGATATGACCACTTTTAAGTTTCTGAGACGTTCATTGATACAAAGGTCGTGAACCTAGGACCAGTCCTGGGTGGATCCAGGATTTTGTAAACAACATGAGCAAGGTGAAAGGAGGAGGGGGGGGGGGGGGGGGGGTGGTGGTGCACAATTGTCAGAAGGGAAATGAGGACTTGCCACAATGGATAATATCAGGGGGAAAAGGGCACTTTTCACAAAAAGGGCACTTATTGGGTACTTGAAGGAGAGTCATTCGTCAAAATAATGAAAGTGTTTGGATCAGAGCACATCCTTGCAAGAGGTGAGAAGCACTTCATTAAAAATGGATGAAGTATGTTTTAACTTAATGCATCATAATCCTTTTTCATTTCATCCTCAAATTTGTTTGGGGATATATATAGCCCCGATCCATCCCCCCGGGATCGACACCCATGTACTAATCACATCGAATCGATTAGACTTTCATGCTCAGTTGAAGGGACCAGTGACAATACTGCAGGTTTTGCTTTTCTACATGTTTATCATCATGAGACAAATTTTAATATTTTTGATGTCCTTGTTGAACCTGCTTGTACTGTTGAATGAAACTGCTCTTGTTGCGACCCACAATTGTGTTGATTTGCTTGAAGTTATTGTAATCAAATAGTAGGGGACAACAAAGTAAAACAATTGCCCAACGTGATGTTACTTATCTGTCAGACCAACTTTTGAGCAACTATTTGCTAAGGTGAAGGGGGGGGGGGGGGGGGAGCGCACAATTTGGCAAGCAAAAAAAAAACAACTTTGACAAGCAAAAAAAATCACATCTTCAGGTACCTTTTAGGTCAAAATTTGACAAACGTAGCATTCATATCTGTTTATTGAAATAAATTTGAGTATTGCCACGTTACAGTTAATCAAAATTCATGAGTCATTCCAGGTATTGAAAATAAAATCAGCCCCTTTTGCCCATTTGCAGACGACGTGCTGTCCTCTGATTGGTTAAAAACTGTTACCAGCTGATAAATATGACATGAATGCGTCATTTTACCTCACATCGGCACACGGGCACTGTCGCTACAAAATGAATGTGCATACATTAATTCACTTGAGCTGCGTGCTTCGTTAGCGTATTTTGTGGAGTTCTCCTGATCTGATTGGTTGAAATTCTACTCGATCATGGGTTTACTTGCTCAGTATGAGTATACACATATGTATCCACGCCCACATCCCAACACTACAATTTAAACGATTATAATATTTACCGCAAAATTGTTCATATGAGATTGTTCAGGGTTTGCGGGAAAAATACAAAACAGAACTCATCACGAGCTGACAGAATTTGGATCAGTGTGCCTCTGAGTTAACCAGCTTTCTTCTCTGTCGGACGTTCTTTGTACTTTGGTACGAAGAAATTTATTCGTCAAAATTGTGCACAATCATTCGTTATTCTTCAGTTTATTCAACTTGATTTTGTGGACACTAATTTACTTGACTACACTTCAGTATTTACTGAACTCTAAAGCTTTACAACCCAAGATTGATTGTTTGATTCAGGAAAGCATCTTTGCAAAGCACGACTCGAATCTTTCACAAGATGATTAGGGTAAGATGAAAGTCTTCACTTTTGTCAAGACTACTATAATTGTGTTTTACTTTTTTTGTAGGAAATCTACATATATATTTCTGTTATGTATTTCATATTCAATCAGTAAAATGTTCATATCAATTGCAATTTTCATTTTACAGATGAAGTGTATTCATTCTTTAAATGATTTTGAGAAAACTCTTACCTTCTTGCAATGAAATAGAAAATGATCAATGGTCTCCTTTTCGTGACAAATTTTACATGTAAAGAAATTGATTTTAGAAATTATTTGAAATTATATTGTTTCATTTTGGTGTCTCTTATCTTATGAAGTTTGAACTGAACTTTAATGAATGTAAAATTTGCCACAAAAAGGAAACCATTGATCATTACATATATATATATATATATATATATATATATCACAGTCAGGAAAAAGTAATGTGTTTAACACAGAACTAAGTACATAATACAGTAAGCTAAGAATAAAATAAAATAATAATAAAAAACAAATGGCAGTGCGATACTTATAGTTTCACCCAAAGGCTCATCAGTCGCACTGCACTGTTAAGACATTTATCATTGCAATAAATACCTGTAATTTTGGGCAGTGGTAAGGCTCCAGTGGGTCCACTGAATGGGGTTGAGCTAGGGCGTTACCACTGTATGTTAATAACCAATTCAATTCAAAAGGCATCACACCTGTCCCAAATAGTGTAGACTGGAGTTACTCTCAATACCCAGCTCAATCCCAATGGGGTCACAAAGCATTACCTCTGCCCCAAATTGAGGAGTAGAAGGGCACAAGACATGGAGGGTTTAACCAACAACAAATGGTACATGGGTGTAGTGTGGGGGGGGGGGGGGTGGATGATTATCCATAGCCAGAAATTAAAAACTTATTCCTATGGGGGCAGGTAGAAATTAGCTCAGATTTAGAGTTGAGGCATTCAGGACCGTCCGCCATGATGAGTGGTACTTCTCCCAGAGGCATAAATTACATTTCTTTGTTCGGGGGGAGTAAGGTTCTGCGTGACGTAGTATCTCCCAGGTGATCTTATATGCGGTCCCTGCATCCTTCAGGCTCCAGATATGGCTGCTTAGTTCTGTAGATTTCTGTTTTGATCTATGAGCGGAGGATGCTTTGTGCTGTGTGTACCTGGTCTTGAATGAGTTCAAGGTAAGTCCTATGTAGCTCTTCAATGTCAGTGGAAACGGTCACTTTGTATACAGCGCTCTTGGTTGTGCACTTTCCCCGGAAGTGGGCAGTCTTCCTTCCTCCTGCAGTTGCATTTGTCAACCTGCTTGTCCGTTTTTTTGCCAGAGACTTTGATGTTGTGTGCTTTTGTTATTGCCGACAGGTTCTTCACGCAGCTATAACTGAGCTTCAGTGTGTTTTTGTTACAGATTTTCCTCAGGGGGTGGTTCGGCGTAAAGTGTTTGTTGATGACTTGGAGGAATTTCTGCCCAATGTTTGTCTTCACATGGCGACTGAACGGTGGGTTGAACCATGTGATGTTTCTCTTTCTTTGCTTGCGTTGCGTACCATCTTGTTGAGTGCTGCTGATAGGGTTGTACTCCAACTGGACATTGTGGCCTGCTTCTTGGAGAGCTCTTTCGTATGGCTCCTTTGCTTCGTCGAAGACAGCTTTGCTGCAGGATATGTTTGAGAGTCTCGCTTCGATGGACTGCGGTATTCTGCGTGTGATGGTTAGGGGATGGTTTGACTCAGTGTGTACATACAGTAAGTTATTACCAGGTTTCATGTATGGCTTGTATTGTTTGTTTGCCAAGTCCAGAGTTACGTCCAAGAAATCTGTGATCTTTGCGTTCGCTGTTACCTTGATGTTCAACCCATGGTGCTTGAATAGGTCACAGAGTCTCTTCTTGGTCCTTTCTACGATAAAAGGTGGTTTGGACAAGATGGCAAGCCCATCGTCCCGGTACAGTCCGATACTCTCTTTTGGGATGATCTTAGTTGTTTCATCTAACAGGAATGATCCCAAGAGCTCGCACGTCTCCGCTCCGTCGAAAGAACCCATTGTGACGTCGAATAGGTCACGCGAATCGGCCTTCTGCCATGGCTGCCATGGCACTGGAGCCTTAACACTGCCCAAAATTACAGGTATTTATTGCAATGATAAATGTCTAAACAGTGCAGTGCGACTGATGAGCCTTTGGGTGAAACTTTAAGTATCGCACTGCCATTTATTTTTTATTATTATTGTATCCCCCGGCAGTATGCCGGAGGATACTTTGGATTCAGCAGCGTTTCGCCGCCGCCGCCGCGTCACATTCTTGTGTGCGCTCTAGCGGTCACATTTCTCGACGAATTTCTTTCAGACTTCCTGTGGACGTGTATCTTGGTAAAATCTGGACCCCTATAGTTTCTGGTGATGCTGCCCCCAGTGTTCCGTCTTTTATAGGGTAAAAGGCCATATTTTTGGGGATAGTTTGTGTGCGCTCTAGCGGTCACATTTCTCAACGGATTTTGTTCAAATTTTGTATGAAGGTGTCTCTTGGTAAAATCTGGAACCCTATAGATTTTGGTGATGCTGCCCCCAGTGTTCCGTCTTTTATAGGGTCAAAGGTCATATTTTGATAGATGTCTTGTGTGTACTCTTGTGTGCGCTCTGGCGGTCACATTTCTCAACGGATTTTGTTCAAATTTGCATGAAGGTGTCTCTTGGTGTAATTTAAAAACCTATAGTGTTTGGTGATGCTGCCACCAGTGTTCCGTCTTTTATAGGGTCAAAGGTCATACTTCAGGGCATGGCGTGAGTGCACTCTGCAGGCCACATTTCTCAACGGATTTTGTTCAAATTTGCATGAAGGTGTCTCTTGGTGTAATTTAAAAACCTATAGTGTTTGGTGATGCTGCCACCAGTGTTCCGTCCTTTATAGGGTCAAAGCTCATTTGTCCCTTTTGTGCACTCTTACTTCTGCATTTCTTGACGGATTTCATTCAAATTTTGTATGGAGATGTATCTTGGTATAATCTACACATTTAATTTTTGGTGATGCTGCCCTCATTGTTCCGTCCTTTATAGGGTCAAAGGTCATTTTTCCATTTCTTGCACTCTTACTTCTGCATTTCTCGACGGATTTCGTTCAAATTTTGCATGAAGGTGTCCCTTGGTGTAATCTAAAAATCTGTACTTTTTGGTGATGCTGCCACCAGTGTCCCGTCTTTTATAGGGTCAAAGGTCATACTTCAAGGGATGGCGTGAGTTCACTCTACAGGCCACATTTCTTGATGGATTTCTTTCAAATTTTGTATGGAGATGTTTCTTGGTATAATCTACACATCTTTACTGTTTGGTGATGCTGCCCTCATTGTTCCGTCCTTTATAGGGTCAAAGCTCATTTGTCCCTTTTGTGCACTCTTACTTCTGCATTTCTTGACGGATTTCATTCAAATTTTGTATGGAGATGTATCTTGGTATAATCTACACATTTAATTTTTGGTGATGCTGCCCTCATTGTTCCGTCCTTTATAGGGTCAAAGGTCATTTTTCCATTTCTTGCACTCTTACTTCTGCATTTCTCGACGGATTTCGTTCAAATTTTGCATGAAGGTGTCCCTTGGTGTAATCTAAAAATCTGTACTTTTTGGTGATGCTGCCACCAGTGTCCCGTCTTTTATAGGGTCAAAGGTCATACTTCAAGGGATGGCGTGAGTTCACTCTGCAGGCCACATTTCTTGATGGATTTCTTTCAAATTTTATATGAAGATGTGTCTTAGTGAAACCTACACATCTAATTTCTACACCATCCTTTTGTTTGAGGGAGGGGATGGGGGAGGGTCTTTGTCCCTCCTTCAAATTGCTGCCAGTGCCGGGGGATACATTTAGCATTGCTCGGCCCCAGCAATGCACATTTCTAGTTTTATTTTATTCTTAGCTTACTGCATTATGTACTTAGTTCTGTGTTAAACACATTACTTTTTCCTGATTGTGTTACATTTTTGCTCCTTCTAAGTTGAGCACTTTACTTAACTTTATATTTTGATTTGTATTTGAATTTGCATTTGCTCCTCTCTTGTTGAGCACTCTTTATACAAGTTGGATATGGAGAAGTTTTGTTTTAAATACAGTGCAAAGAATATTCCTATACCCACCAACAGGGAATACATGATGTCACTTATTGATAAGGTAGAAGATTTTGTTAAGCGTCTGAGATGGAGAGCACATTTCTACCTCAACCCGACAGACAAGGCACAAAAAGAAACATTTGGCTTTAAGAGCTGCAAATCCCCACCACCCATTCTCCACTTAAAAGTCTTTGAGAATGACTTATTGAAACTGGTCGAGAATGTAAAATTCCGTAACGTACAATCTGCATTCCAATCAAAATTGTTAGAAGACGTCAAAACTATCAACAATGAACAAAACGTGCTTGTCCCAGCGGACAAGACAACCAATCATTATAAAGTTAGCCTGGTAAACTACAGTAAATTGATGTTCGAAAATGTAACAGCCAATTACATGAGAGCGGATCAAAAAATTGAACACACCACAAATCTTGAAACTAAACGCATAGCCCAAACCCTTGACATTGCGGATAGAATTGACGTCTTAGCACCCAAACCCGCATATATAACTTTGAAAGATCACAAAGATAACTTTAGAACAGCCCCCAAATGCCGTCTCATCAACCCCACCAAAAGCGAAATGGGTTGCATCTCAAAGAAAATCCTTGATAGGGTGAATGCTGATGTTAGGAAAGCAACATGTGTTAATCAATGGAGAAATTCTGGGGAAGTCATTGACTGGTTTCAGAAGACAACCACACGAGCCAATTCAACATTCCTCACGTTCGATGTGGTTGAATTTTACCCATCAATCAACAAAGAGTTGTTGAACAAGGCCCTTGACTTCGCCCAGAAGTTATCCACTGTAACCCCCCAAGATATGGACATAGTGATCAAGGCTAAAAACACCCTCTTGTACCATGACGGTAAGCCATGGCAGAAGGCCGATTCGCGTGACCTATTCGACGTCACAATGGGTTCTTTCGACGGAGCGGAGACGTGTGAGCTCGTGGGTTCATTCCTGTTAGATGAAACAACTAAGATCATCCCAAAAGAGAGTATCGGACTGTACCGGGACGATGGGCTTGCCATCTTGTCCAAACCACCTTCTATCGTAGAAAGGACCAAGAAGAGACTCTGTGACCTATTCAAGCACCATGGGTTGAACATCAAGGTAACAGTGAACGCAAAGATCACAGATTTCTTGGACGTAACTCTGGACTTGGCAAACAAACAATACAAGCCATACATGAAACCTGGTAATAACTTACTGTATGTACACACTGAGTCAAACCATCCCCTAACCATCACACGCAGAATACCGCAGTCCATCGAAGCGAGACTCCCAAACAAGTCCTGCAGCAAAGCTGTCTTCGACGAAGCAAAGGAGCCATACGAAAGAGCTCTCCAAGAAGCTGCTGCAGCAGGCCACAATGTCCAGTTGGAGTACAACCCTATCAGCAGCACTCAACAAGATGGTACGCAACGCAAGCACAGAAAGAGGAACATCACATGGTTCAACCCACTGTTCAGTCGCCATGTGAAGACAAACATTGGGCAGAAATTCCTCCAACTCATCAAAAAACACTTTACGCCGAACCACCCCCTGAGGAAAATCTGTAACAAAAACACACTGAAGCTCAGTTATAGCTGCGTGAAGAACATGTCGGCAATAACAATAGCACACAACATCAAATTCTCTGGCAAAAAAAACCGGACAAGCAGGTTGACAAATGCAACTGCAGGAGGAAGGAAGACTGCCCCCTTCCGGGAAAGTGCACAACCAAGAGCGTTGTATACCAAGCGACCGTTTCCACTGACATTGGCGAGAAGAGCTACATTGGACTTACCTCGAACTCCTTCAAGACCAGGTACACACAGCACAAAGCATCCTTCGCTCATAGATCAAAATCTACAGAACTAAGCAGCCATATCTGGAGCCTGAAGGATGCAGGGACCGCATATAAGATCACCTGGGAGATACTACGTCACGCAGAACCTTACTCCCCCGAACAAAGAAATGTAATTTATGCCTCTGGGAGAAGTACCACATCATCATGGCGGACGGTCCTGAATGCCCCCCCCCCCCCCCACACTACACCCATGTACCATTTGTTGTTGGTTAAACCCTCCATGTCTTGTGCCCTTCTACTCCTCAATTTGGGGCAGAGGTAATGCTTTGTGACCCCATTGGGATTGAGCTGGGTATTGAGAGTAACTCCAGTCTACACTATTTGGGACAGGTGTGATGCCTTTTGTGGATTGAATTGGTTATTGACATACAGTGGTAACGCCCTAGCTCGACCCCATTCAGTGGACCCACTGGAGACTTACCACTGCCCAAAATTACAGGTATTCACTGCAATGATAAATGTCTAAACAGTGCAGTGCGACTGATGAGCCTTTGGGTGAAACATTAAGTATCACACTGCCATTTATTTTTAATTATTATTTTATTTTATTCTTAGCTTACTGCATTATGTACTTAGTTCTGTGTTAAACATATTACTTTTTCCTCAGTTGTGTTACATTTTTGCTCCTTCTAAGTTTAGCACTTTACTTAACTTTGTATTTGTATATATATATATATATATCGTAAAGTGTTTACAGGAACAAAGTTCCTACAAAGTGCAGTGTTAAAATATGTAGAAAAATAAAGTTCACAACATCATATAGAATACACACACAAGAAGCATGTTTTTATAAAAAT
Source organism: Heliocidaris erythrogramma (assembly GCA_025617745.1). Classification (NCBI taxonomy): domain Eukaryota; kingdom Metazoa; phylum Echinodermata; class Echinoidea; order Camarodonta; family Echinometridae; genus Heliocidaris; species Heliocidaris erythrogramma. Next base: position 38,491,188 of record CM046864.1, on the reverse strand, counting down.
TCACAAGCGCTTTCGATTTAATCTCTTCAGGTGATTCACCTGAAGAGATTAAATCGAAAGCGCTTGTGAATTTTTATAAAAACATGCTTCTTGTGTGTGTATTCTATATGATGTTGTGAACTTTATTTTTCTACATATATATATATATATATATATATATATATATACATATATAAACAACGACTGTATTTCCAGTCGATGATAAATTGAAGGATTTTTTGAAGTTAAACATGTCATATATAAAGGCACATGGAGAAATAACTCTTCATTTAATAAACATTTTGATGTTAAGATTCTTTTGTTTTCATCTGAAATGGCACAATGAAAAAACAAATCTCAAAATATCGTTAACAAATTTACTCTCGAAAAAAAGTATAAACGTCGAATGTACAAAAGCGACAAATTATGATTTAAAACTAGAAAAGAACAAAAGTTGTTTTACAGTTTTGGCAAAGTTTTCTAGGCCTATCAGAAACATATGTATACCTGTATACTTCAGTTCAAATTTCATAAGATAAGATGCAATAATATCAAATAATAGGGTATTCTATAAAGACAATCTCTTTACATGTAAAACTTTCACGAAAAGAAAAACTATTGATTTTTTTATTTCATTGCGAGAAGGTTAGAGTTTTCTCAAAAATAATATCAAGAATGATATACTTCATTTGTAAAACTGAAATTAAAATTGATATGAAAATGTTATTGATTGGATATAAAGTATTTAACAACAAATTTATTTCACATATAGGTCCCCTGCAACCCAAATGTAAGTTGATTCCTGTTGATGTGCAGGAATGCATACAACTTATATATTTTGTTATTTAAACATCTAAATATGTTTCATAAATTTTATAACATTTTTAAAACTATTTTCTCAAACATGCTAAGCTCCACCCTAAAAAAAATGCCCCAGATCTCAATCCTGCAATGACATCATCTGTCAATCTAGTGAGCTAAGGGGAGACAGTGATACGTAGCTTTGCCAGAGATGACCATCTGTTCTAATAGACCATACAATGTCTACATAGGAGTTGCTATGTCAGACATGCTGTAGCATCGCCAGGAAAAGAATGGTAATGCGGAGGTATTGTTTGAAGGCATGCACTTCTATTGTGAGCATGTGCTGAGCTGGAGAAAGTTACATTCCACCATGAAGCTACAAGCTTCATGATTCCACTGTCTATTAAATGTTAGGAGAATATTTTACCATTTGTCTACACTTACAAATAAATGTCATCTTTTATTTTAACTTATTGTTGCCAAATCTTTTTCATTTACAATACGGCAGGTGCGAAATTATGTCGGAATTCTTGGAGGGATGCTCCTGGTTCTCCAAAAGTTGTTTGTAACCGGTAAGTCTGAACAATTTATGCTTAAACTCTAATTGTTATGAAATTAGAATTGCTTTATTTTTAATTATTTTCTTCTCGAGAATTCGTTTGATTATAAGCAATGACATTCAAAGCATAAGTTCTATTTTGTACTGTTTCTCTTTAAGTGAAGAAATTAAAATGTTGAGATAAAATAATGATGGGAGTAATAAGTAATAAAATGTTATGTTCTCTAAAAAAACCCACACTCATGCAATCTGTACCTCCGGAGAAATAATATTGATATTGTTGCTTGTATATCATAAATTGTTATAATAATCAAAGTGTTTTTATGTAAGCTGTTGTTTTCTCCAGTGAAAAGAAGTTTGTTTAGTCAGATGTATCCTGTAAATTTACAATGAGTTAATACGTTGGTAAATTCAATATGTTGATGTCAGTTGTGAACGTATCATTAGATAGCATCTCTCTCCCTCTCTTTTATAATTGGAATGCATTATAAGGCTGTAGGGTCAGATAAAAAGAAATTATGCAGACGTCAGCTAATGATAATGCAAGACAGTAGTATTTTTTTTTCCATTTTTATTATGGGTTTTCCCGTCCAATTTCGCACTTAGTGCATGCAAGAGTATAAATAGTTCATGCAATTTCGTTACAGGTCATTCAAAAATTCAAACTAGTCATTCAAAATCGCCATAGGGCAGCCAAAATTCGTAATGGGCAGTCAGATTCGCCATAGAGCAAGCAAAAGTGTAAAAATATCATTCAAATTCGCCATAGTGCATTCAAATTAGAACGGAAGAACACGAGACTGAAGATAGAGCATTCAATTTCGCCATAGGGTATTCATGTTCCTAACTAATGCATCCAAATTAGCTCTGTATTCACATGATTTGTAAACAGTATACATATAAGAATAATTATAATTATGTACATTGTTTGTTAAAAATTTAAAGAATAAATTCTTTAGGAATGTCCTGATTTTTTTCAACTCATATTTTACTTGTCAAGTTTCTGCATTATTTATGTTTGAAAGATATGTTTGCGCAACAATTAACACTTCATTGTTAACGTTCTATTATCTATCTGCGAGATCTTTTTCAAACATTCTTTGCGCGTTCTCCCAGCGTTACATGGCCCGCTGTCTAGTCCGTGAAATCATCAATGGCTGAAAAAGAGACTGAGTTTTGAGCTTTGAACTTTAACATCTTGCTGTTAAGATTCTTTTAGATGATGAAAGTCTTAATATGAGATAAAAACAGAAAAAGTCAATATGTTAACCATATGAAGAAGAAAATCCTGATATCGTACACATCCTATGATTTATGTCTGTAATCAATGCATGTAATTGATGAGATGATGCAAAATAACACAAGACAATACACATTATGAAAGAACATTTATAAAGATAAAAAGGCATATGAAATAACATATAAACATACAAAATTTGCTTAAAATTTAAGGCAAGCCCAATAAGGAGCACGCCAGTAAGCTGATACAGTTGCTTTTGTCCGCTCATTGGGCCCCGTGATGAATATGAAAAGAATGAACCCCCCCCCCCCCCGGCTTAAAACAAGAGTAAGCGCATAAAGTGAAAGAATGTGTAAACATGAAAAAGCAAGTGAAAAAAAAATACATGCGAAATTGGATGCACAAATTGTATAACTGGATGCCGAATGGCGAAATTGAATGCTATAACTTAGCTCGAGAGGGTTTCACGGGCGAACTTGGTTGCACTATGTATGAATTTGTATGACAATTGGCGAATGTGGTTGCCCTAAAGCGAATACGAATGGCAACTGACTATCTTGGCTGCACTATAGCGAATTTGAATGGCGATTGGTGGTGTTGGTTGCCCTATCCACGAAATTGAATGACCTATTAACTTTTTCTCATGCAATATGGGCAAAATTGAATGGTCTATCTTTACTTTTGCATGCACTAAGTGCGAAATTGGACGGGAAAACCTATATTACGATTTATGTTTAAGCCTAAATATCAATGTGTAATGCATCCAGTTTTGTTACGAAGAATAATGTACATTTTTTTAATGAATGATATTTCGTATAATATGTATTTGATTTGACAGAAAATAATAACAAATATCATTAAAAAAATTAAAAAGTAGTGAAGTTGATAATGATAATCGTGTTACAATAATGTGAAGGCAGTGTTTAATCTTGGTTGTCATACACCCCCTGACAAAATGAATTAAAACAAACCTGCATAGTTACAACCTAGGTATAGGTGTAAATGAGTGAATTTCTCGCACCTTTCTTTCTTGTTTTTATCGCTTTACCACGATAAAATTGTTGAAATTCCTTTTTTTTCTGTGGGGGGGGGGGGGGGGGGGGGTAAGAGGTGCATGATCTCTAAATGATACCAGCATGTTACAATCACTTTCTCTGTTAATGAAAAAAAAGTGGTATCTATGTGTAGTAAGGAATACGCTGTAAAATCCGACACTGTATATACAACAGCATTATATTCTTAACAAACTGGTCAGATTGATAATTACGTCATATGATTCTTTAAAACGTGTTTCAAGATTTGAACTAGGAAAAATATATAAAGCAAAGTCGTGTTCCCAGATTAGAACCAGGAAAAAATGTAAAGAAAAGAAGTTTTTCACGATCAGAACCAGGAAGAAAATATAAAGAGTTCATTAAAAATAGAAAAAAACATGCTTCATCCATTTTCATCAAAATTGATATTATCTGCATATTGTACATACCCTAACAATTTTAAAAGAAGAATAGGTTTCTCATGAGAAAATAATATATATTTGGCAAACAAAAATGACTCTGGTTCGACATATGTTACATCTATCCAAGTTCCAAAAGATCCTAAATTCATAGTAGTTAATTTTCCCCGAGGACTGACCAATAAGAGAGCAACAGGACCTGTATTATTGATCAGGTATGGATCGTCAGAGTGGCTTGAAGGCACTATTTAGTTTGATATCGTGGTCGCCATATAAACAGTGATTAAATATGAGCATTCGCCGGGAGATTCTTTTCGAATAGGAACATTATGTGCAGTAGTGCATGGTGCTCAGACATCCACAAGTAGTAACTATGGTAACAGCTCAGTGATATAAAGAGTGTCCGGCTCTAAAATATCATGGTGAGATGCTCTAAATGATTATATTCACGACCGTGATGATTTCAAACTTGTCCTAGTATCTTCAATTCCCCTATTACCTATTTAAGTGGAATAGCGCCCTTCAGATTCAGTTTTATGGGCGATTTTTTGAAAAGTGCTTGAAATTGCAAAAAACGTGTGCAAAATGAATTTGGGACGATTTGGAGCATTTCAAAATTTTGCGCACACACTGACGCGCGGAAATACGTGTACGTGCACATTTAAAGAAATGACCTTGACTGAAATGGCATTGATCTTCTCTTCAGTACTATAATTGTACCAAGTTTCAACTCGGTTGACCGTGCTGTTTTGGAGATATAGACATAACGTCGGTACAACGATTTGAGGCTCTGCTGGCGCAAGTCACCCTTGTTTATCCTTTTTTTCCATTTAATATTGTGTATTCCTTAATACCATTTTTGTTTTCTTTACAAATAATATATACAAATAATTTCTTGGTACTACAAAAATTTCAATATGCACGAAAAAGAGACATGATAACGAAGTTTTTCGTTATCATGCACTCATCAGGTTATCACGCAGGTATATAACAAATTACTTGAAATCAACTATATTATACTCGCATTAAAACAACACGTCCCCTCGACTATTTGGAACCGTTCAACCAATCGGCGCACGCAGCCCGTCCGTGCCTGCAAATCTGAAATGCACGCTAACAGACCAAAGATAGCCAAATGCGATTCAGCGATTGGTCTCCATTTGCTGAACAATCCAGCTTGCGCACTAAGCTACGCCGACGATCAATTCTCAATTATGTCCCGGGCCAGAAGCGCAGCGCATTTACGCTTTCTGGAAGCCGCCTGCGTTCAATCGCACGAACCCCTTCTGTGCAGACAAAAGGAGTTCGTTCAAGCTTTGCGATTATTCTGAAATTACGGCGTCTGGGTTGCGTCCGGGTTCATCGAGTATAATATAGTTGATTTCAAGTAATTTGTTATATACCTGCGTGATAACCTGATGAGTGCAGGTAGAAAAGCTTCGTTATCATGTCTCTTTTTCGTGCCATATTGAAATATATATATATATATATATATAGTAAAAAAATATAGTTCTGTTTCGGACTTGCAAAGTTATAGACAAAATAGGAATGAAAAGTCCGTATACGATGAAAAAAATTTCGGCAATTTATTAGATAGGTACACAAAAGAGCGTGAAGCGCGAAAAAAAAAACAACGCAGAAGCTCCATGGATACCAGCGCAACCATGGTAGAGATCAGGAAGGAGAGGAGAGAGAGAGAGAAAGAAAAAGAGATAGAGGCGTAATATAGCAGAAGCGCAAAAAGGGAGAAAGCTCCATGGAAACTCGCGCAACCATGGTAAAGAAAGTTAAAGAGGAGAGAGAGAGAGAGAGAGAGAAAGAAATAGAGATAGAGGCGTAATAAAACGTCATAAAAGAAGAGAAAAAGAAAACAAAAGAGGAGAAGCGCTAAAAGGGAGAAAGCTCCATGGAAACTCGCGCAACCATGGTAAAGAAAGTTAAGAGAGAGAGAGAGAGAGAGAGAGAAACACGTCACAAAGAAACAAAGGGAAACAAAAGAAAACAAAAAAGCGAGAAGCGCAGAGCGCTCAGCAATTCAAAAGAGAAATTCAAAACAGAGGAAGATGAAGCACAACGGAAAGAAAAAAAGAAGAAAAGGGGGAAAAGGAGGAAGTAGTGAAGAAAGAAAGTAAAGAACAAAAGGAAGAGAGAGAGAGGAAAAAAAAAGTAGAAGAAAAGAAGAACGAAGAAAAGAAGAGAAAGGTGGAAAGGACAAAAAGAAAACATTCAATTCGTACGAAATGCTCGAAATGTTACATTCATCCCACGAGGATGAAGGGTTCCCAGGTGGAAAATCAGTCTTTCCTCCCTTCTCTTCCTGGATAGATCATCGCCATCGCACTTGATGGCGCCGATCACTTTGAAGTCTTCAACCGAGTGGCCGGGGAGGTTGAAATGGCGTGCAACAGGCAAGCCACTGGTGTTCAGACGTATGGAACGTAGATGTTCAGTAACCCGGTCCGCTAGACGCCGTTTGGTTTCCCCCACATACAGTAGATTGCACGCCTTGCAACAAATCACGTAGATTACATTCTAAGTCGTGCAGGTGAAATTATCATGGATGGTGAAATTACACTTGGGGCCACTGATGTTACGGTTCTGTAGAAAGACGGGAATCTAAGTCTCTGTCAGCAGGTTGGACTCTGGTGTGGTTTGAATGGACCAAGGTTGATCTCAGGCTCTTGTCCTTCCTGAACGCTGTCAGAGGGGGTTCGCTGAAAATGTGTGAAGTTGAGGGGTTGTCACTCAGCAACTTGAAATTGTTCTTGATGGTAGACGAGAGCTTTCACCCCTTTTTGCGCTTCTGCTATATTACGCCTCTATCTCTTTTTCTTTCTCTCTCTCCTCTCCTTCCTAATCTCTACCATGGTTGCGCTGGTATCCATGGAGCTTTTGCGTTTGTTTTTTTCGCGCTTCACGCTCTTTTGTGTACCTATCTAATAAATTTTCATCATTTCCTGATGAAGGCCTATGGCCGAAAATCCGATTTCTTTTCATCGTATACGGACTTTTCATTCCTATTTTGTCTATAACTTCGCAAGTCCGAAGCAGAACTATATTTGTTTACTAAATTCTACCCTCACCTCTGCAACTTTAACATCATGCGCAACCCACCGGCAGTTCTTCAGTGTATAAGGAGAATCTCAGTTTTTAGACAACTTTAGCCAACCCATCCACTCTTCTGCTTTTTATCTCGGAATGTCTACTTTCGCGAAGACCCGCTTCTGCAGTCATCGTGATTTTGTTTCCACCTGTCTCCGCAAGAGTGTATCCCAGTTTGATTTCGTATTTCCACGCGTCCTTGCCTCGGAAGAATCAGGAAAGATACGATTGAACAGAATCTTCACCAATGCTCCCGTCGTCTGATGCGTTTATCTCTGGAATCGTATCATCGAGAAGTTGATCACCACAGCTCGGATATTACACAGCGCCTGAATCTCCTCGATAGTCTATGTAATCGACAACAGTACGGTTCTATCAGAATGTTCATCCATGACCTGAACAGTGAGTACCATGAAAGCCTCCTATATTTTAAACGCAGGAAATTATCTTCATTGCTACCTAAAAGACATTCTATCTCAGCTCAGTAGATAAGGACGTATCTCGTAACCTTGTTGTCACCATTCCGGAAGATCTTCCTATCACTGACAGTGAACGTTCTCTCTTAGCTAAGGGTCTCTCTTTCGTTCCTAGTCGTAAACATAGTGATGAATTCCAAGTGCGTTGTGATTTTGAGAACTTTGCCCGCCGCCTTCGTCTCAAAGCGTACTTTGCTTCCTTAGATACCACTCAGCCTGCAGATGGAGCCAGCCTTGATACCAACCATGACGATATCAATGTTCCCTCTCAGCAAGCTGAGTCTGTGCCCATTGCCTTTGAGAAGCTTCAACGTCGACCCTCTTCCTGGACTCCCCCGGAAGGCCAGTTTCCTAACCTAGAACTTTTCATTCAAAAGTGCAGATCTGATATAGACGCCCTTGATTTGGAAGCGGGAAAAGCTTGTAATATTACCCCTCAAGAAAGGTCTGCAGTGAAGTCGCTTCAAAGCAACGATGAATACATTATCAAACCAGCTGATAAAGGAGGCGCTGTCGTTGTCTGGAAACGTGACCTGTACTTAGCCGAAGCCTATCCACAACTCCACAACCCTGAATTATGAACCGATTGTGCAAGACCCGACTCCATCTCATCAACAGACTGTCAAGGATACCATCAGTGATCTCATTAATAACGATCTCTTTCCCCCTTCTGCTGTCAGTCTTATTCAGAAGTTCCCGAAGCCGCCCACTTTTTATTTACTCCCGAAGATTCACAAGGAAGGAACACCTGGTCGCCCAATTTGTCCACGATTGGCTGCCCTACTGAGCTAATAAGCCATTATCTTGATAGCATTTTTGCGCCAATTGTCTCATCGCTTCCCTCTTTCATAAAAGATTCTTCTGAGGCCCTCCGTTTGCTTGATAGCATCACCCTACCCGAAAATGAGAAAGCACTTCTCTTCACGATGGACGTGTCCGCTTTCTACACCAACATTCCTAACCATGGAGGCCTGCAAGCCATCCGCCATTTTCTGCAAGCCAATCCATCGGCGAATATACCAGCTGACGACACCATCGTACGTCTAACGGAGCTGGTGCTGAACCTTTCATCCTTCCAGTTTGATGGGAAGTTCTACAATCAGAGAAAAGGTGTTGCCATGGGGACCAAGATGGGACGTTCATATCGACGCTGTTTTTACGAACCGGCATACGAAGCCTGACTGCGCGAAAACAAGTTTCCAAGATAATCGCGTTTAAAGACTTTGCCCATTTAAAATGCCGGTTTGAACACCATAGTTTCATTTAATCATCGCAGAATTGAGTGTGTAATATGAGTGGAATTTATTCTCCCACATGCACGGAATATTTAAGAAAAATACGCAGTATTTTAGTTTTAATCTCTGCTTGAGATGGCATGCCGGTTCGTAAAAACACACGTTTCCGCATTTTACATAGCGCGTGTACTTAAGGGATAACTTTACGAACCGGCACGCGTTGATCGTATGCCAGTTCGTAAAACTCGCGCCTGGTATGGCTGCGCGTAGGCAAGCAGTATTACGAACCGGCATATGATACGTCAGTAGGATTATTCGCCTAGTTCTTAACGCAGTTCGAGGCCAATCTTTTGTACAATTGGTACTGAAAATGAAGACTGTAATCCCGACAAACCATGCATACAGAATTAAATGAAATAACACAATTTGCATTGGAAACAATGCAAATTGTGTTATCTCACGGTATCCCTTTCATGCATTACTTCTTCATGACCCGCCCACATTAAAAATTCAGTCTTCGACTGAACTGAAAGTCTACCCCCCTCCCCCCCCCCCCCCCCCCCGGAGAAAATACCACTTCTCTCTCTCTCTCTCTCTCTCCCTCTCCGTTTTAGCTTTATTTTCATTTATTTCGCATCTAGAAGAAAGCTGTTCCATTTCCCCCATGCACTCTTCACACATCCCTTAACTTTTGTAATTCTATTCTCTTCTCTCTAATCCTTCAAACTTGTAGCACACCCCAATCTCATCCCCCTAACCTCGTGTTTTATCTTGCACTGCAGAGACAGCATGATTTTGTGTATTTTTCAGGATAATATTGAATGTATTTTAATTAACATTTAAAAGAGATAAAATCAAATTGTAACACTGCACATCTTTTAAGACAAATCTGCAAAATAAATGGCAGACCTATTATGTATTTCAGAAAGCTACAACACTGTATGTTAGCGTGACAGTGATGTGAAAAAAAACACCTTCGTTTTAACTGAGAATTACCAGACATTAATTTTGTATAGACAATTCACTGTAGTCATTACTAAATTCAGGTGAACTAAAAGTAGAAATAACACATGTCACAAGAGTCTCACTAGAAGCGTACAAATTGGTCATAAAATTCATCAGTGTATTTGCAAATAACAAGAAACAATTTGCGATCAAGATTAGGTCATGTATTTCCAAATCTTAAAAATTCACATCAGATAAGGATAAAGGGAAAGTAAGACTGAAGATATATTTACCTCTGCATATTATTGTAATAGGCCAAACTGGAATATGTACTTTAAAAAAAAGTTATTAAAAAAAAAGTCACAAATACACTGTACAAAATGATAATTCATTAAGAATAACCATATACTGTATCATTTATCACTCAGGAAGGGGGGGGGGGGGGGGGGGCCCATTGTGAGTGGCCCATTACAGTTATACTAATGGCATATAAACTGTGTGTACATGTATATACATATATATATATACAAACACCTAATGGGTACATTAGGAGGACAGTTTTTGTTCTTTTTCTTTGTCCAACTGTCGACTTAATGTACCAACTGTCGACCTAATGTAGGGGTCTCTATTATGACGAAATAAACTGCATTGTTAACTGTCGACTTAATGTACCCGTTAGTCAAATATATATATATATATATATATACACTAAAGGAAAAAAGAAACTTATAAAAGTTCAAGAGATCACCAAATTAAATTCTCTGCATGGAAATGTACCAAATTTGGATATAATGTTGATTCAATGCATGGCTTTAAATGACAGTCAATAACAAAAAGTTTTCTTCAATGCCACAAAAGAAATGTGCACTGAAACAAAGGACTCTCTAATCCCAAAGTCACAAAGATAAACTGCAGTCTTGTACACCATATGCAATATGTTCTGAGTAACAATGACAGGAGCAAAAAGTGAAGAATGACAAAGATGAAGCATCTTGAGACACCATACTGCAACCAGATTTTTTCCCCCTCTATGTTATTCATTACAAAAAACACTATTTTAACCCAACAAGGTGAGATTTGTCAATGAAAGTCATTTCACAAATAAACAGATCACCTTCGGGGAAGATTCACCTTCATCAGAACCAGATCCACCTGAAACAATGATAATATTAATACAACAGACGTACGACCTGCAATGGAGGCTGTAGGCATTGCATGATATAATACATTTTCTAAGATATACATATATACATCTATATAATCCAAGGCCATATGATGGCAGTGTGCAGAGACGATGAATTGATCCTAGCAAGGTACATCTAAAAGCTAAAAGAAAAAATTCAGTGGCAATGCATATTGAAATTCAGGATAAACACATACAAAACAATGTATTTCCTCAAATGTTAGAAAAGGGTTTCTGCTCATTTTTATCGTTATTTCATAAAATTTGAACTGAACCGAAACATCGATCTTGCTTGTATGAGCAATCTCACAGTTAAGTCATGAGAATTCATGTCGTGCATCAACAGCTGCATCATGGCATTAACTTCGGAGGCATCCTAAAATGTAGAAGTGGAAGGCTTCATGGTACACCTAGTATTCTTGGTTTGCTTCGGTATTTCCTACCTAGTACAAACTTGTTAGATTTTTCAGAGTGATACGATTCCCATTTATTGATTTTTCTTCACTAATCGATTTTTGGATCTGCATGGTTTGACTGTGGGAGGCACAACATTTCCCAGGGAGTTAACATCATCTCCCATTTACTCGTTGATTGTATATGCCTCTGGTAAAATTACAGTATGCTGAGCACACTCTTCGCTTCTTTCAAAATGATCAAAGCATAAAAGAGCACTGCACCGGTGACATGCTGAAAAAATCTCTGACTTACAGTGTACACTTGCACATTTGGCATTCTGCTCACCATCCTTCGGAGCTGTCAAATGGTCATCACACATTTCTGTAGAGGAGATGATAAGTTGAATATCAGTGTAAGTGTAATTGTCAATAAAATATGAGATTTATCTATGTGATATTAAAAATCTATTCCAGGTAATATACATCAAAATATTATTTACATACATGTATATTTGAATATATTTATAGTTCAGTACTTTATTTGGAATAAATTACTGAACTACTACTCAAGAAAATTTCATTCCAGTAGTACAGCATAGCAATATTGGTTTTCTTCCACACAACCAGTAAGCAACTGTAAAATTTAAAATTAATCAGTTGTACTTAATATGTATGGGCTTAAATTTGCAGAAAAGTAAGTAAATAAGCACTCAATCACTAACCCAGCTCAGCTAAAGAGATACCTTCCATATCCATAGCATCATCACAAAGTCCATGGCCTCCATCATCAGTTCGGATATGAACTTTATCATGGCCTGTTCCACTGGCTTGGACGTCATCTCCCTCAGGACCGGTTTGTCGAGCTACAATTAGAGTAAAATAAAAGCCATCTCATTTTATCACAGGATGAACAGCAAAGAATGATATGCATTGATAAGCAGAAAACGTACACTTATCTAAAAAGCAATACTAACCAAGCTCAGCTAATGGGATGTCTGCCACATCCATCATGTCTCCATGAATTGGCAGTCTCTTACAACTTTTAAATCTACCAAGGGATATTCCTTATCTGGGAAACTCATGCATCTATACCTCTCATTTTTTGATCTTAGGACCAAGGTCAATGTTTCAGACAATGCATCATCTTGTTATTTCCAAAACTTATGTAGGTCTGACTTATCTTTTGTAGATGTGAATGTAGACCTATTTATGACAACATAATTATATGTAACTCTCGCAATGTGCTTACATGGCAGTCAATATTATACCCTCATTAAAGTAAATACAGTCTGAAATTTGGCTAGGGGCCAGACCCAGCCTAGGCCCTACGCTAGGGCTAGGCTACTGCCTGCTAATCTAATACTTACAGCCTAATCGTTACAATTCCAGGAAGGCTGAGTTTGAGGAGCCTGTTTGAATGTTTCTATATCTTCTCAAGGTATTTTAGGCCAGAACATCTAATTAACACTAACAGTAACATTTACACGTAACTTTAATAGACCCTACCCTTCATGCCCTAGCCGAACTTTATACAGGCGCGGTTCTAGAGGTCGAACTTTGGGAGGGGGGGGGGGGGGGTATTGGGGGCTTGAAGTTGAAGCTAGGATACTATACATTACACATAATACGTATTGAAATTGTTGTCATTTTTTTTTTTTGGGGGGGGGGGGTGTCTTGAGCCCCAAAGCCCCCCCCCCCCCCCCTCCCGCCTCGTAGAACCGCGCCTGACTTTACATAGTTACTTTGTTTAATGTTTCCAGTCTAGACTAGGCCTACCTAGGCCTACTCAAGTTACGGTAGAGTGTTACTAGTACACTGACTGCAGTCGAATCTAACAAGTTTTAATTAGGCCTAATAAGATCAGCTGTTGCCACAGGTATGACCAACAGTAAACGTTAGACCTTAAGTTTATCTAGTACATGATCACTCAACATAATCCAGTTCACTAAACGAATAATTAATCATGCAAGTTAATAAGTTTGTCATCGTCAAAGACCACCATCATAATCTATGTGTGGGGCTAGGGAAGAGCAAGATGAAATAATCATTACAGAATTACCATTTTCAGGGAGTTTTTCAAAATTTCACAATTGACTCAAACATAAAGAGCATACATATTCATTACTTGAGTATAAAAAAACCACATACACTTACCACTTCCACGAAGATTCAGAGTTCAAACACTATATTCATGTAAGCCCATTCTAGCAGACATTCAATCGCAAGATATGCCGGTTCGTAAAATCACGAATAAACTGGCGCGCACAAAACTCAAGCTTTACGAACTGGCATACTGAACGCGCATGAACGTATGCCGGTTCGTAAAACTCGTATTTCCAAATTTCGACGTTTTGTGACACAGGTCGGTTTTTCTCAAATGTATAACTTTTTAACTAAAGCGTTTTATGACCTCAAATTTTGCTTGAAGGTAGCTTATGGTAATACAAATGAGAATATGGAAAAATCTCAAAAATGAAAATTTTCGTATGCCGGTTCGTAATAAACAGCGACGATATGCCTGCCTTTTCATGGGTTTCATGGAGTCCCAAATGCTGACATCTTACCAGGGCCCCCGCCCCATTCTCTTCAAGAGATACATCGATGATTTCTTCGGCATCGCGACTTGTTCACGAGATGAATTGAACTCTTTCATACAGCATTTCGATTCATTCCACCCTTCTCTCCGCTTCACCCACACCATCTCCGACAACTCTCTCCCTTTCCTGGACATAGAGATTTCTGTCAACGGAGGTCGCCGGATCGATACAAGCATCCACTACAAACCCACTGACGCCCACAGCTATCTCACCTTCAAATCTTCCCATCCACCTGCGTGCAAGAAGGCTATTCCCCAGTCCCAATTCACCCGTCTCAGGAGGCTATGCAGTAAGGAGGACGATTTCCAGGCCCAGGTATCCTGACAACATGGTTGAGAGCGCCGCCAAGAAATCAGCAAGAGTTACTCGGATAGAAGCTCTGAGACGGAGTGAGAAGAAGGCATCATCCCGCGTTCCCCTGGTGTTAACGTATAATGAGCCGAATGCTAGACTCGCGTCTACCATCAAGAAAAATTTCAAGTTGCTGAGTGACAACCCCTCAACTTCTCACATTTTCAGCGAACCCCCTCTGACAGCGTTCAGGAAGGACAAAAGCCTGAAATCAACCTTGGTCCATTCAAACCACACCAGAGTCCAACCTGCTGACAGAGACCTAGATTCCCGTCCTTGCCTCCGCCCACGATGCAAGACATGCTCCCGTCTTTCTACAGAACGTAACATCAGTGGCCCCAAGGGCAATTTCACCATCCGTGATAATTTCACCTGCACGACGGAGAATGTAATCTACGTGATTTGTTGCAAGGCCTGCAATCTACTGTACGTGGGGGAAACCAAGCGGCGTCTAGCGGACCGGGTTACTGAACATCTACGTTCCATACGTCTGAACACAAGTGGCTTGCCTGTTGCACGCCATTTCAACCTCCCCGGCCACTCGGTTGAAGACTTCAAAGTGATCGGCGCCATCAAGTGCAATGGCGATGATCTATCCAGGAAGAGAAGGGAGGAAAGACTGATTTTCCACCTGGGAACCCTTCATCCTCGTGGGATGAATGTAACATTTCGATCATTTCGTACGAATTGAATGTTTTCTTTTTGTCCTTTCCACCTTTCTCTTCCATTCTTCGTTCTGCTTTTCTTCTACTTTTTTTTCCCCTCTCTCTCCCTCTCTTCCTTTTGCTCTTTACTCTCTTTCTTCACTACTTCCTCCTTTTCCCCCTTTTCTTCTTTTTTTTTCTTTCCGTTGTGCTTCATCTTCCTCTCTTTATTTTCTTTTTTCCTCTCCCTCTCTCTCTCTCCCTCTTCCCCCCCCCCTTTCTCTCTTTCATCTTCCCTTGGTTTCTTTATGACGTTTTACTACGTCATCCTCTCTCCTTTTCCTTCCTTCTCGCTTTTTTGTTTTCTTTTGTTTCCCTTTCTTTCTTTGTGACGTGTTTCTCTCTCTCTCTTTACCATGGTTGCGCGAGTTTCCATGGAGCTTTGTCCCTTTTAGCGCTTCTCCTTTTTTGTTTTCTTTTTCTCTTCTTTTATGACGTTTTATTACGCCTCTATCTCTATTTCTTTCTCTCTTTCTCTCTCTCTCTCCTCTTTAACTTCTTTTACCATGGTTGCGCGAGTTTCCATGGAGCTTTCTCCCTTTCTGCGCTTCTGCTCTATTACGCCTCTATATCTTTCTCTTTCTCTCTCTCTCTCTCTCCTCTCCTTCCTGATCTCTACCATGGTTGCGCTGGTATCCATGGAGCTTTTGCGTTGTTTTTTTGCGCTTCACGCTCTTTTGTGTACCTATCTAATAAATTTTCATCATTTCCTGATGAAGGCCTATGGCCGAAAATTTTTTCATCGTATACGGACTTTTCATTCCTATTTTGTCTATATATATATATATATATATATATATATTTCTCTAGATTCCGCATTTGGGAGACACGGCTTGTCATTTTAATTGTTCGTCTCCCTAAAGCGGTTTCGTGTCTCCGTAAAGCGGTGGTTTCCATTATGACGAAATAAACTGCATTGTTACGTGTCTCCCAAATGCGGAATCCAGCGTAATATAGATATTTCTCTCAATATATATATATATATATATTATTTTTTTTTTTTTATTCCTGAGGGACCTTATCTTACAAGCTATGCTTCATTAAGGTCTCCTCGTTTACCTTTACCCTTTGTTATTTTTACACTTTATTGGTTGAATGATTTGCAGATGTATTTATTTGGTACTTTTCTTCTTGACTGAATGACTGGCATGTGGATATGATGTTTCTGTGAATTGTAGATACTGTGCTTAAAAGATCTTGAAGTAATTGCAAATCATTAATGCTAACTGATGCATAAATTATAACAGAAAATTGACACAAAATTCCTAGACTATCATAACGTAATCGTAAATTTATGCAAAAGAATAATGGGAGTACTTATTCGGAGAACTGGTTTAATTTTCCCTCTTCTTTCAATTTGGCGCAAGCCTATTTTCACACTCTGGGCAAAAACAGTCAGTGTTCGCCCAGGCGTGGACGAAAAGTTATGTTAATGGCACTTGATAGATGAGACTATCGGGCATCTATTGACATGAAAAAAATCTTCCAAATATTTTGAAAATTTTGACAGTTTTTTCAAAAGTGTAACGTTTTTTTTTTAATACGCACTGTATATACAAATATATGTTACATGAAATATTTCTGGAAGGATTTTCAATAACATTTAAGTACATATGAATAATAATTAATTCATCGTAACTACTAAATGAATCTAGCAAATCCAGTATTTTTAAATTAATTATTGTAATAACGAGTATTCAACCCCCTCTTTTTTTAAATACTAACGATGGAATATATCACAACAGTTAAGGTGCAGCTATGGAAATATATTACACAATGTAAAATTAAACTTCTCACGTTACTTCGTTAAAGAAAGCGTAGCTACTGAGTGAAACATTTTTTTTCAATTTTGTGAAACTTTTCACTCAAGATCACTTCAGATCCTTAACTAGTTAACTGTGTAATAATGCCTTTAATTACTTTACTAATTTTTTAGAGCTATGTTTTGTTTGTTTTTGTTTTGTTTTGTTTCTTTGTTTGTTGTTATTTTTTTTTCGGGGGGGGGGTGGGAGATTTCCCATCCGCCTTCGCCTCCCCTGAGATCGCCGCCCCAGCCTAAATACAAACACAAAAATGTATCGAACAAGAATTTAAGAAACAGAAATAATAATATAAGATCTGTAAGGCGCCACATCCACTTGAACACTGTTAAAATGTAATGCTAATTGCGCACTTAAGGGCCTACAATGCAACAAAAGTTTAGGAATCGTCTAGATAAGCTCGTACTGTGATTTCAGTTGACTGAATTGTGCATTTATTCTTAATTGTTGCACTTACGTATATATTTATTTTTTTTGAACCGAAGGTGCTTTACCAACAGGTGATAACCTCTGTCACCCGATCCGTGGGCCCAATGGAGAAATGATTCGCGCCGTTCGGAAAACCATGAACTCAATTCCTTCTCCAATTCGAGGGATCGGACAATACGTCTGCAGAATCCCTGGTAAGTCAGTTGTAAAGGGGACTTATTGATTATCTTACTTGACTGCCGAAAAAACAAGTATTTACTGCTTTGTAGGTTAATTAAAAACCCCAAACAGTGTATTTAAAGGGAAATGAACCTTTCATAGAGATTTAGCTTGGATGAAAGCAGAAAATTCAGAAAAACATATTAGTGAAAATGTGAGATAAATCATACAAACAATAAGGAGGTTATGAATTTTTGGAAAATTGAGATCACTAATAATATGCAGATCCTCGCATATGGCAATGCGGTCATGAGGTGTGATGTTCTACATGGAGAACTCTCCCTTTTGTACACAAAGTACTCAGAAGTACTCCCTTTCTCAACTGTTATACTGAGACAGACATTTTCTTCACGGATGGACATGTAGAAATAAATTATGTTGCTTACCGTGGACCAAATAGTCTGTTTTTCATTAAAATCAGCAAATGGGAGTATTTTGGATAATTTTATTTGTACACACCAAATGGGAGGGTTCTCCTTGTATGACATGACACTGACATAATCGCATCGCCAATAGAAGATTCCCCACATCATTAGTGATCCAAGCTTTCAAGCATCAATAACTTTCTTATTCCTTGTCTGAATTTTCTCAATTTTTCACTATCCTTCCCTGATTCTTCTGTTTCTACTCAATCTGAGTTTCCATGAAAGATGAATTCCCCTTTAGGATTTAAAGGCAGTCGGTAACTTTGCTTTTAATCTAAAGTTGAATTCAGACCTGGTTGTATTTGCTTAATCCATAAACTCTTGTGTCCATAAAAGTGTTCCTTTATAAAGAGGTTCCTCGTTGTACCAGTGCGTATCTAAAAAGAAGTATACCCAACTTTGGTAGCTTCTAATTAAAACATAACCTTTATGAGCTTGAAATCTATTTCATAGTACAGCACAACTTATATTTTGTCTAATGACACCTTATTTTTTACCGTGCTGCCACGGTTGACTGAGCATTAGGCTTTTCAAACATTTAGAAGGTAAAGTTAGTATTCATTTTTGGCGCCATTTTTGACCGTGACCTTGAGGGGTCAAGGTCAAGATGGCGTTAGATCGGGGACCGTGGATTTTGAATTTTGGGCCACTTTCAGTTCGTCAAAAAGCTAGTATTAATTTTTGGCGCCATTTATGACCGTGACCTTGAGGGGTCAAGGTCAAGGTCATGGCATTAGATCGGGGACCGTGGGCGCCAGGCAGGGGTGGAAAAATTTTGGATTTTGGGCCACTTTCAGTTCGTCAAAAAGCTAGTATTCATTTTTGGCGCCATTTTTGACCGTGACCTTGAGGGTTCAAGGTCAAGGTCATCATGGCATTATATCGGGGACCGTGGGCGCCAGGCAGGGGTGGAAAAATTTTGGATTTTGGGCCACTTTCAGTTCGTCAAAAAGCTAGTATTCATTTTTGGCGCCATTTTTGACCGTGAGCGATGTGTCCGATGTGGATAGGGTCACACATATAACATGTGTCCCAATAAAGAACAGCCGAAGTGTTTAAGATGTAATCTCAGCCACTCGGCCGCCTATCAAGGTTGTGTTTACTATAAAGAAGCAAAGAAAATTCAGAGCGTCAGTTTCCAAAACAATGTAACCTATTGTCACGTGAGTGACTTTTTTTTTTTTTTAACTGCTAATTGACACAGAAAAAACTGGAATGGAAACAAATTGTAAAGAGTTATATTTCCAATTTAATGATCAGTTTTCTTTTGCTTTCAATGTTGGATTTCAATGTGTATATAAACATAAAACAAATTGCAAGTTATACATAAACAAACTTATCTTAAATATAATGAACGATTCGGCTTAGTGCAAACTCGTGGGTGTCGGCTGCCCTTGCCGTTGACGTCAGCTCGCCCGGGTCACTTGGCTGCTCTCTGGTTCACGCCGACTCGGCCACTCAGCCAGACGCTGCCCTACCGGCGGTCCTTTCAGCTCCTCGGCCTCTACCAACAGCGTCGTTCCCAACCAGAGTCCCTCCTTGACCAGCGATGTCGCTTCAGCCGACGGCAAAACTAGCAGGACGAGATCGAGCCCCCATTCGACGAGATGAAGACTATCGGATGGCAGCTGGAGCTTGCATCTCGTCGCGACGTGGATAACCCCCAGAGTAAACGTTTGCTGCCTTGACCGAGATCAATAGTTTCTGACTGGCTTTAAGTGTTCTCCCCGATTCTTATTTATTTATTTATTTATTTATTTAGGTTTAATGGCGTTTATCAGCTACTAGGGCTATGTACGCCAGAAGCTACCTTATGCCTTGAAACTAATTTAGTTCTGGTAACAAACATAGATATGCCGGAGTACATATCGAGAACAAAGTATGAAAAACATTCTTTCTTTTTTCCTTTTAAACAGGACATACCTGAGCTATACGATATCTTTCTCCCCGATTCTCTAAAATAAATCCCTACTTATACCCTTCTGAGAAATTTCTATTAATGCAAAATATGTTACAGCGGATGTTTCAGTAAATGAAAAGGTGAACATCTGTAGAAACAAATAAATTATTCAATTTAACACTCCAAACAAGAATGTCTAGCCAGAGGACTGTTACAAAGACTTGGCTTGAATAGGCTTTAACTAAAATACATACATGAACCTAACTGAAATAAATAACTGCATTTTAATGACCTATAAGTCATTACCCTTTGGGTTTCTCCTGAAAAATACATCTGGCCAAATAAATTTCTCTCCTAACACCTATGCACAAGCAACCAAAAAAATACCATCAGGAAAAAGGAGAAGAAAATAATTTAAAAGAACCTCATATAATCAACAGGGAAACTGTCAAAGGAATAACATCGATCGGATATTTCCGAATTGAACCCTGGTGATCCAAAAACAATGACAATGCCCAAAAAAGCAACCACGTCAACACAAACAGAAACTGTTGATGAATCGATTCAGACTGATGAGCAAGATGAGCTCATATTCAAAGAAACACACTCCGAACCAAAGGAATCTGATCCTGTTATTCCGGCTTCGACAGAAAACGCTGGAGTAGATTTTCTAGCCTTTATAACTTTCATTGTTAACAATTTAGATAATGAAACGACACATTCCAATAGAATAAGATTAGTTGTGGAGGCAGCAAGGCGTGGACATTAATGAGGTGTCACCGAAGATGATTCATGATCGTCTTCAGTGACAAAAAGAATACTCAGACAACCAAAGATAGGATTTTTCACATTTTACAGTGGAATTCGCAAATCATAAATGCACATCGACCAGAATTTTATAAGGAAGTAATAGAAAATGTGGACTTTAAAGATATTCCATCTCTGATATGTTTGCAAGAATCCTGGTTTACTGATTTTAATATATTTTCAATTCAAGATTATATTCCTATTATCAAAAATAGAGGCGAAGGAGGGAAGAGGAGGAATTGCAATATATATATACATAAAACAGTTACATTTAATGAAATTAAATCTCCACAAAATAAGGAAAACCAAAGAGTCGAGATATTTCTTTTTGGAAGTTATTACCTTAATAAATTATTACAATCCTTGCCAAAAGATAGAATTACGCCATCTAGAAGAAGTGATTGAAAATTGCTCAAATTTTTTTATCATAGCTGGTGATTTCAATTCTCACAACCCTCTCTGGGGTAGTACAAAACGGGACGGTAATGGGAAAATAGTTTTGTAGAAAAATATAATTTAGTAATATTAAATGATGGGACTCCCACGAGAATGGACCCTCATTCAGGAACATGGTCATGCTTAGACCTAACGATTGCATCAAAGGAAATTGCTAACAAATTAAAATGGACTGTGCTTGGAAATTTTGGGAGTGATCACAACGTCATCAAGTGTTCGCTATAAGAAATAGAATATATAAATAATGATAATGTCGATACACAAGAAAAGAATTGGTCTTTCAAAAAAGTAAACTGGAAAAAATATGAGGAAAAAATTAAATCAAAATTTAGTGATTTAAATATTTTAAAATTTTCCAATGACTTAAACGTTCAAGAAAAATACAATTTAGTGTTACAAATAATTAACGAAATAGCAGAAACCTTCCACAGAACAGGTAGAAACCGGACAGTTAAACACCCTGTCCCGTGGTGGACACCTGAGTTACAAGAAGCAATCAGAGAAAGAAATAGGTATAGAAATCGATTAAATAGACATTTTAAGAAGGAGGACCTAGAAATGTATCGAAATAAGAAAGCATATGCCCAAAAGATAAAAAGACGAACACAAAGGGAATACTGGTTGAATTATTGTCATTCATTGAACAGAATGAGTAACATTAGTAAAGTATGGGATATGGTCAAAGGTATAAAGAGGAGCTCTGGTACAAAGCATATATTTCCGAATTTAATTACAGAGGAAAAAAACCCGGTTCAAAATAGTCAAGATAGGCGAGATAAATAGGAGAAATACATTTGAAAGAGAAATTCTGATTAGGATGGAAGAAAGTTACCAGTCCGAAAATCCCCTCAATGATGAATTTACGTATGGTGAATTAATAAATGCTGTAAAAGAATTAAAAAATTCTACTGCAGGGAAAGACGGTATTAAAGCCACTATGATACAGCACTTACCAGAAATAGCACTTAAATTTATATTAGTGTTATTGAATAATGTTTGGAATTCTTCAATCTTTCTCTCAGAATGGTATCATGTTACCCAGATTCCTATACTGAAACCCGACAAAGATCCAACCAACCCTTCATCTTACCGACCAATTTCTTTGACTTCGACATTCTCGAAATTGATGGAGAGAATAGTTAAAAATAGACTAGTATGGTTCATGGAACGAAATAGTATTCTGACCCCAATACAGTCGGGATTTAGAAAAAAATAGAAGAACATTAGATCAACTACTTAGATTTAAAACAGATGTTCAAAAAGGATTAACTAATAAAGAGTATACCTTAGTTGTTTTCATTGATCTAGAAAAGGCGTATGACCTTCTATGGAGAAAGGGGATAGTTTATAAATGTCAGCAAGTTGGTATAAAAGGCAGAGTCTTGCAATGGATTAATACATTTTTACAAGATCGATTATGTAAAGTGAAAATTAACGGTAAGTTTTCGTCTCAATATGTTCTGAAGAACGGAACACCCCAAGGCAGTGTCATCAGCCCGGTTTTGTTCAATTTAATGTTAAATGATCTAAAACTAAAAGAAAAATCTGTAAAACTATCTATGTATGCTGATGATATTGCCTTATGGTGCTCCGGCAGAAAATATAGACTTTTTGCAAAAGAAAATGGAAAGAATCTGGAGTATGATAATTTCTCCTCAAAAGTCTGCTGTAATGGTGTTTACTAACAGACGGCAGAAACAAGTAAAAATCACGATAAAAGAGAAGTTAATACCGCAAAACACTGAATATAAATTTCTCGGCATCTGGTTTGATGTCAGACTAACATGGAAAAAACACATTGATACATTGAAAATTAAGTGTTCTAAAAGAATTAATTTATTACGTTGCATTGCAGGAACAGGATGGGGAAATAATAGGTCAATCCTTTACTTAGTTTACAAAGGACTTATTAGATCTATATTGGACTATGGCTGTGAATTATATGACTCGGCAAGTCTTTCAACAAAACAAGAATTAGATTCAGTTCAATATCAGTCATTGAAAATAATTACAGGTGCAGTTTATAACTCCTCTCTTGAAGCACTTCAGGTAGAATGTGGTGAACGTCCATTACAACTAAGAAGAAATTTATTTGTTGGCAAATATATGTTCAATCTTTTGTCAAATAAAGATACCAATCATCCTACTTTGGAAATAATCGAACCGTCCTTGTTTCTTGATCAATATAATTGGAAACCAGGTCGAAGACCTTTTGTTAAAAGAGCATGTAATGCCGAATTTAAAGTTGAGCAGTTGAGTCAAAGAATATTAAGAGAACCTTTTTGGACTTATAATATGCCCAATATATCTTATCATATTCACAAAATCACAAACAAGAAAAGTAATTTAATTCATGATATGAAGAGCTGTGTTTTAGAAAGGATACATACAAGATGGAAAGGTTATTTAAAATATATACTGACGGATCAAAAAAAGACAAAAGCACTGGTGCAGCATTTTTTATACCTGAACTGGATCTAATTTTTTTTTTTTAGATTAACGTCAATAAATATAATGAGAGCAGAATTAGAAGCTATAGTAATGGTTCTGGAATGGCTTGAAGATTGCAGAGGAATGTCAGTCGTATTTTTAACAGACTCACTAGTTATATTCACACGTAGTACATAGCATCGATGCTATGTTAGCATCGATGCTATGTAAGTTTCAAAAATATTTTCAGTACGTTCAGACAGGCCGTGATCGACTTGCTTCTATCACCCACTCGTGACTATTCATCGCTCACCCGCTGCCAAAACAATAATTACTGCGCCACACAGAGTGACCCGAGTATAATTGGTATGCATGGTCAAACGCGCGGAAGTTTGTGTACAGGGGTCATATGATGCGAAGCTTTTGTTTTGAATAATATTTTATTTGTCTTCATAAATCAACATAATAACACAATAACAATTCATTTGTAATATCGATAATACAATCAAGTAGCAAATACATGTGTTATAATACTTAATTTTAAATAAACCTTGTACATGTCAAAATTGACTGAACTCCAATCCTATGCCAAAATAAAACACATGCATGCACACTATATTCTCTGGTAAGCACATGTAAATCAATATCTAAAGACCACATCATACTTTAGTTAAGGTCTGATTCTGAAAGAGCAGATTCTCAGCTTTAAAATGATATATAACTTATTGGATGTTCATAACCCAATGTACAAAGAGAAGAATGCACAGTCCTTCATAATGTTACTTCTTAATAAGGGTTTAAAGTTTGCAGTCTATTGAAGCGCTCTGACTTGCAAAGTGTTGTGCTAAGGTGACAAATGGAGGATTAGAACTCAATGAACATTTCTATGAAGGGATTATCAGATTGTCCTAAAACTTGGCATACTACATAGACATATCCTGTTTATCATAGTGCACAAGTATCAATGCAAGAACTTACTCCGGGAGATTTATGGGAGATTAAAATGAGACAAGTATTCAGGATCGTGAAAAAGAAAAGTAATACAACAAAATCCAGAGAAGACACACATAAGTCTGATAAGCTGTCAAAAATACCACTTCTAGATTGTTTCTTGCCTCCACATTTTAGATTACTTAGAAAAAAGTATACTCTTTCAGGAAATACCCAAAACTAAAATTTGACCATGCATGCCAACCAAAACACATTGAGCTCTAACTGAAAATCACACAGTGCGACTTTTGGGTGGTTTTGTGGTGCCTGGTCATATATAAAAAAGAAAAAGATAAAAAGAAGGAACCCCCCCCCCCCCCAAAAAAAACAAACAAACAACAAAACAACCCCTTCCTTACCACACAGTATACACATTAGCCTACTTACCCCTATATACATCACATTACATTACAGTACCAGATGAAACAGACAGAATGATAATAGAAAAAAGTAGGGAAGAGGGTACATCACATGAATACATACATTGCATTATATTATAGCACCACATGAAACAGACGGAATTACGATAGCAGCGATTGCGCTCACGTTACAAACAGTCACAAGCGCGGCGGGTGGTCTACCGCAAAGCGTCGATGCTTTGCCGCTGGATCCTGAGATTTAGTCCTGCTAAACTCGCTGCAAGAATAGTTTGGAAACTCGCTTCTATCTCGTGACTATCTGCGTTCAGACAGCGTTTGGTCTCGACACTATCTGGTCTTCACCAAAATAGCATCGATGCTATCGCTCTACGTGTGAACGTACCTACTGTCCGCACTTCAGGCTATAGAAAACAATCAAATACAAAATAATCTCATAGGTGAAATACTATATAAAATACAAATAATACAAATGTCAGATGTAGCTGTAAATTTTGAATGGATACCTTCCCATTGCGGTATTCGAGGTAATGATATTGTGGATAACCTAGCCAAAAAAGGAGCGTCAAAAGAAAATATTGATCTAGAAATTCCATATATAAAAGAGGAATTAACAAACTATATGTCATCAATTTACAAAGAAACTTGGCAAGTTCAGTGGGAATCTTCATTAAAAGGTAGACATTTATTTGATATACAGCCTGACGTTACAGAAACTGTAAATTTTCAAGGTCTTAACAGAAATGAGGAAGTAATAATCCATCAATTAAGACTAGGAAAATGCAAATTAAATCACTATTTATATATATGTAACCAACATGAAAATGGTTTTTGTAGATATTGTAATGTCTCAGAAACAATAGAACATTTTTTTCTTCAATGTAAGAAATACGAAAGAGAAAGAAGAACAATGCAAAGAAGACTTAAATTAGTTACGTTGGATTTAGTGAAATTATTGGGAAGAGATGCGAATTTTAGAGTCATCTTGAATTATATTAAAACAACAAAAAGATTTGAATAGCTATTTTACTGCTCCATATTAGCATATTCTTACATTTCTAATAAGGAATATAGTCAGGAGAGAATGTTATCCTCAATGTAAGGTTGTAGTTTGAACGCCCAAAAGAGAGTAAAAGGGGTGTAATTTGTTTGGTCTTTTTCCCCTCAATATTGCGAGATGAAGTGTAATAATTGATATATATTAAAGAAAAGAAAAATATACATTGAACCGAAAAACTGCTTTCGCCACATAGTCTTACAGTAAATCGGATACTGGGGCCAGTAAAACATTCTTATTGGTCAACGGTTGGAGAAGGCCTCCTTCGCGGCTGGCGATTAGTTGTGGGTGGCAAGGACAGCGGCCCATGCACCCCTTGTGAGTTGCACATAAGAGGCCAAAAGACGGAGGTCCATGCACCCCATCTAGTTCACCAGTTACTCAGTTATTCGAGGAGCTGAGACTACTAGTGGGCACACAAACAAACTATCTTCTTTTTGTATCATATATATTTGTATACATATACGTATAGTCCACGGGCATGCGTAGACCAATATAATTGTACCTTATTTCAGTGCAATAAATAAAGGAATTCGACTCGTCATTATCCTCATTATTTTTGGTACGAAAGATTGATTACAATAACGCACAATTAATGGTGATGGGAAACTAATTTTGCACTTCGCAGAGGCAGGTGAGCCTGTTCAAACCCGAAGACATTGGCCGGGAAGTGAAATTTTTTTTCCCTGTACCTTTGGGTCTATCCAATATGAATATTCATGAAAAAGACTACAAGTATCGGACTTGTATTTTCTTACTTAGTTTCACCTTATTTTTAAATCAGCAAAAGAAAATTTCACAATAGAACTCGCGGTCCTTTCATCGATAGCGCACCAGATTATCCGATTGCGCCACAGAGAACAGCTGCTCAATGGCCTTGCTCGTTTTATCATATCCCTACAGTTCGTTTCATGAATATTCATGCCGACTAGTCTTGACGGAATAAACCGTATTACTGGTCATGCGCATGCGTACTCTCATCTCTAAGACCCAAGTCATGAATATTCATATTGGATAGACCCAAAGGTACAGGAAAAGAAAATTCGCGGCCGGGAAAAGCAAACCCACCTCAACAATTTGGACAACACAACGATACAAATATGTAACATGGAACGTCAGCGGCGCAGATAATCTGTTAAGATAGAAGAGCGCCATCAGCTCCAACAACAACAACATTTGCCGTCAGTTGCTCGTGGCTAGCTGAGTGGTTAAAGGCGGTCCATCGCCGGTTTCAATGGGGAAAAATCTGTGTTTGCTGATGCTGCAAAATACACTGTTGGTCATAATGGTAGCATAATTTTTTTCTACCTTTCGTACACTATTGACAACAATACGAATCATTTTTTTTTTGCAAAATAAAGCTTATATCTTCACCGATTTTATTGATAAATCTGTTCTTAACATATGAAATAAAAAATATAAGACAAAAATTAATTCATACAAACTTTATACACTGGTTTAAACCACTTTTGACAAACACAATCATCCAGACCTTGGATTCCTTGAAAAAATGTATCGTTTTTGGTAAATGTTTAACCATGATAAGTTTATCGTGAAAAATAAAATCTTGGGATCGTTTGATGATTGAAGGGAAGTGTTCCTCTTTTTAATCTTGTTGGGTCACTTAGTACCTGGTATGGCCACCTCTGGCGCGCACCAGTGCCTGTACACGCCGTGGCATACTGTCAACAAGGTTGTTGATGGTGTTCAAGGGCAGTGCATCCCACTCTTTGGTCAGTGCTGGGCTAACTCCTGCACATTATGAAGATGATTGTTTCTCTCATTGATGGCACGGCCCAATGCATCCCAGGCGTGCTCAATGGGGGTTCATGTCGGGGGAACAGGCAGGCCAAGGTATCTGCTGCACGTCCTCTGCGTCAAGGAATTCCCTCACCAGACGTGCCCTATGTGATCGAGCGCTGTCGTCTTGGAGCTGAAAGTTATTGCCATATACTCTTCTCGCGTATGGAAGACAATGGCGTTCCAGGATATCGCGGTACACGACGGCGTTGACGTTTCCTTCAGGTGCAGCCAATGGCGTTTTTCCGCCATAATGTATTCCGACCCATACCATCATTGAGCCTCCACCTGCTTGATTGGTTTCCTGGACACAGTCATTACGGAGGTTCTCGCCCCACAATCGTCGAACCTCTGCCTCCCATCGGTGCGGTCAAGGATGTACCGGCTTTCATCAGTGAAGATTACATGGCGCCAGTGACCAAGCTGCCATCTCCTGTGCCTCCTAGCCCACTGGAGTCGAGCAACCCGGTGGCGAACAGTGAGACGTGGAACCTTGGTCATTCGCCGAGCTCTGTAGCCATGTTGGACAAGTCTCCTGTTTACGGTTTCCCGTGAAACGTTCACTCCGAAGTGCCTCCTCCACAAGTGTCAAAGACGACTCGCTAGCATTCTCCGGTTCCTAAGGCACATGTTCAGCAGCTGACGGTCATCCCGTGCGGATGTTCTCCGTGGTCGACCTGTAGATCTCTCTGGACTCAAAGTACCCGCCTCTCGATGTCTTCTGAGGATGCGGCACACACAACTCTGCAATAGTCCAATAATATCTGCAATCTGGGCCTGTGTCCGTCCATTCCGTCGGAGTGCAAGGACCCTCTGACGAATTGCAAGTGCCGTTGGGCGAGGCATGGTGTAAGGAATCAATTTACCAAATTTGGTAGGAATTGATCAAGCTTACTCTGAAAACGGGCTGTTAACACACGTAGGCTTTCTGCACGAAATTGACAGCAAAACAACAGCAGAAAGGAGGCTCTGCCTTTCATAGCACCAAACAATAAGATAGGCCACGTTATGGAATGTTTCACTTGACCGACTTTTACCTCGACAATACCAAATCATTATGTAATCAATGAACCTGGTCAATATTATCTATTTAGGCTTTTAAATATGATTAAATCAACGGATGACTATGAAAATACGAATTATGCTAACATTATGAGCAACAGCGTAGTTCTTGCGCGTACGAAACTAGGTCTAGTCGAAAGTATATTGAGGATCAGCGAAATGTTCTTCTCCTCGTCAAAATTCCGCATAGATCGCTGTGATATGTAAGTTGTACTGAATATAGCGTAATGTACTACGGTAACTTTCTCGAGCTCGCGCGCGAGGATAACATATCCCAGAATGTATTACACTTCGCTTGGCGCAGCAACGGTCCTTTACGTGCGCTACTGTATAAATACCGCTTCCATTCGGGAAAAACCATATGTAATAAGTGAAATATATACATGCATATATATGTATATTTTATTTCTACTCTCCCAAAACATTAACTTAGAATATACATTATAATCCCACTCTCCTACTTGTATACAAGCTGTGATCACAATGTAGCAAATACATAAAAGAAAGTATCCTGGGCTTATAATACAAAAACTCCATCCTATAGGCATTTCTACGACAGGAAATGGAACAAAGGAGCGTTATGTAATAGGATAAAGAGGCAGGGTTCTGCAAAGACTTTTTGTCAAAGAAAAGACGAGTTCAAGTCCAGACACTATTGAATAGAAAGCTCTCAGCTGAGATTATCTCCCTGTAATACCTCCCTGAATGGTTATCAATTTGAATGCATTTTCAAAATGGACTGTAAAACTGTACAATAGGTATAGTTTGTAGGGATACATGATATCATCCTAATTATTTATTATTCTTATTTTTTTGTAATGCTAGCCCCTCCGTACATTTCTGACAGAACCCCTACTTTTCACTTGGATTGGTCCAATGAACTTGCCAATGCAACACCCCTATTTTTCCTGAATTGAACATTCCTATTATACGTGCTCTGAATGGGTCAATAGGGTTAACATGTAAGAACAGAGAAGAAATTGAGAGTTTGGACCCAAAAGAGATTTTTACCCCAAAATTAAGATTTTGAAATCGTTTAGTTTGTGAACTTAGGGTTGGCAAAATGAATTACTTTTAATGTTTTCGTTGAAAGGATATATTAGAGAATACATTTTGTGTAGAAATTAATTGTGTAGGATGAAGAGAAGGTATGATAAAATGGTGATGAACATGCATGAAGGTTAAAGTCTAAATTTTCCTTTTTTGGGTGGCCAGACAAGGGGGGGGGGGAATGTACAGAATGGGTGGCACGGTAGGGGTTAAGAAACTAATCTAGTTCCACTTTATGGTGCAAAATTTCAACTATGCATTTTCTCTGTCTTGCAGATTGTTACAGCAATCCTTGTCAAAACGGTGTGTGTGCAGAGACGTTGGAGGGCTTCGAATGCCAATGCTCGACTGGATTTAAAGGAAAAAACTGTGAGGAAGGTAAGAACGGCTAAAATTATTTACAATTTTTTTTCTTTTATAGACTCTTTGATTGTTTTTTAAAGATATATAATAGTTAGGAGCACAGACGGCGGATGGGAAAAGGTGATCACTTTTTTTTCAAAATGGATTCCTATGTAAAATTGATTGCTGAAAATGCTATTTCGAGTGGATTTTAAGGGTAGTATAGGTAATTATTTGAAAAATAAAAATATCAAATAATGTTCTCATCTGCTATTGTCGTCCGTCATCCGGCGTCCGGCTTCCAGCTTCCGTCAAAAATAATGTTAAAGTTTACCTGCAAGACTCTTATTACAACTAATTTGGCAACCGATAATCCTATTGTGACCAATCTTGGGTCAGAGTTGCACAAGGAGGACCTTCACGTTGTGATGCTGTCGAGGGTCACATGCTAAGGTCAAAGGTCATATCAGGTCATATATTTCAAAACTCGTTTGTGACAAATAACTTGGCAAACGTGCTAATCCCTATTGTGCCAGCCACTAATCCCCCTGTGCCATGTTTAGTTTTGAAGTGCACAAGCGTGAACAAGCGTGAACAAGCATGATCAATGCTACTAAACATATACGTGTCACAGCCACGGAGGCTGTGGTTGTGGCAGGTAGTGGCACGCAAGCACAGGCTAGTGCGCATGTACGTGGTACTGCTAAGCATTTCAGTACACAAGATTGTGGCATCGTATGGGTTAATCCTATTGTGACAAAACTTAGCTCAGAGATGAACTTGGGGGACCTCCATGTTATGGTGCTCTCGAGGGTCAAATGCCTAGATCAAAATTTGTTTGAGATCATACGTTGCAAGACTATCTTGTGATAAATAACTTGGCAACCGTTAATCATATTGAGACCAAATCGGGTCAGAGATGCACTTGAGGGAACTTCACGTTATAGTGTTTGCGGGGTCACATGATCAAAGTCCCCAATAAACGGGACGATTGGCCTCAATCTTTCACCGTTTTCTGACCGCGGATCGACGCGTATAAAGTGAATGACAATCCTACACCGCTTGACATACAAATCTTTAAGAATTGTGTGTGTGGGTGTGGGTGTGTGCGCGCGCGTGTGCATCTGCGTATATGTTATTGGGTGCGGGCCTCCGTCATCCCGCTCGATGCGGAGCTCTGTGTGTGTGTGTCTTTCTTTTTTTCTTTCTCTCCCTCTCTCTCACTCGCTCGCTTCTGTGAATTATTGTATCCCGTGGCAGAATGCTGGGAAGCGTTTTACCAAGTGTTTTGTCAGTGATTTTTAGCGACAGATTTGCTCTCAGCCAATCAGAGGCAAGGATTTCAGTAGCTTATAACAGTTGTCGGTAAAATCACTGACAAAACACTTGATGAAACGCTCCCCGAGGATACGCCGCCGCCGCCGCCGCCGCCGCCTCACATTCTTGTGTGCGCTCTAACTGCCACATTCCTTGACGGATTTCTTTCAAATTTTGTAGGGAGGTGTATCTTGGTATAATCTACACACCTATAATTTCTGGTGATGCTGCCTCCAGTGTTTCGTCTTTTATAGGGTCAAAGGTCGTATTTTGATAGATGCCTTGTGTACACTCTTGTGTGCAGTATAAATGCCACATTTCTCAACAGATTTCTTTCAATTTTTTGTATGGAGGTGTATTTTGGTATAATCTACACACCTATAATTTCTGGTGAAGCTGCCCCCATTGTTCCGTCTTTTATAGGGTAAAAGGCCATATATTTGTCTATAGTTTCTGTGCGCTCCGGCGGTTACATTTCTCAACAGATTTTGTTCAAATTTTGCATGAAGGTGTCTCTTGGTATCACCTAGAAGCCTCTAGATTTTGGTGATGCTGCCTCCAGTGTTCCGTCTTTTATAGGGACAAAGGTCATTTTGATAGATGCCTTGTGTACACTCTTGTGTGCAGTAAAATGCCACATTTCTCCACAGATTTCTTTCGATTTTTTGTATGAAAGTGTATCTTGGTACAATCTACACATCTTTACTTTTCTGGTGATACTCCCTTCATTGTTCCGTCCTTTATAGGGTCAAAGGTCATTTGTCCATTTCGTTCACTCTTCTGCATTTCTTCTGGGTTTCTTTCAACTTTTGTATGGTGATGTATCTTGGTCAAATCTACACATCTCTAGTGTTTGCTGATGCTTCCCTCAGTGTTCCGCTTTTTAAATCTAAGCTAGGGTCAGCAATTGAATTCGAGAGTAGACAGTCACCGAGATGGAGGAGAAGAATAGGCTAATGGAGAGAAGAATGAACGATCTTGAGAAAGAATACAAAGGTCTTTGGATGGAGCTCGCTAAAAAAATCGGCCATCAACAAAAGTGAGCGTTTCTCTCGGCGCAACAACATTCGCATTGTTGGAATAACAGAATCCAATGGTGAAGATTGCATCACTTTAGTGGAAGATATTCTAAAGGAGAAATTTGCGCATGACATCAAAGTTGAAAGGGCACATCGAAATGGGAAAGCAGTACAGGGTAAACCGCGGCACATCTTGTTTAAGACTTTGTCGTATCGTCACAAGGTCCACCTGATGAAGAATCAACGCGAGAAGTTATCAAAGGAGTCATACTCCCCGCCCCCCCCCCCCCCCCCCCCCCCCCCGGAGGTCGAAGGGACCGCATGCGTGTTCCCAAAATCTCCGGTAAAGGGGTATTTTTTGGGCGACACAATGCGGCCCGTGAATTGTAAAAAAGGGGGTGTTTTTTATCTTTCACCCGGAGATTTCATTAAGAAAGGGGGTGCTTTTCTTTCACTCTCTCTCTCTCTCTCTTCGACACCTGAGAAATTAAAAAAGGGGGTTATGAAATATCTTGAAAAATTTATCAAATCCCAAGATCAAATTCCTGAAATTCCTGCTAGTTTTTATAGCTCATTCAGCCAGGATTATTTCATTTCGAAAAGTAGAAACACTGGCCCCCATCTCTTCCAAGGTATTGTAATGACAGCTTACTTGGGAGGGGGTTGGTGTCTGTCCTGAGATATGGGGTTAAAATGAGAGCTCACCTGAGATAGGGGGTACATTGAGCAGTGTTCTGAATTTAGGGGGGTCTCCAATGCAGGAAAAGCCCGCGCAAAGCCCGCGATAGGGGGTTCAGAAATTTTGGCAGCCATGAGATAGGGCGGGGGGGGGGGGGTGCTTTCAAAGTGAGGGAACAAGCATACGCGTACCCTAAATAATACTGAGTGGGGGGGGGGGGGGCGGGGTCATACTACATGACTGACGATCTCACGATCGATGACCTCATTGAGAAGAAAATAACATTAAAATATCGTACAGGAATTCTACCAGAAGGACATCAAACTCCTTTTGTTCGCAGGCAAATGGTGAACCAGTACAGGAGTACCGTATGACTTCCAGTCATCTAGCTAGAAATTTGAATGTATGTATATAATGTATATTGTTATTGGTTAACCCGATATGTTGTGTATTCTCTCTCTTCCCTTTTTCACCTCTCACGTTCGTTGTCCTTTATACTTACTCTTCCTAATTCTCTCCCTTCGATTTGATGCAAAATGTATTTATAGTTATTGTGCTACCTACATATATTACTTTGATGTTATCTAAACTATATTACTTAGAATTATTGATATTAATATGTAGAATATGCTTTATACATTGCTTCTGAATATATTATTCAGTGATTACTCTTGTTGAACATGCTTATGACAACATATCGGATTTATCATGTACATAAGTATGTGCCTATACACTGCCAGATTGGTGATATATAATCTGATTTTACTGTATGAACATACTTATGTACTTTACATGTATCCGCAGAAATGACTACCTTTTATTTTTTCCACGGAGAGTCGATGTTTTTGCTCTATGGTAAAGCTCAGTCTAAGACTAGACTACCGTATTTTTTTTTCGGTCAGTCTCAACTCGCCTGTAGCATTTATGATGTCTATTCACTGTTTTATCTTACTCGGCATCATCTGTTCTATACAAAATTTGTTCAATATAATATTTTATGTTCTTTATGTATCTTGTAAACTCGTTACCTATGTGTATATAATTGCATACCTTATTCCCTTTTATGGATATGGATGACGATGTTAATATAGGTATAAACCATGCAAATACATGTGATTATTACTTACCTGATGAATTTTCAAAACTTTTCAGAAATAATGCCAACTTTAGCATCTTACACCTGAACATTCGTAGTTTAACAAAGAATTTTGAGTCGTTCGACACGTTCCTTTCCACTTTATCCCATTCTTTCTCAATAATTGCTATCACAGAAACATGGATTCACAAATTTTCACCTTCAATATTTGATATCAACGGTTATAAACTTGTACGTAATAACAGAAAAAATGGGAAAGGTGACGGTGTTGCATTGTATATAAATAATTCTGTATCCTTCAAAATGAGACCTGATATTTATTTTCAAGAGGAGAGTGCAGAGTCCTTATTCATTGAGGTTGAAAACATAAACAGTAAAAATTATATTATAGGAGTGATATATAAACCGCCTAATGCCAATTCCCCTTTTCATGGTTTAAAAATTATTTGTCTGATCGAAAACAATATACTACTTATAATGATGTGAAATCTATTATATTATCAATCAAATGTCGGGTCCCCCAAGGTTCAATCCTTGGCCCCTTGTTATTTCTCATATACTTAAATGATATTTGTCATTTATCTTCTTTACTTCAATTCATCCTATTCTCTGATGACACCAATGTATTTCTTTCCCATCATAATGTTGAGTATCTTTTTGAAACTATGAATGTAGAATTACCCAAGGTCTCAACGTGGTTCAAAAGTAATAAATTATCATTGAATATAAAAAAGACGAATTGTATACACTTCAAAACCCAAAGGTCAAATATTAATAACCCATACTTTGATATATTTATTGACAATATAAAGATTGATAAAAAGAAAGTACCAAGTTTTTAGGCGCTACTATTGATGAAAAATTAAATTGGAATTCTCATATAGCTAATGTTGTGACTTCTGTATCACGTGGAGTTGGTGCATTGTACAAAGTAAGATCGTATATTCCTCGCAGAACAGTGTTTACTATTTATAATTCGACTATACTGCCTTACATTTCATATTGCAACATTGTATGGGGTTGTCAAAAAACTAAAATTAATTCATTATTTATTCTCAACAAAAAAAAAGCTGTCCGTATTTGCACCAACTCAGATTATCTTTCACATACGGATCCTTTATTCTATCAGCTACGCTCCCTATTCATGACATACATTATCTTCAAATTGCTCTGTTTATGTATCAATACCATTCCCGCGAACTTCTTACCAACTTGTTAAGCTTGTTCCGTATCAGTTCAGATATATACAATTATCCTACCCTAATTTCTTCAAATGTACACTTAGAAAATATATATGTATATATTTCTTGATTACATCATGTATGAAGAATCTTATAATATAATACACTAAGGATTTCGGGCTCTTTTTTTTTTGGTTCAAATAGGCTCCTCCCCTGGCCCTTTCGGTCCCCGCCTTTTGGTACCCACGGGTGGGGAAGGGTTCTTAGGGTGGTGGGAGGCACTTCTTGAGGGCTGACGTCCCGTCCATATTTCATAAATTCATTTTTAAACATTGAATTTCCGCAGGGAGTAGGCCTAATAATTCCACCAACCCATGGAGCGGGTTTGTAGCTTCAGGCCCAGCCAACCCATATACCTTTCCCTGTGAAGGGGAGCTATGCCAAAGAACAGCATGGCCATATATCCGCATGGCTTCAGTGTACAGTACAGTATTATACACACGTGTTAGATCGTTCGCACGTACGTGTACAGGTCATCATACAGGTATAGAGTTACATCATTTGAAGCTTCATGGTCACACACACAGTTTAGCGTGTATGTTTCACGACGTTCGCTACCGGTAATTTGACACTTTATCAGAAAATCTGATAAGAAGAAAATTCCTTCGAAAATATTTCCATAATGATTATGAATACGTATAATGATATTAATCCCTTCTCCCCTCGCCCTGGGGGTGATGGGATGACAATGGAATGAGGGGAGCTGGATGGGGGGGGGGGGGGGGGGGTAGTAGGGGGGAAGTTAATCCGTCGGTCCTCCCAAGACCCATATAAGGGGGCCATAATCCACCTGAAAATAAAATGACAAATTCATTTTTTCTCATTATTGCATCCTTTACAGGGGACGTACCGCTAATTATGCATGTTACTCTGAGTATTAATAAACCACAGAAACATGGCAAGATCTAATTGCTCCCTCGAGGTCTATGCATGGATATTCTACTCGAACATTATTATATCCATATCATCAATTTTCATCAAGATTAAAAGTAATTTTCTTCAGAACTCATGCAAGCTTTGGATAAATAAGACATATTCACATCATCAGGGGCGGATCCAGAATTTATTATAAGGCGGGGAAAACAAGTGCAGGTTTGTCAACTTTTGGAAAAGGCAGACCTGGGGGGGGGGGGGGGGGAGGTGGCGAGAATTTTTTTTTCGTCAGACCTAGAAAATTCGCTCAGGAGGGGGTGGTTATGGGGGTCCCTCCATAATTCTCTGACAAGCAAAAAAAAAGAAGGTTTCATTCTAAAATGGGGCGGGGGCACAATCAACAAAAGGGCGGATCGTCTATGGT
Source organism: Heliocidaris erythrogramma (assembly GCA_025617745.1). Classification (NCBI taxonomy): domain Eukaryota; kingdom Metazoa; phylum Echinodermata; class Echinoidea; order Camarodonta; family Echinometridae; genus Heliocidaris; species Heliocidaris erythrogramma. The sequence continues at coordinate 38,454,352 of CM046864.1, read as the reverse complement.
CAAAAGGCATACACTTTCCTGCCATTGAACGGGGGGGGGGGGGGTGGGGGTGGGGATGGCACGGGCCAGAAGCACCCCCCCCCCCCCCGGGTCCGCCAATGGACATGTTGTAAATACTTCTTGGTAAAAATAACTTTACCCGACTTTTTTATTTATTCACTTGATTATTGTAACAAATATACGGTACGGTGAGTAATCATAAACACAGCTAGCGCCCGTGGATGTCCACGGGCTGCTTCTGCTAGTATGATTAGATTATAATGATGTGTAATAAATCAATCAAATAAATCAAATTGTCATCAATTTTTTTCTTGTTGCTCCGGTATGCCTATCATGATGCTGACAAATTTCTGTCTCATGATTAGAACTGTAATACATAATAACAGTTTGACAATTTTCACACTTTCAATTCAGAATCTGCCAAAATCTTCGTGACGGATTCGACTGTGGATGCCATCTTTGTTGCAGACTTGCGAGATGGATTCGTGTTTACCTTACTTCTCTCAACGTCAAGCCCGTATTATATTAAATATGACTCCACAGGAAAGAGAATCTATTGGACTGCCTTACGTGACGACCAAGTTCATCGCGCAGATGGGACTGGTCGTAACATAGAAGCTGTCACTAGACGTCCAGATGTTCCTTGTGAGTTGTATAGATAATACTGCCAATATCGCTTTAGAGCCAAACCATAAGCTTCCCACACCATCCCATCATCAGTCTCATTGTTAATCCACAGCTAGTCATAATGTAAACTATTATTATTAGACCATACGGTTATTTATTAATAGGCCAGGGGCCTATCCCAAAATAGTCAACCTATTTTACATATGATATTTGACCCCTTAACCCCTAGCGGGCCATGGGCGGTTATATCCGCCCGGGAGTTATCCTTACAGCTGGCCGTGGGCCCGGGAGGGGGGGGGGGCACTCACATATATATGTCACACATGTATGTGCCGCTGTGACGTCCCCCATTTTCAACCTTCTCGGGTCGCTCCCATGATATGCGATTTTCAGATTTTCACTAACCGCACCTCGATTGGCTTCCGACTCGCTCCCTAGAATATGAGAAAACAATGCGCACAGCCCATTGTCCGGGAACGGTCGCTCCCTAGCCTCCTAGGCCAGCGCAGCGGGGGAGCTGGGCGGCCTAGTGCCCCCTAACTGAACGCGGTATTACTAGTGCTAGCGGCGACTCAGCGAGATCAATCTGCATGCGACATCGAGTCAGTGCAGTGGCGCGGCATGTACAGCGTTAGAAACAGCGCTGCGACCGCTGACTCAGCTCATGCACCGTATGTGTACCAGAGTAGTGAGATCGCGAGCAGCTAAAATTAGCTCTGCCCATGAGCCCTTTCGCTCCTTAGACCCTCAAAAATGAGCTTCCTCGATTAACCATTTAGCTCCTTAGACCCTCAAAAATGAGCTTCCTCAATTAACCATTTAGCTCCTTAGCCCCCTGTTTTGAGATTGGCAGCGGCACACCCACATCCAAAAACAGGTTGAGTGCCCCTCCCCCCCCCCCCCCCCCCCGGGGCCGTGGGCGGCATTTGCCGCCCGCCAAGTATCATCACATTTAACATCAAATGTCAGATTATTGCAAAAATATTGTAGTATTCTAAATACATGAAAAGCTTCACTGTTTCATAAACTTACGATTTCGAGTCAGTTTTATATGGGATTACATTCAAATTTAGTGCGAAAACATGATTTCTTGGTAGAAAGTCAGATCACGGAGGCATAATGTACTACGATAACTTTCTTGGACTCGCACGCGCGGAAAACATAGAATGCATTACACTTCTGTGGGCCCATGCAGCAAAGGTCCTTTTAAGTGCGCTGTATATTTACCGCTTCCATTCGCTAGCGCTATCGAACGTAGCATCGTGCACCAGCGAAAACATTATGGTCATTTTGGGGGTAAAACGATCATTTGCCTTCTCTGTGTGTATTGCGAAACGCATGAGCGAACATCACCTGGCTTGTGGGGAGGGATCGGTGCGGGCTAAAACATTTCCAGTGAGCGGGGGGAAATCATGCACAGAGGGATCAGGGCTATGTATTTCACGTCTTTCTCTCCTCTGACATCGTACGCTCACAGTTTCGCACATCACTCCTCATTCTGTTGTGCACAAAGATTATGTTTGTTGTCGGTATTTTCTACATTCCACAATAATTGACCCTTTATGTAAACATTCACTCATCTCGCATTCTCTCTCTCACACTCCCCATCTCCTCTATCACACTCACAATGTTAGTTGCTTATTCACATCCACATCACATTATGTACTCACCTATTATCGTAGTGGTAGGTCCCAAATGGATGATTCGAATGATATCATATACGCCAGCAGAAGGCACTCCTTCAAAAAGACATCTGTAATTACCTAAATCAGATATTTTATGTATTATGAACCTAAACACTGGTAAGAATAATTATCAAGAAGCAACGTCGTCACATTCAAAAGATTTCAGGCGATACTATGCACTTCAAGAAATTGTTTTAATCTCACCACCTCCCGCAAGAAAAGCTCGTTTTGAAGTTGGGCGCGGAAGGCGAATGCTGGACACGTGACTCTTGACTAGAATTTTTTTTTAAACATTCTGCCTGATTGATCTAAAACTTTGACAAAAAAATGATCACTGGATTTTTGACCAATCACATAATGTGTTATATCAGGATATAGGTAATTTATCCAACCTTCTGAAACCAATCACCCCTGACATCACTGACCCTTGGAATTTTTTTAGTCGACGAATAATGGTGGCTGTGTCTGTAATTTATGTGTGGTTTTTGACGGATTGCCATATATTGCCAAATATTGAACATTACTAACTTTCAAGAATAAAAGATCACTGGATACTGAACAAATTTGACATTATATACATCAAATGAAAGATATTGAAATGAATTTTCATAAACCGATCACCCCAGAATGATTCATTCACTAGTTATGAATATACGTCCAATCCTTTGCAAACTTAGGTACATTTTGCGGTGCTATTCGTGTGTTGAAGCGTGTGTGTCAACTTTCGGACACCCAAATGCGCGCTACTAACCATTATGCAAAAACGCTAAATCAAGCAGACGTCAGATTATACAGCCAGCCTTCGTACTTTGCGCTAATTGATATCGAATTCGAATGCTCCAACCATTACCAGAAAACAACCGTGAAAGGTATATGACGGAGATGAAACACGACAACTATCATGACAATATCTCTATGTTGCCGACAATGTCAGCGAAAATGGAGACTTTGACGGGGAAGATATGGACATAAAGCCTTAGTCACAACTGCCCGTACGTTTTTTTTCAGGACGCACGGTTTCTGCGTTTTTTCGGGGTTGGAAAAACGTAGAGGTCCGTGGCAGTTCGCACAGGGAGTATAAGTAGTAGCGTGGTTGCGCGGGCTTCATACGCAAGGAGCACGTATGTCTTGCAGTTAACGTGCGGCACGCAAGGCGTCAGTACGCCTCAGTCGGAAATTTAATCGTGAGTGTAACGTGCAAATGCCGTGCGATTTGTATGTGCTCCGTGCAGATGACGCAAGGTTCACGTCCGTTAATCGCACGTACACCGTACGTGTTGCAAGAACGTACGGGCCTGTTGCGCCACATTCACGCCGGTAGTAGGGTGAAAGCAAGATGAACGTACTAAAACCGTAGATGATGGGGCCTCTTGTTGTGCAGGCTCCTTTCGTGCCCCGCTCTTAGCCCCACGTGTTCTCTTCTGACCCCTGCCTCTTGCTCCAGGCATTGTGATTCAAGAGTCAGTCCTGATTTAGAAAATGTCTTGAAGAAACGTCGGACCTCCTGAAGACACTGAAAATTCAGAGCGAAAGTGTGAGAACTCTGTTGCCCGCACGGTTTTTATACCGGCCCCAAATTGGCCGTACGTTGCACGCACGTGTTTGCATGCGCCGTGGGTGGGACACACGAAGCACGCAAGTCACATGCATGTTTTCAGCTATGATTGGATACCCGTGTGACACGCACGTGGCCCGCAAGGAGCGCATGCGCACTTGCGTGACCATCACATGCGTGCCTCGTGAGTGCTGCCTGCGGTATTCGCGCGGTTTTTACCCCCAGCAAACGTGCGACCCACCCACTCTATTCGCACTACCCTCTTGCGGAGACTGTGAGTGTTCATTACGTCCTGTCCACGGGCTGCCTGTCGTAGCGAGAACGCAGAAAATAATGTGCATACACATTTTCGGCCTACGGCTTTAGCGTGCTGTCTGCGAACTCGAAATTCCGTACGAACAACCTGCGTCCCCCTTGCGTTTTCCCAAATTTCTGCCCGTAAACCACCCGTACAAGCCCGTACGGGCAGTTGTGACTAAGGCTTAAGTTCCGTATCGGAGACCGAATCAGACGACAGTGATTGGGAAGAGAGTGACATGCCTCCGCGTGCTCTTTATAAAAAATTTTTCCTGCCTTCCGCACTTGCTTCTACCCTTCCATTTTGTCTCTTTATACCCTTCTCTTTACATTCAGATTTTTTTTCTTCCTCTCTCAATGCTTCATTTTTCTGTCTCTGTAACCTTTTCTTTCTTATTCCATTTAGTTTTCTTTCTTTGTCTCTGTCAACCTTTCTTTCCACTTCGATTTTTTTCTCACCCTCTAGCCTCTACCATTTCCCTGACTTTTGTTCTGTGTTTTTCTTTCACATTTCTTCCCTCTCTCTCTCTCTCTCTCTTTTGAATTCCATCTTTTTTTTTCTTCTTTCCCTGTTACCTCTATCATCACTTCTTGCCCGTTCCCATGCTTCCTCTCCCTCTAAATTCGATTTTTTTAATTTGTAAACAAATCTTTAGGCATGTTACTCCCAGTGTTAACACATTTTTTCTGACTTGTGTTTTTCATTACAGATCGAGCATACGATCTTTAACACTGGGAGTAAAATGCCTAAAGATTTGTTTACAAATTAAAAAAATTCCTCCCCAGTCAAGCTTCTTCGTTTACTAACCATTGTCTACGGCGGACCGTTAAAAATGAATATTAATGAGTCGGAAAGAAGAGGATCTTGGGTATTTGATTCTAGTTTCATCGTGACTTGGCCGTGAACCAGAATAGCCTGGTGGTTAAGTCGCTGCCCGGCAAGCAGTAGATGACAGGTTCGAATCCCGCTGGTTCCAATTTTTTCTGACTTGTGTTTTTCATTACAGATCGAGCATACGATCTTTAACACTGGGAGTAACATGCCTAAAGATTTGTTTACAAATTAAAAAATTCCTCCCCAGTCAAGCTTCTTCGTTTACAAACTGATATTAGAATGAAAGGGGAAAAACCCTGGGTAATAAGTGAAATATATACATGTATAATGTACTCTCCCAAAACATTTATAACTTGGAACGTACATTATAATCCCCCTCTCCTTACTTGTATACAAGCTGTGATCACAATGTAGTAAATACATAAAAGAAAGTATCCTGGGCTTATAATAGAAAAACTCCATCCTATAGGCGTTTCTACACGGCAGGAAATGGAACAAAGGAGCGTTATGTAATATGACAAAGAGGCAGAGTTCTGCAAAGATTTTGTCAGAGAAAAGACAAGTTCAAGTCCAGACAATAATAGAAAGCTCTCAACTGAGATTATCCCCCTGTAATACCTCCCTGATCATGGTTATCAATTTGAATGCATTTCCAAAATGGACTGTAAAACTGTACAAGAGGTATAATGTGTAGGGATACATGATATCATCCTAATTATTTATTCTCATTTTTTGTAATGCTAGCCCCTCTACATTTCTGACAGAACCCCTATTTTTCACTTGGATTGGTCCAATGAACTTGCTAATGCAACACCCCTATTTTTCCTGAATGGAACATTCCTATTATGTGTGCTCTGAAAAAGGGTCAATAGGGTTTACATGCCCAAAATGCTCTGCATGTAGAGAATACCATTTTTAGGCATTACATCCTTAATAACTCCAAAATGTTTCATTCAATTCATGTCAAATTTACAGATTACAATTTTGAGTATTGTAACTTCCTTGGCGTCACTTTGGTGAGAAATGATTATTTCAATAATAAGTTATTAAATTGTGAAAATTGTAAGGCATTCTCAAAAGTAGTCAAATGATATTTTCAGGAACACACCCATTGTCCATCTGTGCCTATTTCACAAGGCATAATAGAAAGCAAGGTATTTTATAATGAACACACGAATGGTAGATTTCAGCATGGCAGCCGCACAGCCCAGATACATGTACCTCTATTATGTCTTGTCAAATTATTGACATGAATTAAACCACACACTTTGGAGTTATTGAGGTTGTAATGCCTAAAAATGGGATTTCTCTACATCCAGAGCATTTTGGTATGTTACACCCCCTTCCCGATGGAAATTTTTGTCAGTTTTTATATTTTTATAATGTACACCCATACCTTTCCCTTCTGGCAATATTTGGTCCATGGGCTTAAGGGGAAAAATTTGCCCCAATTTTTATAGTCATATATATTTCTTCTGACAAGTGATATGTTAGATGGGTTGAATTCGACACGAATTTGGGGCCCTGTTTGGGAGCTCTGGGGCAAACCCGGCGGCTTCGTTCGAGCTGACAAGCTTTTTGTGAATAACATGGATAGTCTAAGTAACTTTAAAAACAAAGTTGAGTTCTGATCATGAGATTTGAACTGTGAAAGAAACTGTCTCAAAGCAACAGACCGCTTCTGTAATGTATACAAATTTATGCACATATATTCTCTGAGCACCTAGTGACGAGCTATTCCATTAACCTGTTTTTTTATAAAAGAGCCTCAATGCTTGGAATCCAGTTTACATACATTATTTGTTGCTATGTCCGGCAAGCCTGCGGAAAGCTTTCAGGTTGTCAAGAACAACCTTTGTTTGAAAGTTATGTGTGAAATTTGCATACATTACCGAAGCGGTCTATTGGGAAAGGTTTATTATATAGCACATGAGAATTGGTGTATGCTGTAAGGTTTTGGAATCACCAGAATGATAAGAAGCTGACTCAATCCTGCCAAGAGTCACATTCACTGCACACAGAAATATGTATATGGGACTACGCACAAACGGTTGGCACGAACATTTCAGCCGTTTCTTGTCATATTTTGAAAGTGAGGGCATTTGAAAAGCCTTTATGATAAACTTCCAAACTAACAAAAAGAGAAAGCTCACAAACTATATGTTACCTTTCCCGGAACTCCACCTTCCCATTAAGGTGTCACATCTCACATGTAAAATGGGGTGACTATATCGGGACAGGCTCCAAGACTGTAACCGAATGCCAGCATTATTGTTGCTATGGCAGCTCAGGTAAGCTGGTCATTTTTTTCGCGCGGAAATCAAACCCTATACTACCTGCCTGATGCATTTATCTCTATATCTTTCGAAGGCTTCTTTTTTTTTCTTTGTTTTTCTTCGTTTTCATCATCCTATCGTCTTTTCTTTCTTTAGATTTCCTATGTTTTCTTTGTTTTATCATTCTAGCGTTTTATCTTTCTATCTTTCCTTGTTTTCTTTTGTTTTTCTTTGTTTTTATCATTCTATCATTTATCTTTCTATCTTTCCTTGTCTTTTTTCGTTTTTCTTTGTTTTCATCATCCTATCGTCTTTTCTTTCTTTAGATTTCTCATGTTTTTCTTTGTTCTTATTATTCTGTCGTTTTATCTTTCTATTTTCCCTGTTTTTTATTGCTTTTCTTTGTTTTCATCATTCTATTGTCTTTTCTTTTGATTTCTTATGTTTTACTTTATTTTTTTTATCATTATATCCTTGTTTCCTTTTCTTTTTTTTTTTGTTTTCATCATCCTATCGTCTTTTCTTTCTTTAGATTTCTAATGTTTTTCTTTGTTTTACCATTCTAGTGTTTTATCTTTCTATCTTTCCTTGTTTTCTTTTGTTTATCTTTGTTTTTATCATTCTATCATTTATCTTTCTATCTTTCCTTCTCTTCTTTTGTTTTTCTTTGTTTTCATCATCTTATCATCTTTTCTTTCTTTAGATTTCTCATGTTTTTCTTTGTTTTTATTATTATATCGTTTAATCTTTCTATCTTTCCTTATCTTCTTTTGTTTTTCTTTGTTTTCATCATCCTATCGTCTTTTCTTTCTATAGATTTCTAATGTTTTTCTTTGTTTTCTCATTCTAGCGTTTAATCTTTCTATGTTTCCTTGTTTTCTTTTGTTTTTATCATTCTATCATTTATCTTTCTATCTTTCCTTGTTTTCTATTGCTTTTCTTTGTTTTCATCATTCTATTGTCTTTTCTTTTGATTTCTTATGTTTTTCTTTGTTTTTTATCATTATATCATTCTATCTTTCTATCTTTCCTTGTCTTTTGTTTTTCTTTGTTTTCATCATCTTATCATCTTTTCTTTCTTTAGATTTCTCATGTTTTTCTTTGTTTTTATTATTATATCGTTTAATCTTTCTATCTTTCCTTATCTTCTTTTGTTTTTCTTTGTTTTCATCATCCTATCGTCTTTTCTTTCTATAGATTTCTAATGTTTTTCTTTGTTTTCTCATTCTAGCGTTTAATCTTTCTATGTTTCCTTGTTTTCTTTTGTTTTTATCATTCTATCATTTATCTTTCTATCTTTCCTTGTTTTCTATTGCTTTTCTTTGTTTTCATCATTCTATTGTCTTTTCTTTTGATTTCTTATGTTTTTCTTTGTTTTTTATCATTATATCATTCTATCTTTCTATCTTTCCTTGTCTTTTGTTTTTCTTTGTTTTCATCATCCTTTCGTCTTTTCTTTCTTTAGATTTGTCATGTTTTTCTTTGCTTTTATTATTCTATCGTTTTATATTTTTATCTTTCCTTATCTTCTTTTGTTTTTCTTTGTTTTCATCATCCTATCGTCTTTTCTTTCTTTAGATTTCTAATGTTTTTCTTTGTTTTTATTATTCTATTGTCTTTTCTTTAAATTTCTTATGTTTTTCTTTGTTTCTCTTGTTTTCTTGTCTTTTTCTTTGATTTGATCATTCTATCATTTATCTTTCTATCTTTCCATGTCTTCTTTTGTTTTTCTTTGTTTTCATCATCCTATCGTCTTTTCTTTCTTAAGATTTCTCATGTTTGTCTTTGTTTTTATTATTCTATCGTTTTATCTTTCTATTTTCCATGTTTTCTTTTGCTTTTCTTTGTTTTCATCATTCTATTGTCTTTTCTTTTGATTTCTTATGTTTTTCTTTGTTTTTTATCATTATATCATTCTATTTTTCTATCTTTCCTTGTCTTTTGTTTTTCTTTGTTTTCATTATCCTTTCGTCTTTTCTTTCTTTAGATTTGTCATGTTTTTCTTTGTTTTTATTATTCTATCGTTTCATCTTTCTATCCTTCCTTGTTTCCTTTTGTTTTTCTTTGTTTTCATCATCCTATCGTCTTTTCTTTCTTTAAATTTCTTATATTTTTCTTTGTTTTTATTATTCTATCGTTTTATCTTTCTATCTTTCCTTATCTTCTTTTGTTTTTCTTTGTTTTCATCATCCTATCGTCTTTTCTTTCTATAGATTTCTAATGTTTTTCTTTGTTTTCCCATTCTAGCGTTTAATCTTTCTATGTTTCCTTGTTTTCTTTTGTTTTTATCATTCTATCATTTATCTTTCTATCTTTCCTTGTCTTTTGTTTTTCTTTGTTTTCATCATCCTATCGTCTTTTTTTTTCTTTAGATTTGACATGTTTTTCTTTGTTTTTATTATTATATCGTTTTATCTTTCTATCCTTCCTTGTTTCCTTTTGTTTTTCTTTGTTTTACTCATTCTATCGTCTTTTCTTTCTTTTGATTTCTTCTATTTTTCTTTGTTTTTATTATTCTATCGTTTTATCTTTCTATCTTTCCTCATCTTCCTTTGTTTTTCTTTGTTTTCATCATCCTATCGTCTTTTCTTTGAAAAAAATGATGAAAAAAAAGGAAAGATAGGCCGCTAGAATGATGAAAACAAAAAAACAAAAAAAGAAACAAGGAAAGATAGACAGATAGAATGATAAAAACAAAGGAAAACAAAAGGAACCAAGGAAAGATAGAAGAGAAAATGATATAATGATAAAACAAAGAAAAACAAAAGATAACAAGGAAAGACAGAAAGATAAAACGATAAAATAATAAAACAAATAAAAACATAAGAAATCTAAAGAAAGAAAAGACGATAGGATGATTCTATCGTTTCATCTTTCTATCCTTCCTTGTTTCCTTTTGTTTTTCTTTGTTTTCATCATCCTATCGTCTTTTCTTTCTTTAAATTTCTTATATTTTTCTTTGTTTTTATTATTCTATCGTTTTATCTTTCTATCTTTCCTTATCTTCTTTTGTTTTTCTTTGTTTTCATCATCCTATCGTCTTTTCTTTCTATAGATTTCTAATGTTTTTCTTTGTTTTCCCATTCTAGCGTTTAATCTTTCTATGTTTCCTTGTTTTCTTTTGTTTTTATCATTCTATCATTTATCTTTCTATCTTTCCTTGTCTTTTGTTTTTCTTTGTTTTCATCATCCTATCGTCTTTTTTTTTCTTTAGATTTGACATGTTTTTCTTTGTTTTTATTATTATATCGTTTTATCTTTCTATCCTTCCTTGTTTCCTTTTGTTTTTCTTTGTTTTACTCATTCTATCGTCTTTTCTTTCTTTTGATTTCTTCTATTTTTCTTTGTTTTTATTATTCTATCGTTTTATCTTTCTATCTTTCCTCATCTTCCTTTGTTTTTCTTTGTTTTCATCATCCTATCGTCTTTTCTTTGAAAAAAATGATGAAAAAAAAGGAAAGATAGGCCGCTAGAATGATGAAAACAAAGAAAAACAAAAGAATACAAGGAAAAAGAGACAGATAAAATGATAAAAAAAGAAAAACAAAAGAAAGCAAGGAAAGATAGAAGAGGAAATTATAGAATGATAAAACAAAGAAAAACAAAAGATAACAATGAAAGATAGAATTACAGAATTATAAACACAAAGAAAAACATAAGAAATCAAAAGAAAAGAAAATAGAATGATGAAAACAAAGAAAAGCAATAGAAAACAGGGAAAATAGAAAGATAAAACGACAGAATAATAAAAGCGTTCTTCAAGAACCGTTCCTCTAGAGCGGTCTAACTTGGAGCGGTCCAGCAGTGAGAGTGAAATGCCTCCTCGCGAGGTGGTCTTGTGGAGCGCTGAAAATGCAGGCGGGCAGCCGGGGGGGGGGGCAATGGGGGCAGTGCCCCCCCCCCCAAAAAAAAGAAAACAAAGAGCGGCTACCAGCCGTACGTTACCTTTCTTTCAAAAGTTGTTTTCAAAAGTTGTTTTCGCGCTTCGCGCGGGAAGGGGGAAACTACCCCTCCCTGCACCCAACCCTGAAACATACTGTTCAGTACTGCGTCCAAATAATTGAAAAGCACTCAGGGCGTCGAGCTAACTTTCTGCCTTAAAAAAAAAGGTTTGCTAGTACGAGCCGTTTTTTCTTTCAAAATTACTAAAATGTCAAAGTTATCGCGCTTCGCGCGGGAAGGGGGACCCCCCCCCCCCCCTCCCTGCAGTCACCCCTGCTACATACAGTGCAGTATTGCGTCCAAATAATTGTGGCGAACTAACTTTCAGCCTAAAAAAGGTGCTACGAGCCGTTATCTTTCTCTCAAATTTGCTCAACGTTAAACTCCCCCCTCCCTGCACATACCCCCCTCCCCCCCCCCCCCCCCCGAAGCACGCTTCGCGTGCTCACAACCGCTCCCTAAAATTAAATCTTGGCTACGCGGTTGTACAAATGTACCGTCGCTTGCGTTCCATTTTTTTGTTCACATTCCTCACTCAACATGCTCAAAGGGCCAATGCCAAGCAAATGCATGTTGACTTTTGATTCATGATACCCTGATCATCATTTATGTGGCCAAAATAATATCTAAATATATGTCATATACTTTATGACATTTTTTTAGTATTTTTTCTTCAGATTACTGGGATCCGCCCACAGAAAAGCTGCAAAACCAACATTCCCCTTGTGACATCACTTGTCAATCACCATCCAGAAAATATTAACATTTCAATAGATACTGCTATGTTGGATAGTCACTGTCAAGTGTTTTCTCACAATGGCATGATACAATACACCTGCAAAAGAAAGGTAAGTGAATGTGTATTTTTAGAATATTTCCATGCTCTCTGCATACATGTACACTGCTTTAAAACAAATGCTTTAAAATAAATCTGGAAGGTTGTAACTTTCACATAAGTATGTATTGTTTCTTTCTAGTAATACAAGCTATGGGAATTGCCATTGCTGAGACAATGAGGACTCTCTACATCGGTTATGACAGAACAGGTAAAATAACATCAATGTCGATTGAAGATAGCAGCCCTATACCTGGAAATGAAATTGACTTCGTAACCAAGGTATTGATCGGCCCAGAGCATTAGTTGTTGATGAAGAACAAGGGTATGTGCACTTATATTTTCATGTACACTTTTTCCTTTTTGCAAGGGACTATATTAATTGTGTGACTCATCTTTTATTTTGATATTATTCAAAATACATGTACTTGGTTATATCCTGTCCTCAATATCACTTTTTTAAAATTTACATTAATATCATTCCTTGTGTCTTGTATTGATTTTACGAGTATGCATTGAGTTTGATGAAGAGAATCCAAATAGAGAGGTTATCTAAATTAAAGTAGACCGACAGCTCACGAAACTGATGAAACAAATAAAATATAGACAAGAAAAAAGGTCATCAAGACTGACGGCCCACTAGATGGAAAGCCCATGCGACCGACAAAATAAAGAAATACATAAGGGAAGATCGAAAAATTGTCGGTATCTTGGGACACCAGTGTCATGGGCCGTCGGTCTAGTTAACCATCAAAGCACTTGTCAGAAGGTCGACTAGACCGATTGTCGGTTTTGTGGGCTGTCGGTCTCGTATGTTGTACCATGAAAAAGCAGAAGATAGGTCAAAATGTATGTCATTTTGTGAAAGGCGTATTCGATGATTCCAGTCTGAAAATACATATTCCAACAACAGTTTTCATGGCAATAATACTAGGATTATTACTCATTTATACACTATATAGGCAATGACAATAAACTGCTTTTTTAATTTCAGTATGTCAGCAGACAGAAAAAGTTATGTTTTGCGAAGATCAAACAGCTGATAAGAATGTTTCGATATTTTAAAGACATAAGAATATTAGGAAAACTATGAAAATCACTCGACAAATTACACCAAAAAAAAAAAATACTTGGTCGAGGGATTTTAACATAATTTCCTCACGATTCACCTGTTGTTTTATAAATTACTCATTATTTCCTCATACCTTTACCAAAATTTTTATATATATGATTGTGATATATTTATACATGTATGCACTGAGTACGCCTTTTTCAGTTAGAATCATGAAAAGTGTGATATATGAATAAATCATTATGAGTATACAGGGAAATTAGTCTCAATTTATTAAGTTCATGAAATATTTAGTAAAAGTCCATACATCGAATAGCATGTACATTCATACATGTATAACTTGGGCAAAGGCGTGAGGAAATCAATTTCACTGGATAAACATGGAAATTAATGTTATCAAGGTATATTGAAAGCAACAGATAAACATCGAGGGAAGTACATCACATCACAACTCATTTATACCAAGTTGCCATTTTTTTTAATGTCTTTCATGTTGTTCCATGGTTTTTCATGTCGTTAAAATGTTCCATATAAGTTCCATAACTTCCTTAATTGTTGTCAAATTCTCTTTAACTCTGTTCGTCTGCTTTTCTGCTTGTCTTGAGAGCAAGTTGATTTGTACATTACCTAATATACATGCACCTTGAAACTACGCAGTTGTTCCACCATAAATAAGAGTGACATCCTATAATTGCAAGCATGACAGTGTCCTGAGAATCCCAAGAAACTATAATGGTAAAATGAACAACATAATAATGACAACAAATCCGTGCAATTGCCAACAAAGTTACATAAATACCGAAAATATTCTGAGAGCCTTTTTTCGAGGGGTATAATATATTTTCAAAAATTTTGTCCTTACATTGTCAACCGTTTAAAATGTACTACACTCACTTTTAAATAAGATAAAATGTTATACTATTCCAGAAATTGAATCTGGAACAAAATTCATGTCGTATTTGAGGCCTAATTGCAAGGAACTGTACATGTGCATGTTTGTTGTTATGTTGTTTTGGTGTATTTCTATCTAGCATATAATTACGAATTGACAAAATGATCACCTATACGTCAGGGTGGCCCAGAAGGAATGAAACACCTGAGATCTGCAATTTCAACGACATCATTGACACAATATTAGTTTTTATTTTATTGGGTAGAAAATTATTTTCCGAGTAAAATGACACCAAGACCGTCCATTTTGGGTAAGGCGTTGTGATTCTACGGCTATTTTCGAGGCACTGTCATTTTCAAAGTTGGCTACTTTTGCAACCGTAGTCATACTTGAAGCAGCAAGAAATTTGCTTTTATGACGGCTTCACAGACAATCAGCTTTGTTGACAAACTCATGAATGCTCTTGATTTGAAAACGAAGACAACATGAATGAATCGGAGAGTGTATGGAAAGCTGTCAAACAAATTTCTTGCTGCTTCAATCACGACTACGTGGCTGCGAAACAAGTCAATTTTGAAAATGACATTGCCTGACTAAAAAAACTATAGAATCAAAACAACTTACCCCAAATTTGATGATCTTAGCGTCATTTTACTTGGAAAAGAATTTTCTACTCAATAAAACAAATTTAATGATATTGTGTCAATGATGTCGTTGAAATTGCAAATTTCAGGTGTTGCATTCTTTATGAGCCACCCTATATGCTGGCATACATGTATATGTTGATGTTACTGTTGAGAACATGTTTTTTTTTTGTTCAGGTACCTGTACTGGACAATGACGAAGGCGGTTGCCCGCGCATTGCTAAATGGTACTGGGGAGTGGAAGTGATATACCGTAACAAGGGTCTAGTTGCGCTCGCTGGATTAAGCATCGATCTCACCAGTAAATATTTAGATATGAATTCAAATAACATGCCTTTTGAACTAATTAGGTACATGAATTTTGTATACAACAAAATAAATGTCTGCAATTTCGTGGACATTAATGAAAGCAAAGATAGACATTGATTCCTAGATGTTTTGTTGTGTAGAGTTCAAAGAGTAATTACTTTGAAACATATTGACATGTTTTAGTTGGAAATGATATAAGAAACTAATACATTTTCAATAAGAGAATAATAGGAAATCTTTTCACTAATATTTTAGTGTTCCAATTCTCGTCAAGGTTGATATTTTTTCTTCGAATATGGGTTAATGAGAAGCTTCAGAGTGGTTACTGTGTAACAACCTTTCAACATAAACGTTCTGCAAAGGAGATGTTCGCAGCCCTAGTTTCCTGCTTGGAATCAGTTTGAATAATTTCTTTGAAACCCTTTATACCGAGGGGCAAAACCTCAATTAGGGGGGGGGGGGGTTGAGACACGGCTGTTGTAAAAGGTTGCTTGGTATCAACTTCGGGGACCACCCTGCACAACTTCCGGTGGACTACCTCAAAGATACGCTGCTGGATAAAAATGGCGGCCATTCTTTCAAAATGGTCGCCATGTATAACCAGCATTGACAATATGGACTAACGTTTTAGTAGAACCTTCAAATACTATGTATGAGGCGTCAAATTGAAGAAAATTAAATTCCCCACAACACGGTACCACATTCAATTGTCTTTGTGATGATTTACATAGCAATTTTGGACCAAATATATGTGAATTGCATAAAAATACATTTTCTCTATACTTCTCATGCCTTTGGGACTAATGACTTGAAACTTCCTTAGAAATCGCTCAAAAAAATGGTCAATACCCTATAAAAATTACGAGTTCACTGCTTTTCTGGCAAAAAGTTATAGCGTTCTAAAGTTTGCACTTTGATATTGGCTTAGGAGTGAAAACTTGGTTGCCAAAGGCTGTCTTCTCCTTAGCAACGGTGTCATTGCGAGGTGTAGAATCAAATATTCCATTTTTAATTGCTATCGGCTTGCAGATGAATATTTTAATACCGAGCGTGATATCAGATTGTTTTTCATTTCATTTTCATTTATTTCTTCCACCATTTAAAAAAAAAAAGTTCAAAAGTACATGCATTGCTCACTGATAACATATCAAGACATATGAGGAAAAATGGTTAGGGTACCCCCGAAGAAGCGTAAGCTTGTAAGGGGCCCTCTTCATGAGTAAACAAGGAAAAATTACATAATAAAATTATTATGCAGTTTAATCATATTTTATTGGTGAGTAACTCTTCATTATTGCTATGATCATGATGATGTAAATGTGCTTATAGCAACGAATGATTTTACAGAGACCAATACAGACTATCATTGGTCCCATAATATGTAATATGAGACTTGGTTTCAAGTGATAATCATGACTAATAATTTACACTCAAGTTCAGAACTTGCACCCCACACCCCTTCCGTGCCATGTCCATGCCCCCACTCCCATTGCTGTGATATCAATGTGCATGGTAAATCGATGTGAAGCCTCTATAGAAACCATTTAAAGCATACCCGGGATACATAAAATGGTGTCAAGTTAGCCCCAATATATGAGAGAGTACAGCATTTTAAAAGGTTCAACATTCAAAAGAAAATATAACTTCAGTTCGCTTTGCTAAATTCCAGGATTTTGCGACCTGAATATTGGAAGCAGTGAATAAAATAGAGTTTTTAAAGTTCAGAATGTGAAAGGATCTCTAATGTTCGGTTTCTTTGCTGCCATTCAAATTTTTTTTCTAAGGGTAAAATACATAGCTACCAATATTTTGTTAAGTGTATCAAAATTTATTTCATCGCGTAGGTGTAGTGCCATAATTTTTTTTTTTAAATTTAAAGCGGTATTAATCTGGTTTGTATTTTTTAGGCTCGACTTTCTTATTTATCTATTTTATTTGGCCCGGGCCTTAAAGTCCCTATAGATACGGCACTGCGTGACCTGTCCATGCCACTCCCCCCCCCCCCCCCCCCCCCCCCCGCGCTAAAAGCGAGATACTTTGGTGCAAAGCAATATATAAATGAGAAAGCCTTTACAACTCATTTAAAATCTAATGCTTTACCCTTCTTGCCACCCCTTCCCCTTTGGAGTTTGTTTAGGCCTTAAGTGAAATAGTGTGAGAGTTAGATTCAAATGATAAACAGGATTTACACTCAAAACTTGAAGATACTTTGTGGTAAGGTTCAGAACTTCGGCCCGAATTCTCTCACCCATTCTCTACCATAAATGACCCTGCCCATACCCCTGTACCCACCCCAGTTCCAAAGAAGACATTGGTGCCAAGGGAATAATTATGAAATACAATGTAATTGAGGGGGGGGGGGGGGGGTTGATCTTGACCAGTTACAATATTCAAATTTATTTGCTTTAATTTTATCAGGAGTGGGAGCAGGATGGGTATGAAATTGGTGAAAAGTTTCCTAAACCAGTATGCTGAAGTTTAAAAATACTCTTCTGTTTTTGTCGGCACATCTTATAACGTCTATTCTTTTGGCTCGTTTAAAAATCAAAATTTCAGCTACCTTGCCAACAAATTTTGTTGCACATCCCCGCCCCCCCCCCCCCCCATTTAGAATGGTCTTGAATGTCTCTTCCCAAAACTGTCCAGTATCTACACGTCTGTTTTGTTTGTTTGTTTGTTTGTTGGTTTTTTTTTTTTTTTTTTTTTTTTTTGGGGGGGGGGGGTTTGTTGTTGTTGGTTTTGTTTGTGTTTGTTTGATGTTGTTGTTTTTTGTGTTTTTTTTTTTGGGGGGGGGGAGTATAAAGCATTACTTCTGGATATCGATTTGGGTACAAGTTTAGAAGGGAGTATAGAGGCATATCACATTACGTGAGCTCACTGAAAGCTCATTCGCTGATAGACACTCGTAAGGACGGCACACTTAAATTTTCCATCAACATTACTCACCATTTATACTCTTTATTTCATAAAAGAAGGAGAAGATATTTGGTTTCCGAGGCTATTTATCATGCCAGATAATGAGATTTGGCTAAGGGTGCAGGACTCGTTTGGTCAAAACAGGCATTTCTATATTCGGCCCATCTCTTTGAAATTAGATTCGTCTAATGTATGAAAATGTATCATGAGTGTAGGTAATGGTATAATGGCAGGGAAGCTTCCCATTCCCAATGGCTCATGTTCCTGTGTCGATGGTGTGGCGAGAATATTCCATGATGAGGTCCACATTCTATCAAGCTTAGCCTCCTTAACATGCCCGTCCGTTTCACTGTATATATTAGGTCACTGATGATCCGTTGGTTTATATTATTTTTTGTACTCTTGTCAATACTTATCTCAGTTATATTGATGTTTGATTACACAAATTTATTACGTTGTTTTATGTTCAATCATTGAAATCGATATATATATATATATATATATATATATATATATCATATTATGCTAGCTTTGAAAAGGAAA
Organism: Heliocidaris erythrogramma; assembly: GCA_025617745.1. NCBI lineage: Eukaryota > Metazoa > Echinodermata > Echinoidea > Camarodonta > Echinometridae > Heliocidaris > Heliocidaris erythrogramma. The sequence continues at coordinate 38,435,924 of CM046864.1, read as the reverse complement.
ACTAAATCAAATCAAATCAAATTAAATATTCCATTTAAGTAGCATACAACTTATGATGACCCAGACCCAGAAATTCATTCGAAATCGATGTGATAGTCATGCTGCAAAAGTTTTCAAATTAATCCCAGTTACATGTTGAATGTTTGGCAAAGGCCCGCCCCCCCCCCCCCCCCACTCAGTATTATTTAGGGAACGCGTATGCTTGTTCCCTCCCTTTGAAAGCACCCCCCTATCTCAGGGCTGCCAAAATTTCTGAACCCCCCTATCGCGGGCTTTGCGCGGGCTTTTCCTGCATTGGAGACCCCCCTAAATTCAGAACACTGCTCAATGCACCCCCTATCTCAGGTGAGCTGTCATTCGAACTCCATATCCCAGGACAGACACCAACCCCCTCCCAAGTAAGCTGTCATTACAATACCTTGGAAGAGATGTTTTTTATGTTCAAAATGGTATCTCAGAACTCAATGCAGTCATAAGAAACCAAACAAAAATGAAAATCTCATGACATAAAAGTTTTTTTAATGGTAAGTCCTGTTAATAGCAGTTTCAACTTATGTTACTTTCCATGATCACTTGTAACCAGAATCTCAATGGGATAATATCAATAACAGGATAAAATCTAATTTGTCTGAGGCACTTGCACATGAGGTTAGAACTGAATCAATACTGTACTGGGTGTCCCAAAATAATCCTGGCTGAATGAGCTATCAAAACTAGCAGGAATTTCAGGAATTTGATCCTGGGATTTGATCAATTTTTCAAGATATTTCATAACCCCCCTTTTTTAATTCCTCAGGTGTCGAAGAGAGAGAGAGAGAGAGAAAAGAAAAACACCCCCTTTTTTAATGAAATCTCCGGGTGAAAGATAAAAAACACCCCCTTTTTTTACAATTCACGGGCCGGATTGTGTCGCCCCAAAAATACCCCTTTACCGGAGATTTTGGGAACGCGCATGCGGTCCCTTCGACCTCCGAGTGGGGGGGGGGGGGGGGGGGGGGGGGGGGGGGGGCAAAGACCACTGATGGTTGAAATATAATGATGTACGACGCCCCATATGCACCTGTGGAGAAATGTGAAGTAGAAATACGATCAGAGGTGAAGATGAGCCACCCAAGTCTGTTGCTTTGGTCGCTCATAAAATTTGAAAACAAGATCGTTTGAACAGCGACAAACTTCATGTTTCAGCAGCTACTCTCTAAATTTGAAAGTCTTATATTTAAATCTTAAAGACTTACTTTTAAATCTAACAGAGACTGATATTAGTGACGAAACCTTTGGGGTTTATTAAGACTTCAAATTTTAAAACCACAAAAGACTTAAAACAAAAGTCTTTTAGATTTAAAATTTAAATCTTTTCAGTTTTACCTTTAAATCTTTTTAAGGTTTGCTAACAGATAAATCTTTTGGAGATTTAAATTTTCAGAGGAAGTGGGACTGGAGAAAAACAACAACATAGACTCAAAATGTGCAATTTATTCCGGCAAACATTAATTTATTTGAGTGCAGCTCCATAACAAACACATTAAATGACATTCAAACATAATATCATAATAATTGCAAGTGTCAAATGCAGAAATAGAGACCGGCCTTATTAAAGTGTATGGTTGATCCCAACGAAAAGTGTATACACGCAATGTCGATCCGACTTATCTGAAAAACAGTAATCACACTATGAACATGGCGAACAAAGAAGCGGACAAAATATACAGCTCCTCATTGTACCTTCCACAATTGCCCTGGTAGACAAAAGAACATCCCTTCATTGCTATTATGTAAAAATATGTAGAACAGGTGTCACATGCATATTCACCTGTTCTGCTTATTTTACATAATAGTAATGAAGGGATGTTCTTTTGTCTACCAGAGCAATTGTGGAGGGTACAATGAGGAGCTGTATATTTTGTCCGCTCTCTTTGTCATCGTGTTCATAGTGTCATCTGGCTCTCACTTTTGTGTTGCAGTTATGTGCAAGATTCACACAACCGCAAAAAGAAAGATGTCGTCGATCGCGCGCTTGGCTTGAATGTTCGATCACGTGTTGCATCATCGTAAATCTGATTGGCTTAAAGCTTAAATCTCCTTAAAAGATTTAAACAGATTTTGTTCGCGGTCTCGAGAGAAAAATTTAATCAAAGAACGTGGAAAATAAGTCTTAAAGACTTAGATTATTGTAAGTCTCAATTAAGATTTAAATTTTAAGTCTTTCAAATTTAGAGAGTAGATTCATGAATACCCTCTTTCGGGGCAGCGGGATGTCCGGCTTTCCTGATCTTCGGGCAGGACGGTGCCTAAATTTAATAACTGTTATGAATATCTAGTTTATTTTGATGGCAAAATCATACAATATTTCACAGACAACAAATTGACTTTTTATGAAGATCGTTCGTAAGATTTAAAAACGGCCCGGATGGTTTCGGGCAGCAGACACATTACTCGGGCAGTGACGGGCAGTCAGACCCAACTTCGGAAACCCCAGCACAGGTTTATACTCCGTAAACGGCGTATAGAGCAAGATGAATATAGAGCCCTCATTGTTCAGTGCGAGTATATACCTGTGCTCGGTTTTCCGAAGTTGGACCTGACTGACAGGTGCCCGATTTGGCAGCGAGGTTAACGGATACAATTTAGATATCGTGTATTTTGATGACGAAATAACATATCGACCATGATTAAGTGTCTAGGCCTATATTTTAATTTTATGCTCGTTCACTTCGCTTGCTCAAAATGTAGAAAACAGGATGGTTGATATTCGGGCAAGAGGCGTCACCGCCCCCCGCACTCACATTAAAAAATGCTCTGCGGGCACTGTCCTATCCAAGATGATTTAAACAGAATATTGTGAAGGAAAAAAAAGAAAAGTTTATAAACTCCTGACCCAGAATTAGTCAATGGTTAACCTAGAATGGGTTTGAGAGTTACACCGTCAATTAAAGTTAAACCAATCATTTACCAGTTTGCCTAACTGACATTATTTCAAATATTTTGATCGTAAGATTTTGTGCCCCAAAATCAGTAATAAAAAGAAAAGATTCACAGGAATATCAATGACCAGTCGGTATTTTTCATTCAGAGATCGACGGAATGTTCTATCAAGTTGATTAAATCATCAGAACATCTTTGATTACAATGGTAAATTTGGTGTATAAAACAGCAATTTGTTGAAGGTTCAAACGGGCAAAATCTCGGGGGTTGCAGGGGGCTCCGCCAAGTGGATTCCACCCAAATAGGGGCTTTGTGGACACATATATCCCTCGAGGTAAAAAAAAAAAAACCGGCCTTGGAGCCATCCTCAGCTGCGATGAAGATGACCTTGTTTTCATGTGCTTCCTATGTGGATGTTTATCCTATACCTCTGCTTAAAATGGTGAAATTATCTGAAATACATATTGCTTTACAGTATTATCAAGTCATTTTACTTCAAAGAATCTGCAAAAATAAAGATATTTGCCAATTAGAATTGAAACACAAATAATTCATTATTATTCATAAAGTGTTTATTACATATATAATTTCATCTAGATGATTTCGCAAAGCGTAAATTTAGTATCGTTTGATACTTCGACACATGCATTACACACTTGTTACAATATTGATATGCATCTTCCATAGGCAGTGACTTTCAAATTACACAATTGCAAGGATATATTCTCATAACGACATCTCCTCTACAGTTCGTCCCAGAAAAAAAAAAGTTAACGGTTCGAAAAGTCTCCCCCAAATAAATGTTTTAAAATATTTTAAGGAGATTTTCATACCCGTGGACAGCTTATGGTCTCTTCTGTTGAAAGTTGGGTTCATTTTTTAACTTTTTTATTTCCAGATTTAAGATTACTTTTGATCATATTCAAGTGAAATAAGTTAGCTGTAATGAAAGAGCTTGATTCATACATTTACATACATATTAAGTTATCTAAGACATTCCCCAGGGCATTCATTGGTTACACAATTTCTTGAGGGATGTTTTTCGCTCATTATCGCATGGGAGGTGGTAATTATAGATGCAAGTCAGTCCCGGCGGTGCTCACTGAACCGGTTCAGTGATTCTCTCATTAACATTTCAAAATGGCCCATCCCACGAAATGAACGGTGCAAACATACGTGGCGCGCATACAATCCTCCTATTTATTTCTTGCATCCTAAACAGATGCAGCTAAAGTCACTATCTGGCGCAAAAATTCAGAGTTTACTACTCTTATAGCGCGTTTTCTGGTGACTTTTGCCAATATTTCCGTCCTAGCTTTGCTTTTTAAATCTGTTCAGTGTCGGTTTATGTCTGTCACGTAATTATTTTGGTGATATGTGAGCTTATTTTCATACTTCACTTTTCACCTCTTTCGTATAGTAGCCCCGAGCATTCGCTTTGGCGTATTGCCGGGCGCTCAGCTCTGTTACATTCCGCTTTGTTTTGGTGTGTGGCTGTTGTGTGCATATACCCTTACGAGAGTGTTCTTTTGTTCGTTGTGCGTGAAGTGAAAATTCCATAAACTAAGTTGGAAATTTCCATTCCCTTTCACTCTCGTTTCTTACGCCCTTTTGTTTTTACAATTGTGTTATTGTTTGACTCTCATATCTCCTTACAGGTGATAATGAGTTCGTATGAGGAAGAGCAATCGAGGTCTTGGTTGCCTCCGGCCTCTTCCATTCTGGCTCCCTCCAACTCACGACCACGCGTCTGCAGTTAGGGGGGGGGGGGGCGGTAGCTAGTATTACCGGGTCCTCTCGACCCCCGACCACCGTCGGGAGCCTGGAGGGGGCATTAACTGGTAAGACCGCTAAGCGGTCAGCTAATGATGGGTCTTGCTTATGATGGGTCTTGCCGACCCCCGACCACCGTCGGGGTGCCTAGCGAGATTTCACCCAGTGATACTGGCTTCCCCTGACACCCGACCACCGTCGGTGTGTCTGGGGGAATTACAGCCGGTATCGCAAATCCGCACCCCGCTAAGAAGACCTCCTCTTCGAGCAGGCTCTCGCGGCGGAAGACTGCTGGTTCCCGCCAGCCACTGACCAACGTCAGTGCTCCGGGAGCTTTATCCAGCAGTGCTGCAATGCAGCAGCCCGTCCGTCCCCCGGCAGTCAATGCGAATCGGGGCTCTGGTCGGGGAAGCACAGTCCCTGGTTTTGCGGCCGAATTGCTCCCTCCCACTGGGGAGCCCGGCCCGGACAATTTGCGTAGTGAGGCTTCTATACTGCAGCCAAACACTTCCCGTGCTTCTAAACGGCCTTCTACTGCGGTGGCTCACGCCCCCGCAAAGAAGCGTAAATCCAAGAAGGGTAAATCGAGGGGTAAATCCAAGGATAAACCTAAGTCGGGTAAGAAGGCTCTTTCCCCGACTCTCAATCTTAATTGCTCAGATTAATGAGACACTTTGCTGAGCAGCAATGTTGGGGTACTAACCCCCCGACGCTGCCGGCTACTGAGCCGGGTTCTCCCCAGTCAGTTGTCACTGTGATGGAGGATGTTCCCGAGTCGGACCCCGGTGCTCTAGGCCCGGCCTCCGATATCCATGATCAGAGCCTTGGACAATTTTGTCTGGAGGCGGTATCTCGGCCTACTCCTCCCGTGCCTGCGGCTCTTGGAGCCCCGCCAGGGAGGAGTCTGTCCCTGCTCCGTGGGCATATTCTCCACCGGACTACTTCTCCCGAGTTTGATTCTGTCTCGCAGGTTTTTCCCTGTCCCAGGATTTCAAACAGTATGTTAGAGTATGGGGATAGGGAGGCACTCGCCTTCTCCTTCTATCCAGAGGGCACCCATGGCTTCTTTTCTGCCAAGGGTTTGTCCAAAGAGATTATTGGTATTGGACAACGTCTGAATGTCAACTTCAAGTTTCAGTCCTACAGAACCGCCGAGAAAGCCCTAGTGAGCCTTGAAACCAAAGTCGGGTCGGGCTTGAGACTTGCGGCTTACTTAGGTTCACTGTTGCGCCTTCGGCCCAGTTCAGTTGAACTGAATGTGACCGAAGAGGACTCCAATTTATTGGATGAATTCCTGCTTTTGTTAGCTGGACTTCAGTGGTCTCAGCTTTCATCAGCGGCGATTGACATCACTCATCGACGCCGCAAGTTGGCGCTCTCCACACTGGGAGAGCTAGAGAAGGACATCCCGCCACTCTTGCGGGGTGTCCCTTCCTCTCATCCCAATCTCTTTGGAGGCTAGTTAACGAGGTCTTCCTCAAAGAGATAGAGAGTCGCAAGCAGGCAAAGGAGTTGGCCAGACAATTCTTGCCTACTCAGCCTGCTCGGTTTTTCCGAAGTCTAAGTCGATCTAAGTGAGACCTCTACCCAGGTGCCGTCTTGGGGCAGTCGTGGTAGATGCTCAGCGAGAGGAAGAGGGGGCGTAAGACCGCCGCCAGGGCCCCGGCCGTCCCAAGTCGGCCTTTTGATGCCTTACCCCGGGTGCTTGTGGACAGTGTAGGCAGGCGGCCCCGGTGACGCCTTTGTGCTATCCCTCGTGCGCGACGGCTACTACATAGATCTGATCGAGCCGATTGCAAACGGTGCTACCAGAATCCGCCCGCCTCCAATGTCCGCCCTTTTTCAGCAGCACATCTCCTCAGAGATCGCCACGCTACTGGAAAAGGTCGCCATAGAAAGGGTGAGAGATCACCCTCATCTGTCTCTCCCCAATTTTTGTCAATCCCAAGCGCTCGGGAAGTTTACGAATGATTCTTAACATGATAAGGATCAACAGGTTTATACCTCCAGTGCATTTTCGCATGGAGTCCCTGGCATCTCTTCTGCCCTTGATCAAGCGGGACGACCTCGCGATCTCCCTTGATCTCAAAGACGCGTACTTTCACATTCCCATTCACTCTCGGCCGAGAAATTTGCTGGGATTCGCGTTCCAGGGCGAAACTTTCCGATTTCGTGCCCGCAGGGTCAGAGCCAGTCTAGTGGATGTCTTGCCAGACTGCCGGCTGTTGATGAGGCCTTTTCAGAGGCACTTCCTCAAGTTTTTCAAACCGGGCAAAGATTCTCCTTTGGGGTGAATTCCAGTCCCAAGAGATATCAAGCTTCTTCTCGCCCTCTGGTCGAACAGTTCGTTTCTTGCCCAAGGCAAGCCTTTCTGCACTCCTCTTCCGTCAGTTTCTCTGACGACAGACGCCTCCCTTCTCGGTTGGGGCGGTCATTGCCGGGGCGAGATGATTTCAGGGGACTGGTCTCACTTGAGAATATCATCGTTTTGGAAATGATGGCGGTCAGCCTGCCTCTTCATCATTTCAGGCCCGTCTTGTTGGTCGCACTGTACTCGTTCTTACGGACAATGTCACAGTAGCTGCCAACATCAATCGCCAAGGCGGCACTCGGTCGTCTTCTCTGAACACCTTAGCTGCCCATTTTGTGGAGGTGGTGCCGGTCTTTGAGTGCGTTTATGCTCACTTTTTTCAGGCCGGAATGGGGTTTCTGTTACGTGTTTAGTTCAAAACACGGTTGCATCCTTTCTCAAATTCGTATAATCGCCGATCGTAAACGCCGATCGTAAACGCACGAAAATGCGTTTCTCCAGAAAGACGGTTTCTTGGGAAGCATAAACGCACGATCATTTGTAAACGCGTTTAAATGACGTCATAATAAGCATATTTCCGGTTCACGTGAAAATCCGCCCGCCGCTAACGGTGCACAATGCAATGCTTAAGGCATGCGCATATAGACGTCATCCGAGCAAGATCTTAACATTAAAAAAAAAATAATACTAGTACTTTTTCAATATTTATATAATAATAATTAATAATAATAATTGCATTTATATGGCGCTTTATACGGGCGTTTCTAAGCGCACTGGTTGTCTGTCTAAGTAAGTAAACTAGTAAACACGATAACATAAAAGCAAAACAGTAACTACATGTATGCGCCTCCATAAAATTACAACTGCTTAAAAAGATGGGTTTTTAGGAGGATTTTAAATGATTCGATAGATGTGGCATTCTGAATATGGGATGGGAGTTTGTTCCAAAGGGTGGGGGCAATGGACGAAAAGGCTCGGTCGCCATACCGGGTTTTTGTACGTGGGCCATAAGATAATTGGAGAGAGGAAGTAGGATCTTGAAAGTAATACGAAAATGGACCGGTAGCCAATGAAGTGAGCGGAGAACAGGAGATATATGGTCATGTTTTCTGCTAAGAGTGACTAATCTAGCGGCTGAATTTTGGATACGTTGAAGTGGGGATATATATGAGAAAGAGGAAGACCAGCAAGGAGGGAGTTGCAGTAGTCCAAATGAGAGGAGACAAAGGCGTGGACAAGTCGCTCAGCGGATGATTGGTCAAGCAGACGCCTGATCTTCCCTATTTTAAAAATACCCCAAGATGCAGATTTGCAGATGTTTCTAATGTGGTGTTTAAGGGTTAAGTGTTTGTCCAAAGTAAAGCCAAGGTCTCTAACACATTCAGAACTCTTTATTACTCCATCCTGAGTATTTAAATTTGCTAGAGGATCTGTATTCCTGAACTGAGACGAAAAATGGATGAGTTCAGACTTGTCTTCGTTCAGACGGAGTCTGTTAGTAGTGGACCAGGCTTTGATGTCCATGAGACATTCTCTCAGTGAGTTAACAGCAGCAATCCTATCACCAGGTGACATAGTAATGTAAATTTGAGTGTCATCGGCGTACATAGCGTAGTTGACACCAGGATGGCGATTGATGATTCTTGCGAGGGGACCTGTATAGAGCAGAAAAAGCAGGGGACCGGCAACGGACCCTTGTGGAACTCCACAGCTGAGAGAACAAGGAGTTGAACAAGTCTCACTGATTATCACACTCTGTGTGCGATCTTGAAGGTATGACTTGATCCATTGGATGACAGTGCCTGTGATGGAATAGTAATTACTTAGTCGTTGTAGAAGCAAGGTGTGATCGAGCGTGTCAAACGCAGCCGAATAATCCAGGAGAAGAAGAGCAGCCTCACTGCCCTTATCAACAGCAAGGAGGAGATCATTAAGCACTTTCAACAATGCAGTTTCTGTTGAGTGGAAGTTGCGATACGCTGACTGGTTTACAGGAAGCAGATGATTACTGTCCACATGAAACATTAGCTGATTAGCCACAATCCTTTCAAGGAGCTTACTCACAAATGGCAGGTTGGCAATTGGTCGATAATTGCTGTGAACATCAGGATCGAGGTTTGGTTTCTTCAGCTGAGGGGAAACAAGAGAGTGTTTAAATGTTATTGGAACTATACCCGATGACAATGATGTGTTGATGATATTTGATAGAACTGGAAACAATTCATCAAGGCAATCTTTGAGCAGCCAAGTTGGAAGAGGGTCCAGACTGCAGGATTTCGGTGGTGATAACATGATAAGACGTCGAAGTTGTACTTCAGTAACTTGCATGAACTCGCTCAGGTTACAGTTTAAAGAGTTCCCAGGAGCTTGGACGGATAACTCTAAATGATTAAGTTCAGATGCAAAGGAAGACACAATATATCATTGTGTTGAAATGAGTGTCAAGGGCTCAAACTACAGCGAAGAGGAAGTGAGAGCCCTTCTCCTCGCTTGGTCCGAGCCAATGGCCCACAAGACCGACAACCTACCAGATTGTCATCGCTGGTCTGGCAGGCCTTCTGAAAGGTTGTCAGAAGGTCCACAAGACCGACATGTCAGTCTACCAGGCCTTCTGTCAACTTCACTGAGGCTTCACTAGACTGAAATTTTCATTCTTATGGGCTGTCGGTCTCATGGGCTGTCAGCCTACTGAGATGTCCCCATTCACGGCGATCAATTTTCATGGCATAGTGGAATCTAAACTCCTTGGGACCAACAGAAATATGTTGTTCTCTACTGATACCTTGTTATAACTTTACCCTAATGACCGTTATGAATGTTGATCACAATGAGGTTGTAATGTATCAATATCCCCAGGCCTCAGTGTAAATATTTAACATGATATTCCATTTGCAAAGTTTTTTGGAGAAAAAATACCCTCTTTAGTGATTAAACCTGAC